>OX336388.2:214754643-215484643 GCA_946902985.2 Meconema thalassinum | reverse complement strand
GACGATAATGAAAATAGTGTGTACAAAAATACAGTGAGCTTCAACACGTATGCCTTATTTCGATAAAAGTGTTAAAACGGGGACGATAAAAATATAAAAACAAAAAGGGCATTTTGAACCAAGAAATAGATATAAGCACAACAATAACAGAAGAAGACTAAAACTAAACTAAAAACCTACATTTAAACTACATTTAAACATTAAAAAGTACAGTTCCCAATCTCCCTTATGAACCGGTTGACGAGGTCTACTGACGGCCATCATCACGTCGAACAAGGGAGAGGGTGTTAGGCCAGGTCCACACACTCCAAGAGAAGTTGTTCGACGGTAGGGTGGGCGCCGCAACTACACACAACAAGGTTTCTCTCTTTAACCAATGGGAGTGCGCAGCAACTCCGTGGTTGATCTGGAGTCGACAGAGTACCACAGCTCTCTTCCGGATAGATCGGTAAGAAGATTTGCATACTTTCGTTGTCTCCTTGGTGCCTCTCAATGTGTTGGACAGAGGCGTGGCGCATCATGCTTCCTCCCAATGCGACATAATAGCATGTCGCAACTGAGAGCGTACATCACTAGCAGCTACCGTATGCGGCAGTGAGGGTAGTGTGACTGCCTCCTTCGCCACCTGAAAAGCAAGCTCGTTTCCCGCGATACCCATGTGGCTGGGAGCCACAAATACAACATTGGTGATCATTTTCATCATGTAACGCACAATTTATCATCTAAGGAGCTTCAAAATAATTGTATATTTTTATTTACACCTGTCAACTCACTACAAATAAATACACAAATAAATATCTACATACACAATACGGAAAATTCCAATCTTCATATTCAACATATGTCCTTGTGACCTCACCCAACAGCACCTGACTCTGCAACGTCACCTCTTGTCATCACATTATGGCCCGATGTCAACATCGATTTCTAATTTACATCATTTGAGGCGTCATCGACCCAACTAAGGTCGCTGACGTTCTATGGCACTCTAAAACTGCATCAAGTATTACAAAGACAGTATCTCCCCCATTCATAACTGAGTTCGGCTACACCTCATGAAATAACAACACGATATATATTACACAAGAACTAACCCTCGAATATGGCTCTACAGTTCTGTCAGTTTATTGCTTATCATCTGATACGATTGCCATACTGCACAATAAAATTGAGACACACATGCCCTCAATACTAGCCAACACATTGACTCAATGCAACAATAACAACGATCTCAACGTTGCACCAAAGTCTACAGTTCGTTCCTCGGGTGATAATCCATACACTCACAAAGTCTCCACATATTGAAATACAACTGTTACTACCAAAACTTTCTGTAAAATGATAATTGCATAGCTTTATGAGAGTAATACACCCTGCTCTCTGTTTATCAGTCCTTGTTCATATTGCCTGCATTTCATACCCCACATTTCTCCCCTGTATTAATATCCTTTAAGATGGTAGTGTACCCGAAATACCTACCAATACCTGTTGGAATTCCTCGATGACGGCCGGATCGTAGAACCTGAAAATCCCCGGCAATAAAATTCCCCAGGTTCTACCAACAGATATAGGAGTAAAAGGGTAACCATAAATACTAACAGGTTGTATTAAGAAGAACCATAGCTAAATGAAAATTAACTAACTCGAAAAGACACGAGATTCCTCCAAAAGGTCATTCTCTGAGGGTGGCGTACCCTGGAAATACCTAGCGATGGCCCTCTTAATACTACCTCCCATCACTTTACTAAAACATCACGCAATAAAATTTCTAAATGGATAGCAAAATGTATTCAAGAAAAGAACAGGACATAAAGAAATGAATGAACTGTCGTTAAAACGACCCCCCAAAAAATTAAAGAAAAGGAATGTAATAAATAAATTAACTGGACCACCTCAAAATTGAGTGTCCAGAATTGGAAACTCGTTCCAACTCGAAGCAAAATAATCGTACATGATCCTAGAATAATTAAATTGGACTGTATATCTAACAACTAATAAAATCACCACAGTGATCTTTCGCAGATTACATTCTAATAAATTTTAATTAATATCAAAACTGGTGGTTAATTAGAACTGTGGCGCCAATTTACGCTATATACAATAAATTACAAATGCTATACAAGTTTAATTTAGGACACACTCAACTGTTCCTAAAATACTGACATTAAATACAATATTCGTTTCTGTATGGTTATAATTAGTGGTCAATTCTCTTAATACTGGGTTAATTCCGCCAAGCAGCCAAGCTAAGCGAAATGTCAGCTCATAATTATAATTCAAATAATTAGTTAATTAATTATGGTATTAATGATTTATAGGCATTGATAACGAGACTGCAGAGATATTAATCTGTTTTATCATACAACATATCCGAGCATATTATCAAGACGAAGGTATTTGTAAGACCTGATAAACAGCTGATTAAGTCTAAACGAACTTCACAAAAACGAACCTCCGTTGGTTCATGGACACCGAACAGCTGATGTAAGACTACGACCAGTCTAACAACGATTGTAACTCGCTGGCTCAAAAGCACTCACTGGCACAATCCCAAAAATACAAACATCCTTCACTAAGCTTTACATCCGAAAGAATCAGCTTTATCACAAAAAAATCCTAATATGCACCACTGTGCTCCTAACTTAGGTTCTCATAACCTTGATATAGCTCGTTTATTATTCAAAAGTGTGATCTGCATTACAACTAAATGACCACAAAATCACCAAGGTCTTACAAAATGCCTCCGAAAGTGCTTGAAAACAAAACCTACACTATCGCACGTCGTTCATCAATACATATCAAATGCCTACGAATCTTGTCTTTCAAAAATTATTTTCAACATTTATATCATTAAACCCCTAGACTAAAAGTCTATACTTCCTGGGATAAATTTATTCACAAGCTTCGGTGTCTATCTAAATGCGGTGGTAATAAATCTCATACTATTGCATCATGTCCAAGCATGATATCAGAAAACTACAACTGTTCCTCCAGAATGAGGTTATACGGAAAAGTTAAGATCAATGTATCCCTAAATTGAGGTCGCCCCTGGCCCAAGTGAACTCGGAAGTATCAGTAGATCGTTCCTACTCCATGAATGCATACAAACATCAAAGGTTGATCCAATGACAATTCACTAGGAAGGTGTACCATTAAATTTCTGTACACCAAAGATAAATTCTCTCTCAAAGAAAAGAAGAAAATATTGATCAAAACGATCAAAACAGCTGGATCCGAAAACTTCGCGATATCAAATAGATGAGCGGAATGACTGAGCTCCTCATCTATGAAACGATGCGAATAAGCAAAAATGCATATACAATAGTGCACTAACCACTGAAAAAAATCAGTGTTCTGGACACTGTTAAACGAAGTCGCCTATAAAATGAATCATACTTATACAACATACTGTAGATATCCTCCTAACAGGACTTCTCGCAATGAAAATATACATATCAATTTAGAATACAACTAAAAATTTACTGAAAGTTAAATGACACAATCTAAGTTTACACAAGGGATGCGTCCATGAACTTGGACCAGAATCCCGGAGATACAACACGTCAGCTTCGAAAGAAACATCGAAGCTAGGCCTGTGCAAATCCATTTAATCTACAAAAAGTGACTATGGCAATTTGTGATTGCTTCTAGACGCTATGCTAAGCTACATTAGTAATCTGATGTGTCCAGTACCTTAGCGTTGATTCTCGATGCGGTGGAAAGAAAAGGATATATAACTACCACGTTAGCCTCCACGCTAAAACATGGCAAAGTAATCTTCTTAGTTAAAGGCTCGCCTCGAACCCCTGACCACGCCACGCTCCACAGGTGTCGGGCTGGCCATGTGTTCCAACACGTCTTGACTGACACCACCCGCGTGCACTCGCAAAAGAAACGCCTCATACCGGAGCAGTTTATCAGCATATCGAAGCTCGTCAGCATTCTTAAACAACCACAAGAAAGTGCCATTGCTAGTGGACCATTTCCTGCCTAGGCATTAGGTTGTGCGATATAACTTGTTGTCACTAAGAATGTAGCTGCCCCATTAAAATCAGTGTGACATGATCACAGCTATGAAGTCATTATGAAACTTACCCTCCGACATCTGGTTTAAAAACATGTCAGCCAGGGTTATAATATCTACTTGGGGTAAAGTCTGAATACTGGCAAGCGTTCTTATAGTAGATATACACTGCCGTAATCCGTGAAAGTATGTGAGTATCTCACCTAATGGCCACATGAACCCCGGACAATGCAGAATATGCCTGTGCGGTGATGTTCATTTACATTTTATTACGTTAAAAATGTCTATGCTGCATAAGGGTCTTAGAAAGCATTTTAGACTCCATTGCCTGTGGCCTTTCGCTGCTAAGATGCAGATACATTTAACACACGCATTATCATCTTCACTTGCGACCACTGACGCGTCACGGACCTTTGAAATGTATGGTTATAATGGCTTCGGTGACGTCTGCAACAAGCCTGAACTAGGAGTAGTTTCTCTCCTCCCCGTGCATGCTGCCGGGCTCGACACAGGAGTCACCTCATACGCGCCACGTCATACCCACATATCAATATATCGTTGTAGCAAGGGTGATATACTTTTAATTACTTGATTTCACTTGATATAAGCAAATCCACTAAATAAAATAGCTTTCTGCTATTGAAATGCGTATTCTAGCTTCTCCAGTTCTTTTTATGGCTCTTATTTTCTTATAAGCGGTATATAATCTTCTCAGGTTGAGGTCGATATAAGGCATTACGTCATTGACTATATTATTGATTGGCCACATCTTCGTCTCTGCTTCGGAGCTGTTCGTGAGCTATCACCTGGACACGAATGGAAAATACCCTATCGTTCTCAGCTGTGACATGAATCAAGGAATGTGAACTGGGCTACATCACGCTGCATAATCAACAGAATACTCAACTCTCAAAGCCAAAATAAACGGTATAGTAGGTATTATTATAATTGTTCACAACTGCGCATCTCACAATGATCCAAAATTAGGCCTCGTAAATTAACCAAGGATCCCCTTCAAGATATTAGATATCCCAAGTTTTATTTGGAGTACCAGCTAACATGTAACCCTGCCAACACAGAATGTAATACAATTTATGATGATAATATTAATAATAATAATAATAATAATAAGAATAATAATAATTAAAATAATAATAATAATATTGTCATTTAGACTTTCACGGCCCGTGTTATTATTCATAATGTTGAATTTTGGGCTTATGCCGTGTTTTATTATATTGCAATTCGACGCGTTTCGAAAGAAACCATGTCTTTCATCGTCAGGAATAATCTGGAATACGACAATGTTGCTAAGAGAAAGCAACGAAGAACATATAGAAGGTGCCCAAAGATGGACGCCATTATAGCCCCATGTTAGGGACAACGGAAAGCAGCAGTGAATTACTTTCTCAGGGTTCTGATAATAGGTAGCCAGGATTCACTGAGATTGTAGCCGGTGTCGCGGTTGAAATTATCTGGGTGTTTACGTATTTCAACCGCCTCCCTGATGATTCTGGGACGATATTGCTTTATACGGGCAAGAACATCCACCCCTTGGAACATGACATCATGGCCAGGTGTTAAAGCATGATCGGCAACAGCTGATTTATCAGGTTGAATGAGCCTGATACATCTATTATGTTCCTTAATGCGAGTGCATATTGTTCTCGAAGTCTGCCCGATGTAAACCTTGCCACAAGTACAGGGAACTCTGTAGATACCCGGTTGTTGCAATTTAGGCAAACTGTCCTTAGTTGGTCGCAGGAGTTGCCTAATCTTAATAGAAGTTCCAAATACAGTCCGTATGTTGTATCGACGTAGGATTTTAGCAATACGATCCGTTGTGTTATGTATGTACGGAAGGTAAGCAGTTCCTCTTACATCTCTTTTCTCAACTGACGTCCTATTATTATTTGTTGGTTTCAGAACCGTAGAAATCAAAGCCTTGCTATAACCGTTGCTCTCAAAGGTGGTTCGCAGGGTGTTAATTTCTTCTTGTAAAGAAGACACTTCACAAATCCTCCTAGCCCTGGTAGTTAGAGTTGTAAGGATACCATGTTTCTGGGCAGGGTGATGGTGAGAACTTGCGTGGAGATATCTATTGGTGTGTGTTGGCTTACGAAAAACGCTGTGTCCTAAAGATCCATCCTCTTTCTTGGTGACGAGAACATCTAAAAAAGGTATTTTGCCGTCAGATTCCTTTTCCATGGTGAAACAAATAGAAGGGTGCTGGAGATTAAGGTGATCCAGGAAATGGCTAAGATTTTCCTCACCTTCCGTCCAAACAACGAACGTGTCATCCACATAACGCCACCAGATCTTCGGTTTGAAAGGAGCCGACGACAAAGCTTTCTCTTCAAAGTTCTCCATGAAGAAATTAGCCACAACAGGAGAGAGAGGACTACCCATGGCCACACCATCAGTCTGCTCATAAAAATTCCCATTCCATAGAAAGTAGGAGGAGGTCATGCAGTGATAAAAAAGTCTTGTGATGTCTTCAGGAAAAAGGCCATTAATGAGAGACATAACACCATCAATAGGTACTCTCGTAAACAGAGACACCACGTCGAGACTCACTAGAATATCACCCGGCTGAAGTGTTATAGCTTTTAACTTTTCCACGAAGTGTGTGGAATCCTTAATGTACGTAGGCGTGTTACCCAGAAGCGGCTGAAGTAGTCTACCTAAGTATTTGGAAAGGGCATATGTAGGAGAACCAATCGTACTAACAATGGGTCTAAGAGGAACATCGTCCTTATGTATTTTAGGAAGACCATAGAGTCTCGGAGGAATAGCATCCCCTGGAAGGAGAGTCTTCGCTGCATCCGCTGGAATAGATGATTGCTTGATCAATTTGACGGTGACATTTGAGTAGCGAGTAGTAGGATCACGACTATTAATCCTATATACAGGATCTGATAACAAAGACGAGATCTTGGAATCATAATCAACCTTATCCAATACCACTGTCGCATTACCCTTGTCAGCGGGGAGAACGATAATATCAGAATTGTCCCTTAGATCTTTAAGTGCCCGGCTTTCACCTTGTTTTAAGTTGGTGTTAGGTGGCTTAGCTGTCTTGAGAACTCGGGAACATTCTTGCCTGGCTTCCTCGGCCTCTTCAGGTGTGAGGTGATGTACTGAGGATTCTACGGATGTAATAAGTTCTTCAATAGGAATTCTTCTAGGCGCTACAGCAATTGCGTCGAATTGCAATATAATAAAACACGGCATAAGCCCAAAATTCAACATTATGTATAATAATAATAATATTTCTACCAATAATGTAAATAAATATATAAAAATAATAATAGTTTTACATATAATTAAAATTCCAAAATAAATATACAGCACAATAAGGGTTAGTTGCAGACACCTTTTTAACCTGTGTTTGAAAAATATGATATTTCTGAACACCTCCCTCCAACTTTGTAATCCGGCATGAGGGATAGTTTGGTAGGCTCTTGATTGTTTACTCGATGGTTACTAGAGGGTGCTTAAATATGAAGGATCCATCCTATGGTACAATAAAGACCTCTCCGAGGGCATCAATTATGCATTCCCCGCCTCTCGGACAGACGGCAGCCGTAAAGAGGAAGTTTAACCCAAAATATTATTATATAATTATTGAATACTAGCTGAAGTACCCGTTCTTCGAACGGCTTTTAGTACTTGCTGTCCTAAATCGTTAATATAATCACACATTCATAATGTAGTTATGTTATTTCCATGTTACCAACTACATGTATAGACTACATGCATTTTCACTCACCCAATTATTAATCAGAGGTAGGAAAGTGAAAATCCACAGTCTGCTTTCAGTCGACCGACCGGGTCAGGGAATGGAATGAATGAAACCCCCATCTAGCAGCGAGGATATGAACTGTGCCGGCTGTCGAAGCCTGTCGCACTCCCATGGGGCAATGATTAAATGAATGGCAGATTAATTGAAATGATAGTGGAGATTGTTGCTGGAATGAAATTGTGACAGGGATAACCGGAGTACCCGGAGAAAAACCTGTCGGCCTCCGCTTTGTAGGTAGGAAACTGCCTTTATATATTGGAAATAAATATCAGTTTCTTGGTAGTAAAAGTTATATAACCTTTCTTAAATATTGAGCACCTATTGTTTAACGTCTTCATACTTTATTTAAACTTGTAAACAGTATGCTAAAAATACATCAAACTTGGTAGCAATTGTCATATCCGCAGTAAGTAATATTGCGGAAACTACGTATCATGTCATGATAAAGAGTAACAGCAACAAAACAAACTTTAATCATTCCAAGTAATGATAACAAAATCAGTTTTAATCACAGCATATTTTCTAAGCTTATGCCATGTCTTGTGCGACATTTCGCCTAGTAACTCCGAGATGGTTCATCAGCGAGCTCTTGTGGTCCATTTACGGACCACCAAAGGAGTAGCAAACTGCGCGATACCTCATTTCTTACCTAGAACACCTCAGGTACTTTAATGTGAGAGCTAAACGCTAAAACAGTCTTTCACCTCCCTATAAAGGCTTCCAAAATGATTGTATATTGAATTTCAGGGCCAAGCAATTAAAGGTCAGCAACTTTTCTAGGTTTACGCCGTGAATTGTGCGGGGTTCCATACATTCGTCTGTGAATTTAGGTTTCTGATCATGATAAAAAACGACAAAAAGCAGATAAATATTGGCCAACAGATATATTCAGTTAACAAAAACCAAATCTATAGAAGTAAGAAAGCGTACCGTGCAAGGTAGAAAGCACTACAACATTGTAAAACAGCTTAAAGATCCAAATACTCATATACAATAACCGGCAGATAGAGTATAAAATTAGACTCAAAATCACGCCCCGTTTCAGACCCCACAAACCACCTCTATAAATAAAACAGTCCTTGTAGGGAATAACAAAGCTCGGCGTTGACCGTGTTTTATAGCACAAATTTAGGTTTTACTCGCTAATCATTGGAGATACACGAAAAGTGATAAGGATCCTTCGGATAGAAAATTAAATTTTAAACCCCATATATACCATCAAAAGTTTGGTATTTCTTAGCGTTCTCTTTTTATTTGAAGTGGAAATATGAAATTTTGAAACAAAAGGGTGTAGTGACGTCACTAAAATGGTCACCATTTTAAAATAGTAGAAAATATCGAAATCAAAAGTAGCCTGTATGTTAACCTGGTAAATCAGCTACATCCATGCAAAATTTCATTTAAATCGGACCAGTGGTTCTTGCGTGATTGAGTAACACACAGACAGACACCCACCATCTCATTTTTATATATTAGTATGGATTGAGCTGAGTGGTGCTGCATATTAATATTTATTCTGCAAAACCGGAGAGAGCAGGTTCGATCCCGATGGAATTTAGTAGAAAATACGCAGGCAAGTCGTGTCAGTTAATGATCCACTTCTAGTTCAACATTCCAACCCACAGCTGTTTAAACAGGTCTTAAACGCATCATATTAATATTGTAAATCTGTAACGTGTTGCCTGAACCTTCGCACTGATAACAGCCTGCAATGCTCACCGTGACCAATAATATGGTGTTAGAGCATCCTTCGATGTGATAATAGTTTCCACAGCTAACGATACTTGTCATTAAGGTGTAGCTTCACCCTTCACATTGATGACAGCGTCCCTTGCCAACCGTGCTGAATCAGCTCAGAATGTGTTCACTCTTTCCTCGACACTACATCCATGGCTGTACATTAAGGACCTTTGAATGGAAATGACCCAGCCATAAGACATACGTAGTTTTACCTATCTATTCCTCCTATAATCTGTGTATATAATATATAACGAAATTGATCACCATCCCAGTTTCCTCAGATTCTGAAAGAAGATATCAGAGAGGCTCCTTAAAAGACCGTTCATCATCTAAAGACGAGGAGTGGAGAAAAAGTTCTGCCCTAAAACTTCCCCATACGGGAGAACGAAACGCATCAGGCGAAAGCCTGGACAAAATAACTACTGTGGTCAAGAAAATTAGACTGAAGCGGTGCGGGGTAGTGGGCATGAAATACGTGACTGGAAAACCAATGTAGGTAGCAATACATTAACAATTGTTATTTCTAATAATAAATTTATAATCAATAAACAAATTGCACTTAAGTGCTTATCACAGAAATGAACAATTATAAATGTAGCAAAGTGTGAGGGCCTGATAACAGAAACCCAGATTAAAGAAAGGTCCATGAAACAAGCTTGCTTGATTGGAGAGAAGTTGAGCATAACATAAAAAAGGGATGCCCTTTATAAAAAAGAGAGAACCATAATAGTACATTATGCAACGAGCCTATAATGGCTATAATTAAGACACGAGTATTTTTTATAAAACGAGCGTATGCGAGTTTTATAATTTCCATACGAGTGTCTTAATTACCATTATAGGCGAGTTGCATACGACTGTTTATGTTCGACGATAATTATAACTTTATTATATGTTTTAACATAAATATTCATAAATATCTGTTGAGAGTCAGCTACTGGAATTTTGTGATCGCAGAGCGAGCGTTGGGTGTTATATCTTTGTCTTTTAAGAGCTTTGAACAACCGACGCATGCGCTCTGTGTGGTTGCAATGCCATATGCAACCATATGTTTACATCAGCCGTCCCTCAGTAATATTGTCACCGCAGTCATTTGAAGACAATGCGCTGTGTAGAAATTAGGGTTGGTGATTTTAAGGTACAGTGCTATTTCTTGTCTCATATTCGCCAGTTTATTTACGCGAACATATGGACGGTGGGTATTCCATGTCGGTAATTTATTATAGTTCGATGTTGTGTTTATGTCCGACATGTTGGATTTTGAGCGCATGCGCGAAGTTATCGTTACCTAATTGGTCAATGAACGATCTCTGATTGGCTGGAGAAACTGTATCATAATGGAAAACAGTGTTATAATGACCATCATTATGATACAGTTATCTGACACATAATAGTGAGGGTCGAACATAAAAATGATTAAGAGTGTAAAATAACTGGTATGATATAAACTCTTCATAAAATTAAACTTATCTTTGAAGAGCCAGCTCCTTAAAAGTTCCAGCTAGCAAACGTTGATTTAAAAGTCCTCACGGTTTCTTCAGAAGGAGGCGTACATGGCCTAGAGATATGTGCACCATTGATAAAATGTCAACTCTCTCTTCTTATCTTGCGAAGGAATGACATTTATAGCTTCCAAGTGATGATCCAGCAGTAATTCGAAAGACGATTCAAAGTATCCCATCTAAGGTTAAGGTGAAGAGTACAACAGCTGGCAATTAGTCTTGCCATCTTGAGTAATACGTCATGGTGCAGATCTCGTGACGTAACTGCTAAGTAGCGTAGAGACTAGCGATGGTGTCATGAGATGCAGTAGCGGTGACCAGCAGGTTGAAGTAATCAGAAGTGATGATTGATCAGAAGTGGTGAAGAACGCCAGCAAGTGGCGTCTTAAATAGGGACCATGGAACCATCTCGAAGCTGGGGATCGCCCGACCAGACAAAGACCTGCCATTGGTCGAACGAAAGTCAGGGTGACGTCAGTCGACACTACTCAGCGGACAGTGGATCAACCAGTAGATGCCCTGTATGTCGAGAGTGAGGACGCTTGAGGTAGCGAGCGACTGGATCACTCAAGGTGAGAACTATAATATCTATGAATAAGTGATTGATAACAAGATTATGCATATGGTTTAAGCAATTAATACATTTGTAAAGAAATAATTACCATTCGGGGATCTCGGTAACAAGAAATAAAATTTGACCGGCAAATGGGCCAAGCTAAACATTGAAAGTATCACAAAAGTGATCATGCTCCGAGAACTCCGAATGAAAATAAACAAAAGAATCAGTCAAAGCAAAACATGGATAACAGACGAGGATAAACTAAGACTCGAAAGGCAAAACAGAGATAGCAGAGATGGGTCTAGTATAAAGACCCAGTTAAAACATCAACAACTCTGACGCGTTTATCACGGCCAAAGTGGCAGTGAATAACTCTGCCTAGGTTCCACACGAGAAGCGGAGATGGGTCTCGAAGAAGAACCATGTCCCCCACTCGTACATCTGGTTGAGGAAGCCGCCATTTCTCACGCCTATTTAGCAAGCTGAGATATTCTAACTTCCATCGGCGCCAAAAAGAACAGCGCAAAGATTCTACTTTTCTCCAAAAGATAGGTAAGTTAGGATCACAGCGTCGAACCAGCAAAGGCGGAGTAGCAGCAAGCGAACAGCCAATCAGGAAGTGACTGGGTGTTAAAGGTAAAAGATCCTTAGGATCGTTTGAAAGAGGGGTCAGAGGTCTGGAATTTACAATACCTTCGACTTGGATAATTAAAGAGTTGAATTCCTCATAAGAAAGTATGGTAGGACCAAGAGTTTTCTTAAGCTGTCTTTTAGTAAGTTTGATGCAGGACTCCCAACGGCCCCCATGATGGGGAGCATAAGGCGGGGTGAAATGCCATTTGAAACCTTTAGAATAGGAAAAGTTGGAAATTTTTTCTTTAGCAGAAGGGGAGCTTAACACCTTTTTCCAGAGATCAGAAGCGCTTACAAAAATTTTTGCATTATCTGAAAAAAACTTCAGATGGAACACCCCGTCTAGCAGCAAATCTAGAAAAGGCGGCCAAAAAGTAGGATACAGAAGCGTTCGTAACCAACTCAAGGTGGATAGCTCCCGTCACCATACATACAAATAACGAGATGTAAAGCTTACCTAAGATTTTGCGCTTAGATGAAGAGGGATTGGTCTGATATACGTAAGGACCAGCGTAATCGATCCCAGTAAGAGCGAAGGGCTTACTAGGTTCTGAACGAAATGGAGGTAAATTACCCATAATCTGCGTGGCGGGCCGTGGTTTAACCTTAAAGCAAGGTATACACTTTTTGACAACAGAAGAAACCTCATGAACGCCATTGATGATCCAGTAAAGTTCACGAATTAGACAGAGCAAGGTGCGAGTGCCAGCATGAAGGTGTTTATAATGAAACTTTTTTATTATAAGGGTAGTGATAGGATGCTTTGAAGGAAGGATGATGGGATGCTTTTTCCCATCCTCACAACTAGACATAGCTAATCTTCCACCCACACGTATTATTCCGTCCTGGTCTAGAAAAGGAGTGAGTGGTGAAAGCCTGCTAGACTTGGGTAAATCTTTACCACTTATAAGAGCTTGCTTTTCTGGAGCAAATACTTCCTGCTGAACAAGTAACAAAATCTTGCAAGTAGCAAATTCTAACTCTACTCTGGAGAGAAAGGGTTGAGGCTTCAATGGTTGATCAATTACTAAATATTTCCATCGGAAGATATAAGACACTACACGAATCAATTTATCAAATGAAGAGTATCTATGAAAAAGGCTAGGAGAAGTAGAGGTAAGATGCGACGCGACAGGGTCATTACGGGCATCAGGTATTTCTTCTGCAAATTGATTAGCTAAGCGAGGCCAGCAAGGTGATTCCTGACTTAGCCAAGGAGGACCATTCCAGTACAGGTCTGAATAAATCAATTTTTTAGGCGTGCAACCACGTGATATTATATCCGCGGGGTTTTCACGGCTAGGAACATGTCTCCATTGTTCAGAATGAGAGACTTCATGAATCTTAGAAACGCGATTTGCCACAAAGGTATTCCAATGAGAAGAAGGCTTGGAAATCCAAGCGAATACAATAGAAGAAACGCTTTAAAAAAATGTGCGGGAAAATTTTAACCTTAAACTGACATTTAGTTTAGTAGCTAATTCTGTTGCCATTAAAGCAGAGCATAATTCTAATCTCGGCAATGATACCGTTTTAAGTGGAGCAACTTTTGATTTAGCGCACACTAAATTAGAAAATCCAGGGAAAGTGGCTGAGGAACGTCCTACTATGTATGCACAACAGCCATAAGCCCGTTCTGAACTATCAGAAAATACATGCAGGTCATACTGCTGGTATAAGGGATTAAAAATTAATGGGTGGGGTATAGAAACCTTGGAGAGATCCAGCAAACTGCTGCGATACTCTAACCATTCTTCTACAAGAGGAAGGGGGAGATTTTCATCCCAGTCTGATTTTAATGACCAAAGCTTTTGCAAGAACATTTTTGCAACAATAACTATAGGAGCAATATATTGCAAAGGATCAAAGATCTTTGCGATTTCTGACAGAACTTGTCTCTTGGTTACAGGGGGAGATTCTGACAGATGTACCTGATAAGAGAAGGTATCAGAAGAAGGACACCAAAAAACACCCAATGCTTTTACGGCTGCTGCATCAGTAGGAATGGCAACAAATTCATCAACTGGGACCTCTGATGAAAATTTTGATATAAATTCAGTGGAATTTGAAGTCCATTTATGGAGCGGAAAACCACCTCCTAGGAGCAGGAACTTCAAATCTTCGCACACAAGGAGTGCTTCAGAAATATTAGGGAAAGAGCACAAGAAATCGTCAACATAAAATGCCGTTTTTAATGACTCAGAGGCCAAAGGATGATACAGATGACCATCTTGCTCGGCTAACATGTGGAGAGACCGAATCGCAAGAAAGGCTGAAGGCTTCAGGCCATATGTCACAGTCTTCAATCTAAATATCTTTATGGGTTTGGAACTCTCATCGCGCCACAATATTCTTTGCAGATCTTGCTGCTCAGAATTTACGAGAATCTGCCAATACATCTGCTTAATATCTGAGATTACAGCAATAGGAAACCTTCGAAAATTAAGCAAAACAGAGGTGAGATCTGTTTGAATCGCGGGACCACATTGCAGGGTATCATTTAAAGAGATTCCATTGGAATCTGGTGATGAGCCATTGAAAACTACTCTTATATTGTCTTGTGTTAAGGAATTTTTCCATACCGGGTGATGATTTAGATAAACTATTTCATTTAAAGGATGGTCAATTTCTTCTGATTTAGAAATTGCCTCCATATGATTGGATGATTCGTATTCCTCCATAAAGGAAGCATACTGAGTTTTGACAGAAGCATCTTGTTTGAACCGATTTTCAATAGCAAATAGTGCCCTAAGTGCTCTGGAATGCGAGCCCGTAATGGCGGGAGGATTGGGAATACGTGGAAGAGTTACTATAAATCTGCCTTCAGCAGTACGGACAGTGGTTTCCTTGTATAACTTTTCACAAATTTCGTTAGAAGAAGAAGAAGTAGCCTGAACATTCTCAAGATCCCAGAACTTGGTTAGCTCTTGACTCAAATCGGTACCAACAAAATAACAATTCGATACAGTTTGAATAGGATTACGGTATATTTGGCCAGTAGCAATCCAACCAAAATCAGTTTCGCGGAAGAAAACATTAGGAGCAATTTTTACTTTATTGGAATGAAGACATTGCCAAAATACGCTTGAACTGAAAAGAAGCTCTACGGGCGAAGCTCTGTTGAAATGAGTGTCAGCTAGCTGGACAAAATTCGGGATATTCCAACTTTGAATAGGATAAGAAGTGCCAGGAATATTGTTGCCTATAGACTTGATAATCAAACAATCTAATTGCAACTGCGTACCAAGATTATTAGAGTCCTTCAGATCCACTTTAGCAAAGCTTAAGGATTGCGATTTAGAGCAGTTTATTCCTGTAACCTCTATTGAGGTAGGATGTTTTGGGAGGCCTAACTTTTGTACCAACGATTCATTAATAAAATTGTTGGTAGCGGCATTGTCCAATAATCCCCTGACAGATACCCATTTTCCGTGAGAATTTTTCAACAGAACCAGCACGGTAGATAATAAAACCTGGACTTTGCCAAGCGAGGTAGAACTTTGAGCATACGACAGCGCACTATTTTGAGAGGTCTCAGAATTAGACTTGGTATTGGAACTGCTTGGTCCTGATAACCGTGATCTTTCATGTCTGTGTAAATGGGAATGGTGTCTAGCCTTACAATGAAAGCATAAACGTTGTGAACGGCAATTATTTAACATATGCGTTCCTGACAAACAGTTGAAACAATGTATTTTGTTCGTAATGAACTTTCGTCTTTCATCTACTGATAAAGATTTAAATTCATCGCAATTGTATAAAGTATGCGATCGCTGACACAGACCGCACGTTTGCATTTGGTTAGGTGACCGAGCATCAACAGGAAGAGCCTGTGATCTTAAAATTCTTTGATTAGAACTGCTAACCTTATCTTTTGAGAAGACTTTTGAATCTGGCGGAAAAGACTTGGCTTCTGGCCTTCAAAAAGTTAATAATCGCCTCATAAGTGCATTGCAAATTCTGGGAAAGTTCTGTTTCCCAGGCTTTTAATGTATTTGCATCCAATCTTGCAGAAATGAGGTGAACTAGAAATAAATCCCAGTGATTTACAGGTTGGTTTAAATTGGACAATGCTCTGACGTGTAGCTCTGCAGTGTCAATCAACTTACGAAGTGATAAACTGTTATCTGCTTGCACGTTAGGTAACTCGAATAAGCTTTGTATATGGCGTTGAATAGATAAACGAATGTTCCCATATCTATCCTTAAGAAGATTCAGAGCAACTTCATAATTATCACTGGTCAAAGAAAGTGCTTGAATCAGGTTAAGTGCGTTGCCTTGAACTGCCAGACGCAAGTAGTGAAATTTTTGTATTACTGGTATAGAAGTATTCTCATGTACTAAAGAATTGAATAATTCAAATAATGGTTCCCATTCTATGTCTTTACCAGTGAATTTGGGTATTTCTAATTTTGGTAATATAATGTGTGAAGAAGATGTAGATGATGCTGCAGAAGTTTGATCTTCTTGTTTTTCTTTTAAAGTTAAAGCCCTAATAAGCTGTTTAGCTTCAGCAAATCCCTGATAGTATAATTTTTCAACTTCCAACCTATCACTTTGCTGGTCCGGATGCTGAGTTTCTATACTGCATTGTATCTCATCATATTTCTCAAAGGCTTGTTCATAATTCTTAAGCCTCTGTGAAATTATGCCAAGATTACGCTCTTGGGGTTCGAGCTCCGTTAAGAAAGTACGAAACCGTGTGAGCTTGCCCTTACAAGAGGCTCTGGCGTTGCTGAGTTTTTCATCAAGGTTAGGCATGTCAAAAGTTGTTTGTTACTCACGTCAATATTGTGACTTCGAGTACTGGAAGTCAGAGGATGACAGCTTGCTAGGTAGTAAGGTTTAGTCTGATGCGGAAGAAACCGGCTTAGCTTACGTTTCTCTCCTCCTCTGCTGAACATGCGCCTCAAGCTGAAACGTACAATGTGAATTAGTGTTGAAACACAATGATCAAAAATTGTTAATGTAAAATCCAAAATATGAAACTTGTATAGGGATCCAGGGTGCAACAGATATGTTTCCCGGGTTTCGGCACCAAAAAATTATGGAGAAAAAGTTCTGCCCTAAAACTTCCCCATACGGGAGAACGAAACGCATCAGGCGAAAGCCTGGACAAAATAACTACTGTGGTCAAGAAAATTAGACTGAAGCGGTGCGGGGTAGTGGGCATGAAATACGTGACTAGAAAACCAATGTAGGTAGCAATACATTAACAATTTTTATTTCTAATAATAAATTTATAATCAATAAACAAATTGCACTTAAGTGGTTATCACAGAAATGAACAATTATAAATGTAGCAAAGTGTGAGGGCCTGATAACAGAAACCCAGATTAAAGAAAGGTCCATGAAACAAGCTTGCTTGATTGGAGAGAAGTTGAGCTTAACATAAAAAAGGGATGCCCTTTATAAAAAAGAGAGAACCATAAAAATGATTTAGAGTGTAAAATAACTGGTATGATATAAACTCTTCATAAAATTAAACTTATCTTTGAAGAGCCAGCTCCTTAAAAGTTCCAGCTAGCAAACGTTGATTTAAAAGTCCTCACGGTTTCTTCAGAAGGAGGCGTACATGGCCTAGAGATATGTGCACCATTGATAAAATGTCAACTCCCTCTTCTTATCTTGCGAAGGAATGACATTTATAGCTTCCAAGTGATGATCCAGCAGTAATTCGAAAGACGATTCAAAGTATCCCATCTAAGGTGAAGGTGAAGAGTACAACAGCTGGCAATTAGTCTTGCCATCTTGAGTAATACGTCATGGTGCAGATCTCGTGACGTAACTGCTAGGTAGCGTAGAGACTAGCGATGGTGTCATGAGATGCAGTAGCGGTGACCAGCAGGTTGAAGTAATCAGAAGTGATGATTGATCAGAAGTGGTGAAGAACGCCAGCAAGTGGCGTCTTAAATAGGGACCATGGAACCATCTCGAAGCTGGAGATCGCCCGACCAGACAAAGACCTGCCATTGGTCGAACGAAAGTCAGGGTGACGTCAGTCGACACTACTCAGCGGACAGTGGATCAACCAGTAGATGCCCTGTATGTCGAGAGTGAGGACGCTTGAGGTAGCGAGCGACTGGAACACTCAAGGTGAGAACTATAATATCTATGAATAAGTGATTGATAACAAGATTATGCATATGGTTTAAGCAATTAATACATTTGTAAAGAAATAATTACCATTCGGGGATCTCGGTAACAAGAAATAAAATTTGACCGGCAAATGGGCCAAGCTAAACATTGAAAGTATCACAAAAGTGATCAAGGAGTATACTGAGACTAGGCTCGAACGTGTGTCAAGAAGTTTAAAAGTAATTGGTTCACCGATTTATTGATTTTATGGTATGTGAAAAGTGTATACGGCTACAAAAATAATAAAGAATAACAGGATCCTTAGGCTAATTGAATCACTTCCCTTTATGCCCAGGACCCCGTAAAATAGACAGGTTAATTGTACAGAAATAAAAGGTCACATGTCTCTTTAAATATTCAGTCATAGTTATTTTTTCGACGCATATACTACCTAAATAGGGCTTCCGAACACCATGGATAAGGTGGGTATATCTTCAACTATTCCTTTGCACTAGCCTACACATTGGTAACTGTCAATGGACATGTGAGTCTCTTCACAAATGTATGATTCGTATGGTCTATATGAAAATGTTGTTTTTATCATGTCTTCATTAGTATATCCTCATGTATCCGCATGCCTTATCTGGCGACTATGTTTTAAGTTGTGAGCCTTAAGAGACCCTTTTTGAACAAATTTAGCGTCGCATATACTGCACGTATATGGTTTTATTCCAGTATGAATTATAAAATGTCTCTTTTAGTGTCCACTAGTAACAAACTTTCTCTCGCATATTTTACATGTGTAGGGTTTGCTGCAACCATGAAATAATATATGTCGCTCTAGATCCGCATTTCGTTTAAATTTGGCCATGAAAATCTTTTCTCGCTACTACGAATGAAGGTATGCGTTCTCAAAGTATTTTTTGTAGCAAATTTGGCTTTTCGCCACTATGTATTGACATGTATCTCTTCAATTTACGTGGTTCATCAAACTTCGCTTCGCATATATCACATGCAAAAGGCTTTCCTCCACTGTGAATTAACATGTACCTCCGAAAAACGTGTTTTTGAGTAAACTTGAACACGCATATACTACATGAATTAGGCTTCTCGATACTATGAATTAACATATGTGTCCTTAAATTACGTTTATCACCAATTTTGGCTTGGCATACACTACAAGAATAAGGTTTTAGACTACTATGAATTAACATGTGTGTTCGTAGACTGTCCATCCGTGAAAACGTTGCGTTGCAGGTCTTACATAGGAGAGACATACTACTGCTATGAATTATATCATGTTTCTTGGAGTCACAATAGTTTAATATATCTCTTTTTAATTTACCAAGTTGAATGGAGGAACCTGTTCTTTCTTCAATAGTAACGATGTCATCCACCCTTCAAAAGGTATGTTGCTTCTGGTGATAATTTCTTCTACATGTAATGTTAGTATATTGTAGTCCAATATTAGCTAACGTGCAAATCTTCTTTACTGCAGGGCCAACACATATAGATATGTCAGTCTGAAAATATTTGTTCTAACATAAATTGGAGTAGGATTTTAATAAAATTGGGTGATCATGAGAAGAGGAATAATATTTTCGTGATACACAAATCCACCAATTACATAGTAAAAGCAACTTTCTGGTGAACAGGAGCTAGGAGAGCTTTGCTATTATTAACCACGAAATGAGCTCGTTTTTTCTCTTCAATGTGAGTAGAGGCGATTTACCGTCGCCAGAGTCCGCAATCTGCAAAAATATGCAAGTCCCGTCCCAAACCCCACGTGACCCATTCTCCACCCCCAACCCCATGCCAAACCCCCCACCATCATGCACCACCCCCAACCCCCCACCCACTTGCGCCACCCACTGGCCACACCCGACACCCCCGGGTCCCACGCGCAACACGCATGCCTTCCCCCACTCCCTGTGACCCCTCCCCCTGGCCCCACGCCACCCCCCCCCCACCTCCATGCTACAACCCCAAAGCCATGTTGTTCTGTCCAAGATGGCGGCACCACGTGACATGTTCCAAAATGGTGGCCCCATGACTCCTGCCATGTTGTTTTTTCAAAGATGGCGTCACCACGTGACAGGTGCCATGTTGCATTTTCCAAGATGGTGGCTCCACGTGACATGTTCCACAAGATAGCGGGTGACATTTTGAACAAGATGGCGGCAACACGTGACATGATCCACAAGATTGCGGCAACACGTGACATGATCCACAAGATGGCGGCTGGTGCTAGGAATCAAAATGACGGCGGGTGCTAGCGTCCAACTTTTTGTTTTGGTGTCGCGGCATGTTTTTAGCCTACTTTCGATTTTTGCAAAATGAAAGAAACTTATTAGATCTACACAGGGCCAAAAATGTTGTGTCCGTCTGTGTGTGTGTTTATATACTCTGAAAGTCTGTGCCCCTCTATCAATTCGAACACGGTTAAACCGAATTGAACGAAATTTGGTACAGAGGTAGAATAGCATGTCATGTTTTAAATCACCGCCATGTTGACGGAAACGTAATGGCAGCCACCCAAATGTTCAAAGCTTAAATCAAATTACGACTAACCTAATCATCTGATCTCTACCAAATTTTGCAACATTATACCTTCATGTATGAAGAATCTTCCGACCAAACTACAAGTTCATCAACCCAACAGTTTGCGGATGGCGGCCATGCATATGTGCAAATTGATTCCCCCCTATCTATTCAAACACGCTGAAACCGAATTGAACAAAATTTGGCACAGTGGTAGCACAAGCAAAGGGCACCTCAGTGTCATGTTTTATATCGCCGCCATCTTGACGGAAACGTAATGGCGGCAACCTAAATGTTCAAAGCTTAAATCAAATTACGACTAACCTAATCATCCGATCTCTACCAAATTTTGCAATAACATATAATCATATGGCAAGCGTTCTTTGACTAAACTACAAGGTTATCAGCAAAAAAGTTTGCGAATGGCGGCCATGTATGGGTGCAAATCGATTCCCCCTATCAATTCAATCACGGTGATACCGAATTGAACGAAATTTGGTACAGAGGTACCACTAGCAAAGGGCACTCCAGTGTCATGTTTGATATTGCCACCATTTTGACGAAAACGTAATGGCGGCCACCCAAATGTTAAAAGCTTGAATCAAATTACGACCAACCTAATCATCTGATCTGTACCAAATTTTGCAATATTATACCCGTATGTATAAAGAATCTTTTGTATTTGACCAAACTACAAGATCAACAGCCTAATAATTTGTGGATGGCGGCCATGTGAGTGCAAATCGATTACCCCTATCTTTTCAAACACGGGGACACTGAATTGAACGAAATTTGGTACAGAGATAGCACAAACGTCTTATGTTTTATATCGCCGCCATCTTGACGGAATCATAATGGTGGCCATCCAAATGTAAAAAAGCTTAAATCAAATTACGACCAACCTAATCATCTGATCTCTACCAAATTTTGCAACAACATACCTTTATGTGGGAAGTATCTTTTGACTGAACTACAAGGTCATTCGCCCAATAGTTTGCAGATAGGGGCCATGTATGTGTGCAACTCAATTCCCCATATCAATTCAAACACGGTGAAACTGAATTGAATGTTTTTTTTACAGAGGTAGCACTAGCAAAGGGCGCCTCATATTCATGTTTAATATCAGTATGGCACGTTGTATTTCAACAAGCTACTACAACCAACATTCAATTATACTCCTGGGAAAGGACGAAGAGCTTTAACAATACCCATGCATTTAGGAGAAAATAGGCTATATGTTCTTTAATGAACATCTTGTTTATTAATGCTATATAAGTGCTAATTCACATGGAAATATTTTTTGTGGCTCTATGAAAGCATGCTTGGGAACTGTATAGATACGATTAGAAAGTATAATTTGGCAGTATAAACGGATTGATGTAGTGGAATTAAGCCAAGATGCGAGTTAGAGACATGATTTTGGCTTTTTTTTACTATGCGCTGTACATGACACAACTTCAAGACCTCACAAACGCCCGTATTACGGATGGTAAACCTAGAATGCATCCTGAGACACTATTTATAAA
This sequence comes from Meconema thalassinum, assembly GCA_946902985.2. NCBI lineage: Eukaryota > Metazoa > Arthropoda > Insecta > Orthoptera > Tettigoniidae > Meconema > Meconema thalassinum. The sequence goes on along the minus strand of OX336388.2, from coordinate 215,462,235 downwards.
TGAAATTGGTATGAATATGGCAATCTGCAAAAGGGGGACCAGTTTGATCCCTCTTTGTGAGGTTACTTAAAAAGTAAGAATTTAACAAATTATTTGTAGAAAGAAACCTAGTTTCCACATGTAACTATAGAGACTGTTGTGTACTTAAAGACAGCTGTCAGAGAAAGTATAATTTGGTAGTTAAAATGAATCTATTTATTGGAATTTATCAAATCTTCAAAGGGTACCAGTACGACTGGTAGCCCTTTGAGTTTATCTTAAAACTAGTAATTCACGACATTATTTGTAGAAAAACCTCGTTTCTGCATGTAACCATGTAACTATACAAAAAGTAGACCGTACATAAAATTCAGATGTCAGACAAAGTAACTTTTCATAATTTAAATCAAATAATTTATCCGAATTAAGTCAATATGGGAAGAGTGGACCATACAGGTACACTCTTGTTATTTTGTCTTAAAACTAATTCACCACATTCTTTGTGGAAGAAATCTGATTTATGCATGTAACCATGCAACTCTATAAATACTAGGATGTACTTAAATACGGGAAAGGAAGGATTTTGTAGCATAAAATGAATCATTTTATTAGAATTAAGTTTGATTTAGTGGAATTAACACAATATGTAAAGACTACGTAGACTTGATGGAGACTTGCGATTAGCGTGCGCGCGGTCTTGTGGCCAGCTGGGTATGCACCATACAGTATAACAAGACAGTTTAGAAAGTTCCAAGTTTAGTGAGTCAGTAGGCCCCGTCGAGTGCTGACCTGTTGTCGCGTCTCGCCTTGAATTACACTGGTATTGAGGTAGGCCTTCGGCACTGCAATTCCTAATCCTATAAATGTGTTGATAGTATATTACATTTAATTGACATAAATATATTTATACAACACAACTACTGAATCCTTTACTAGTAATATAGTAATTACAAAAAAAACATCATTGAAGTATTGTTATTAAGAATGTTTGCTTGCGATGTATTTGAAATGCATTTTGCAAGTAATTCTAATCGTTAGCGGCACAAAAGGAATACACATGCTTCATAAGATATAACCTGTAGTTTTTTTTACTATAAAACCGCTAGAAAAGATACTCTGGAACGTCATAATGCTGAATAAGCATGGCGAAAATTCAGCAAACGGTCCGAAGCACACTGGAAGTATCATATTCATGAAATAAATTCACAAGAAGTTTTAAAAGTGAAACACTCCGCTAAATGTAATATTGATCTTCCCGCGTTGAATTACTCAGCACATTTGCGTTCAAATGGACATATGTGCATTGCCTCTGGCAAGCAAATTCCACATAAAATAAGAAAATGCAAAAAGGAATAGTAAGTTATAGTATTTCTAATATTGAAAATACAGAAGGAATTGAATCATTTTAAAAATAAGTGAATGTAATATGATCGTTTGATTGAAAATGAACTTTTGGAACATATGGCCTTTAAAGTAAACTTTGAGCTATTTGCACTATATGTTCAAACTGGATCTGATGGTAAAATTACTGACATTAAGTCTTTTAACACAAGAAATGTAGTTATTAGTAACTCAGTAAACTCTCTGAAATTTACCAGATCAACGGCTCAATTATCTCCATTAAAAGCAAAGATTTTCAAGAAAAATTATAAGGTTGGTCACTAGTTGAAGTTATTCGACTCAAATTCAATATTAATAAATACGACCCATTGAATTACCTACATAGATTAAGACGAAACACGGTGAGGTCATTAATATTCAGAGTAGAGACGAGGCATGTTTCGGTTGGGCAGTTGTTTCAGCGCTATATCCTCCAAACTCAGATCAAGTATCATCCTATCCTGACTATTCTTCAGTACTAGGTCTGAGTGGAATATCATTTCCCATGGAAGTAAAGAACGTAAACATTTTGAAGCGTAAAGCAAGGTTTGTATCAATGTATTTGGAATTAATGGAAAAAGGGTGGTAGGTCCTTTGTAGCACATAAGTAAAAAGCAGGAAAAACATATTAATTTACTTTATGTAACAAAAGGAGAAAAATCGCACTATTGCTGGATAAAAGATTTAGGTTGATTAGTAAGAAATCAGTTAACGAACACTCAAAGTACGCAGTGGCATTGTGATAGCTGATTTCATCTTTGTAAAGAGGATCAGCTAAAACGTCAAGAGCATGATTGTGCTCACGTGCAAACTAATTTGCGTATACCCGGAAGCAATATTCTTAAATTTAAGGACTATATGAAACAACTTCGAGTGTCATTTACTATTTATGCCGACTTTGAAACGGGATTAGAACCTATAAGTTCATGTGAAGCAGATCCGAATACCTCATTCACCAATAACACACATAGGCATGTTCCATACAGTGCTGCTTATTATATTAAATCTATTTATGAGCTACTAAATGGTTCATGCGCATATAGTGGTGCAGATGCAGTTAAAGGTTTTATGCATTCACTTCGGAAACATGGGTATAATTTTTTTATATTCTTGAAAAGAATGTTCCGATGAAGCCACTAACATCAACACAGGAAGAAAGCTTTAAAACGGCGACTAAATGCTTTATATGTGATGAACATTTGCTTTTTGACAGAGTCCTCGATCATGACCACTTAACTGGAAAGTTTCGAGGTGTTGCTCATAGCACGTGTAATATAAACTACCGTGTACCAATTTTTTCCCAATTTTCCCTCGTAATGGCTCCAAATTTTATTTCAACTTTATTGTTAATGAATTAGGAAAGTTAGGTGATAGAATCGAGTTCATTCCTAAGAATAAGGAAGAATATATTTCTCTCACGCTACATGTCCAAGACGAAGAAGAACGTAGAATAAATTACGGTTTCTGGACTCGTTTCGCTTTATGTCATCTAGCCTTGAAAAGCTTGCAATTAATTTGAATCCGGAACAATTTCGTGAACTTTCACGGTCTTATCCCGAGGAAAAGCAGTTTAACGGAAGGTCGTGTTTTCTTATGAATATATAGATTCAGCACAGTGGCTCGAGGAAAAGTCTCTACTGCCAAATGAGGCAATTTTCAGTTCTTTAACTTCAAGTGACATCACTGATGAGGACTACACGTTTGGTCAGTGATTGGCATTGGAAGCTTAGGTGATTATTTGAAACTCTACTTGTTAACAGACGAATCACTATTGACTGATATTATGGAGAAGTTTCACGGTCTTATCCCGAGGAAAAGCAGTTTAACGGAAGGTCGTGTTTTCTTATGAATATATAGATTCAGCACAGTGGCTCGAGGAAAAGTCTCTACTGCCAAATGAGGCATTTTTCAGTTCTTTAACTTCAAGTGACATCACTGATGTGGACTACACGTTTGGTCAGTGATTGTCGTTGGAAGCTTAGGTGATTATTTGAAACTCTACTTGTTAACAGACGAATCACTATTGACTGATATTATGGAGAAGTTTCGTGATCTTTGCATTAAAACGTAGGAACTCGACCCTTGTCACTATTTTACACTACCAGGTCTGAGTTGGAGCGCCATGCTGAACAAAACCAATGTTGAACTTGAGTTGCTAACTGATGTTGACATGTCCAATTTCATAAAATCTGGCATTCGAGCGGGGCTAAGCCAATGTAGTGGTCGGTATTCACGCGCTAATCATAAATACTTATCTGATTATAAGCCCGATGAGCCGTCAAAATACACTGCCTACCTCGATGCCAATAACCCATACGCCTGGGCAATGAGTAAATATCTCCCACTTAGCGATTCTCGCTGGCTACAGCAAACAGAAATTGAGCACTTTCAGGTGGAGACAATAGATGACAAATATGGCAACGGCTACATTTTAGAGGTGGACCATTTTTATCCTAAAGAGTTGCATTATCCATTTGGCACTGAAAACACGAAATCTCCACACAAGTCAACACGAAAAAGTATGTTAATTGCGAATTTATACGATAAGAAGAATTATGTGATTCATTATCATAACTTACAGCAGTGTCTGCATCATGGATTGAAATTGGGCAAAATCGATCTAATATTGGAATTTACAGTCACCTTGGATGAAATCGTACATTGATCGTAACAATACTTTAAGAACAAAGTCTAAGAATGCTGTTGAGACTGACTCTTGAGCTTGATAGGGAAATGAGACTCCATTCTGGTAAAGACGCATGTTTCTCAGCTGCGAAGCATCTTTAGCCTGTTGGTACTTGCGATCAGTCTGATACCCCATAATCGCATACAGCGGTCGCTCTGCATAGCGAGAAGGCTTAACAGTCCAGCTGTGCTAATTCATGTAATTCCCAGCTCCTGAACTAAATGGGTAGGGGAGTGTCTTTTTCTACTAGTTTGATCAGCATTAGCTTCCGCTGATCGGAGGGTGTTACGAGAGGATCCTTCCATAAAACACGGTTCTGTTGGACATTGGAATCAACAACAGTGTTTGCTCCTCTTAGTAAGTTGTAGTCGCTTCTAAGATGAATTAGGACGAGTTCCTGCCTAACATTGACAATGATATGTTTATGGTCCTCGGCAAAGCCAAGTACGGACTTAAGTGAAAGAACCCCTGTGAAGATGCTTTCTGTATTATATATCCAGTCGTTATTATCTACCAGGACACCAGGCAGACATGAGAAGTGTCTTAGTTTCCTCACTGTCAAACGACGGATAGAGCTTCATGCAAGACGTTGTGCCCGCGTTTCGAACGCTATCCACCTCGACACCATTGATTATGTACATAATCTCAGAAAATAAAAAGGCTAACGCATTATTAGCTAGCTAGCTTTGGTGTTGCAGGTGTAGTACCATCAGCATTCATTAGATGCCCCTCGATATGAAGGTAGCTTTCGTGTGGTAAGGTGTAAATGTCTTGTTGGTTGATAATGATGCGGATTTCATCATTATCATCATTTTGTGCTGAACCTGATAAGAATGATGTTCAAGCCTTACAACACCCTCAGAGGTTTCGAAGGGACTTGTTACGTTCAGAAACGAGTTCATTTTACTTGTAGAATGTACTCGAATCGCTTGAAGGTTTTCTTACTTTTCGAGCATAGCTTAGGCTTGCATGACTTAAACAAGATGTTCAGTAAAGAACATATAGCCTACTTTCTCCTAAATGTATGAGTATAGTTATAATTCGTTGTTATTATCAAAGAGTATAATAGAACTATTCTTTGTTGAAGACCTTAGAAACGATTTACCTCTACCAAACGCCACAACCTAGATAAAAACTGCTACCATCATTGAAGAAAGAAAGATAAGAAGTATATCAAGAATGTTATGGATCTGGAGACATAATCGACCGGACTGGCGGCGTGGCTCAGCGGTAACGTTCTCGCTTGCTGGGCCCTAGGTTGCAGGTTCAATCCTGGCGCAGTCAGCTGGCATTTGAGGGTGCACAAATGCGAGGGAGCCGTGTCAGTACATTTACTGGCACGTTAAAGATCCCCTTCGGGCCAAAATTCCGGCACCCCGGTGTCTCTAAAATCAGCAGTAGTTAAAAGGGATGTAAAACCAATAACATTATTATTATTATTATTATTATTACGACCTGCCGTGGGCAACATCCAACTTTGAGTTGAGGCATGTCTTTACACGTCTGGTTGTGCATGGCTTTCACAACCCTAATTGAATTAACAAATCTTTCCATGACCCTACAGAGACGTGTGTATACAAACTATGTGGATATTTTCGATAATATAATCCTAACAGAGCGAGTGCATTCTAGCGGCCAGAAGAAGAAACTTTTCAATAAAATCTGGAAGTTACCTTTTTGGCAGCTAGATGTCTCGAGTAAATCTGCTGGCGAATTATGTTTTAATTAAATATATATTTTACACCATAATGTGCACAATATAACGCTTAATAACATTTTCAAGTAACGCAAAATAGGCTGTTGCAAACCCTTTAAAATAAAAAGTTAAAATGTATCGTAGTATCATCTTGTCATTCTTCAAATTCGATGCGCATAGAATGATAATGGTATAGTAATCAATGGATCCCCACGTAGACTAGTCGTGACATCTATTGGTGAAATATCGAACAATATAATCCTAACAGAGCGAGTGCATTCTAGCGGCCAGAAGAAGAAACTTTTCAATAAAATCTGGAAGTTACCTTTTTGGCAGCTAGATGTCCCGAGTAAATCTGCTGGCGAATTATGTTTTAATTAAATATATATTTTACACCATAATGTGCACAATATAACGCTTAATTTTAAAACATCTGAGTCATTACAAAACAATAAACATATAACATTTCAAGCAAAAAACCTAGCTCTGATCGGGTTTGAACCATAGGCATTTGAGCGATAGGCTAACGCTCTACCACTGAGCTAATTGTGTCAACGAATATCGTTCTATTTAAAATGACTTACATAGAACTTGTTAGCAAATAATGATTTATACTAAACGATTTCATCACTGGAGTATATTATTTATATATAAAGCATTTCATACAAAGTTTATTTATTTTTTATCAGTACGCTATATTGCATGCAATACTCAAATTAGTGAAATATAAGTCCGGCACAAGATATCCGCTGCCATCTTGTCTTATTACTGAATCAGTTCAGCTTTTTAAAATCACGTCTGCACTATAGTATTACAAAATATACTTTTAATTTCGAACGTGCCTCTTCCTTTTGAACAGTTAAAACGATTCTCGGCTCGATAATCGGAACTGGTGGGTCCCATGATATGGATTATAAAGTTTGCATAATTCGCACGGCCGCCATCCTGAAATGGTACGGCGGACGACCTTGTAATTTGGTCACAAGACGCATCCTATACGAAGGTATGTTGTTACCAAATTTGGTAGAGATCGGATGATTTGGTTAGTCGTTATTTGATTTTACGTTTTGAACGTTTGAGTGGCCGCCATTCAGTTTTAGTAAAGATGGCGGCGATATAAAACATGACACTGAGGTGTCCTTTGCTAGTGCTACCTTTGTACCAAATTTCGTTCAATTTGCATTCACCGTGTTCGAATTGATAGGGGGGGGACAGACATTCAGAGTACACACACTCACACACACACAGACACACACACACACACACAGACTCACACACACACATACACACACACACAGACTCACACACACACATACACACACACAGACAGACACACTTTTTTCGCCCTGTGTTGATCTCATAAGTCTACTTTCATTTTTTGCAAAAATCGAAAGTAGGCTAATAACGGTTTCACTCTATGTATAGGGGCAGATGACCTCGTAGTTCCGTCTCTTAAAACAACAATAACTGACTAACTCTATGTATAGTGCGTTTAATTATGTACAAATGCTTCTTGCGTTAAAAACGGTTTTACTCTATGTATAGTACAAACGCTTCATGCTGGTTCCAAGTAGAGCTTGGAAGTCACAAGTGTGTGTTTGGCAATGAGAATGAGCTGATTGTTCTTGTTTACCAGACTTAAGAGTTACTTCGCGAATGCAGTTCACGCTTACAGGATGGTGAAGAACGGAGGAGCGAGTTCCCCGAATGTTAAAACCACTAGGCACTGTAACCATTAAGTCGTGCAGTCAGTGTGAAGCTTGCTGATTGTTGTACACGTCGGTGATAATGTTGCAGTTTATGAAAACGTGGCGATCTTCCCCCAATTTTATTGGCAAGTCGGAGTGATGGGTTTCGTTTGTTTCATGTACGCGTGGTGAGAAGCCTAACAGTGAGCCAATCGAGTCTGTCGGTATGAAATTGATTTTGAATGGAGCTCGGATATCCGCGCGATGCGTTGAGTTATTAGCATCAGCCACAAACTCGCGGCGATCTCGAAGCTTCTCAAGCTTGAAAACGACATGTTCGACGTGATCGATAATATCGTCCATGCTATAGCAGCCTGGTGGATAAGCCAATATTTCATCGTTGTAATAAAATTTATCATGGTTGCCTTCTTCTATGTTAATTATTCTGTTGAAGCTTTCAAACGAGATGAGCCCCAACACAAAGGGCATGTGCCCCAGCTGAATGGGTGGCTTATAATGTACTGTAAGTTAGGGAGCTATCACTACGACAGCAGTTACAAGAAATCATGTTCAGGTATCGAGCAACTCATTTAGACTGAGGGAAGTCCCTAGCAGAGCTATATCTGAAACGAACCATTAGAACTCGTCTAGATGCACTTGTCCGGAGTCACTCAATGACTCAACAGTGTGGCTCAAATGAATAGAAAGTATAAAGGTCTACTCGCAAGTTTTCAGAAGGAGAAAGAGTACAAGTTCGTTGGTATCTACAAAACAGGAAACCTACCTGGCGATTTGGAGAGATAGCAAAGTCTTTAGGTAATTTACACTACATTATTTTCCTCGACGAGGGATCAAACATTAAGCGGCACATAAACCAAATGAGAACGACTGGTATTCAACCGAAAACCAAAACCCACGTATCATTCGCCGAGGACGCACAAGACCAATCTCCCACTCGCCAGTATATTCCTCCTGAGATCGTATTCATGGACCTCAACAACCCAGTGAATTTAAACCCTAATCCAGCAGCAAAGTCAGTCATAGATCATCGAGTTGGAGTGCAAGTTCGACATGCTGAGCGCCTCAGACGACCACCAGCTTACCTCAGTGACTAAGTGCAATGATTTTCTTTTGCCCAGGGAAGACTTGTAATATCCAGTTAAAACGCACTCTGGTGTCGGTTGTGGAATCAACATACAGAGTCTATACTCTCCCTGACTTTTTCAAACACTAAGAAATAGTCATGATGCTATCAACACGTAACTGTATTATATATATCATATTAAGTAATAAGTACAATTGTGTGTTCTCACTTCATTTATATCGTGAGCATTTCGACCATAAAGACACAACAGTAGCGACGAGGCTTCACAAAGAGAGTGTTTGTTTTCATGAAATCCAGCTTGAGGTTGCGCAACTTTGCTTTTACCCGTAACACCCCAGAGTCACTTTGTCTCATGCCTACCCGAGCTATCTTTTTTTTACCATGCTGGAATTCCACACACTCTATTTATTTTGTCATATTCACCGCTTGCGGCTTTCGGGATGATACGCGATACCTTTAGCCGGGTCACCGCATACCGTCTCCTGGAAGGGGTGAGACGGGTACAATATATATAGTATGTATATTTGTATTCCAGGGAATAAACACACTCAAAGATGGTATTTTAATTGCGCATGTTGCAAGTTGAAGGACACAACGATTAAAGGATGAGAACTGGCCCACTGAAAATCAGACAACCAACGACTTGGACGCTCGTCCATGTGCCATAGTTTAATTAACATTTGATTAGATATAGAACGGCCATTTTGGCTTGTTAGAGTCTGGTGGGTGTGTCAGATATGCTAGCCATGTGAATTCGGAAACACCCGGCTTATATGTTAAACTGCTGAATACATCACGGAAGAATGGAAAGCTCTATCTAGAGCCTACACCAATAGGTGGAAAGATTGATTCACTCTAAACGTCCCACACTATACAGGGAGGAATGGAGCGCTGCTTCAAACAAGTACTGAAGTTGGTAACCCTTCTTGATAACCCATTTAACCTCCTATCTCCACCCAACGGCTAAATCCCACTTCTTCCAAGTAGACCTATAAAACCATGACCTATAAGTGCGATCCAGCATTTCTTCAGGAATTATTAAAGCACCCACAACATTGTCTCCTTCACATGTATGGGACATAATCCAAGGTCCACTACCCCAGAGGCGAGAGTGTACCAATACATTGATGATAATTAGGGGTTTTGTCGGTAGAATACCTTAAAGACTTTGTGTACATCCCTGCAACAGACACGCCAAAAGTCTACAAGATATGAAGGATGTTACCTCAATATCTGCAAACCTACAGCTGAGAGAGGACATAGGTGAAAATGTTTCCACAGGGTGGACCGGTCTTCATTATTACTATGTGGATTCTTACCTAACCTACAAAACTCCTATTTCGCAAGACAGTAGGGGTGTCATTTTGGCCACCACGACGTTCTGGTCAAATGGCTTTAGATTATTCTCGGTGGGCTGCCATAAAGGACTATATGTACATTCATTCATTTCTTACACCTTGCTAGTGTTGAGGTTGGCTAAACATGTCATTTTGTTATCTATGGATGTTGGCAAACCGCTGATTTTTTGTTTAAAATAAAATCTACATTGTGGCGAAGTCATTACGTGAAAAATAAGTGTAAGTTATGTCTGTTTTATTTATTCAATCAAACAATACAATCTAATAGAAACTAATAGAAGTTATCTAGAAATATAAATGAAAATATTATTTATGGGCTTCAGACACGCTTATTGAGGGTGAGCTAAAAGGTTTTACCATAGTAAAAAATGCAGAAAACTATATTTTATGGGAGCTAGATTTAAGAACGCTGCTCCAATCCAGGTATCTCCTACCTTTTCTGAAAGGAACTGCTACAAAACCAGATACGGATAAGGCAAAGAAGTTGGAACAATGGGAGGCCAAGGATGCCAAAGTTAGTTACTACATTCTCAAGACAATAGATTACTCTTTGAAACCTATAGTGCTAACTTGTGAAACATCAAAATCGATGTTCAATCTCCTAACAAAAATATACAAGAGAGACACCGAACAACAGAAATATCAGCTATTGTCATTTTTCTGCGAATACAAGTATGATAACAACAAACCCCTTATGAAAAATATATCTGAAGTAAGAAATCTAGTGGCAAGAATCAGGAGTCTAAAAGAAGACATTAGTGAACAAATGGTAATCACCAAAATAATTGCCACTCTTCCAGGCCAATACACATATTTTAATATAGTGGAGGAGGCCACACCCGCTGCTGAGAGAACCCTGTAAAAGCTCATTTCAAGACTTGTTATACAAGAAGAATCACATACTACTGAAGAACTCAAAGTAGCTATCAAGACTGAAATGATATCCAACAATCCAAGTCAAGTGAAATGCTACAAGTGCAACAAGATTGGACATAACGCTAACAACTGCCCTGCTAACAGGCAAGACCAGGGAAGGCCAAAACAGAAGCAACAGCAGCAAGCTTCAGGAAAAAGTGATTTGTGGTGTAAAAATTGTAATAAAGGTGGACACGAAACCTCTGACTGCTATTCAGGTAAAACTTTTGAACCCTGCAAATATTGAGGGTTAGACAATCATCCAGATTGGAATTGCCACAGAGAGAAGATGCGTAGAGAAAGGGATCAAAATAGAGAAAAGGAGCTATACGTGGTTGAAAAACAATGTCATACAACAGAAGAAAAATCTGGAGAAGAGTTTCTTGAAGAGTTTGTTGTGGATAGTGGATGCACTAGCCATATGACCAAACAAGATGCGCTGCTCACCAACAGGAGAACAACTGACCCTCAAAATTTAAAAGTTGCAATGAAAGGTGGGACTATGGTCATTAAACTTGAAGGAGACATTGATACCAAGATATCACATTTCAGAATGTCTCATATATGCCTGAGCTGAGTAGAAATCTACTGTCAGTGAACTGTGTCACAAATGGAGGGGGAACAGTTCTGTTTAAAGGCAACCAAGTTAAAATATTTGACAAGAATGAAAATGTCTTAATGACAGGCAGTAAAAATGAAGTAGGCCTGTTCGTGATAGACATGAAATACAACTTGGAAACTCACGTGACAAATAAAGAAGAAACAAATACCGCCATGATGTGGCATCGGAAGATGGGCCATATCAGTACAAGATATCTGAAGAAACTGTCTGAACTCAGCCAAGGACTACCAAGCAGCCTGTCAAAATGTGAAGAAATCAAGTGTGATGTGTGCATAGAAGCTAAACAAGTAAGAGTTCCTTCCAATACTGTGAGAGCTAGAGCTACACGCCCATTGGAGATAATACATAGTGATGTATGTGGAAAGCTTGATCCACCAACATACAATGGCAAAAAATATTTTAGGACCGTGCTAGATGACTACACTCATTTTCTAGAAGTGTACCTTCTAGAGACAAAGGATGAAGCTGAAGAATATCTGCAGGAATACATCACTACAGCTCAAGCTAAATTCAACGTGAAAGTGCACAAACTGAGGAATAACAATGGTGGCAGGTTCAACAGTGATTTCTTTAAACAATGGTGCAAGAAAAATGGAACAGTGCTGTATAATACAAGTCTTCATACTCCTGAACTCAATGGGAAAGCCGAGCACATGAATGGGGCCCTGCTTAATAAACTCAGAGCTATGCTACTTGATGCCCAACTAGAAAATGACATGTGGGGGTATGCCGTCCAATCAGCAGCATATCTCCTCAACAGGAGTACATCCTGCACCTGTGAGATGACACCAGCAGAAATATGGTATGGCAAGAAACCAGTCCTGTCAAGAAAATGAAGAACAAATGAACAAAATCAAAGAGAAAATGTATGTCAAGAAAACTAAAGAGTGGATGAAGAACAAGGAAGACCAAGAAGAGAGAGAAAAAATCCTGCCTGACACAAGGATTATGATATGGGCTCTGAAGATGAAGAAAATGATGCTCTACTAACGTATGAAGACTGCTTGGAAAGTGCTGAAAGGAAAGAGTGGGAAGAAGCCATACAAGAAGAGAAAGGATGTCTTAAAAAATAATACATGGACACTGGTTCCAGAAAAATATGCCAAAGGCAACAAACAAAATAATAACTAGCCGATGGATATTTATATTAAAGAAGATGGAAGATATCGTGCTAGAGTTGTAGCTAAGGGATGTCAGCAAAGAAAGAATTCTCTAGACATTAGTGACACATATTCATCAGTTGTGAGAATTCAGTCCCTCTGAGTTCTGCTCGGCATAGCAGTTATAAGAATATATATGATCAACACATTTGACATAAAGTCAGCTTTCCTGTATGGCGATCTCAAAAAAGAAATATTCATGAGACCACCACAGGGGTTTAATCATCCAGACAATCAACAAAGCACGTTATGACCTGAGCCAAGCACCCCGTCAGTGGTACAGAAAACTAAGTGATTTCCTAAAGACTGAACATCTGGAACACAAACAAAATCAGACAGATGTGTCTTTACTAACAAGAAGAAGACCCTATTCATTGCCCTCCATGTGGACGGATTGATTATGGGCCGAACAGAAGAAGACGTGGATAAACTGCTGAAAAGACTGAAGAAAACTTTTGAAACTGTTGTGTGTGACCGTCCAAAACAATATTTATGCGTTAACATCGATATTCACAAAGATGGAATCTCACTGTCTTAGAAGAACTACTCTGAACAGATAATAGAAAGCTTCAAGCTGGGAAAATCCAAACCTAAGTCAACACCATTAGTGAAGAAAAAGACAACATCAACTTTAAAAGAAGAGTTTGCTTATAGGGAGGCCATTGGCAGCTTACTGTATCTGTCTATCAAGACTAGACCTGACATCAGTTTTGCTGTCAATCATGCAAGTAGGCATACCACTGAGCCTTCTCAGGAAGATGTCATAAATGTAAAAAGAACAATAAGAACTTAAAAGGCACTGCCATAAAAGGGGTTAAGTATGTTGCAAAAGAAGCAAATCTACTGAAAATTGAAGCATTCTCCGACTCTGACCTGCGAGGAAATCATGATAGAAAGAGCACAAAAGGATTTGTAATAAAATATGCAAATGCCTGGTGTTCCAAGAAAAAGACTGCAGTGGCACTATCTTCGGCTGAAGCTGAGTATGTGGCTGCAGCAAAATGTGTAGCGCAGCTGAAGCACATCACCACATTTGTTCATGAACTGTTCAACAGAAAGCCAACAGTGACTCTGTTCATGGACAATATGAGTGCCATTAATATGATCAAGTCTGGGCAGCTCACTCTAAACAGCAATCTCATTGACATAAAATTTAATTTTGTCAGTGATGAGTTGAGCAAAGGATAGTTCAAGATAAAGCATGTCTACACTGAAAATCAACAAGCAGATATCTTTACCAAGGCCCTCAACAGGGTGAAATATCAACAATTCCGGGATCAGATTGTCATGTAAAGCAAGAAACATCAAGACTGCTACCTGGAATATTACTTTATTGCCTTTATTTGCCATTATTTTGTGCCTAATATGTAAGTTTATCAAAATCTCCTTTTTACAGGGGGTGTATTGAGGTTGGCTAAAAAGGTCATTTGTTATCTATGGAAGTTGGCAACCCTCTGCTCTTTTGTTTTTAAAATGAAATCTACAATGCGGCGAAGTCGTTACGTAAATAAAGTGAAGAGTTAAAACTAATATGTTATGTCTGTTTCATTTATTCATCAATCCAACAATACAAATAAATATCTAATAGAAGTTATCTCAAAATATAAAAAGAATATGATTACTTCACAGTTTCCCCCCAGGTCTTTCCACACTCCCTCTAGGCAAATGCCAGGATAGTACTTTATTTCAAGTCTCGGGATAACTTCCCATTACGCACACACTACTTCAGTCATCACACAAACACAGGCTATCAGAAAACATCCACCCTAATACACTGGGCTTATGACCTAGATGTCCCTAGCAATTGAAATAAATATACGAGGAAACACAACAATAAAACAAGGCAACAACGGAACTATATTAAAATGTGCATTCTGAAGAAAGAAAAGCTGACATAATTATTTGGCGAAACTATCCTCCCTCAGTGGGGTTCGAACTCATCACGCAGTGGTCTGGAAGCTAACACCATACCCCGAGACCACAAATTCACTCGGAGAGCTGTGCAAGATGGTTCTTATGCGCGTCCGTAACTGAGTTCTAGTTGTTTCAAAGGGTGGAACAGCGAAACCAAGACATATTATACTATCGGTAATCTATCTCTCATGTCTTAAAAACAAATTGCATCAAATCTGAACGACCTTCTTCTTCCGTTCACAGTACGGTAGCATAATATTCCTTCTAGGCATAAAGGCCAAGATGCTGGGGAGGGAATGTAGGGGATATGAAGCTCCAGACCATCAGACATTTGTACCATATGTCACAGTGTTCAAGTCACCTCCGTAGCGTAAGAGTCAGCATGGTTAGCTGCCGCCTCGGAGACCTGGGTTCGATTCCCCGCTCTGCCACGAAATTTGAAAAATGATATGAGGACTGGAATGGGGTCTACTCAGCCTTGGGTGGCCCAAAATGATTGGAGTGGGTTTGATTCCCACCTCAGCCGTCCTCGAAGTGGTTTTCCGTTGTTTCTCACTTCGTCTTCGGGAAAATGCTGGGATGGTACTGTGCCTGTATATTCGAGAAGTAACCTGCCAGAAATCCATAGCTGAGCTGGATCGCAAAACTTTGGAAGCATCCGGCTGATATACTTATCAAAATCTGCTCCAACAAGATCATCGAGAATATACGCAGAAGACTGCAATGATACTATGGAAATAAACAAATACACTTTGACTCAGGTGAACACTTACCTTGTTATCTCTCGGGATTAAAATGGGTAGTCAGCTTCCAACCTGAAATGGGGGTTCCACAATATCACCTCCCTTTATATCTAGAATAAGGCACTCGAAAGACGACGCAGAAAACGAACAAAATAAATTTAATAAAAAAAGTAAACTATTATCTAAACAAATAGAATAATCCCTAACTTTAAATTAATTAATAAATAATTACATTCATTCACACATCTCCACATTTACGCCACTGAAAACGCTGTGTTTTCAGAATATCAGAAATTAAATTTTGATAGGCCTATGCTTCCTACAAGTTTTAAAACAATTTACAAAAATTGTGGCATGCCTAGCATTGCTCCACAAGCTAATAAAATACTTGAGGGCGACGCAACGCGTACCTCGAGTCATGTGACACTATTATATAACGTTACAGCCTCTTGCAAGCCAACGACTTGCTTTCATTCATAAAAGTCGTGGCTACTACAACTCTCTCCATTAATACAAAACAGTGTCCTTGATATTATAACAGGTTATTTCCACTCAGAGCCGTACACTCGATCGCTAACTGCCGAGCGAATGCGTCTTGCCGCTCCAATGTTACAAGTTTTAAATGATTATTCACACTAAACAAAACTTGCTATATCTCATTCATTCCTCACTCAAATAGTTAAAACTTTCACTCAACGATACAAGCATTTCCTTTAACCATGTTAACCTGGTAATGTTGTCCATTCACAGTTAACAATATAAAAACACTCATTCCAAAAATATTGCCTCTAACATACAGTAAAATTCAAAAACACATAATAAATTATTATTCCTAATATCTTATTCCCTTGCTTAAATAATTATTGGAAACTTATTTACAGTATAATTTGCATTATTATTGATAGCGTTGGCTATCATAATGATAAAAATTCGTTATATGAATATATATGAGCTTTAGCTCTGATCAAATTTAAATCCACACATTATCAAGAACCTACAAAGATTTCCTTCACTTTCAAAATACTACTGCACATTGTCTTATCAGGTTGTAGTCGAATTCAGTCTAATGTGTTCAACCAGCAATGATAAAACACACGTATTTTCTCAAATCGTGGTTAATAAAATTTTAATAAATAGTATATAATAACAGAAGTTAATATCCCTCTTCTCATTTTAATTTCCGCTCACACCTCCTGTCTTCACATCTAAATCGTGTATTTATACATTGGAGTTCTTCACAACTCAATTCCGTTATTATAATGTCAAATGCTCAGTAAAATAGCCTTGCCTTGCAACGACTTGCCTTACTTGCGGAAAACACCTCGCGGTTACACAACCTTTCTGTAAAAGCCTTGTATACCTTTGTCTACGGAACTACAATCTCCTTCACTACTTGCTAAACAATCTATTACACAAATAATTGTTACCATCTTCTCTTCTACAAAACTAGCATTTACATAAAATTGGCATACACATCAGCGTTGCTACAATCAACCGCTGGCATCTTAAGCAGCTACGTCTGTTGTTAAACGTTCCCTTCGTTCATACTAACGACCTTAGACATAACGGGTAAGACCTCCATGAGTTTACTTTCAAAATGTTACTTGGATATCGACTAAAAGTTACATATCTCTCTATATATAAAAATGAAAGTTTTCTGTTTTTTCTGAATTTCCAAGTAAATTTGCGATATTTGCGCGTTTCAGACTGTTTTATGATGGATGCAGGCAAAAATATATTTTTGTCTGTCTGTCTGTCTGTTTGTTTGTCTGTGGACAATTTTTTGTGTCCTTATATCTCGAGAGCGGCTGAGTGGATCAACGTAAAATTTTATACAGATATCCTTCAGAGGCACGATACAAATCATTGATGTAACTCATCTCCGTACCTCTCATATAAGGGGCCCTACCCCCTTAAAATACATGCTGAAATAGGCGTAGAAGGGTGAAACAAAGCTCATTTTCAGCCCCTCAATGTGAGAAACGAAAACCACATTTTAAGGCCCTAAAACCAACAGTTTTTGAGATATTCCCAGAAAACTAATTTCACTTAAAAAATTAATGAAAGAATGCATGCCGGTAACCATGGCAACTGAATCTCAGAGGTCCATCTATTTCTGTAAGACGCAATGCAATTCCATTTATTACATTACTGTGAAGGTTTGCAAACGGCTATAAGGTTATAACGGATCCAAATTAAGCTGAAATATTCATCAATACATACAATGCGCTTAAGGGGTCAAGGGGTACTCTAGAATTTTTCACGCGATTTACACGTGCGGGTGTGGTACGGAAGGTCAATTATATCCCTTCTCTATTATATAAAATGAATGTTTGTCTGTTTTTTCTGCATTTCCACGGAAATGTGACATATTTGCCCGTTTCAGACTGTTTTTCGACGGATGCACGCAAAATATTTTTTTGTCTGTCTGTCTGTCTGTTTTTGGACAATATTTTGTGTCCTTATAACTCGAGAACGGCTGGGTGGATTAACGTAAAATTTGATACAGATATCCATCAGAGGCACGACACTAATCATTGATGTACCTCTTCTCCGTAGCTCTAATCACAAGGGGCCTACCCCCTTAAAATACAAGCTGAAATAAGCGTAGAATCTCTATATACTGTATATAAAAATGAAAGTTTGTCTGTTTTTTTTCTGAATTTCCACGGAAATTTGAGATATTTGCGCGTTTCAGACTGTTTTATTATGGATGCGCGCAAAAATAATTTTTCTGTCTGTGTGTTTGTTTGTCTGTGGACTATTTTTTGTGTCCTTATAACTCGAGAACGGTTGAGTGGATCAACGTAAAATTTGATACAGATATCCTTCAGGGGCACGAAACTAATCATTGATGTAACTCTTCTCCGTACCTCTCATAAAAGGGGCCCTACCCCTTAAAATACATGCTAAAATAGGCGTAGAAGGGTGAAACAAAGCTCATTTTCAGCCCCTCAATGTGAGAAACGAAACTCGGGGGCCCTAAAGGGACCCCGAAAACCACATTTTAAGGCCCTAAAACCAACGGTTTTTGAGATTTTCCCAGAAAACTAATTTCACTCAATAAATTAATGAAAGAATGCATGCCGGTAACCATGGCAACTGAATCTCAGAGGTTCATCTATTTCTTTAAGACGAAATGCAATTCCATTTATTACATTACTGTGAAGGTTTGCAAACGGCTATAAGGTTATAACGGATCCAAATTAAGCTGAAATATTCATCAATACATACAATGCGCTTAAGGGGTCAAGGGGTACTTTAGATTTTTTTCACGCGATTTACACGTGCGTGTATGGTACGGAAGGTCAATTATATCCCTATCCCTATATTGTTATATTATTATTATTACTATTATTTTAATTATTATCATTATTATGGCGTACAACGAGGAGACAACCTCATTTTCAAATCCTTGGTGTCAGAAACAAAACTCGGGGCCCCTCAAGAGCCGTAAAGGGTACCCGAAAACTATATTTCAAGGCTCTAAACCCAACTGTTTCTGAGATATTCCCAGAAAAATAACTTCATTTAATAAACTAAAGAAGGAATGCAAGCCACTAACCATGACAAAAATATCTCAAGAGGTGGCATCCAACTTTCCATCTATTTCTGGAATAAGTAATGCCACTCCATTTATTACATTTCTGTGAAAGGTTGCAAATGGCTATAAGGTTATCACGGAACCAACTAAAACTGTAAAATTCATCAATGCGATATGTCGTACAGAAGGTCTGTTATATCTCCAAACAGCAACATTATTTTCAAAAATTCCTGATTTGAAATAGTAGACTGTTTTTTGCTGATTTTAGGAATTTGAGCCATTGGAGGCTAAAGAAAACTGGATTATCATGCACCACAAGCCTTTATAATTTAGAAAAGGGGTCTTCCTGTAGTTGGGCACTTGACACAACGGTTAGGGTCAGTTCGTATGTAGCGTGTATTGCGATTCGTCTACAAGGTTTTCAATTTTATTTTCACGCCAGGAAGAACACGTTAGGTAAATTTAGTTTGAGAGCACATTTTAGCTAATCATTTTTCTTTGCCAACAAACAGGTTCCAAGACCCTGAACATTGCAACAGTAGATCAATTGGTAACATCTGGTTATTAATACCGAAGACCGTTCGAAGAATGAGTACTTCTGCTAGTACATTTAATAAAAATACATTAATGTTCCACCGTACTCATCTGGTTTCAAAATTACACGTCCTGCAAAATCACGTCCACAATAGACGTGACATTACACATTGTGAATAAATAACGACAAATTTTATTTATATGTCCGATAAAAAACAATCTCGACGGCGATAAACTAGCTTTGAATTCCCTACCGTCGGATGAAAGAATCTTCCATTAAGATATATCTCTTATAATATTTAAATAGACGAAGGATCTTAGCTTTCTCTAATAAATAAGAATTGTCAATTCGGAATGTGTCTCCATTCTATACAAAGAATGTCTATGAGTATATGACTTCCTATCGAAATCATGACGAATGTTTCCTGTAAGATCGACGTAAAGTTCATACAAATTTGTGATATTGCAACAATATATCACACGTTATTTCTTCTTCTCTTGTTGTTTCTTCTCAACAATTAAGATGCCCAAATTAAATTACCAAAAGGAATTTAATAGTCATCCTATACAAAATGTCTGAATTCTGAATTCAAAATGAATTTAAAACGTTGAAGATTAAATTTAACTGATCTTCAATAAAAATTCCTGGAATACTAATTCCTTAAGCAAATTTAACTATCTCAGTTTGGAAACTGGATCGAAGAATAGCAATGTGAAAATGACAAAAAACGATCACCTCACGTGATCTCGTAGAATACATTGTTACATACATGACATATAAATAAATATCGAAATATGGATAAAGGTTTTGCTCTGGAATGTCACTATAAAGCTCTAACTACATTTAATAAACACTGCTACCTTGACTGAAGATTTCTAGAAGTTCTGATTAAGTATTAGGAAATACTTAGTTGTTTCCTTCTCCAAGAAACTAGGCTGGACCCTATTCCGTCCCCTCGAACCAACGACCTCGGACAAGGAAGGAATTCCTCTCCGGAAAACATCAAGCTCCATCTGGAATGGAACAGCAGCCTCCCGTTCATCGATCTTATTTATTGCCGGGTCCTCCCTGGCATCCTGACTTTCTTCTTATATCTTCGTTCTCCGTCTTGATAGAGTTTCATTATATTATCGAGTAATGTTGTAGGTTCAGCTTCATATTCACAAATAAATTCGTAATGGAAGTTCTGGATCTCACTCGTTGATAGAAATATTCATAAAGGTGTACTATTTATATAGCTCGCAGATGTTATATTCAAGTTCAAGAAAAACGTTAATGTACGAGATGTTAGTGTACATAACGTTTCATGTATACTTTATGAGTACACAATCAAGAGTAAGCTCATTATCGAAGCTCCATTGTTGAATTTATTACTCTGCTTCAAAAGTATCCCTGGCGCATATAATTTCTTAGTTCATCATCTCAAACATATTATGTATCATGAATAATATTTCCACTTGCTGAATATACACAGTCATAATGCTGGTGTAAAAATATACTGCTTCAATGTTAATGTCAATCACTGTTACTCACGTGAACTTCATAAAGTGAATCCATGTTCGCTGCAGTCTGGTTGTTACTAAAATGCTTTATAGCTATTGAGTCCGTCACTTTTATTCTTCACTTCTAAAATGGCTATATTTATTAAAGTCTTCCGTTGTTAACTCTGAAAATTTGTATAATACTCCATGCGTTCGGTACTATAATCTGTACTAAAAAGATTTGCTGTATTCTATTCACAAACAACAAACAGTTATTGCGGTATTAACACTCGTCGCAACTTCACCTATATCGAAGCACGGGCGATCTCCACAATCTACCCTCTATTGCCGCTGTCTCCACGAGTCATCGAAACACCGGACTCGGCTAAGACCTTCGCGACTACAACTCTCCCGGAATAGACGTCTGCACACTTCAAACTTCGCAGGAACAAGAGCCCTGTTGCTTGGTGTCTCCCCTCCAAGACAACAGTTCTAGCCACCATTTCTGATCTCAATGAAATAATTCTCCATATAATTTAGTCTTCAATAAGACCTCTCCTTATTGACTGCGAGCTCATATCCAATTATATATTTTATTACAATAATTAAACACTATTCCGTGATAAATCCACTGTTGCTAGGTCATTTCCAAGCTTCTAGAATATTCTATTGCGCAACATATCACGCAATGGAATCTTCCTCCTTGCTCAACACAGTAACACGACTGGTTTGTGTCAAGTTCCAGGATTTATATTGCCATGTTAAATTATATCATGGGCTTCAAAATAATCTCATTTTTGTCCCAAATAATTCATTTTTCGGGGGAAGTACCTACTATAAGGCCACGGCCGCCTTCTTCCCCCTTCCTTGCCTATCCATCCTACTCTCCTCCTCCCTTTCCATCCCTCACGAGGCCTCTGTTCGCTTTGCAGGTGAGGCCGACTGGGCGTGGTGCTGATCACACCTCCCGAGTTGTATCCACTCTGACCAGATGTTCCCAGCTCTAGGACACTGCCCGTAGAGGCGGTAGTGATGAGTTCCCTCCCTGAGTCCGTAGAAAACACCAACCTGGAGGGTAAAATCGATTAAAAATAATGATATACAAATTTCTGTGCGCGTTTTTATATTAAAACAAAAGTTTAATTAGTGGAAGGATCTTTTACATCTCTGACATGGGACCGCCGGCTTTACTTCCCCTCCGAAGGAAGGCATACTGAAGGATTTTAACGCTCTTAAAAAATCCGACGACTTCGGCCTGGTTTTATTCCGCGATCTTGGGAACAGCAGTTCAGCATGCTACAAACTGGGCCGCCGAAGCCGCTATTATAAGAATGATCCTGGATTTCAAAGATAATGTACCCCTAAGTAATAGATAAAGAGTCAATCTTGCATAGTGTAACTTAAAATCGTGAATGAATATGGTAGTTTGTAAATTACAATAAAATAACTTTTGGGGTGGGAAACACCCCACGCGTGTGCCTGAGTTATAAAATTTAACGCTTGTGATCTAGGGTTAAGAAATAACTGACCAAATTCACACAACAAAACCTGCTAATCGTGAACTAAAGCAGGGGTTCCCAACCATTTTTAACTAAGGGCCGCATTGTAAATAGTTGGGGGTTTGGGGGGTATGGATTAATTTAAAACAATATAGGTACAATATGGCGAGCTTTTAGGCCGTCTGAGATTAGTTTTGTTAGTCTTGTTGCCGTTTTCTATATTTATTTATAGTAGATAAATAAATAAAACACAAAAATGTTGTTTAATAAATCCCTTTAAAATAGAAGTACGATGATATTCAATACACTCATACTGCATGAACAACAAAGAGTGAGTATTTATGTTCATATGACACAATTATTAATCAAATTATGAAATAAAGTTCATGATAATTTAGTTAAGTGCGCACGACTGGAAAAGCTTTGTACCGGTACTTGAAATGTCTCTCCACTTAGGATCGAACTTAGTTGTAGCCTACCAATCATTAATAAGGATTTTTAGTGTACATCAGTGAGTCCATGTCTTTGGATAGGTATGCGCGCACTGGTTTATCCAAATGGCTTTAGTTTTTTCAAAGTTTTGGTGCCACGGCACGGACGCGGAGTGGCGGTCCGGTCAAAATAGTCTCGCGGGCCGTAGGTTGGGCAGTCCTGAACAAAAGAACAAGTTAAATTGTTCACTCTAAACAGGAAAATTGCAGTAGATAGGCAGAACTTTATTGATGATTACTTGATTGTTATAACGCGGAATTCATGTTTCCATTTAGTAATGATTTTACGATGACTCTCTTGTCCCGGATTTAAATAATATTAAATACATTATATGATCCCCCAAAGAATAATAAAGCAGCAGGTAAAGATGGAATTAAGGCAGAGTTGCGGAAAGTCCTAAATGATATCTTCATAAACGTATAGATGTATTAGATACAATCTGGGAGAGTGACGAAATGCACAAGAAAAGACCAAAAACTGATCCAAATTACTATAGAGGCATTTCACTTGTGCCGGAGACATAAAATTCTGTTGTTAGCACTGCCCAAGTGTGCAGAACTACAATTGTATCAGCAAATAGAAGAATATCAAGGTGTTTTTCGGAGAAATAGATCATGCATTGAGCAGATCTGGAATCTTAAAACTATTTTACAAATAAGGCAAAAAGATACACACCATTAAAATCCGTATTGATAGAAGTTAATCAAATATTCAGTTTCACCGTATGTCGTTGTTGCTCGCTTAGCACCACCCAGGGGATACGTGCAGGGCAATTTATAGGTAACTCCTGCAGACGTGAGCAACGGTCATACCCCGAGCAACGGTGTCGCCTCAATAGACTGAGAACCAGGCACGGCCGTTGCAATTACCTATGCCATAAGTGGGGTTGGATAGATTCCCCATTGTGTCAATGCAATGAGGAGGAACAGACCATGGACCATATCATCCAGCGCTGCCCTCTACATGCATACTCCGGGAGCCCTAGTGATCTGTTTCATCTTCGAGAATGTACTGTGGAATGGCTCCAAAACTTGAACTTGGATTTGTGATTTGTTTTTATGTAATTCACCATACGATTAAATAAAAAATAAATAAATCAAATATTCAACTAATACGCCAAATCAATACTCAATTTATATATAATTCTATATAAATAGGACATGTATCGGCCTTCAATGAGGCCATCTTCAGATACACAAGAAATCAATTAAGAATTAAGTTAAACTATTATAAAAGTACTTAAATCTAATAACAAAAGAAATATTAATGTTAAAATTGAATAAAATGAATCACTATTAAAATGGATATCCTTACAAATCAAATTAAATAAAATGAAAATAAAATACTTGTCATTTTTCTTCAAAATGTAGTTAAAAACGAGAAAAAATATTATTGGCGAATGTAAACAAATATTAAACTATATAATAATTCTTATCAAAATAATACACTAAAAATAATTTTAAAATAAAGTTCTGTAACCAATAATTAATATAGATCAGTGAAATTGAATAAGCACATGGTTAAATGCTTAAATGCGTAAATGAATAAGTAAATCTTCTATCTTCAACATGAAGTTAAAATTCTGAATAGGTGCCAAATACTAAGTGTGCCGACATGAACGTAGTTTAGAGCTTGAAATATTAAGTAAATGGATCAGTGCTTGAGACGAATAAGGAGATCTTCACTCAAGATGGAGTTAAAATTTTGAATAAGTGCCCAATAAGTAATCGTGTTGACATAAAGTGCCCTGCTAAGAAAATAAATGTCAGAGAAAAATTTTATGTTATGAAAATAATAAAATAATAGATATATGATAGTGGTTAAGATCTACATTTATACTTAATTGTTACATACCTTGATAAAAGAGAACGAAGAAATTGGTGCGACAATGTTAGATAAAAGCTTCTTGTGCGCAAATGTCTGTGAAATAATAGTAATATGAAGCACATGTTTAGAAGATTGAAGAAATGTTAACTGCATTTATATATTATTATGTAGTCTTATCTTCTATAGCTTTATCGTGGTATGTAAATGACATATGTAACCAATAGTATGTTCCCCGTTTTTGATCAATGGAGCTAAATATGTCATTATTATCGTCCCTGTGAAAATAAAATAAAAGTCAGCGAGATTTAATGTTTGGTACATAGCACTCCATAGGTAACCGAAGTGCAATTTTAAAGTATCAAAGAAGCATGAGAGTAAAGTTTAATAAAGTTCCGTAGTGGCGTTGCTGTGTAAAATAATTGCTCATGTATATAATATTTAATCTGTATGAAATATGGTCTTCAATGTGAAATAAATATAATAAGTATGTATAGTGTATGCGCGTCTCTTTAATTGACTATAGCTTGGTTAAATATATAAATTTTTACTGAGATAAAAGTTTAGGTATATTGCATTATATCAGTAACTGAATGTCATGTGAATGTCCAAGGAGATACGGAGAAGGTTAGTAAACTAGCCGTTGCAGCGTTACTATGTATATGATACAGTAGGTGGCATGTCATTAAACTCATTTGGTGAATTTATAACTGTTAGTGAGATTAATGTTTAGGTAAATTGTAATCGATGTGAAACTAAAATGATATAAATAATTTCAAGGAAGAATAATAATGAAGTTTAAAAAAGTGCCGTTGTAGCGTTGCTATGTATAAAAATAAATCTCTTTTGTATTTCATAAATAAAAATAATTGATCAAGTATATTACATTTTATCTGTATGAAATGTTGTTTTAAATGTAATATTAATAATAAGTATGTATAGCGAATGTCATCGTCATCATCTTGTACAGTTTCCAGCCCCAGGCTGGGTCTGTTTGGAACATAAGCCTCGCCACTTAGTCCTTTCTTCCCACCACCTCTCCGCTGTCACTCTGGTCCAGTCCTCGCCTCTCTTCTTGACACATTCCTCCACTCCTTTCAGCCATCTATCTCTTGGTCTTCCCCTTGGTCGTTTCTTCTGCATCTGCATCTCATGTATCCTCTTGGGAATCCTCTTCTCATCCATTCTCTTTAAGTGCATAGCGTATGTGCGTTTCTTTAATTGACTATATCCTAGATAAATTTATAATTCTTATTGAGATAAAGGTTTATGTATATAGCATTATATTGGTAACTGAATGAAATGTGAAGTGTCCAAGGAGATACGAAGAATGGTTAATAAATTAGCCGTTGTAGCGTTAATGTATGTGATAAGTGGCATGTCATTAAAATTAATTGGTGAATATATGAATGTTAGTGAGTTTTAACCGTTAGGTATATTGCATTCTGTATGCAACTAAAATGAAATATTTAACTTCAAGGAATATAATATAATAACTTGTCATATGTTTTAATAGGTTAAGAACATATAATTCTTTGATATTACAGATAGGTATATTATATATCTTAGGTAACTGAATAAAATGGATGGTCTAAAGAGATATGAAAGTGAAGTATATTAAATTTGCCATGGTAGCGATGTTATGTATACAACTGAATTAATCTAATTTATTAAATATGTAAAATTTTGTCGATAAAATATGTGTTCGATTTATGTTTTAATATTAAATGAAACTTGTATTTATTATAAAATAGCGTTGTAAATCTCAACAGTTAGTACAGAATATTATTATGTTAAGCTAAGTTACTGTTCAATTTGTAAGTGACGGTGAGGTGACATAAATTTGCTGATTTACATTAAAGATTATTTTGATTTACAGGATTACTCAAATGTTTATGGATGTAAGATTAATTTGTTTTTGATTTTTATATAGTTCAAGATTGTGATGAATAAGGGGTTAATTTCGTTATTTATTTCATTTAAGTTGAGATCTGGGTATAATTTTTGGTTGATGTATATTTCAATTTTTTCAAGGATGTTTAATAGTTTGCCTTTATCTAGTACATGTAAAATTTTTAAGTCTGTGTTAATAGATGTAAAAGCATGGTTCATGTTATTTATGTGTTCACACATAATTGAGTACCTCTTATATTTAATAGCATTAACATGTTCATTGTAACGTATATTAAAAGTTCTTCCAGTTTGGCCAATATATGTAAGATTGCAAGTGTTACATTCAAGTTTATATACTCCTGATTTATTGAACATGTTTTCTGTATTTAGCTTGTTATAATTTTAAATAATTTTGGATGTTGTATTATTAGTTTTAAATGCAATTTTACAATTGTTCTGTTTAAATATATTTGTTATACCATAAATTTTATTGGTGGTGTGTGTGAATGTTAGCAATGCCTTATTATCATGTTCATTTTGTAGTGTTGATGTAACTTTATTCTTGATCTGTTTTAAGATATTGTTGACGAATAATCTGTTATATCCATTAAGTTCAGCAATGGTGTAAATTTTGTGTATCTCTTGTATATATTTCTCTGATTTCATGGGCGTATTTAAGGCCCTTGTAATAAGACTATAGAATGTTGATTTTTTATGGGATCCCGGGTGTATAGAATCATTACGTATAATATTAGAAGTCATTGAAGGTTTTCGGAATAATCCGTATGTAAAATGGTTACTATCCCTTGTAACCGAAATGTCAAGATAATTCAGGGTTTTATTATTTTCAGATTCTAATGTGAACTTAATATTTGGGTCTAAAGAATTTAATTGAATTAGAAAATTATCGATATTAATAATATCTTTATTAATGACGACAAATATATCATCTACATATCTTCCCCATGTTTCAAGACCAGGAAATTTATTGATAATGAACTGGTGCTCTAAATGGTCGATGTAAATATTGGCTAAAATCCCTGATGCAGAGGAGACCATACCTAAGCCATCTATGTTTTGATATATTGTTCCATTAAATGTGAAGTAGTGGTTATGTAAGGTGAATGTTAAAATTGAAATAAATTCTTCAATTTCGATTGCATTTGAACCACTGTTATTCGTTAAATTATTTTTTATTATTTTGATATTTGCTTTTATGGGTATGTTAATATGCATAT
Source organism: Meconema thalassinum (assembly GCA_946902985.2). Taxonomy (NCBI): domain Eukaryota; kingdom Metazoa; phylum Arthropoda; class Insecta; order Orthoptera; family Tettigoniidae; genus Meconema; species Meconema thalassinum. The sequence continues at coordinate 215,434,483 of OX336388.2, read as the reverse complement.
TTGTGATGTCAAGGGAATGTATTGTGTTATTGCTATTAAGTGGGAAATCTTTTGTTTTTATAATGAAATCTTGGGAATTAACATAAGAAGTGTTTGCTTTGAATTGGTAATGGAATTTTAGGAATTTCTGTATGTATTTAGGTAATTTATAAGATGGACAATATGTATTGTTAACTATTGGTTGAATGGGTATATTTGTTTTGTGAATCTTAGGAAGCTCTTAATGTGGGTAATTTAGGATTCATTTGATATAAAAAATTGTCTTTAATATCTAATAGGAAGATTGTATTGTTAATTAATTGTTTTAAATTTCTTTGCATTTTTGTAATTGGATCTTTTTTAACAATTATGAATGATTTATCCTGTAAGAAATGTTCAGTTTTTTGTATGTAAGTTTGTTCTTCTAAAATTACTGTTGTGTTTCCTTTATCTGCTTTGGTAATAAGTAGTTAGTTATTTTTAATTTTCTCGTTAATATATTTTATGATAGGTGTGTGCCTCATATTGATCTTATTTTGTTTAATTATTTTATCAAGTTGTTTTTTCGCTTCGTGTCGCAAATTTGCTAATTGCAAGTTCAATTTCTGCTATGGTTTGTTTTAAATTAAAAGTGTTGGTTAATTGTGGCCAATTATGTTTAGAACCCTTTTCCAATAAGTTTAATTCATCTTTTTTTCTCTGACATATTTATTTTCTTAGCAGGGCACTTTAAGTCAACACGATTACTTATGGGGCACGTATTCAAAATTGTAACTCCATCTTGAGTGAAGATCTCCTTATTCGTCTCAAGCACTGATCCATTTACTTAATATTTCAAGCTCTAAACTACGTTCATGTCGGCACACTTAGTATTTGGCACCTATTCAGAATTTAAATTCATGTTGAAGATATAAGATTTACTTATTCATTTAAGCATTTAACCATGTTTAGCTGAAGATGTCCTCATTGAAGGCCGATACATGTCCTATTTATATAGAATTATATATAAATTGAGTATTGATTTGGCGTATTAGTTGAATATTTGATTAAATAAGGCAACTCAGAAACAAAGCCAAAACGGTTATTTTGAGAGACATCAAGAAAGTTTATAATTCCGTTAATAGAGAATCCCTTACCAATATTTTAGAAGAATTCAGATTAGATTTAAAAACATACTATACATGTTGAATTAACAAATACCTCATCTAACGTTAGATTCTGTGGAGAAATGTCCATAACTTTTCCCATAAAAGCAGGAGTCAGGCAGGGAGATGGACTATCTCCCTTGCCTTTTAACTGTGCTCTGGAGAAGGTGATAAGGGAATAGAGAAAATCCGACACTAAAGGCATTTCATTGGAAAACCAAAAAGATAACATCTATAATAGATTGCTTGGCATTCCTGGAAAACATTGTTCTGATTATGGACACCTGGGAATGGCAAAATTCAAATAGAAAACTTAATAGAGGAGGCGGGAAATATAGGTTAACAAATCTCCTTCCCAAAGTCGGAATTTATAACTAATGTTAAAATAAATATTTCCCTGATATAATCGTCAATCAAAATAAAATCCGCAAAGTCAAATCGTTGAAATATTTATGTGAAATGAAAAAGAAAAACAGTTTAGATGTCAGAGTAAAGAAAATGAACGTAGGATTTCAGATATACTGTACAAGTAAATTAAACATTACAAAACAGCGGTGAAACATGAGGCAAAAACATTAAAAGTACAGCGGGGAGGTTTATTTATTTATTACTTATATAGCGTTTAGCTTTAGTTCCGGGAGTGCCCGAGGACATGTTCGGCCCGCCAGAGGTTGTAGTTGCTTCAAGCAGCCATAGGGTGTGCTACAAGTTCCGTTAAATTTCAAGTAGTTCAACTTTCGCTACCAGATGACACTGACATCTAGTGGTGAACGTTGGAGTTTTGATAGTGACGGGGAGGTGAGATAAACAAAATCGTGATCACAGAAAGAAGACTGGTTTGAAGAAAGCATGGCCCAAGGACAACTGGAGCAGAAGTCAACAGGCCACAATCTAACCAAAAATATACAGTTAAGTAGAAAATATATTACACATGATACGCAAAAGAATATTGTACATTTTCGTGCATTTAAATATAATGAATAACGACAGGGTGACAAATAAATTTTTTAATAAAAATGCCAAGCTTAAAGTACAATCAGCGCGTTTACAGACATTCAATGACTTAACGGAAGCCAACATTGACAATAAGGATACACATACTAGAGATTCATTTAGAGGCAAACATCGAAATGTGATCTTCAAGGATGAACAAGGAAGCAGCCACATAACAGCGAACAAATCAGGAAGCAGAGATCAGAGACGAGAAAGCGAATTTGGGCAGAGAGAAAGAAGACATGTAGCAAGAATTGAAGTATTGATTTATCGTGGTCTGTAAAAGTTCTCTTCGATTCATCATCATCTTGCACAGTTTCCAGCCACTGGCCGGGTCTGTTTGGAACACAAGCCTCTCCAACGTCTTCGGCCTTCCTACCATCTCTCAGCCTCCACCCTTGTCCAGTCTTCTCCTCTCTTCTTCCCCCTTCAGCCACCTGTCTCTCGGACTCATTCCTTCCCACTTCTTCTCGTGTATCCTCCTGGGTATCCCCTTCTCCTCCATTCGTTTTGCATGTCCATACCATCTAAGTCTAGATTTCTCTATACCATCCTGTAACGGTTCCTCCTTCATTAATTCTCTGGTCCTCTCATTTCGTATTCAGTCCATCCTTGTAGCTCCAATACTGCTTCTCAAAAACCTCATCTCACTGGCCTGTATTTTACTCTTCTCCCTTCCTTTCATAATCCAGGTCTCCGAGGCTTACGTCAGGATAGGAACATAGTACGTTCGATATATGACCGTTTTGCTGTTCTGAGGGACATCATTACTCCATATCATGCTTCTCACACTCCTCCTGTACGCTTCTGCTTGTCTCCCCCGCACATTTCTCTATCGTTTCCTCCATTATCTTGTATCAGGCTTCCCAGATACTTGAAACTTTCCACTTTCCTCAGCTGTTCCCCACCAACCGTTATTCCCGTTGTGGTTCTTTTCTTCTTCCTTGTTGTGATCACCATCTCACTCTTATGTATGCTAAATTTCATCCCGTATTCTTGTATTATCCCTTCCCACACGTTCAACTGCTCCTGTACATCCTCCTCCTCCTTGTTTCCCCAAATCATCAAATCATCTGCAAACACCATTGCTTTCATCTTACCATCCCTAATGCCTTGTGCCACTCGATTAAAAATATAAATATTTGGAAGCACCATAGATAATTAATTGTGCGTTACACGATAAAAATGAACACGAATTTTGTATCCTGAGAAGCAGCTGATCTTAAGCAGCGTGTAACAAAACTAAACATATAACATCAGTTAAATAGATAAAGATAGGAATAATCGGGAGAGGCAGTGTATAAATAAAAATTATATATTTTTAACATATTTGAATTAAGTGTTAGGCCACCGAGAAGCTGATATTTAGTGTGAAATAATACAGTGTCAGTATCCTCATTGTCGAGCAATTATTATCAGTGAAATTAGGTGACTAACTTCTGTCGGAAGTAGTAATTCCATTTTGGAATTATATTTCATTTCCCCAAGCTTGAAAATGAATCGTGTTAGGCATTTCATTTTATTTGACCACACGTTTGGAAAGGAAACCAGAATATTTTAGGCACACGACACAATTAAATTAATTAAACATAAACACAAGGTGTTGCATGAACATTATAAAGAGTGCTATTCATCCTATGCCAGTTTTATTGAGTGGAATAAATGACGTGGAATGATGTGTTTTACAGAATTACTTGCGTTGATTTTTAGTTAGATTTTTGCAGTTTGGTTTAGTAGGTCAGGTCTGTGCATTGTTGGAGTTGGATTAGAAAGAGAACCCACTTACCAACGATCCCGGCAAACCCCAGAAGTTAAAGGATCCCCTTCCTTCCGAGCTAGAACAAAATATATTTATGCCCAAAACGGATTACAATGTACAAACGTAAATAAGGAGACGTGTATTTCTTCCAGGCGGGACGTAATGCCTTCTAGCCGGGCCAATGCACCTCGTAACCATACGGGAACAGCAATGCCTGGTCTTCTATGCTGTTTTTATTTTACAATGGGATCATTCGTTGGTTGATGTTGGCTTTCGATCCCATGGTATTTCAGCGTAGACTGGGACCATAATGACCAAAATTATTTCGAATTTTCGACACGTGCATCACACTCATTTATTATTTTTCATCGCTCATTCTGTATTATCGCGATTAATAACCTCTCCGTGATGACCAAAACTCAAAATCGGCAATTATGATCACATTACTTTCACTCATATGCAAGAACTACCATCAATTCACACAATGAAATTGTCTTAAGAATGGCTGTAAAAATATATATATTGCATGTATGTTCAGCTGGTAAATTAATTTTATATTGCCATAATCTTAGGATATAGAGTATATTATTTCATCTTATTCATGAATGATTGTTAAGTTAGGACATTTAATAACAGATATATTCGTTATAATTGTTTTACCCATGTTCACACTCAAATACAAAATAATGATTATTCATGGACAGTAGGAAATAAATGCCGATCCTGGCGCAGGGGCTAATGGGCAAGATGGCCGCCGCGCGCAACCAGCCCTATGTTATTCTTATGGAGGGGTCAGTCAGAGCTGGCGCAGTGGCTAATGGGCAAAATGGCCGCCACGCCCTGAGACCGTGATGACGTCACAGGGAGAGGCCGGCCGTGTAGTTGGTTGGTTGGTTGGTTCCTTAGTTTAGGGGCTGCGACAACGCGGTCATGTAGCCCCGTGTACTTTGGGTGTGTGTAGAATCTGTCTGATAACCGGTGTTAATTGTGATGACTGTATTAGTGTGTGTATCTGTTTTTTAATTCAAGTAGAGACTGCAACTTTGAATTTTCAAATAGTTCCTACTTTTGCCGCCAAACGCCACCGTCAACGACTACTAGGCCTAGTTCAGAACTAGCTACTAGACGCCACCGCAGTCGGCTCTTGGCAACGAACGTAGCAACCTAAGAGCGTTGTTTACATTCTTAACCTATCCAATTTAGTTTCACACAGGTGTAATTAGTGGAAAGATCTTTAACATGCCATAAATCTATGACATGGGACCGCCGGCTTTACTTCCCCTCCGAAGGAAGGCATACTGAGGGATTTTTAACGCCGTGTAGTTGCTAAATGGAATAATTATTTTTATCATTATTATTATTATTATTAATATTAGGTAATAATTAATTGATCATGTGCAATCCAGACTAGCTTTATATTGTCAACCACTTGGTGTAGTGGATAGCATTCTTGGCTATTACTGCAAGGCCCGGGTTCGATTCCCGGCTCTGCCAATAAATTTAATTTCTGGTCTCATGAGTGGAACGGGGTACACTCAGTCTTGTAAAGCAAAAGTGAGAAAAGGCGGGTTTTAATTCATACCTCTGCCATTCAGCCTAACCCAACTTCATTTAACCTAACCTAACCTAACCTAACTTCAAAGTCAGAGAAAAAAGTAAGAGCAAATGAGAGAGCACAAATAATAAACTTAGTTATAACCTAACCTAACCTAACTTCTAAGTCAGAGCAAAAAAAAGGTAAGAGCAAATGAGAGAGCACAAATAATAAACTTAGTTATAACCTAACCTAACCTAACCTAACCCACAGAAACCTCATTTATATACTGCTCAAAAAAATTAAAGCACCACTTTTTTTAAAGGCCACCACATTTTGAAAAGTTGACCGCCTAAGCTCTAAATCTCAGTATGACGTTTGCCCTGACGCCTACCAAGCATATGCTTCAGCACAACTCCCCAACTTGTGTAGTTTCGGGATAGCGCCCCCAAAACCAGCCCATTTTTGAAAACCGTAAATTGAAGTTTGCGAAAAACGCTGTAGGACTTGTCGCAGGTTGCCAAGGCAGTCGAAAATGAATGAGTCTTGCTCTTAAGGTTCCACGAACACGTTGAAATCGTTACATTTGACGTTTGGGCATTTTCAACCCCCTTCATCATCCCCTAAACATGGACTACCATTGGGGGCGTCTGAGAAGGTACCGGATGTGTTTAAGCATCTGAAAACCTGCACACCGTCCTCAGTTGCTGATTTCAGTAAGTTCTTAAGGCCTCCGGCAATGTTCACCCCTTCTAACACCCTCAACTGGCAAGGGACCAAACCACCCCGTCTTGATTCACCCCTAAAGAAGGTTTAAATCGAGATTTTTATCAGTGCTGCTAATCGGGGGGGTCTTCTCCTAACGTTTCAAAAAAGGACCTGTGCCTGTGTCGCCATCCCTTCCCTTGCTACCCCCTTTTGTATGATTTTTCGAATCAGGCCCTTTTTAAGGGCTGAAATGAGGTCTTAATCGCTGAAAGGGCTGTAAAGGTCCTTAGAAGTAGTGGTGACACGAAATCAACCCCTTCCGATGTTTGATTGATATTCCATCCCCCAAAGTTGACATTTTTGCACCCTCAACCCTCCCTGTCCGGACGCGTAACACGTCATGGCAGAGTTTTCAGAGTTGGATCAAAATTAAGCTTAGGGACTGCAATCTAGCCCATAAAAGCAGGTTGGATGGAAATGTATCAGTAAGATGGGAAACGAGACCAAAATGTTTTCAAAAAGAGTTAACACCCTCTAGTAAGTACGCCCATGCCTAGGCAACCCACATCACGTCCTTGCGTGCGGGTTGCCTGTGATGAAAAGATGGAAATGGGAAAAAAATGACTCTTTGTAATGATTTTTACCCTTTAATAGCGCGTAACGCCTTCATTTGCATCAATTTACAGCCTCACACCTTCGCCACATGCTCTCAACCAGCGTTCTGATTAGGTCTTGGGGAATGTTGGCCCACTCTTCGTGTAGCGCCTGGCGCAGTTCTGCCAGAGTCTGGGGTTGCCGTTGTCGCTGCTGCACTCGCCGGATCAGCTCGTCCCAGAGATGTTCAATGACGTTTAAGTCGGGGCTGTATGCTGGCCAATCGAGTGTATGGATGCCCATTGCGTGTATGTAGTCGAGGGTAACCCTTGCGACGTGCGGTCGTGCATTATCATGCTGGAGGATAATGTCTCGGCCAGCCGCTTCGATGAAAGGGACGATGTGACGATCAACAACTTCGGCGACGTACCGTTCTGTTGTCATGCTGGGTGGGGGTATGTGAACTAAAGGTGTTCGCCCGTCGCTCGTTATACCCGCCCACATCATGACGGACCCTCCACCAAACGCTTCTTTTGGCTGGTAGCAGTCTAGTCGGTACCTCTCGTTTTTTCTTCTGTAGACCCGCACCCGCCCGTCACAGCGCCGCAACTTAAACCGACACTCGTCCGTAAATAAGACGGCTTGCCAACGTCGACTGTTCCAACCTTGGTGTTCTTGAGCAAAAGCTACCCGATTGCGCCGTTGTTGCCGTGTAAAAGCTGGACCTCGCACAGGTCTTCTGGAGCGAAGGCGTGCGCACTTCAAAATATTGCGGACAGTTTGGTCGCTGATTCTCCGATTAGCGGCGTTCTGATGCACGGACGCCAGCTTCGAGGCCGTCGCCGTACAGTCCTGAAGAGCACCGTGGACTATGGCACGATCTTCTCGAGGCGTCGTGCAGCGAGATCGCCCCTGACCAGGTCGCCGTCGGTAAGAATTTGTTTCCTGAAAGCGGCGGTAAGCATTGGAGACAACCGTGTGATTCCTCCCCAAACGGTGGCCGATCTCTCTGAAGGACATGCCTGCTTCCCTTAGTGCAATAATTTTAATGCACTCCTCCTCACTCACCGCTCGTCGGACCATTGCGGCTACCTGCCAAGAAGAATCAGCGCGACGTTTCCTTAAGACTTTCAGGGCCGTCTTTATGACATCCCTTTCCTTTTAAGATGAGACACTACTCACCTTCGATGCCTGAGTTGACGTTCTTGGAAATAGCTTCCACCGTAGACAGAACTCCGACCGTTGATTGAAGAATTGCTGAGATACTGTGTCTTCTAGACAGGCTGAAGAACTGATAACCCAGGATATGGACACCGTGCTTTTAAAGGGCTATGTATGCTTCTCGAAGCTTTGAGTAACCGGAAACAAAGTACTGTGTATCCGGTAACACAGAACCTTCGAGAACCTGTAGGACGAATGGCTAAAATTCTACGCCGGTACTGAACCTTGAACCCACGATCTCCCGCATGGTAGGAATCGGCTCTAACCATTAAGCCACAATTAACGTTGCCAAAAGATACGGTAGAATGGTACGTGAACGGAGTCGACTAATCAAATGACGTTCCCGACGCTTGTTGAGAGCATGAGGCGAATGTGTGAGGCTGTAATTGATGCAAATGGAGGCGTTACGCGCTATTAAAGGGTAAAAATCATTACAAAGAGTCATTTTTCTCCCATTTCCATCCTTTCCATCATAGGCAACCCGTACGCATGGACGTGATGTGGGTTGCCTAGGCATGGGCGTTCTTACTAGAGGGTGTTTAATTCTTTGAAAACGTTTTGGTCTCGTTTCCCATCTTACCGATAAATTTCCATACAACCTGCTGTTCTGGGCTCGATTTCAGTCCATAAGCTTCATTTTGATCCAACTCTGAAAACTCTGCCATGACGCGTTACGCGTCCAGACAGGGAGGGTTGAGGGTGCAAAAATGTCAACTTTGGGGTATGGAATATCAATCAAACATCGGAAGGGGTTGATTTCGTGTCACCACTACTTCTAAGGACCTTTACAGCCCTTTCAGCGATTAAGACCTCATTTCAGCCCTTAAAAGGGGCCTGATTCGAAAAATCATACAAAAGGGGGTAGCAAGGGAAGGGGTGGCGACACAGGCACAGGTCCTTTTTTGAAACGTTAGGGGAAGACCCCCCCATTAGCAGCACTGATAAAAATCTCGATTTAAAGCTTCCTTAGGGGTGAATCAAGACGGGGTGGTTTGGTCCCTTGCCAGTTGAGGGTGTTAGGAGGGGTGAACATTGCCGGAGGCCTTAAGAACTTACTGCAATCAGCAACCGAGGACGGTGTGCAGGTTTTCAGGTGGTTAAACACATCCGGTACCTTCTCAGACGCCCCCAATGGTAGTCCATGTTTAGGGGATGATGAAGGGGGTTGAAAATGCCCAAACGTCAAATAAAACGATTTCAACGTGTTCGTGGAACCTTAAGAGCAAGACTCATTCATTTTCGACTGCTTTGGCAACCTGCGACAAGTCCTACAGCGTTTTTCGCAAACTTCAATTTACGGTTTTCAAAAATGGGCTGGTTTTGGGGGGCGCTATCCCGAAACTACACCAGTTGGGGAGTTGTGCTGAAGCATGTGCTTGGTAGGCGTCAGGGCAAACGTCATACTGAGATTTCGACCTTGTGCAGTCAACTTTCCAAATTTGGTGGCCTTTGAAAAAAGTGGTGCTTTAATTTTTTTGAGCAGTATAGATATTAGATTTTACATTTTATCATTTTACATTTTAACATTTAAAATTTTTGATTTTTTCATTTTAAATTTTTAAAATTTTACATTTTATATTTTTGATTTTTTTGTATTTTAGATTTTAGTTTTTTTTTTAGAATTTACATTTTATATTTAAGATTTTTTGATTTTAGATTGTATATTTTCCGAAAAGAGTCAACTACAAGATCACATACCTAACCTCACCAAACCTAACTTTACCAAACCTAACTTAAGCTAATCCGAAGTATATAAGGGCAGATGCAACTATCCTTATGCTAGTCTTATAGGCTACTGTACAACATGATCACTACCCCAACATGTTTTTTTTTTTTCATTTTGTTGTTTACACATTTGTCATTTTTCCAATTTCACATTTTCAGTTCTTTCAAAATGTCAATTTTAAGTTGTTCAATTTCATAACATGGAAACATGGATTTTGCATTTTGTTGTTTACACATTTATCAATTTCACAATTTCCCATTTACAATTTTTAAAATGTCAGTTTAAAGTTTTTCAATTTCATGATATAGAAACATGGATTTTCCAATTTGTTGTTTACACATTTGTCAATTTACCAAATTCCCACTTACAGTTTTTAAAATTTCATTTTAATGTTTTTTCTATTTTGTCAATATGGAAACATGGATTTTCCAATTTGTGTTTTACATGTTCATTTTGCATTAGGAGTGGAGAGAGGTGGGAAGTAATTAAAAATGTACAAGCAGTGTCCATACAATATTATTTTATTTTAAATACATACACACTATTTACACATAATACATTTTTATATATATATTCTTTTTTGTTATAAATTGTACAGTTGTTTTTATTTTGTTATCTATTTTATTTATTTTTGATTAAGAATACTATTTTCTTTATTATTATTATTTTATTTTTGTAGTACCATTGTTTTATTTTCTAAATTGTTTTGTTTTATGTATTAGCTAGTTGCAGGCAGAAGATTTTCATATTCATAACTTAACTCTTTAAGCATGGTTAATGATTGAGTAATGACCATAGGCATGTGTACCTATACCATCAGCATCAATCACTCTTTTATCATCACCAGGACACAAAGCAATTTTGTTTAGTCTTATAGAAGATATGTCATGTTGTTTAGAAGCGATAATGTTCATTGGTATTCTTTTTACATTGTTTTTCCTGACACAATCCTTATAGTCATGAAAGCTTATACAATATTTGACAACACCTCTCTTAATACCTTTAATCTTTTTGATTTCTTTACCATTTATGTCTAAAGCGTACATTTTAGCTCTATGTCCAACAAATGCTTTTATAATTTGTCCACAAGTCTCGTCTTTAAATTTCCCCAACGTTTTCTTGTTTGATGTAGAGTAACATATGTGATTAGTAGGATAATCTGATGTGTCCAGTTGTTCTAGGAAATCCAACTTGTCTTGACATACATCTGGTGTGTTAACCAAATAAATGAACGAGTCGGTATCCATATACATGAGTTTAAGATTGTTCATTCCATAATAGGGTAGCAGGACATCATAGTGGTGGGAATACATTAGAGTTTTTGAAATATCCAGTATACACATTCCAATATATATAGGCTTATTGAATACAATGTGACGTTTAGCCATGTGAAAAGCAGCTAGATTAGGACCATAAATTGTTCTGTCAATGTATGTCGGCTTTGCTATTAGCTATTCTGCCTTTTTGCTGTCAGTCACAAGACGTGTGTCTATTCTTTTACGGATATTTTCCATTGTTTTTCCCAAAATGGCATTGTTGAGTAATTAGTACAGATTTTTCTCAAAATCATTTTTGGCTTGTTTTCGAAGGTTGTTATTAAAATCAACGTATGCCTTTAGCCAAGGTCTTTGTTTAAACTTTAACACACGATGAATTTTTAACAATTTTATTCCATGATCTAACGCCTGTTTTAATGCCATGTAGTGAACAACATATCGCCTAGATTTCCAAGATGCGGAATTAGTTTTTCAGAGACGAATCCTTAGGTTGTGTACACTCTGGTAGGAAAGGTAAATCGTTGTGTAGATCATGAAGGTCAGATGGGCAATCGACATCAACGTCTAGAATGTATCCCACAGGATCGTCTTCCTTTAGTTTTTCTAGATCAACAGTATCTGGAGAAACCCACTGAAATCCACCATAAGGAAGGGAGTGGCACATACCCCACCCGTATTTGGTTGTTGGCATCATCATAGGTAATAAACTGCGATGGTTTCTCAGAATCATAGGTTTCCATGTATTTATGGTTAGCTTCAGCATACCGATGAGACACCTGGAATATGCCTCCACGTATTCCAGACTCGATTAGAAGAATCTGATCGTAATCCTACAGCAATTCCAGTTCAATTCCTTCGTAAAGGAGCATTGCCTCGAAAGTTAAACCAGGCGAAGTAAACAAGTGTGCTGCATCCACTCGGTGGGTTTCTAGTGTTTTTTTCTAAACGTTTCAAAACTGTCTGCAAGAAGGAGTACATCTGAAGTCAGGTAGAGGACACTATATTCCCCTAGAGTTTTAATGTTGAACTGTTTCCAGACATTTTTGGCATGTTCATAGTCTTCTTGACTAACATTTTCTTGACTTAATTTGTTAAAGAATGCCTCTGTTGGAGGTAAACACGTTTCACTTAACTTTTCCCATGAGTCAATGTAGTCATAACAAAATACCCCTTTACGAGTCATGAGCATTGCATTTTCTTTTCCAATGTACTTATCTGTTTCAGGGTATGATGTTAAATTGGAAACTACGTTTTCCAAACTACTCGGCATTAACCGAAACGTGTCCACTAATCTAAGCTTAACATTCCCTACATATTTGGTAATGGAATTGTACTTTTCTTTGGAGTTAGCGATAACATCCACTCTCTCAGTAGTACATCCCAATTGCTTTACAATGAAATTTGCGTCGTAGCCACTCATATTATGTAGAAACACAGGAACGGAGTATTGTGTTTTACACCTCAAATTACAGTTATTGTGAGCACTTCCACAGTATTCCCCTGAAATATGGCAGTGGTCTCGAACCTTCCAGTCCTGTTGGGTAAAGGGTTTTTGACACAAATAACAGGTTTCAGAACATCGGAACTCTGCTTCTTGATTCTCTGTTAAGGCCTTTGGAACATTTAAGCTGTAAAGGCAATCAATTTCACTAGCTATTGAGATCAAACAGTCCATAAACTTTCCTGCTGCATTAGGTCCACGATAAATAACAGGTTGGCTCGGAAGGTTTGTCTTTATGTGTTCCACAGCCGGTGAGTGTTTAACGTATATACCAAAGCTCATAGGAACATGACTCTGGTATGGCGCTGTATAACTTGCCTCGGGATTAGGTTAACACGTTTGATAGGGTAAGAGTATACTTTCAAAATCAGCATAGATAACGTAAGGTATTCTCAGCATATTTTCCACATTTAAGAATTTGACAATGGGGTTTTTAATAGACATTTCGACCCTAGCAATGTCATGCTGGACACACGAAGCTCTATGTTCTTTTAATTTTTCCATTTCTTGTTGCACACATCGATTATTGAAGTGAGTAAAACACCGTTTACATGTATATATCTTATGTCCATGGCGGGTAATCTGATGTCCTACTAGTTTATCAAAATCTTTGATAAAGGCGTAGAGGTTATGTCCGGATGATGAACTTAGCAGAAGGAGGTCGCGATGGTCTTGCAGCTCTTGATCCACAACCTTTAGAGGGAACAATTTGCTGTCTTGTTCCAATCCAAATACATTAATGGATATATCGTTGGCTTTTTCAAATTTGGGAATGACAGCTAGCGATGTAGGAAACGATATTACTGAAAAATCATACTTGTTGTCCAGGTGCTTGTATTTACTAATGCGTTGAGCATCCTTTTTAACCTGTTTTGCTAAAATGGCATACATAAAACACTTTTCATCTTTCAAGTTTTCAGGATTAATGCAGGCTTTATTTGCTTGTAAAGCTGCTGGTAACGGAATATATGTGCTACCACGCAAGGGAGTGTACTTATTTATTTTCAATCGTACTCCTTCCACTGCTAACAACGCGCAATTACTGCCTTTCAGCTCAGATTCCTCCTTTTCCGTAGTTAACTTTGTAAATTGTGTTTCCAAGAAACTACTTAAGTCCGTTTCCAAAAATAGGGCCTGATTTCGTGTTTAAAAGCACGATCTGTAATTTCATTGGTAGATGTATGATTGAATCTACATTCAGCTACAAGATTAACTTTTATAGACTTGTGCATTGCTAGTTCTTTATGCATAGCTTGTATTATTTCCTGTTTGGACTCTTTAAGGCATGAATTTAAATCCTTACACGTATCACAACGTATGAAATACGATTTAAGTCGACCTTTAAAAGATGTCTCATATTCAATAAGTCCATTTTTGTCTGGGACCAATGACAGTAGGTAATGTTTTGTAGGATCCGCTTTTTGTCCTTTAGCTGCCCACACAACATTACATCATTCTTCATGCCAACGTCCGTTGTACACATAGTTGAATGTACTACCACAGGTCATGCACTAATGGAATTCACCACACGATACTTCATGTCGCTTCCTATGATAGTCTCGGAGAAATGTCTTTCCACACTCTTTACACATATAGCTAGGAATGGGTTCTTCCATTATAAATGTTGATTTCTGCAAACAGCTGCTTCTTGCGTATCTGAGGGCCAGAGGTTGGTCGGTGAGACGGTCTTTCACGATGTGAACACCATGAGAGGTAGAAGTCAACTGGTGATATTCTTGTTAAGGGTGCTCTAATATAGCCTAGTCTAGACCAATACAGCGTATGACAAGGCTGTAGACTGGAGAGTGAAACGGTCTTTCACGTTGTGAACACTGTAACAAGTAGTAGTCAACTGATTGTATTCTTGCTAAGGGTTCTGTAATATGCCATAGTCAAGACCAACAGCTACTTGCTGTGTAGTAAAAGGCTGTACAATGGTTGTTTTGACGTCTTTCACAATGTGAACACCATGAGAGATAATAGTCAATGGCGATATTCTTGCTAAGGGTCCTCTAATATACCCCTAGTTAAGGGTAACAGCTGCTTGCTGCATTTGACAAGGCTAAAGACTGGTTGTTTCAACGGTTATTCATAATGTAAATACTGTGACAGGTAGTTGTCAAGTGAAAATATACTTATACCCTACTCAAGGTTATCAGGTATTTACTGCATATCAAAAGGCTGTACAATCATGTGTGTTAGGCACTCTTTCTTGCTAAGGACCTCAATATTCCCTACACAAAGCTATACATGTTAGTTCAGAACACTTAGTAGTTAATTGTATATTCAATTTTTATACAAAGCTTATACAAGCACGTTTTCCATGAGGTAAAACTTTGTTTAATAGCTGCATGTGACACGCAAAGTATGTTTCCGCTATCTAGCGGTGACTATGAGAACTACTTGAACGACCAGCAGACTACCTAGCGCTCCATTTCAACACTCACTCACTGAACGACCAGCATGCTATCTAGCGGTCGATACCAATATGACAACTCACCCAACTACCAGTATGCTACATGGCTTCTTTTTTGTCAGATTTTTTGGCGTTTTTGTTGGATTTTGTATTAGCTCTCCCATATTTTCTCTTGCTTGTTGGGGCTTATTTGGTCTTGGAAAGTATGTCAGTCCTTTTTATGGCTGCATAATGCTTACAGCCATGTTTGTAAGCAGCAGGAACAACAACAACAACACACAAAATTCCAAAAAAATCCAAAGTACTCTAAGGTTTATCAATGATTCTCAACTCTTACACTTACCTCTATCCCATGCCTAGCCAAAAAATAGTGTATTTTTCAAATTTTTCAAAAAAAATTTGAAAAGTAGGCTATATCATTAAACTTATAATCCTAAAAAGACATCTGTTAACTCCAAAACCTACCTCTATACCACTCTCAGTCGAAAAATAGTGTATTTTTCAAATTTTCCAAAACATATTTCCAGAATGGGTTATATTTCCAAAATTAAAAAGTTTACAAAAATGTTTGTTTGACATAAATGAATGGCCTTTGCTCCCTCTACCGCCCTACTAAGTCCAAGATCTCTAGGACAACAAAAATAAAATTTTGAAAATGGGTTATATTTCCAAAATTAGGAATTTTACAAAAACGTTTGTCTGACGTAAATCAATGGTCTCTACCCCCCTACCCCCACACTAAGCCTCAGGTCTCTAGGACAAAGAAATAAAATTTTGAAAATGGGCTATATTTCCAAAATTAGGAATTTTACAAAAAAAAAGGTTTGTCTGACATGAATCAATAGTATTTACCCCCTCTACCCCCCACACTAAGTTTCAGGTCTCAAGGACAAAAAAAATAATTTTGAAAATAGGTTATATTTCCAAAACTATGAACTCTACTGAAAAGTTTGTTTGACATAAATGAATGGCCCTGACCCCCTCCATCTCCATACCAAATTTCAAGCCTCTAGGACAAAATAAAATAAATTTTGAAAATAGGCTATATTTCCAAAATTAGGAATGTTACAAAAAAGGTTGTTTGACATAAATCAATTGTCTTTATCTCCTCTAGTACCATACCAAATTTCAATTTTCTAGGACAAAAGAAAATTAATTTTGAAAATGGTCACTATTTTGGAAACTAGGAATTCTACAAAAAAGTTTGTTTAACATAAATAAAAGGCTTCTATCCCTTCTACCTGTAGACCAAGTCCCAGGTCTGTAGAACAAAGAGTCCAAGCTTGGACTCACGCGGCGGCCATGACACTCGTTAGAACTGCTCACTCGCCTACTGCAGTTTTTGTCCTAGAGACTTGAAATTTATTTTGGGGGTAGACGGGGTAAGGCCCATTCATTTATGTCAAAAAAAATCTGTAAACTCTTTAGTTTCCAAAATATAACAATTTCAAAATTGAACCTTTCAAAAAAATGTAAAAAATAAAAAAGTTTTTTATACAAAATAAAGGACATAGAGACCATTCTTTTATGCCCATAGAACCCTTTTTAGAATGTTTGCTTTCATGAAAAAACGACTACTTTCCCAATTGAACTTTTTTTTATTTTTGTCCTACTGACCTGGGACTTGGTCTACAGGTAGAAGGGATAGAGACCTTTCATTTATCTTGAACAAACAATCGAAGGCGATATGTTGTTCACTACATGGCATTAAAACAGGCTTTAGATCATGGAATTAAATTGGTAAAAATTCATCGTGTGTTAAAGTTTAAACAAAGACCTTGGCTAAAGGCATACGTTGATTTTAATAACAACCTTCGAAAACAAGCCAAAAATGATTTTTAGAAAAATCTGTACAAATTATTCAACAATGCCATTTTTGGAAAAACAATGGAAAATATCCGTAAAAGAATAAACATACTGCCCCCGTAAAATGAATTATTTAGGATGAAAATGGGAATATTTTTTCGAAGCCCATGATAAAATGTAACCAAGCAATATTGTGGCTGGATGTTGGCAGAAACCAGTCGAGAGGCGACGTTGAGCAGGAGGGAAATTCCGTCACGTGATTGTATTGCGCAATGGAAGTTTCCAGAAGCTTAGAAACGATCTAGCAACAGTGAATAATCCCAAGAATTGTTTAAACATTGTTATAAATTATCCGATTGGATATGAGCTCACAGCCAATCAGAAGAAGTTTTAGAGAAGACGGGAGTTCCAGCAACTAAATTTTTATGGATATTTAACACATTTAAGCCCCTTGGAGTGAATTTATATAATGGTAAAGAGAAGAATATGATAATAAAATATGGAAATATTTCATAAGTCGATAGCAGGTCGCTATTGGAAGGAATAAGCGATTTGCTAGAGCCCGCGCGAATTTGAGAGGGAACGCAAAAAGGCGGCCAGAATCGATGGACGTGGAGGGGAGACGCAAAGCATCGAGGCTCTTGATTATCTGAATGCTAGAGAGGTCAGACGTGTTTTTCCGGAAGAGAGAGGAGTTCCGAGTGTTTCACCGAGCTTGTAGAAGGTTGACTCGTGGAGACAAGGTATAAGCGAGGCGAGAGTTAGATTACCGCGCCTTAAAACTAAGTGAAGTTGAGATGAACTTATATGCCGCAATTACTTCGGTCTGATCCACTTCAGAGACATTATTTCGACTACAGATTGTAGCTTAGTATCGTTTTTAGTATATTACGAACTTCGAGAAAATTGAGAAAGAGTATTTCAGAAGATATAAACGTTTTTGTAAAGCGTGAGAAAAGTGTTTGTTTCCAGCGCGATAAGACACTTTTATTCGAGCGACTACAGCGCGTGCACCGGTCATAAGTGAGTAAGAGAGAATGTTAGCATTGCTTTTGTGGAACTGTATAACAACACCAATAAGATGAAGATGTATTCTATGTTGAAGAACATTATTAAGTCTGCTAATATGAGTTTAATTATGGACTAAATTAGAATGTGCGCCAGGGATATAAGCAGATAGAATCGATATAGTCAGCGATGGAGCTTCTTTAAATGAGTTTTTTCATGAATGTCTACTTGATGAGCGAACATGAGACTTGATGTAAAACTGTATTCTAGTGCATTATTGTCAGACATGAGCTCGACATTAACACCAGCGACTACAGAACTATGTTCATATTCCATCTACATGAATGTTCGTTATGCGAGTGAGGTCCACGACTTTCTTATCGAATGTCTATTGAAATGGGAAGCTGAACTTTTGACACTGCTCGTTGTTTTGATGAAACTGTACTGTGACGGAGTAAGAAGAGACATGAAGATTATCAAGAGGTCCAGGGTAAACCCGGTCACAATGAAGATGATGATTGGAGGCCCGCAGTTCGATCCCGGTCGGAGCTTGCTGTTTTCCAGTAGGGGAATTAGTTCCTTTCCTGAGGTCAGGAGTTCTTGGAGACGAGCTAGGATCGAACCCGGATCTTTGGAAGATGTAACAACTGAGTATTTTGTAATACTCTATCTCGAGCTTCTAGACTTCCAGACCAGGTAGCACTACTAACCTAGTAGTTAGAGCTTTGTAGTGACATTTTAGAGCAAATTCTTTATCCATATTTCGACACAATATTTATGTACTCCATGCATATTCATTTTATTCTTCGAGATTATTTGTAGTGATCGTCTTTCGACGCTTTTAGCTTTGTCTGTTTGAAATCCAGTTTATGAACTGAGATTTTTCTTGTTCGAGGAACAAGCATTTTGTCATTTCCTTTAAGGAATAGTAATTAATTTTCGACGTTTATGAATTCATTGTGAATTCAGGTGATAGACATTTTCGTCTGTTTTACCGATTAAATTAATTTTTATTAGTTTAATTTGGGCATTTTATCCGTCGAGAAGAGACATCAAGAGAGAAGATATTGGAAGGGATAGGCTATATTGAGAAATATCATGTCATCATTTGGAAGAGAAACATTTAACGTGGAAACGATTATTATCGTCAGAACTCATAGACATTCGTTCAGAATGGAGATAATACGAATATGACTAATTGTATGTTTTATTGAAGAAAGGCATGAACATTCAGTCATTTAAAATAATTTGAATTTAGAATCTTCTTGGAAGATTTATTATTATTCGACGTTAGGGAAATTCTTGTTTGATATCCTCGTCGTGATCGATTCTTGATTGAGACACATATATAATTTTCTGATTAAGTATTTACGAGGAGTAATATGATGTCACGTTGTAGACATCATATTCCTTCTTTGGTAAAAGTTGAACCCAGAAGTGTGAAGTTAAGATTCAGTATTTTTATTAAATGTATACACCACAGTTTAAATTTATCTGAGTAACGTTTTAAAAGTAATAGTGAGGAGGTCTGTATCGATTAGTCCAAAGGTCGTTAACATGTATAGATGAATGGTTTAACAACTGATGTTATCGTTCAGTAGACACGCGATTGGTGTGACAACGCTGAGGAATTATGCCCTTTTTAAGGAATGCCAGTTTGAAAGAAGTGAAGGTGATAACCCTTTGATAGTGGTTATATATATATGTATGTAATTCCGTGTGTAGGTGGCATACGAGGGTATTGCGAAGGTGTTTCCGCATTTTATATTACAGTCATTGCGTGGGCATGAGTAGGTTTGGCAAGGCATAAAGGTGTGAGTTGCCAGTACTCCTTATTTTATACGCGGCTTTGGATTAGAGAAGACAGGAGGGTCACGATTGAAATTGAAACGGGAAATGGATATTGACATCTGTTATGTTGTACTCTTATTAAGATTATTAAACCCAAGTATGTAACGACATATGTTTCACCTTGAGTGGTCGAACGTATTTAATCTATTATGACACCAGATCAGAAAGGAGAGAATGGTGGTAGTATTTCTGAAGCTGTAGAAGCTTATGAGAATCCCTGTTAATTGTATTTGACATAACTGTGAGATCGGAGCTCAGGCTCATGTGTATATAGACACTACTTATTTTAAAAGAATTAGAGCCTATGCTATTAGTGTCGTTGTTAAGTCATTCAGTATTAACTTTCTTTATTTGCCAATCGAGTGTATGATATGTTAGGTATAGGAAGTTTAGTGATTGTTTAGCATAGTGGTTAGCGTATGAATGTTGATGTGACTGGATGTGGTTTGTTTCTTGTTCAGTGTGAATGAAATGAACTCCATTGGGACGTCACAATGCGAGAGTATGAAAGTAATAGTGTATAAAAGTTTTGTTTCATTAGCGTGTAGGATGTGTGTATGGTTCGCGTATTTGTCTGACGTGAATCTGTTCCATTTTAACATAGCTTGTGATTCGATGGAGAGGTGTATTGGTGGGCAAGGTTGGAATAGCGAGGGTTTGTTTAAAACTCGTTTCCATCCAAGGCCAGTGCTTGGCCGCGCACAAATGTGGAGAGTTGTTGCGCACCGACAGGCAAGCAGCTTTTAAACCAGCCAGCTCTGGGAATGTAACGGAGTTTGTTATGTCATCAGACACGTGGTGAAGGTCGAGTGCTCTTAGCGCCCAGATGTTCATTGTGAAGCGCGCCAAAGGAATGTAAAATACACAGGAGTTTCTAATTGATGTATAGCTTGTTGTAATGACACAAGCTACTCCAAACTTTGTCACAGCGTTCATGGAATGCAGTATTATCAGTGGCGTAAATGTGGAGAAGAAAGAAAGGGAGTGTGTTTTATTTACTGTATGAATGTTTAGATTTAGTTTACACCTTTGTTATTAAATTGTTTAGTTTATTAGAAGCCGTGTCGTTTTGATTTATTTTAGATATAAGGAGATGCAACTGTGAAACCCATTTTAGGTCCAGAGGCTGACCATGAGATCCCCGAGAATGAAATGTAGGTGTTCTACTTCGAGCTAAGTGCATTTTATGTAATTCAAATTTGTGTCGTAATTTCCGCCACGTATATTCATGAGGGTCTTGTTGGAGTGGATCCTTGACTAGTATTTGCACCGGAGCTGTAAGGGTCTACGAATCCAGCCTTGCTTCGGATATCCAACAGACTGCCTCGAGAATATACGGGGACAATACGTATTGTGACTGACAGCAGAAAGGCAGAAAAGCTAATAGCAAAGCCGACATATATTGACAGAACAATTTATGGTCCTAATCTAGCTGCTTTTCACATGGCCAAACGTAACATTGTATTCAATAAGCCTATATATATTGGAATGTGTATACTGGATATTTCAAAAACTCTAATGTATTCCCACCACTATGATGTCCTGCTACCCTATTATGGAATGAACAATCTTAAACTCTGTATATGGATACCGACTCGTTCATTTATTTCGTTAACACCCTAGATGTATATCAAGACAAGTTGGATATCCTAGAACACCTGGACACATCATATTTTCCTACTAATCACATATGTTACTCTACATCAAACAAGAAAACGTTGGGGAAATTTAAAGACGAGGCTTGTGGACAAATTATAAAAGCATTTGTTGGACTTAGAGCTAAAATGTACGCTTTAGACATAAATAGTAATGAAATCAAAAAGATTAAAGGTATTCAGAGAGGTGTTGTCAAAAATTGTATAAGCTTCCAAGATTATAAGGATTGTGTCATGAAAAACAATGTAAAAAGAATACCAATGAACATTATCGCTTCTAAACAACATGACATATTATCTATAAGACTAAACAAAATTGCTTTGTGACCTGGTGATGATAAAAGAGTGATTGATGCTGATGGTATAGGTACACATGCCTATGGTAATTACTCAATCATTAAACATGCTTAAAGAGTTAAGTTATGAATATGAAAATCTTCTGCCTGCAACTAGCAAATACATAAAACAAAACAAATTAGAAAATAAAACAATAGAACTACAAAAATAAAAAATAAAAAATGGTATTCATAAACAAAAATAAATAAAATAGAAAACAAAATAAAAACAACTGTACAATTTACAACAAGAAAGAATATATATACAAATGTATTATGTGCAAATAGTGTACATGTATTTAAAATAAAAAATATTGAATGGACACTGCTTGTACATTTTTATTTACTACCCACCTCTCTGACCTAGTGCTTAATGAACATGTAAAACACAAATTGGAAAATCCATGTTTCCATATTGACAAAACAGAAAAAACATTAAACTGAAATTTTAAAAAATGTTAATTGGAATTTGGTAAATTGACAAATGTGTAAACAACAAATTGGAAAATCCATGTTTTTATATCATGAAATTGAAAAACTTAAAACCGACATTTTAAAAACTGTAAATGGGAAATTTTGAAATTGATAAATGTGTAAACAACAAAATGCAAAATCCATTTTTCCATATTATGGAATTGAAAAACTTAAAACTGACATTATTAAAAAACTGAAAATGGGAAATTGGAAAATTGACAAATGTGTAAACAACAACATGAAAAATCCATGTTTCCATATTATGAAATTGAAAAAATTAAAACTGACATTAAAAAAACTGAAAATGTGAAATTGGAAAAATGACAAATGTGTAAACAACAAAATGAAAAAGAAATTACCTGGTTGGGGTAGTGATCATGTTGTACAGAGCCTATAAGACTAGCATAAGGATAGTTGCATGTGCCCTTATATACTTTGTGTATGTGCATTAGCCTTTGGATTAGCTTAAGTTAGGTTTGGTAAGGTTAGGTATGTGACCTTGTAGTTTACACTTTTCGGAAAATGTAAATTCTAAAATCAAAAAATCTTAAATTTAAAATGTAAAATCTAAAAAAAAACTAAAATCTAAAATACAAAAAAATCAAAAATATAAAATGTAAAATCTAAAAAATGTAAAATGAAAAAAAATCAAAAATCTAAAATGTTAAAATGTAAAATCTAAAATCTTTAAATGAGGTTTCTGTGGGTTAGGTTAGTTTAGGTTATAACTAAGTTTATTATTTGTGCTCTCTCATTTGCTCTTACTTGTTTTTGCTCTGACTTTGAAGTTAGGTTAGGTTATAACTAAGTTTATTATTTGTGCTCTCCCATTGGCTCTGAATTTGAATGTAGGTTAGGTTAGGTTAGGTGAGGTTAAATGAATTTGGGTTAGGCTGAATGGCAGAGGTATGAATTAAAACTCGCCTTTTCTCACTTTTGCATTACAAGAGTGTACCCCGTTCTACTCGTGAGACCAGAAATTAAATATCTTGGCAGAACCAGGAATCGAACCCGGGCCTTTGCAGTAACAGCCAAGAATACTAGCCACTACACCAAGTGGTTGACAATATAAAGCTGGTCTGGATTGCACATGATCAATTAATAATTACCTAATAATAATTATTATTATTATTATTCCATTTAGCAACTACACGGCCGACCTCTCCCTTTAACGTCATGCACGGTCTCAGGGCGTGGCGGACATTTTGCCCATTAGCCACTGCGCCAGCTCTGACTGACCCCTCCATAAGAATAACATAGGGCTGTTTGCGCGCGGCGGCCATCTTGCCCATTAGCCCCTGCGCCAGGATCGGCATTTATATCCTACTATGGACACATTTCAATCACCTGTGAATGAGTACACAAATATAAATTCCCCGACACATGTCATACGCATGTGTACAAACCTCTTTCTACCTGTATTTAAACTGTGAGTGAATACAACTCTCGAAATATCTATATCTTTATATATATAATTCTTCGACACGTGTGTATGTGACTGAACTCCTCCTAAACGACTGAACCGATTTTGATGGAATTTGGTATGTATATTAGGGTGGGCCCATGTATGGTTTAGATTCACAATCTGACCCGGTAGGTGGAATGAACACAATTTTAGAACCACAATTTCCACACAATTTTAGAACCACGATATACAGTCAAAAACAGTCGTCATGGAAACCACTAGCCTTGGCCTTCGTGAAAGCTGATGTCTTTGGACGGTTTGTCTCTGCACGTTAGAGCCACCTGGTTGCAACCTGTGCAACTACCGCCATTACATACACTCCGCCCGTGGCGAAAAGTTGTGTTTTATACCAAAGGTTGCATTGATATCGAATTCAACTGTTTGTCTCTGCACGTTAGAGCGTTTAAAGTCCCGTATGCGTTCATATACCATTCATCCGATTGCCATGAAACATGGGTGATATGTTGAGTGAGCTCAGGGAAGGTGTTTGGCTTATTAAATCCATTTTACTATTGATAGCGCAGGAATAGATTCAACAAATGATCGACGACGCGCGAAGCGTTTCAAAAAGGTCCCGTATGCGTTCAAATACCATTCTTCCGATAGCGATGAAACTTGGGTGAGATGTTGTGTACACTCCAGGGAAGGCTTCTGGCTTAGTAAATAAATTTCACATTAGGTAGCGCACGACTAGATTCAACAAATGAGTGACGACGCGCGAAGCGTTTCAACAAAATCCCGTATAAGTTTATATTCCATTCATAGATTGAGATGAAACTTTGATGAGTTGTTGTGTACACTTAAATGAAGGCTTCTAACTTAGTAATCCATTTCACAGGAGGTTGCGCACGAGTAGATTCAACAAATGAGCGGCGACGTGCGAAGCGTTTCAACCAAATCCCGTATGCGTTCAAATACCATTCGTCCGATAGCGATGAAACTTGGGTGAGATGTTGTGTACACTTACCTGAGGGTTTCTAACTTAGTAAATCCATTTTACAATAGGTAGCTCACGAGTAGATTCAACAAATGAGCAACGACGCGCGAACTTAAGTCCCGTATGCGTTCATATACCATTCATCCGATTGCAATGAAACTTGGGTGAGATGTTGTGTACACTTACGTGAGGGTTTCTAACTTAGTAAATCCATTTCACAGGAGGTTTCGCACGAGTAGATTCAACAAATGAGCGACGACGCGCGAAGCGTTTCAATAAGGTCCCGTATGCGTTCAAATACCATTGGTCCGATTACGATGAAACTTGGGTGAAATGTTGTGTACACCCTACGGAAGGTTTCTGGCTTAATACATCCATTTTACAATAGGTAGCGCACGATTAGATTCAACAAATGTGTGACAGCACGCGAATCATTTCAAAAAAGTACCGTATGCGTCCATATACCATTTATCTGATTGCGATGAAACATTGGTGAATTGTTGTGTACACTCCAGGAAATGTTTCTGTCTTAGTAAATCCAGTTTTTAATAAGTAGCGCAAGAGTAGATTCAACAAATGAGCGACAGCGCGCGAATCGTTTCCACAATGTCCCGTATGCGGTCATATATCATTCATCCGATTGCGATCAAGCCTTGGTGAATCATTGAGTACACGCCAGAGAAGGTTTCAGGCTTAGTAAATCTATTTTACAATAGGTAGCGCATGAGTAGATTCAACAAATGAGTGACGGCACGCGAATCGTTTAAAGAAAATCACTTATGCGTTCATATGTCATTCATCCGATTCCGATGAAACTTTGATGAGTTGTTGTGTACACGCCAGGGAAGGTGTTCAACTTGGTAAATCCATTTTACAATATTGGTAGCGCACGAGTAGATGTAACAAATGAGTGACGACGCGCGAAGCGTTCCAGCAAAATCCTGTATGCGTTCATATACTATTCATCGATTGCGATGAAACTTTGATGAGTTGTTGTGTACACTTACGTGAAGCTTTCTAACTTAGTAAATCCATTTCACAGTTTGTAGAGCACGAGTAGATTCAACAAATGAGTGGCAGTGCACGAATCATTTAAACCAAATCCCGTATGTGTTAAATGTCATTTATCCGTTTGCGATGAAACTTTGGAGAGTTGTTGTGCACGCTCCAACGAATGTTTCTAAATTAGTTAATTCAATTCACAATAGTTTAGAGGCAGTTAACAGAAATTGAAAAAAAATATTGTGTATCCAAAAGCACTTCAAGAAACAAAGTTACTTTCTTTTATTGGCAGGACAACGTCTGCCGGGTCAGCTTGTGTATATATATATCACTTTCTTGTATATATATATATATATAATTCTTCGACACGTGTGTATGTGACTGAACTCCTCCTAAACGACTGAACCGATTTTGATGGAATTTGGTATGTATATTAGGGTGGGTCCATGTATGGTTTAGATTCACAATCTGACCCTGTAGGTGGAATGAACTCAATTTTAGAACCACAATTTACACACAATTTTAGAACCACAATATACAGTCAAAAACAGTCGTCATGGAAACCACTAGCCTTGGCCTTCGTGAAAGCATATGTCTTTGGACGGTTTGTCTCTGCACGTTAGAGCCGCCTGGTCGCAACCTGTGCAACTACCGCCATTA
Source organism: Meconema thalassinum (assembly GCA_946902985.2). Taxonomy (NCBI): domain Eukaryota; kingdom Metazoa; phylum Arthropoda; class Insecta; order Orthoptera; family Tettigoniidae; genus Meconema; species Meconema thalassinum. Next base: position 215,408,437 of record OX336388.2, on the reverse strand, counting down.
CTTACTCTCCGCCCGTGGCGAAAAGTTGTGTTTTATACCAAAGGTGGCAGTCATGCCGAATTCTACTGTTTGTCTCTGCACGTTAGACCGTTTCAAAGTCACGTATGCGTCCATATACCATTCATCCGATTGCCATGAAACTTGGGTGATATGTTGAGTGAGCTCCAGGGAATGTGCTTGGCTTAGTAAATCCATTTTACAATAGATAGCGCACGAATAGATTCAACAAATGAGCGACGACGCGCGAAGCGTTTCAAAAAGGTCCCGTATGCGTTCAAATACCATTCGTCCGATAGCGATGAAACTTGGGTGAGATGTTGTGTACACTCCAGGGAAGGCTTCTGGCTTAGTAAATCAATTTCACAATAGGTAGCGCACGACTAGATTCAACAAATGAGTGACAACGCAAGAAGCGTTTCAACAAAATCCCGTACAAGTTTATATTCCATTCAAAGATTGAGATGAAACTTTGATGAGTTGATGTTGTACACTTAAGTGATGGCTTCTAACTTAGTAATCCATTTCACAGGAGGTTGCGCACGAGTAGATTCAACAAATGAGCGGCGACGTGCGAAGCGTTTCAACAAAGTCCCGTGTGCGTTCAAATACCATTCGTCCGATAGCGATGAAACTTGGGTGAGATGTTGTGTACACTTACGTGAGGGTTTCTAACTTTTTAAATACATTTTACAATAGGTAGCTCACGAGTTGATTCAACAAATGAGCAACGACGCGCGAACTTTTAATCAAAGTCCCGTATGCGTTCATATACCATTCATCCGATTGCAATGAAACTTGGGTGAGATGTTGTGCACACTTACGTGAGGGTTTCTAACTTAGTAAATCCATTTCACAGGAGGTTTCGCACGAGTAGATTCAACAAATGAGCGACGACGCGCGAAGCATTTCAATAAGGTCCCGTATGCGTTCAAATACCATTCGTCCGATTACGATGAAACTTGGGTGGGATGTTGTGTACACGCTACGGAAGGTTTCTGGCTTAATAAATCCATTTTACAATAGGTAGCGCACGAGTAGCTTCAACAAATGTGTGACGGCACGCGAATCATTTCAACAAAGTACCGTATGCGTCCATATACCATTTATCCGATTGCGATGAAACTTTGGTGAATTGTTGTGTACACTCCAGGAAATGTTTCTGTCTTAGTAAATCCAGTTTTTGATAAGTAGCGCACGAGTAGATTCAACAAATGAGCGACGGCGCGCGAATCGTTTCCAAAATGTCCCATACGCGGTCATATATCATTCATCCGATTGCGATCAAACCTTGGTGAATCATTGAGTACAAGCCAGAGAATGTTTCAGGCTTAGTAAATCTATTTTACAATAGGTAGCGCATGAGTAGATTCAACAAATGAGTGACGGCACGCGAATCGTTTAAAGAAAATCACTTATGCGTTCATATGTCATTCATCCGATTCAGATGAAACTTTAGTGAGTTGTTGTGTACACGCCAGGGAAGGTGTTCAACTTGGTAAATCCATTTTACAAGATTGGTAGCGCACGAGTAGATGTAACAAATGAGTGACGACGCGCGAAGCGTTCCAACAAAATCCTGTATGCGTTCATATTCTATTCATCGATTGCGATGAAACTTTAATGAGTTGTTGTGTACACTTACGTGAAGGTTTCTAATTTAGTAAATCCATTTCACAGTTGGTAGAGCACGAGTAGATTCAACAAATGAGTGGCAGTGCACGAATCATTTAAACCAAATCCCGTATTCGTTAAATGCCATTCATCCGTTTGCGAAGAAACTTTGGATAGTTGTTGTGCACGCTCCAACGAATGTTTCTAAATTAGTTAATTCTATTCACGATAGTTTAGAGGCAGTTAACAGAAATTGAAAAAAATATTGTGTAACCAAAAGCACTTCAAGAAACAAAGTTACAACACTTTCTTTGATTGGCAGGACAACGTCTGCCGGGTCAGCTTGTATATATATATATATCTTTATATATATAATTCTTCGACACGTGTGTATGTGACTGAACTCCTCCTAAACGGCAGCTCCGATTTTGATGAAATTTGGTATGTATAAATGGGTGGGTCCCTGTATGGTTTAGATTCACAATCGGACCCGCTAGGTGGAATGAACACAATTTTAGAACCACAATTTACACACAATTTTAGAACCACAATATACAGTCAAAACAGTCGTCATGGAAACCATTAAATTTGGCCTTGGTGAAAGCTCATGTCTTCGGACGGTTTGTCTCTGCACGTTAGAGCCACCTGGTCGCAACCTGAGCAACTACCGTTATAACGTACACTCCACCCGGGGCGGAAAGTTATGTTTTGCACCATAGGTGGAGGTGATGTCGAATTCTTCTCTTTGTCTCTGCACGTTAGAGCGTTTCAACAAAGCCGTGTATGCGTTCATATACCATTGATCCGATTGCGATGAAACTTGGATGAGATATTGAGTGCACTCCAGGGAAGGTTTCTGGCTTAGTAAATCCATTTTACAATAGATAGCGCACGAGTAGATTCAACAAATGAGCGACGACGCACGAAGCGTTTCAACAAAACCCCGTATAAGTTTATATACGTTTCATCGATTGCGATGAAACTTCGACGAGTTGTTGTGTACACTTACGTGAAGTATTCTAACTTAGTAAATCCATTTCACAGTAGGTTGCGCACGAGTAGATTCAACAAATGAGCGACGATGCGCGAAGCGTTTCAACTAGGTCCCGTATGCGTTCAAATACCATTCGTCCGATAGCATTAAAACTTGGGTGAGATCTTGCGTACACCCTAACGAAGGTTTCTGGCTTAATAAATCCATTTTACAATACGTAGCGCACGAGTAGTTTCAACAAATGAGTGACGGCACGTGAATCGTTTAAAGAAAATCCCGTATGCGTTCATATGCCATTCATCCGATTCCGATGTAACTTTGATGAGTTGTTGTGTACACGCCGGGGAAGGTCTTCAACTCTTCAACTTGGAAAATCCATTTTACAATATTGGTAGCGCACAGTAGATGTAACAAATGAGCGACGACGCGCGAAGCGTTTCAACCAAATCCGGTATGCGTTCATATACTATTCATTAATTGCGATGAAACATTGATGAGTCGCTGTGTACACTTACGTAAAGCTTTCTAACTTAGTAAATCCATTTCACAGTTGGTGGAGCACGAGTAGATTCAACAAATGAGTGACAGCGCACGAATAATTTAAACAAAATCCCGTATACAAAATCCCGTATGCATCATATAACATTCATCCGATTGCGATGAAACATGGATGAGATGTTGAGAGCACTACAGGGAAGGTTTCTGGGTTAGTAAATCCATTTTACAATAGATAACGCACGAGTAGATTCAACAAATGAGCGACGACGCGCAAAGCGTTTCAACAAGGCCCCGTATGCGTTCAAATACCATTCGTCCGATAGCGAAGAAATTTGGGTGAGATATTGCGTACACTCCAGGGAAGGCTTCTGGTTTAGTAAATCCAGTTTACGATAGGTAACGCACGATTATATTGGACAAATGAGCGACGATGAGCCAAGTGATTCTTCAAAGTCCCGTATGCGTTCGTATACCATTCGTCCAATAGCGATCAAACTTGGGTGAGAGGTTGGGTACAGTTCAGGGAAGGTTTCAGACTTAGTAAATCGATTTTACAATAGGTACCGCACGAGAAAATTCAGCAAATGAGCGAAGACGCGTGGAGCGTTTCAACAAAGTCCCGTATGCGTTCATATACTATTCGTCCGATAGCGATGAAACTAGGATGAAATGTTGTGTACACTCGAGGGAAGGTTTATGGCTTAGTATATGCATTTTACAATAGGTAGCGCACGAGTAGATTCAACAAATGAGCGACGGCACGCGAATCGTTTCAAGAAAGACCGTGTGCGTTCATATAACTTACCATTCATCCGATTGCGTTGAAACTTTGGTGAATAGTTGAGTACACTCCAGGGAAGGTTTCGGTCTTAATAAATCCATTTTATAATAGGTAGCATACGATTAGATTCAACAAATGAGTGACGGCCCGCGAATCGTTTAAACAACGTCCGGTATGCGTTCATATGCCTTTCATCCCATTGCGAAGAATCTTTGATGAGTTGTTGTGTACACGCCAGGGAAGGTTTTCGACTTAGTAAATCCATTTTATAATAGGTAACGCACGAGTAGATGCAACAGATGAGTGATGAAGCGTGAAGCGTTTCAACAAAATCCCGTATGCGTTCATATACCATTCATCCATTACGATGAAACTTTGATGAGTTGTTGTGTACATTTTCGTGAAGGTTTCAATCATGGTAAATCCATTTCTCAGTAGGTAGCGCACGAGTATATTCAACAAGTGAATGCCAGCGCACGAATCGTTTCAACAAAATTCCGTATGCGTTCATATGCCATTCATTTGATTGCGATGAAACTTTGGTGAGTTGTTGTGCACGCTCCCACGAATGTTTCTAAATTAGTTAACCCATTTTACGATAGTTTAGAGGCAGTTAACAGAAATTGAAAAAAAAAAGTGTATCCGAAAGCACTTCAAGAAACAAAGTTATAACACTTTGTTTGATTGGCAGGACAACGTCTGCCGGGTCAGCTAGTATATATATATAAATGAAAGTTTGTCTGTTTTTTTTCTGAATTTCCACGGAAATTTGCGATATTTGCGCGTTTCAGACTGTTTTATGACGGATGCGCGCAAAAATAAAATGTTTGTCTGTGGACAACTTTGTGTCCTTATAACTCGAGAACGGCTGGGTGGATCAACGTAAGATTTGATACAGATATCCCTCAGAGGCACGAGACTAATCATTGATGTAACACTTCTCCATATCACTCCTATAAGGGGGCCTACTCCCTTAAAATACATGCTGAAATAGTCGTAAGAGGGTGAGACAAAGCTCATTTTCAGCCCCTCAATGTGAGGGCCCCCTAAAACCACATTTTAAGGCCCTAAAACCAACAGTTTTTGAGATATTCCCAGAAAACTAATTTCATTTATTAAGCTACTGAAAGAATGTAAGCCGGTAACCATGGCAACACAATCTCAGAGGTCCATATATTTTCTATAAGACGCAATGCAAGGTTTGCAAACGGCTATAAGGTTATAACGGATCCAAATTAAGCTGTAAAATTCATCAATACATATAATGCGCTTAAGGGGGTCAAGGGGTACTCTAGAAATTTTTCACGTGATTTACACGTGCGGGTATGGTACAGAAGGTCTATTATATCCCTACATTGTTATATTATTAACTTATTATTATAATTATATATTGGCGCGCAACGACGAGACAAAGTGCATGTTCAACCCCTTGGTGTCAGAAACAAACCTCGGGGCCCCTAAAGAGCCGTAAAGGGTCCCCGAAAACTACATTTTAAGGCTCTAAAACCAACAATTTTTTAGATATTCCCAGAAAACTAATTTCTGACATCCACCTTTCCATCTATTTCTGCAAAAATGCCACTCCATTTATTACATTTCTGTGAAAGTTTGCAAATGGCTAGAATGTTATCACAGAACCAACTAAAACTGTCAAAGTCATCAATGCGCTAAGGGGTTCAAGGAGTTCCCGAGATTTTTTTCACACGACTTACTCGTGCGATATGTTGTACAGAAGGTCTATTACATCTCCAAACAGCAACATTATTTTCAAAAACTCCTGATTTAAAATAGTATTTTTTGCTGCTTTTAGGAATTTGGGCCATTGGAGGCTAAAGAACTTGAATTTCCATGCGCCTTTATAATTTATAAAAGGGGTCTTCCTGTGGTTGGGGACATGACACAACGGTGAGGGTCTGTTTGTATGTGACGTGAATTGCAATTCGTCTACGAGGTTTTCAATTATATTTTCACGTCAGGAAGAACACGTTAGGTAAATTGAGTTTGAGAGAACATTTTAACTAATCATTTTTCTTTGTCTACAAACAGGTTCCAAGCCCTTAACCATTGCAACAGTAGCTCAATGGATAACGTCTGGTTATTAATACCGAAGAACGTTCGAAGAATGGGTACTTCTACTAGTAATATATAAAAGTGAAATACGGCCAGTTACGATATACATCTTTGCCTATCAGCCACAAAGTGGAAAAATTATTTTCATGCAATACCTGAATCGTCACCCTTTTATACAATATAAATTTTTCTACATTTCATATATTTCCAATTACATTAAACTCCGCTTAATTTAGTTGATTCTGGCCGTTGACCACTAATGCTTGTCATTCTCACATTTTTGAATGCTTGCTCGCATCTAATATATGAATGTAGCCATCAGCGAATAATGATTAGCACAGGTCTCAATTTTATAGAGTTTAGTAAACCTCTCACCCCAAAAAAACATGTGCGAAATCTCGCCAATAAGGTGGCTATACATTTTACTTCTACTGGACTGTCTCTCACAATAATGTTCCAAGTTTTTTCAAATGAATATAGCTTTCGGTACTGTGGATTAATATGCTTCTCAATGTCTCAGAGAGAACCCAGTTTTAAATGTGGTTTTGAACAGTACAGATAAAAGTATGATTAACAGACCAATCTTAAGAAAAAAGAAAACGTATCCATCACACGCATACCTGTAATATATCCCTCTATTAAATACGTTATAAGTCTGTTATCTTAGTTGTGTGCCGCCATATTGGAATTGACCCCCTGCGGAATAACAGCGCTACTCCGTCAATCAAGGAATAAGTACATTCACCTTGGTTGCTTACTGAAGAGAAATATAGCGAAGTTGAATAATCGCGTATTGTTTTGACTTCAATCATCACGGAATAACTGCCTATATCGTGTATAAAATAGTTAAGTGTGACGTTCTATCAAAGAGTCTATACACACAATAACTCTGGTGGTTAAGATGACGCATGTTCGGAGTGCGCAACGAACTGATGGGAAGGAATACTGTCGTACATGTCGAAGACAATGTACAAGAGAGGACAGTACAATAGAATGTGATAGATGCAAGGAAAAGGTACACGAGAATTGTACCGGTCTCATCGGGCAGGAAGGGAAAGACCTCGAAAGGAAGAACCGTAAGATAATATGGTTATGTGACATATGCAAACCAGATGCGTTAGATATTAATAAGTCGTATAGTGAGATAATAGGCTTATTAACGAAAAAATAGAGGACTTATCACTCTATATTAAGGAACAGCTGCCAGCACAGAAAGACAGGGATCATCAATTAAGGGAAATAATACGTATGGAGTTGACACAATGGGAGAGCGAGCGAAATGTAACAACTTCATTACCTGAACCAATTGAAAAACTTAATAACATCGAAGTATCGAGGATAGAATTTGAGGAACTTTCAGAGATACGTGAAGAAAGGGAAAACACAGACGATCGCATACATGAAAGTCAGGAACAAAGGCAGTCCGAAACCCAGCCATTGAATACGCAAGAGAATTTTCAGATATTAGCTAATAGAGTAAGCGTCAAGAACAACAACGGCAACAAAGCAACCACCATAGGACGCTCAAATGAAGGGCAACATACAATATTGGAGAAGGGCGAAAGATCTAATAATGATGAAAATACCGTACCTTGGACATAAATAGTTCGGATACGTGCCATGCGAAGAAGCAATCTTAATGAAATACAACCTACCACCACCCAGAGGAGGGACTATGCCAAAGAAACTAAACAAGACGTCGTTACACTAAAACCAGCAGAAAAGAGCGCATGGCTCTATGTTGCGAAATTCAGTCAAGATACAACTTCAAAGGATTTAGTAGATTATCTACGGGAAAATGGTGTGGAAGGAAGAATTCACTGTGATCTAGTGAATGAAAAACCAGGAAGTAAAGCCTTTAAATTAGGCATACCTATTGAGAAACATGAATTAGTCTACAATTGCAATTTCTGGCCAAATGAAGTTTATTGCCGTCCCTTTCGGCAGCCATGGAAATATAGAGGCCCGCTCTAATTGGACAGCAAAGGTACTAACATGGAATGTGGAAGGACTGCGAGGTGCCCTGAACCTTTTATCAAGAGATATCTTAAACACATTTGATATTTGCATTCTCACAGAAACCATGGTTAAGGAAGAATCAAGATTTGATATTCCACATTTCTACAACTTCCATGCATATGCGAGGCAATACACAAATAGAGGAAGGCCATCAGGCGGTGTCGTCTGTCTACTTAAGCCGCATCTAGCCCCAATGAAGTTACTGTGGAAGGAAGAGGATATACTAGTTGTAGATACCAAACTGTGTGTGATAGTGGCAGCTTATTTTAATCCTGCCCACACTGCAACAAATATAATATACTGCCTAGGAGCAGCTTTAAATACTTTTCCAGACACAAGAAAGGCCATCATAGCCGGAGATCTAAATTGCAGATTAGATATGCAGAATGCGAAAAGCGATGAAGTAATAAACTACCTACGAATGGAAGGCTTCGAAATCCGTAACTGCAGTCAAGACTAGACGTACTGCACCATTATTCCTAAAGGTCTTAAGTACAGATATGGATACAATATTTTGGAACGCCCTGTAACCTTCAAACTAGCCACTGAAGTCTATCATAACAGCTGGTCTACAGCAAGCAAAAGTTCTGCTTTCAAGAATGGATCGGTAGAGCTCGTATTTCCGACGAGAAGCCCGAAGGTCATCGATAATAACCATGTTGACATTGTCTACCATTATATCGATCGATTCCACCTGAGAATGATTAATACAAATTAAAGTATATTTAGCGCTATATGTAAGCAGTTACATATGTCTGTATGTATATTTGCATGGCAGACAGCTATTACAAAGCAAGTATGAAAAACAGAAGAAGATCTGTTAAGTCACTAGTGATTATACTTCGACTGCGATATTTTTATATCGACTCGTGGCGTATAGAGGAGTGGGGGAAGCGGATGTCTTGCTCAAGCGACCTCGTGTGGAGAGCTAGTACTTGAGAAACTGACAGCGTGCAGTTATAAGCCTGGCAATAGTGAAATTGAAATCGCAAGTTAACGGGATTTTTAAAACGTGTAAGCGCGCCGAAGGTTATACGCTGGTTCGTTCAGCATTCTACGTGGAGTAGAGACTTGCTTAATGGGGATCAGACATGGTTTTAAACATGTATTATAAGTTTATCTTTACGACCGTGTGTCCACAGCCACTAACGGACCATGCGGAAGAATACTTTCATAATCCCGACCGCCAGCTCGGCTGTATTATGTCGTAACACTCTGCTTGTAAACCTTCTTGAAAATGCAGCCTAGATTTGATTCAAACTTTTCACAGCGGCAATACTTCTTAAAAAAAGCACATTTTTAAGCAAGGTGTCAGAGGGAAGGAATACAATGAAGCCTATATCCATTACGATGGTAGGCTAGATTACAATAGGAATACTGCATTAGCAGGGTGTAGCGGGAACACGTTGGCAGCAACTTTCATTTACTATGAAGTGTGCAAACGAGTCTCGTAATGCAAGGGACCGCGTGGACGCGTGCGAAATGGGTCACATTCACAGCTTTATATTGGAACTATTTAGCAGCTGTTCGAATTCACTCTCGCTTCGTGACGAGTTGATAAACTGTTTGAGGTTCAGCCATCGGCATTCTAATGCGTGTGGAAAGATATCGCCAGGATATATTGGGACCATTTCGACCGGCCGGGAGTTGTTCGAGCCTAGGATGACTATGGTTCGTTCTCTGGAGACCCAGTTGGAGTCCGGCATGTTTTGTGTTGGTCTGGAGCCTAGTATGGCCAACGATATCCTTTTTTTTTCCTCATCCAGATTCGCCAAAGGTATAGATCACTTCAACTTGTTACAGTAGTGTAGCCTGGACATGTGAACAATCACGCATTGCTATATTTGATTTTGTAGATTAAATGGTTGAGTAGAAAGTGCAGGTTCGATGCTTATTTCGAAGCTGACCTTCTATGATGCCAGGAGTTTGACTCATAAAAATGAGTGCATCCTTTTTGTATTTTGATTGATAAATTTAAAATTTCAATAGTATTTTACAGTATTTTAACTGATACGCTCATCCTTATTTGTCGAGAAATCACTGTAGGAGGAAGATCTCCAGATTTTTGTGTAAGAATATTTTAGTAACGCATTTTTTTCTTAAAGCGGCGTTGAGAACTCTGACTGAGTTTTACATATTCTAGTGTATTGTTCTTTAAGCACTTTCGCGTGTATTATCGTATTCTTTGAGGAGAATTTTTCTTTCCGTATTATTATTATTATGATATTAGGAAGTTTTCGGATCCTGTTATTATGAATGTTACTTCAAATTCTTAGACTATTTTTCTTCAGTATATTAACAGATTTAACTTGTATTTTCTGAGCGTGATTTTCGAAGTGGATTGACTAATGGGTCATTAGTCGCTTAGCCTTTGTAGTTAACCTAGATCCATTCCGTAGGACTAATCCATCGACATTTTCGCGTTCGGGAAATTCAGGGAAGATCTTATTTTGAGATTGGATTTATTTTTATAAATCGCTTTTACAACCTCAGTTTGAGTGGTTGGGAGTGTTATACTTTTCTTCTTTTATGAAGTTAACACTGGATTATATTGATATCATTGCCTTTGGTGCAATAGTTTTTCTCTATTAAGAGGGTATTTGAACGACATCCAAATTTGCGTGGATAATCCCAGGAATGACTTACTATAAGTCATACGTTTAAGAATTACGAATAATGTAATACATCAATGTAAGGCAAGTTTTCTAAAAATAGGTAGAGTATTTCTGGAATCCACTAGGCTTTATTAATAATCTGTTACAGAATCAAATTATTTTTCTGAGCACGAGTTCAGGCGTTTATTATAAACAGCTGATTTTCATAATTGTGGATTTATAACAGTAAGGCTCCAATTATAGGTGCATGTTAGATTTTAAGAGGCATGTATTAGGAACAATGCTCTTGTGTTTAAGTATTTTGATACAGTGCTTTGCGAAGCAAATTTTCTTGTTGAGGATTGAGCCACGTGTGCCAATCTGGAATAGATTGAATGGGCTTCAACCCAGAGAGGCGTTGTTTTTAACCTAGTATGGTTAATATTTGGTCATAGGTGACTTTATAGCTGCTGTTATCGTGAAGTAATGCCTGTTTGAAGATTAATATTTTTCTGAGCATTATTATTAAGAATCTTGAGTGGATATCCAGTTCAATATTTCCAGTAAAATTATTATAACGACTTTGCCATAGCATGTATGTTTAACAAGGATCACCGATAACTATTTAATGCTAAATCTATGATTAATTTTTGCTTTACTTAACTGTTCGGAAGAAATACCCTGAAATTAGAAATGAAACAATTAAACAATTTTAAGGAGAAGTGAATGTCGTGACATTAAGTCAGTGGGAGGAGAATAATCGAAATTATTCTAGAATTTTGTATAAATTTGTATATTCTGTAAATATGCCATATGAATTTCATCGTTAAATAACAAGACCATATAATGCTATTGAAAATGTCGTGTAAGATTATTGGTTATAATCAGGGTATTTTTGTGTAAGATGTTCATTCAGTTAATGAACCGAAATGAATCTAATTTATTCAATTCATAATTTGTTTGTGTGTGCTTATCCTATGGGATCGATTATTATTATTATTATACTTTATTTTTGAAAGAACTAAAAGTTAGTTGAGATAATGGGTGATTCTTTTTGGAAGCCTGTCCCATATTTCATAGCTGAAAGACAATCCAGTTTAATTAAGGATAATTTTGATTGGGCGTGGTATCGACAAAATTTATATTTCTTGTCATGTTTATTCTTGCAATAAACTAATTTATTATTTGGTTTTAATTATTGCGTGATGCTTTATAGAGGTGATGGAAGGGTGTATTAAGGGGGCCATCGCTAGGTATTTTAGGGTTTACCACACCTTTGAGATTCTTTCTTCCTCTTGAAGAATTCTTGTGTTTTGAGCTAGTTTTTTTCTTTCTCTGAGCCTTGGTCAGTCTTAATACATCCTGTTAGGTATTCGAGTGGCCCTATTATCCCTGTGTCTGTTGGTAGAACTTGTTTTTTTTTGAGCCGGGGAATTTTCAGGTTCTACGATCCAGCTGTTATCCAGGGATTCAACAGGTATTGGTAGGTAAAAGGGTACAGTACATAGGCCCAAATGGGTCTAGTACAATAGACCGCATATGCATGAGAAGAATATCCGGAAACAGGAACGCTAATCCAATAACCTCGGAAGGTGCTATTATTCGCAAACATATTCCAGTCAGTATAGAAATAGATGGAGAAGCTAATGATAATATGCCCAAATTAACGAATATAACAAATAAGAAACTAAACATGGACAAGTTTAACGAAAATCTGGAAGACATACACAAGGTAATGGCATGCATTCATATAGGAGACATAAACGACGCTGCAAAACGTATTGAAAACTGCATCACTAATGCAACGACTCCATCTATGCAAGGGAGGAAAGCGAAACCCTGGTTTGACGAATCATGTTATATTCAGAGGGAAAAGACTTTAATGAAACTTCACAGAGCGAGGGCACAAAAAGACGACGAAACACTGGAGGATTATAGACGGCAAAGAAAAACCTACAAAGAATTGCTCACGGAGAAGAAAAGGGAATACATAGAAGAGACACAAAAAAAGATCATTGCAGAAGCCGAATCAGATCCATATCGGGCTTTAAGACCAACATTCCAACACTTTCAACCCAGTATCCCAATGGAATTATGGGAAGAGCACATAAAGAAAGTCACATGTGCTAAGGAAACTCGACCACAACTTAGATCCACGGATGACCTGGACTCAAACGAAATCATAACAGAAGGAGAGATCTTAACGGCTATCAAAAGAATGGGAAATAATAGATCCCCTGGCCCCGATGGAGTGCGAAATGAACATCTAAAACAAACAGCAGAAGTATTGTTGCCAGTATGGGTAGCACTACTGAACAAATGCTTGGAACTTGGACAAATTCCACTTGAATGGAGGAAGTCCACGATCAAGCTACTGTATAAGGGAAAAGGAAGTCCTGACAGCCCTGACTCGTACCGAGGCATAGCACTGGAATCAGTGATTCAAAAACTATTAACAGGGATACTGACTACAAGGATAAATGTAATTGTAGATCCGTTGTTGCCAGATGAGCAATGTGGCTTTCGTAAAAAACGGTCAACGATTATAGCTGCAGAAAACCTCCTACAACACATAACAACGACGCTAGAAACGCCGAAAAGTAAACTCTATGTAGTTTTCGTTGATTACTCGAAGGCTTTTGATTTAGTGAACAGAAAGTTGTTAGTAAATAAGTTGGAAACACTAACTGGCAGAACAAGGGTAACAACGCTCATATCAAACATATTAGCGGAAAACTATATACAAATCTATGATGGAATAGGACAGTTAACCTGGATAATGCAAACAAATGGGGTATTGCAAGGGGACCCCCTCAGTCCTACATTATTCAATGTGCTTACATATGATGTTGGTGACAGAATTCGGGAAACAACAGAAGCTAAATTATACATATATGCAGACGATATGGCAACTGCTTCAGAGCAGATACATGACATTCAAACGGCTATAGACATACTAAGTGACTGGGCACAGACAAATGAAGTTACAATTAATGCGGACAAGACAGAAATGATAATTTTTCGAAACGGTGGTAGGCCATCAAGTTCTGATGAAGTGATATGCAACGGGAAAAAACTAAAAGTCGTCACAAACTTCAAATACCTAGGCTTCACCCTACAGGTTACAGGAAAAAATTTTCAACTGAAGATAAGATCAAAAACAGCCGCTGCAATGAAAGCTATAAATGCCATCAGATATATTGCCCTAATATCACTTGAGACAGCAATGGAACTTTTTAGAACAAAGGGACTGCCCGTTTTGACATACGGACTTGAGGTAATATGGGAATTTCTTACCTACAGACAGTTAGATGAAATAGAAAAAGTAAAATCTCGATTTCTCAAAAGAGTCCTTGGAGTAGCAAAGACACCCACGTCTAGACTTGTATACGAGCTTGCTAGAGAAACATTTTTAATAGAAGACCTACGAATGTTACTACTACGGCCATTTACAGACAATTACAGAAAACTGCTGCAAGATCTACACAAAAAAAACAGGACATACCCGGGGAATTCTACACGTCAAATGCGATGTTGGACCGAAGATGGATGCACCCATTCTGTGAAATGCGACATGTTGTGACCAGACTTGCGGTACATGGGTTTCACCACAAGATCTGCTCAAGGAAGGTGTTCCATAATCCAGATGGAAATTGCATTTGTGAACTATGTGGGGATGTATATGAAATGTACCATATCGTTTCTTGCCCAAAACGAACCATGTCGATAGTGGCATACAGCACAGACTAGTGAACGAAATGTATACTGTACGTCAACAACATGGCCACAGGCTGAAATAAAGATTATTATTATTACTATTAAATACGTTATTATTGAATCGAAAGTTAATTTAACATGGTGACTATGAATGAACTGGTGTCCCCCTAAACCGTCTTAACTAAAGGAATTTAGCATGGCTTGAACTACGGGAATTATGCCTAGTGGCAACAACGATATACCATTCCACTTAAGTATAAATATTATTAAAGGTATTACATAATTATGGCTCCTGGCTACTATGCATTACCATTGAAGTCTTTTATATGTATCTCTCTCTACAATAAGTAAATACATCCTTAAAACATGAATGGAGCTTCCAGTCACATTTCATATACCATAACTGTCAATATTCCTAGTTTACATGATTTTCAGTTAGACGCTGCTGTGGATAGCAGCTATGTGCCCCTTCAAATTGTGTTTATAAGTAAAACCTGCTTCACATGTACTGCACGTGTAAGGCTTTAGACTACTATGAATTAACATGTGTCTCTTCAGAAAAGTTTTCTCAGTGAATGTTGCATTGCATTTAGTACATAAGTACGGTCTCTGACCACTATGGAGAGATGTATGCCGCTCCAAGCTTTGCTTATAAGTGAATGTAGCCTTACAGGAACTACATAAATATGGTTTGTCACCACTGTGAATCTTCATATGGGTGTACAAGTTAGATTTATTATTAAACTTCGCTTCGCACAGGCTGCATGAATGACGTCTGAGACCACTATGAATCAACAAGTGCTTTTGTAATGCCCCTTTGCAAATAAATTTAGCTTCGCATGCACTGCACAAGTATGTTTTATGAATCAATAAATGTGTTTTTAATTCTTCTTTGCTATTAAAGTTTGCTTTGCATGTACTGCACGTCTTTGGTCTTCGCTCACTGTGAATTGCTACATGATTTCTCAATGTATATTTGGAAATAAATTTTGCTTCGCATATATCGCATGAGTAGGGCTTCTGGTCACTATGACGGAGAGAGTGAATTTTGAGGTACTGTTGAACCTTGAATTTTGCTCCGCATGTAGGACATGAATACAGCCTTTGATCACTATGGATAGGCATGTGTCTTTTTAAATGCTCTTTACGGGAAAAGTGCGCCATGCATATGCTACATAAGTACGGCCTTATTTGAGGAAGCATTTTCTTTTTTGTAGCATTATGGAACAGCATGTCTTTCTTCAAGTTTCCTTGTTGAATGATTGAAGCTCCGGATGTAACGTGAGTTAAACTGTTCTCCGCACTGTGGGAGATAGGTTTCTGAAGGTATTTTCTTACAGATGTTGTCCTAATATATTGCATTCCTGTAGTATCCAATGTGTAAATCTTCTTTACGGCAGTACCCGACGTATCTGGATGTATCTGCCTGAAATAGTTAGTGCTCTACTTATATGTTCCTGAATAGTATGAAATAATTGTACTTTCGAAAAATTTTAATTGGGGCCACATTCAGCACGAACAGTGGTAAGAAATAATCTACTCATACTCTTAAATGATATGGTGTTCATACACATAAAAGCGCACTCTTTTCCAACTCACGGCTTCCCCTAATGTCTCACCCCTCACCGTTTATACTCACTCTCTCCAACAAAGGGCTTAAGCTCATACCATCTATGATGCCTCAAAATCTTGACCAGTACTCACAAGTTAACTAGTTCCAACAATACACATGTTTTTCCAAATTATACAGAGAAAGTTTCGAAATTACGGTCCAGAATAACTTAAGATGTTTGTCAAATTTCTGACCATTCTTTAAAAAGTGTGAAGTATAAGTATATTATTTCGATTCATGCACAGTTCACGTGTCAGGAGGAATTCGTGTTGGGTTCACCATCGAGCTAAACAGTTGTGTCTGTGGCACAACCAAATACTATCACAAATTAGCACTCAATCGCCTTTTGAGAATTCGATGATAACGATGACTAACAAGTTGCAGTCTGGTTGTGAAATACATGTTTAGTAGCACACTAGGAGAAAAGTTGGGGGCTATAACGCGTGTCAGATCTCGTTGTGGACTTTGTTAGAGGGACGAAAGCACGAACCTGAACAAAAATCTCACCTACACATGTTCAGAGTTGTCTATTCTGCAGACAATTGTATGGAGAATATTATGACGATGGTTGCGGTGTAAGGTGTGCAACATTCATCTCGAATAAGCGTTGAGCGATAGCGATGAACAGAGGGAATATACGTTATTTGTAGTCTTGAGGAAAACGATGGAAAATGATGATGATGATGATAATTGTTGTTTTAAGGGGCCCTAACATCGAGGTTATCGGCCCCTAATGGGTTGGGTGATCGTGAAGATGATCATGAAAGGTAAACTATAACTAAAACTAACTACTAACTTATATACTAGAAGAAGAAATTGGAAAACAAAAGGAGAATAAGGCAAATAAAGGACAGGAGGAAAAGAAATGCCATCAACCCTCGAGAAATGCGGATTGAGGAACTTGTAAGGAAGGGGAGCCATGAAAGGCAGATAGGAATGTGAAAGAGGAGAGGGTCCGCCCCAGAGGTAATGGATAAAAGGGGGAAAACCGGACCCAGCTCAGGAATCTCTAGGGTTCGCCAACTCCCGAACCCACCAGCCGTGAACCCCTGAGGGTGTACCAATATCCAGGGTGCACCAGAAGTGGTGGGGCTACATACATCCTGCCTCCTTGAGGGCCTTGAGCAGAAAGCAGGTGAAAACATGAAAAGAAAAAGAAGGCTGACCCCTCGCAGAAGATGGGTATCAGAAAATATGAGACAAGGGCCAATTAAGGCGGGAAAGGAAGAGACTCCCAAGGCCTCGGATACACTAATACCGTCGGGGTCGCAAGAGAGTCTTCTTCTACAAGTATTTCCCAGCCGATATTATATAGAAAATTATGCCTTATTCCTCTCCTCATTCTCATGAGACTACACCATTACCACGTTTTTATCTTCAATCGGTTGTCAACCGCCCATTTATGGACCAGGCTGAGTTCAGTTTGTAACAGCGTTTGTCTTGGGAGCTATGAATTTTTTGGTATATTACACAATCATCTGCAAACAATCGACAGTCACTTCGAGTCTCATTCGGTAAGTCGTTAATAAGTACCATAAATATTAAGGGTCCAATCACATTACCCTGGGGGACACCTGACGTTACCAAAACAAAATCTCTCTATACATAACAAGAAGTTCCGTGACGAACTAAAGAGCCTACTGTGCCCTTTTAGCAAGAAATATGCCAATCACAGTATACCAGCGTAGCTCAATTCGGAATTTTCGGGGCAGCGGTAAGTTCCCCCACTCTGTGACTCACATATTTTGGATTAATTAGAGGATACACTTGCAAAAATAACAACAAAATCAACTCCTATTTTAACACATTTAATTAATCAAATTAATGGCGCTACAAACACTTTAACAATTTAATTACTGACCCATAATCATCTACTTGTTCCAAATGAACAAGGAATCACAAATATAATAAAACAAATATTGTATTTAAACATATGGTTTCCACATAAACCAACAATTCCTACTTAGTCTTACTTCCATAAAGCATCAACTGTAAGCTTTATATAACTCCGAGCTCTTTTGGCTCCATGCTTTACATAATAATGGTGTCATTCTTGTACACCTCAAATACTATCTTTTATATTTTCTTAATCCTCGAAACAAATGTATAATTACATTTAAAATTTTATGTTAATTATCTAACTCAATATTTTTGGGCATGTTCACACATTCAGCTATTATCATCTCTCTTTATTTTCACAAATATATTAAGGTAATCAGGAAATCACTTGTGTACTCCAGAGCGTGAAGATACTTGACACAGTCAAAAAACTATAGTTACTCCCGAAACTTAGTTGCCTTCAATTAACTCGTGGAATCCTACTTCCATACATCATTACAATAGGGATTGTTATTTATCTCTTATGTCTTATAAGACCATTATCACATAAGAAACTACGATCTGAACAGGCAAACGAAAATATCAATCTACAAGGACCTCGGTTCAACGCCCGGGTCATTAACAACTTTAAACACTCACTACATCTTACGAGACGGTTTCGGCCCACCCTTACTCTAAGAGAGCCAGGCCATTACACTCGGGCGCGATTTATGACACAGAGGGTGACGGGCGACTCTCTGTCTAACCCACGTTAGCAGCTCCTTTCCAAGGCTTTCAAAACAAACCTTCACATTATACTCAGTCCTGGGGAGAGACCGGGCTTTTACTGTACTGTATCCATTCAAACAAATATTCTTTGGTTCATAGACCACTTTCGTAACCTTGGCATTTATTAATTATGAGAGGGTCCTCATTGATTGGGGAAGATTAATACACATTCGACGACGGAGAATTAAGGGGCTTTTATCATAAGAGGATTCTGAGTTCGAATCTCTTCACATGCCTCGGGAACCATTCCCTTATAGAGGACTATACAAGACGCGATTTAAAGTCGGCCGTGGCCTACATGACATACGCTCAATAATACCATACATTAGCTCCCTTTTAATACATACACAATGCCTCGTGATACTACGTCACAAATAGAGGACTTATACAATTATCAATTCACTACAATCAACTACCCTCCATAAGTAATTTACCAAGTATTTTAACTTCTACACTTTCCTAGCGTGACATTTTAATATTATTTGCGCTCCTTTGCGCTATGCATTATTTTAAGCCGAAATGTCTTCCCAAGAACTGATAAATCTCATTAGTAACAATTCATATCATTTTTAATTCTTATATTAATCTTTTCCGTTGCCGATAAATCGCTCCCTTTTAAAACATTCCCTTGAACATCATATCTTACACATACATTAAGGCTTTAACGCTCTTATGTTCTCATCAATTTATTTGATCTTTATTTAATATTTCCATACTTAGTTATTAGTATTATCTTTATTCTTTACACAAGCTCAAAAGCTATTTCTTTCATATCTCAACTTTACTTTATTTAAATATCTTTCATAATAATTACTGATATTTTCCTTGCTCTTATGACATTCGTTAAATACATTAACATTTTATTCACATATTTCCTCTACGGGATTTATTCTTTACATAATTATTTATAATTTCTCAAATTTCTATTATTGTCCAGACCGCGTTCTTGTTTATTCGGTATTTATTTCTTAAAACACATCCCTTTTACTCAAAAACTCCGGTGGATTTGTACACAACCAATTCCTGACACCAAAATAGAATGAAATTCAGTACTCACATGTTTTTAAGATCGTCCCATGATCTTTATTCTTGTGCGGTGTTTCATTTTGGGCCCACTTTGAACTTTTACTCCATATTAAAGGAATTCATCTTATGTACAAACACTTCTTGACATACATTTAAGACACTTAACATTGACGACATTTTGATACACTGATGTGTCCCTTTTGAACACATAATAAACACTAAAAATATTAATCTAACACACAATCTTGATAAATTTACACTTCACAATTCTTGATCACTAGGCCGTATTTCTGAGCCTATCACACGTGACCTTCTTAATTTCCCGTTTCCAAGGGTGAAATTTATTCAATGTCGGCTTCCTATCCTGCAGAATACGAAAGTCTCGAAACATCTACTGTTCCCTTGAATCCAAATTCTTCTACTCCTATCCTGGATGACCGGCTATTTATCTAGCTTGAACGGCTTCTTTGTAGATCTGGCTTATCGATCCTAGCGAAAGTCTATTCGGATCGAGGTCTCCTCAATAACCTCTCGATGACCTATAGATTTAGTTTATAGCAGCTAGTACTTCTCAAGTCTAGTACTTTTAGAATAGTTCGCCTGCTTTCTGGAGATAATGTTTATAGTCTCCGTGCTTCTTTATTTGATCGGTTCTAGCACTCCTACGTTTCTGATATACGTTCCGAACCTTATTCTGTTCTTCCCTTCTTGGGTTCTTTAATTTAGATAACAGTTTATCTTTCTGGTACGGTACTTCCGTACGTTATGATATATTCGTTCGTCTATTTAACGACCTATCGCCTTTAAGTCCGACGTTCGCAGCCTGCTCTGACTTTATCTTACGAACTTTCACTATAACTTGTATACAGTCGGGCCTAAATCCTGTAACTAGGATTTTCCTAATATTCCAATACGGCGATACTTTAAATTTCTTCTTTACCACTCCTTATGGAGGCAAGCAAGTTGTTAATACTGCGACGCCTATGGCTATCGGATATTACTTCTGCGGTGTAACACAGCGTTTCTCCCCTCAAGGAGTACTAGTAACTGTCTTCGATGTGACGCAGAGTTACGCCCCTCACGGACTGTCTGGATACTGATGTGCTGTGATGTAGTCTTACGCCCCTCACGGACTGTCGGAATGACTGCATGCGTAGTAACACCCTCACGGGTTGTCAGAATAACTGCATGATTGGCTTGGTGAAGCCCGAAGCTTTATACTATTTCACTACAAAAAAATAAGACTCTAGTCCTTTCTGTGACCAATTTCTAAAATAATGGTGGCACAAATATAAAAATTATACCTTCCGAAAGCTCGTCTTCTCAATGTCAAATAATCTCATTGCCCCTAAGAATCGATCGTGCAATTCGGAGATATTAATTAATTTCTCGTCCTCAATTGTGTGGGTGTTGCATTTCTTTTGCTTTCTCCCCTCCACACAGGCCTTGGTAATTCCCCGATGACGTCGTCTTGCGTTTGCAGTTTTCTCCTGCGCAATTATTAAATGGTTTCTCTTTACTAAAAAATCTCTCATTCAAAAAGATTCACTGTACTGTACTTGTTTACTCATTATTATACTTGTAAACGGGTTAAATTTAATTATTCCTCTTCTGGCGCATAAGCGGTGTTGTCAATTTCCAGCAACGTAAGGTCGATTTCCGAGTCAGGCTTCCTTGTTTAATCCTGGGAAATTTCCACTCGGTTATTAATACTCATGACTCGCTCCCTTCTGAATGTCAAGAGGAGTGATCTCATCTCACGAACACCTGGTCCTCGCCTCTTGCACCATATTAGGCTAGCATCTTAGCTGGATCTTTCTTTAAGTTACATTAGAAACTATACGTTTCTTTTATTTCTTCCCCAAATGCATGGATTCGCCCTCATTGGACCCTATGGCACATGGGTTCACTACTTTTCTTAAAATTTTAGATTCATGCTAATGATTAATCTTTATGGACTTATTTAGAATAATGGCGAAATGAATTTAGTAATATCAAAATTTCTAATTAGTTCGAAATATACCTGGCATGATGTAGCCTGATAGAGCACTACAGTTGGCAGCCCTGGTGAATGAATATTTTCTTAGTTCCATCTCTTAAGGTACAGAATACAAAATTTGGTTGAAGTCCAATGGATAGCATGGACGTTACATGCAGTTAGACATTGGACCTATCAGCGCATGTAAAATCATGTTGGCAACAATGTCATGCATGTGTTGGTCAGAAATAATTTGAAATATTATGATGTATTGTTGTGCCAATTTTGGATGAAATCCATTTGTTAGTATAGAAGTTACTGGAATATTAAAATTGGACCTATCAGCAGGCATAGAATCATGTTGGTAGCACTGACATATATTAGTTGCTCCAAATGAATCTAGAATGTCAGGAATTATACGTGCGCAAAGTTTAGAGCTGTTGGCTTGCATACTTTCTGATATATTGATATTAGGGTAAAATATATAAACACCGTTTATTAACAGTTGGTAGCCCTGATTGCTCTAAAGAATATGCACAGTCATATCTGTTATGGTACACATAGCACATACGAAATTTGGTTGAAATCCAATTGTTAGTATAGAAGATACATGTAATTAAAATTTGGTCTTTTCAGCAGGCTTAGCATCATGTTGGTAGCACTGACATACATTAGTTGCTCCAAATTAATCTAGAATGTCGGGTACTATACGTGTGTAAAGTTTAAAGCCGTGGGCTCGCATACTTTCTGATATATTGGTATTTGGATAAAAAATAGAGAGAGCATTTATTGACAGTTGGCAGCCCTGGTGGCTGTTTAGAATACGCTCAGTCATATCTGTTTATATACATATAGTACATACGAAATTTGGTTGAAATCCAATTGATGGCGTAGGAGTTATATGACTTTAAAATTTGGACCTATCAGTAGGCTTAGAATCATTTTGGCAAACTGCCATGTATGGCCTCCTGAAAATTAAACTGAAGTATTATTATCTATATGTGTACCAATTTTGGAATAGTTCCTATGTATACATTCCAAGAAATCAAACATGGAGTTCAAATTTCAATTGCGATTTTTAGCAGTTGGTAGCAATGACATCATTTACAAGTATGACATTGAGATGTCCCGGTATAGATCTTTACTCATACCAAATTTGGTTTCGATAGCTGCAGCCGTTTAGGAGTTTATAGGGGGTAAACACACACACACACAGACAGACAGACAGACAGACAGAAGGACAGTCAGACAGACAGACATTTTCGCGCATCGATCTCATAAGTCTACTTTTTCCTCATTTTTGCAACATGTGAAAAGTAGGCTAAAAATGAAAGATTGTCTGTTTTTTCTGAATTTCCACAGAAATTTGCGTTATTTGCGCGTTTCAGACTGTTTTATGACGGATGCGCGCAAAAATATTTTTTGTCTGTCTGTCTGTTTGTTTGTCTGTGGACAATTATGAGTCCTTATAACATGAGAACGGCTGTGTGGATCAACGTAAAATTTGACACAGATATCCATCAGAACCACCACACTAATCATTGATGTAACTCTTCTCCGTACCTCTCATAAAAGGGGGCCTACCCCCTTAAAATACTTGCTGAAATAGGCGTAGAAGGACGAGACAAAGCTTATTTTCAACCTCTCGATGTAAGAAACCACATTTTAGAGCCCTAAAACCAACAGTTTTTGAGATATTCCCAGAAAACAAATTTCATTTAATAATCTAATGAAAGAATGCAAGCTGGTAACCATGGCAACAAAATCTCAGAGGGCCATCTATTCGTGTAAGACGCAATGCAATTCCATTTATTACATTACTGTGAAGTTTGCGAACGGCTATAAGGTTACCACGGAACCAAATTACGCTGTAAAATTCATCAATACGTATAATGTGCTTAAGGGGTTCAAGGGGAACACTAGAACTTTGTCACGCGATTTTCACGTGCGGTTGTGGTACGGAAGGTCTTATATATCCCGTGAACTTGGGTATGTGTGCATGTATGTGTGGGTGTGTAATTTGTCTGCTAATCTGTGTTATTGAGATGGCGGTATTAGTGAGTGGATTTCTAATCAAGACTAGGACTGGGAAGGAGGCGGTAGTGGCTTTAGGTTAGGAATCATCTCGGCAATTGCCTTGAGTAGAAGTGTGAAACCACGGAAAATAACTACCAGGATGGCTCAGGTGGTAATCGATCATCTCACTTTTGTCCTACGAGACTGAGCGAACGAGACCAGGATAAATGTTTGGCTCAGCCAGGAAGAGAACGCGAGGGAACAGCCAGCAGCTACACAACCTTTGCACATTCATTTTTCGCTTGTATGCACGTTTTGTTTACCTAATTTCTTTCACACCTCTGTATTCAGACTTTTCCCATTTACCTGCTCTACTTATCAAACGTGCCCATTCCTCTGCATTCCAAGTTTGTTCATAGCTCGTCTTTACTCCCTTCCATAATCTTCATAACAACCAGTTTATGTTCAATTTCTCTAAATGTTGTCCACTTACTTATTTAAATGGTTTCCACTTGTATCACTTTTTGCATCCAGTGTTTCCTGGGAATGAGAAGGAATATTTTATTTTTTTCACTACCACTTTATACAGCATACACAAACAAAAGCACAGCTCAATTGGTGTGAAGATAAATATGGTGACAATACTTTCATTATGATCATCATATCTGTTATTGTACTGATAAATGGTCATGTCTTCCCTTATTCTGAAACATAATACACCATCGAGCCATCACTTCTTCAGGGACCCAAAAGAAGATCAGTGCGAGGGAAAATAGTGAGACCAGTGTCTTAAGGATTGATGAAGAATAAACAAACATTTATAATATTTTCTAGGGAATTAAATAGGTCACAGGATCGAACATGTCCACGTATCATGGAGTAGGTCCTCAATATTTGTACCACCACTGATTTTGAGAATAAGTGTATAACAAAAATGTATACACAACACAACCTACTAAATTTATCTAATGAATTTAGAGTAAGCCAATGAAGCACGTCAATACTGCTGCTACATAATGCTACTAACTATTTGCATTTTATGACTACTGGTGTATGGGAGCAAATAGTTTACAATACAGATACAGGCCGATGGAGTTTGGAGTGCAAACAGAGAAATCTATTTCAAATGTTTTTATTAATGTAGAAATATGTCACTTGCATTGCATCTTTAGTATTAACTGATAAATCCAACATGGAATCTTTACAGGATAGTCCCTGCCTTAGAACAGTCTAAGAGCGGAGTAGCTTAACTGTGCCAGGCCATGTAGTCAGCCTATCAGCAGACTCAGAATATGAGTGGGTATAATACCCACCATTAGCCAACCTTTACAGGATAGTCCCTGCCTTAGAACAGTCTAAGAGCGAACCTTTACAGGATAGTCCTTGCCTTAGAACAGTCTAAGAGCAAAGCAGCTTAACTGCGCCAGACTATGTGATCAGCCTATCTGCAGACTCAGAAGATGAGTGGGTATAATACCCACCATTGGCCAACCTTCACAGGATAGTCCCTGCCTTAGAACAGTCTAAGAGCGAAGCAATTCAAATATTATGCAGCTTAAATGTACCAGGCCATGTAGTCAGCCTATCAGCAGACCCAGAATATGAGTGGGTATAATCAGGGCCGGCGAGAATGAGCTAGTAAGGGCTCAGCCACTTCGCCTCGATACGTGCTGCCAGCCGGTTCAACACTGTGACGTCACTGGGTTGTAATTCGCGCCAACACTGCATACAACCACCACTGCTTTGCATTAGCCGGCAGCAGGTATTCAGTACTTAATGACCCCCATGATACCATTCTACCCCTTGTGGCACCCTCTTTGATATTTTACACTTTCAGTAGTCAATAAATAATGCTTTAATTAAAGGCTAATGCACATAAACAAGGTAAAATGAGCGAAATCGCAACAAATCAGTTACAGATATGCTTACTTCTTGGATCTTACCCATTTAATAGCTTTTCTCATCTGTTTTCTCTCACTAAATTTGTTTCTATTAACTTCTCTAATTCTAATAAATGTTCTGAGTCTTGCATACACGTTAATGGCTTCTTTACATACACTCGGGAATAGCGAATGCAGCCTATTTTTTAACACTTTCACTATTCCCGGTTGCCGATTAAACCCAAATAGAGGACCATGTATTTCTATAAACACCTTTTCAAATTCTTTCACTAAACTAAACCACTGGTCACTTGGTTCAGTAAGGCAGCCGTATGATAGAGTTCGTATCCACGATGGCTGCCCCCCTTCCGGATTTGGAGCGAATTTTGTAATTCTTCCAAGGCTAGGGTCAATATCCCGAACACGGAAAGCAACGTAGCCAGCGATGTACTTAACTCCTTCGTCCTCAGCCCATGTCATTTCGCTCTCGACAGCGTGATCTTCTGTAATAAAACCATACCAATCTACAAATATGTTTTTATACATAAAAATATATCATAAATAATTACATTGCTTTATAAATACTTTAATATCACAATTTAAATTTTAAAAACCAATTCAATATATATTTGATGAAACTATGAATGTACAAATTATGTAAAATGTTTTAAAAACTGTTTTGTGACGTTTGAAATATATTACAATAAATTCGCGTAATATGGATGAGTATGAGTAATAATTACCTGGCACTGTTATATCCTCCTCCAAGAAGTTGACGTCTGCATTGCTCCCTGTATTACTTGATTGCATGGATCCTATTTCGTCGGGTGTAAAAGCCATTTGGAGTAAGTCCGAGGTCAAATATGCTGGAATTTCTTTACATATCTCCTCAGTTGGCGTGATGTTCGTCTTCCTTGAAGGCATGTGCATTTTGTTTGATATCATAAGTGTTCTGAGACGTAATATAACATCAGAAGGACAAGGGTGGTCATGAAATCGTCCTAGCCCACGAAGCTGGCTAAACAAACTTTCAAGAGCATCTTGAGTAAGACGAGTAGTAATTATATATTTAATGCCATAGTCCGCCCGAAGCTGTTCAAACATGTCTCTTAAAGATTTTATTGATACTAACATGCCTTTCTGGAATGGAAGCATTTTAGTTTTCCCTTTCACTCTCATTCGCGATACTACATATTCAACTTGGTTTAGTATAAGATGTTTTCTTCTGCATGTTCAGCTACACCAAAGACAACTTTAAGAGGATGCGCTGGATCAGCATGTTGACTTCTTGAATTCATAATGTCGTAAAAATTATCCATAAGTTCAAAAAAGTTTGCAGCTTGGAAGTTTCCAATCAGTGATGCGATTGCTTTCGCTGTTGTTCTTGAAAAATCTGCTTTTGCAGGTCCAACTTTTTGTCTGTCATTACCTTTCACAGTCAGATAAGCTGGATTCAACTTATGGCACAACTTTATTTCACCACAGTCCTTCTCCAAAACATCTCTTAAAATGGATGAATCCAATTCAGTGCCGTTTCCCAAGATAAGACCACTGTCAAGAAAGTGGTTGCGAAGCAGTTTAAAATAATGAGGCATATCGGCAAAAACAAAAACTTGTCTCTCTGAATCATTTGGGTGGGCAAAAGATGTTTTATTCTCAGAAATCTGCAAAGATGACCACAAAGATAGATAATTGCTCCCTCCCATATCTGACACTATGGAGGTAACTAACAATCCAGAGGACTCTACGGCTTGTATTATTGTCATGAGTAATGGTTTATCGATAGAAGTGTCAAACTCAAAGTAAATAGGTTGTTTCTAGCTCGATATTAGACCTCTTACTAATACTACTTGCACTTTAGATGAGGGACCAAGTATTTTGTCCATGGCTGAGTCATATACAACACTACTATCAATATGCATTTCAACAAAATTAATTACACACAGCTTGTCAAAATCGGATAGTTCATCAAACCTTTTTTTAATTAGGCATAGTTCATTCCTTAGAATACCTGGAAAGCATGTGAACTTTGCGCACCATCTTCTCAAGGTTGTGGCTGATGGGAGAGGAAATTTCAATTTTTCCCTCCAGAAATCATAAGATTTTGGAGACAGAGCCCTTATCATCACACAACGAGATATGTCGTCACTTGTCCACCGTACTTGCTTGTTAGTTTCTATAGCCTTTATCTGCGTGGGGTTCATAGTTTGCTTGGCCCACTTGGTTAGAACTGCTTTGTTTTTATGCTCCTTTACATCGCATATTTCACTTCGTAGACGTTTGACCGTGTTGTTAAACCGTTTGTAGCAATTAGACTTTCTTAACTTACTGTCAACTAAAATTTTATTTTTCCGTTTTAGACATTTTAGCTGCGATTTCAAGCCCACTATTTCATTTTGAAATGATTCAATAACCCCGGATTTACGTTCACAGTCTGTACAACGGATTAAGCTCGGTGGTTCTTCATTTTTCTCAGTTTCACATTCTCTGGAATTGTCAATATCCTCAGTACAAATAGCCTGGTTTTTTAGGACTTAACTGTGCCAACCTTACTATAGCTGAAGCTCTAACGGCTCTGTTTCAGCTCCTGTGTGCCCTAAGTACAGAGGTTTGGCTTAGTGTACTATCATTGGGCAGATTTTGAGAAGGGACTGCAGATTTATTTAGTACTCTTTTCAATGGAAGTCCTAAAAGGCGGTTTTTCATATCATCTTGATAATCAGTAGGCAAGAAATGCTTACTACAAATACGTGCATTTTTTACGTTAATACTTTCTTTCCTGTGGCACTTGGTAACCCATTGCTTTGAAATATCACTATCATTTGGGAATCAGTGGTAAATGACGCCTACCTCAGAGTCCTTGGTGTTGCGGTACGTATTTCCACAATTAAAAATAGCACAGCTCATGTTTCATTGCGATTCTAAAATTCTAAATCGATTACATATATAATTAAAGCTCAAAAACTGTAACGAATTATTAGACAATACTGCTTAAACACTGACGATGGACAACGCGCATGCACAACACACACAATGAACTTCTCTGTGACACTGAATCAAACAAACAACAGGTGATTCTATGGGAAATGCCAAGTGGGCAAGCTCGGCTTACAACCCTATGACGTCACACGGCCAATGTCCCCCTCCCCTCATCGGCAGCAGCGGCTTCAGCCTAACTTCAAACGAGTGGCTGAGCCCTTCTAGCTTTCGCCGGCCCTGGGTATAATACCCACCATTGGCCAACCTTTACAGGATAGTCCCTGCCTTAGAACAGTCTGAGAGCAAAGCAATTCAAATATTATGCAGCTTAAATGTGCCAGGCCGTTTAGTCAGCCAATCTGCAGACTCAGAAGATGAGTGGGTGAGATCCCCACCTTTGGCCAACCTTCACAGACTAAGAGCGAAGCAGCTTATCTGCGCCAGACTATGTGATCAGTCTATCTGCAGACTCAGAAGATGAGTTGGTGAGATCCCCACCATTGGCCAACCGTTACAGACTAAGAGCGAAGCAGCTTAACTGCGCCAGACTATGTCATCAGCCTATCAGCAGACTCAGAAGATGAGTTGGTGAGATCCCCACCATTGGCCAAACTTGAAATGGTTTTCTATGGCCAAATTCACCCCCTTCCAAGTTCTAACCATATTTTGATCATTTAAATTCTCTGTAACATCTCTTAAGGGCAGGGTGGAAATAAATGCATACAGGCAACTTACAAACTATAAGAAATAAGGAATATGGTAAGAGAAATATTTTTTTCAATACACACTTACGAGTACAAGTAAAAGTAAGTGGATTTAAGTATTAACAAATAGTATCTCCACATATTCCTAGAACATTCTCATATATTTATCTTACTTAGTGTTTATTGCCTTTGTGCTTACGACTTTCATATGTTACGACCATTTCAGCATTTGCCTATAGTAGAAGTGCAAAACCACAGAAATACACTTCAAAGATGGCTGAAGTACTGAATCCCACCTCCCCTTTGTGGGTCTCTGACCAGAATACAGATATTTGGACAAAGGAAGTTCAATAGGCATTGACCTTCGAAAGCCTCCAAGTTCTTCATGTTAAAATTCAAAGACCACAGTTGGCAACTAATGTGATTATGCCAAACACATGCTGGCTTAATATACAGACGTGGGAAATTACGATTAAATAGAGAATTTAAATTAGTCAGAATTTATTTATTCAAAGTCATTTTATTGAACAACGGCTGACATATTTTATCACTCTACTTAGTAAAGTTTTCTCCACTGTAGAATTATAACTTTTCTCATAAGGAATTGCGACTGGGAATTTTCAGAATTGGGTATTCCGAGGGATACCTGTGCTGGGTCCGTGTCGTCACAAAACTCACGAGTCTTAAAACTCAAAATTCACGAATTTCAAGATGAGGGTTAGTAAAAGTAGGTTTTAACTGGTATCTATACCTGGGCCAGTCTCAAAACTCACGAACCAAGCCATAGCCACCTATAAGGTTATAGGTAGCCATGGCCAAGCCAGTTCATTGGCAAGCTAGAACTCCATGCCCTCTTGTAATTGGGACTTCTCTCATCAAGATGAAGTTGTTGATTCTTTTAGGGGCTTTGCGACATCGTGGTCATGTACTTGAGTGGGCATAGAATTTGTCTGATAACCTGCGTCACTGTGACGTCTGACGAAATCCCATTCTAAAACTGGGTTGAAGGGCAGTGTGCTCTCCGGAGTCGTGAGTTTTGAGACTATTATTATAATGTTCATTCAGCTACCAGTTTATTGTCGTGAGTTTTGAGACTATTATTATAATGTTCATTCATCTACCAGTTTATTGTCGTGAGTTTTGAGACTATTATTATAATGTTCATTCAGCTACCAGTTTATTGTCGTGAGTTTTGAGACTATTATTATAATGTTCATTCAGCTACCAGTTTATTGTCGTGAGTTTTGAGACTATTATTATAATGATCATTCAGCTACCAGTTTATTGTCGTGAGTTTTGAGACTATTATTATAATGTTCATTCAGCTACCAGTTTATTGTCGTGAGTTTTGAGACTATTATAATAATGTTCATTCAGCTACCAGTTTATTGTCGTGAATTTTGAGACTATTATTATAATGATCATTCAGCTACCAGTTTATTGTCGTGAGTTTTGAGACTATTATTATAATGTTCATTCAGCTACTACTTTATTGTCGTGAGTTTTGAGACTATTATTATAATGTTCATTCAGCTACCAGTTTATTGTCGTGAGTTTTGAGACTATTATTATAATGATCATTCAGCTACCAGTTTATTGTCGTGAGTTTTGAGACTATTATTATAATGTTCATTCAGCTACCAGTTTATTGTCGTGAGTTTTGAGACTATTATTATAATGTTCATTCAGCTACCAGTTTATTGTCGTGAGTTTTGAGACTATTATTATAATGATCATTCAGCTACCAGTTTATTGTCGTGAGTTTTGAGACTATTATTATAATGTTCATTCAGCTACCAGTTTATTGTCGTGAGTTTTGAGACTATTATTATAATGTTCATTCAGCTACTAGTTTATTGTCGTGAGTTTTGAGACTATTATTATAATGTTCATTCAGCTACCAGTTTATTGTCGTGAGTTTTGAGACTATTATTATAATGATCATTTAACTACCAGTTTATTGTCGTGAGTTTTGAGACTATTATTATAATGTTCATTCAGCTACCAGTTTATTGTCGTGAGTTTTGAGACTATTATTATAATGTTCATTCAGCTACTAGTTTAATGTCGTGATTTTTGATACTAGTTGTTACTATTTTTAGCTCGTGAATTTTGAGACGTAACCACTGGGTCCATTTTCTCTCGTTACATTGACTTTGGAATGTGCCCTCTAAATCAGATTGTTTCAATCCACGGTCCACGAATCTTTGCATAGTTCAAGATGGGAAAAAATATGAAATTCTTTTCTTCTTCATTGTGCTGGTGATTCGATCAATCTCACGATAGAGTTTCATTTGGGAGAATCCTCCAGACTCCCTCAACCTGATACTTTTAATTTATGCACGTTCTAATGATTCTTCTTTCCTTTTTGAGGAGATGATCAGTTCTTTGATCATTTTTAATTTGGAACAGTGTTTCACAAGCTTAAGTGGCTTCAGGGAGAGTTACAGTTTTATTATATTGGATCTTAGTAGCTATTAAAAGGCATTTTTATTTTATGTTGACCAGGTTAGAGTTGGGCCTTTTTCATTTTATTTGTTCTATTTATCCAAGTTACTTTTTCATTTAAGTTATGTGTGAAAATTTCTCCAAGATAAATTGAGGAACTAGGTTAATATTATGATCATTTATATAGACTTTATTTATATATAAGGGTCATAGCCATGATCTCAGTTTTTTCAAAGGATATCTGTAATCCTATCCCTTGAGCAATTTCTTGGAGACTACAAATCCTTTCACTATAAATTTCTTTAAAAAAATGTAATTTAGACTAATGATTAAATATTTGAAATAACTTCAGCGCCTTGTAAATATATTTAGTGCATTGAATCTTGAAAAGTATGAATGACATTTTGGAAAACTGGCCTTGAGTCTAATAATATACCGTGGGATTGGCCAGTGAGATTTCAGATGCATCCCCCATTAGCTCCATGGTCAGGGCATCCGTGTAAACCACTCGAGGTCACTGGTTGAAGTCTCCCAATGGTAAGACTGAAATTCTCCAGCATCCGTCAAAATGGCTTGTACTTTCTGTACAACACAAGACCTTACAGCCGAAAGCTTCCATTAGTCATTGATACAGTTGTAATAATTCAATTCTGGAATCCCTGAATACCATTCGGTGCTAAGGAGACAGGTCATGTCTTGTAAAAAGGCATCAAGTAGTAACCCGATAAGGGACTTACCTCTTCCAGATATTCAGATGGTGCCTCTTCTTTGACGCATCGAACGATCTCTGGTGTTAGACATTCTTCAAGCTTAATATCCTCAGTATGATCATTTTCAACCTGCAAAGAAATTATGTGTGTCACAAATATGTTCTTTGCATAGCTAGAATTACATCTCACACGTAACTTGTGTACTTCTGCTGCAGGAATCAAGGAATATAAAAAAAATCCTTAATGTTTTTCCAAATACAATGCAACAAGACCATGATCAATAGACCTACTTATTAGAATGAAATGCACACAAGTTGTGTGTACGTTATGAAGGTTACATAAGATTTTTTGTTATCTACCAGGGATTTTACTAGTTTTTTTACAGGTGGTCACGTGGTAACGGTCAAAGGGATAATCGCACAATTCACAGGTTGTATATACATTCACCATACCTAGTTTTAATTAAATAAAAAGAACTTTTTATAAGGACCTAGAAAATCCTATGGGTACATTAACACTAATTTGGAGATCATTGTTGACGTCTTGAGCATTAAAAAGCCGTCAGCCGAGTTGCTTCGTTGCTTCCAGCGATTCCTCGAATTACGCTTATCCCCCAGTTACGAATGTGTGAAATTATTTTTGATGTGTAACATCTTTCCGCTTGGTAGCTGGATAGTTTTGTGGGAGTGATTTTGAAAATTGGGGACGGAAGTGGATCGGAACGATCGAGCTGGCAGTGGTGGATCGAATGGAAGTATGCACTGCCCGCTCGAGCGATCGAACAGAAGTGTACTAGCTGGCAGTGGTGGAAAACGGAAGAATGCACTGCCCGCTCGATCAATCGAACGGAAGTGTACTAGCTGGCAGTGGTGGAAAACGGAAGTATGCACTGCCCGCTCGATCGATCGGAAGTGTACTAGCTGGCAGTGGTGGAACGAATGGAAGTATAAGATGCACTGCCAACTCGATCGATCGATCCAGCGGGCAGTGGTAAGACCTAGCTGGCAATGGTAAGAGAAACAGCGCGCGGTGTCGGAAATTGATACCATGACGTACTCTCGGCCATGTGGAATGTATATGACATACTGAACGGAAAACGCTCATGCGAACTCTGGTGTCAAGTGATTGAAACAAATGAAATGATACATGTTTGAAATCTTAGTATCAGTATTTAAATGGTAAAATGCCTTAATATCAAACATTGTCGGCATTGTCGGTATTATGTTTCTGCTCAATGGCTATTCAAATATTAACCCACATAACGGTAATGCAGTCACCAATATAATATAATCGTTGTGGTTATACGAGAATTGAGCAAGCCTTCATGAACTATTACTGAATACATTCTCTTTACTCACAAGAGGGCCTATTCATAAGGCATTTTAAGCTCAATTTCACGCAGGGACATTATCGAAACAAGCAAAATATAAATGAAACTTAATTCCGTAATGCAGTATTATTGGAACGTGGAAATACTGCAAGTCACTATTATGTGCACCAAATTTGCGTAGTCGAAATAGCCGTGGGGTTAGTGCTTATGCCTGTGAATCTAGAGATCTTGGGTTCGAATCCCGGACGGGGTAGATATTTTTGCTACCAGATTATCATTTTAAACGATATTTATCATATCAATATGACTCATTTTAAGAGAATCCATATGAAATTACGTGTTGGCCTGTGAATGAAGAGGACCTGTTTAAAAGGAATTTAATGTTATGAGCGGTGTCGCGTCTATTATTCTAGTTGATCCCTATCGTATTCTTTATTTAGGCTAGTGCTGATAGAAGCTACAAATCATCTAATAAAATGAGTTCCGTATTATGAACTACAATATCTGTAAAACACTCCCTTTTACAATAGATTAATATTTGGGCCAATAATGGTATAAAATACCGGTGTATCAACAATTTCGCGTGAGGTTTCTTCTATGTCAGATGTTACACATCATATGCGACTACTGTAAGGCTCGTATTTTTTTTTTTATATGTGTTATGCAAGTGTTGGCATTTATCAGCTGCATACAGCCTTTAGAAGTTAATTTGGACTTTGACAGGATTCAAAAAAATTAGGCGTTCAGTACTAATTACAAGCACAGAATTCTGTTATCAAAAGTAAATAAGCGTAAACATGTGCCATACATCATTCTGATACAGAACATGCCCACTTTTGCTGAGACTTCTGTAAATGTTTTCTACTAGATAACGATGAAGAAAAATTAGTGAGCACATTCCCCTCTTGTAGAGAGATATGCAATCTTCATGTTAGTAGCACAAATAGAATGAAATTTATTTTGTTCCTGTCAGTGGAGATGGAATTTTCTAGATTTACTATTGAGGTAAGACAATTCAGTCATAGATTTACTTCACACTTTTAAAATCTGATTTTCTTCTTTTTGCCTTTTGAGCACATTGCTTGAAACCTACTGGACCAAAGTACATGAAACTGTTCTGGTGTAATAATATCTCATTGAGAAATATAAATACATGTAGAGTTGTTTTTATGGTTAATACATTTGGAGGGGCTTGAGAATTCTTGATCATCAGCCCCGTGTAGTTGGGTGTGTATTGAAGTTGCCTGATATCGCTGTGGTGACCGTAGTAGTGTGTGTAACTGTATCAGACGATACGGGGCTTGAAGTAAAGTACTATCCAGTACTATCTCGGCAATTTCGCGCGTGGGAAAACAGAGGAAAACAAGATGTTCAGTAAAGAACATATAGCCTATTTTCTCCTAAATGCATGGGTATTGTTATAACTCTTTGTCCTTTTCAAGGAGTATAATTGAATGTTGGTTGTAGTAGCTTGTTGAAATACAACGTGCTATAGGGATATCAAACATGAATATGAGGTGCCCCTTGCTAGTGCTACCTCTGTAAAAAAAATCTTTCAATTCGGTTTCACCGTGTTTGAATTGATATGGGGAATGGATTTGCACACATACATGGCCGCTATTTGCAAACTATTGGGCTGATGACCTTGTAGTCAGTCATAAGATGCTTCCCACAAAAAGGCATGTTGTTGAAAAATCTGATAGAGATCAAATTATTGGGATGGTCGTAATTTGATTTAAGCTTTTAACATTTGGGTGGCCGTCATTCCGTTTCCGTTAAGATGGCGGCGATATAAAACATGACACTGAGGTGCCCTTTGCTAGTGCTACCTCTGTACCAAATTTCGTTCAATTCGGTTTCACCATGTTTGAATTGATAGGGGGAATCGATTTGCACACATACTTGGCCACCATCTGCAAACTATTGGGCTGATGATCTTGCAGTTTGGTCAGAATATGCTTCCCACATAAAGATATGTTGTTGCAAAATTTGGTAGAGACTAGATTATTAGGTTGGTCGTAATTACATTTTAGCTTTTAACATTTGGATGGCCGCGATTACGTTTCCGTCAAGATGGCGGTGATATAAAACATGACACTGAGGTGCCCTTTGCTAGTCCTAACTCTGTACCAAATTTCGTTCCATTCGATTTCACCGTGTTCGAATTGATAGGGGGAATCGATTTTCACACAAATATGGCCGCCATCCGCAAAATATTAGGCTAATGACCTATTAGTTTGGTCAAAGGATGCTTCCTCCATAAAGGTATGTTGTTGCAAAATTTGGTAGAGATCGGATGATTAGGTTAATCGTAGTTTGATTTTAAGCTTTGAACATTTGTGTGGCCGCCATTGCGTTTCTGTCAAGATGGCGGCGATATAAAACATGACACTGAGGTGCCCTTTGCTAGTAGTATCTCTGTACCAAATTTCGTTCCATTCGGTTTCACTGTGTTCGAATTAATAGGGGGAATCCATTTACACACAAAGATGGCCGCCATCCGCAAACTATTAGGCTGATGACCTATTAGTTTGGTCAAAGGATGCTCACCCATAAAGGTATGTTGTTGCAAAATTTGGTAGAGATCGGAAGGTTAGGTTAGTCGTAATTTGATTTAAGCTTTGAACATTTGTGTGGCCGCCATTACGCTTCCGTCAAGATCGCGGCGATATAAAATATGACACTGAGGTGTCCTTTACTAATGCTACCTTTGTACCAAATTTCGTTCAATTCGCATTCACCGTGTTCGAATAGATAGGGGGGGGGCAGACATTCAGAGTACACACACTCACTCACACACAGACTCTCACACACACACACACACATACATACACACACACACACACTCAGACAGACACACTTTTTTTTCGCCCTGTGTTGATCTCATAAGTCTACTTTAATTTTTTGAAAAAATCGAAAGTAGGCTAAAAACACCCAGGATAGCCACTCTCTGCAACGGGATTCGAACCTACAGTACAACATTCGGACTTACTGCAGCTGCTCTCCCGACCGTGGTGAACATTTGACGAGCACCACTATGCCACGGGACAAAATGCCGGTAGAATTTGGCTTGATGAACAATAATTCCCCCCCCCCCCAACCCATTGTTCAATCTTGGCTACGCCACTGCTTATCAATCGCACAACAGACTTGGAGCAACCCAGTAACCAATAATAATTAAAATCTCAAAAGGCAACCTGGCTTGCAACATTCATATCTCAAATGCCTCTTAACATCCAGTTTCAACACGAGATTCGGTGAAGGCTTCACCTACAATAAGGCCCAGAGTACCAACAGAGTGAACATGAACAATCAATACAATAACATGAGCTACTATTAGCACAGCTAGTGAAGGCTTCACCTACAATAGGGCCCAGAGTACCAACAGAGTGAACATGAACTATCAATACAATAACATGAGCTACTATTAGCACAGCATGGACTGAAGGCTTCACCTACAATAAGGCCCAGAGTACCAACACAGTAATTATCAAAACAATACCGGTAGCGTTAGCTACTGTTAAATATTCAAATAGAACAGAAATTGTAGTCAAAACATCAGGGCCGTGGAGAGCCGCCACGGGCCCTGGGGCTGGAGTCAGCCCGGGCCCCCCGCCCCCTCCCCTTCCTCTCTTTCTCTCTGTCCCTCATTGATAAGTCATATTCTATTATCCTGGGTTATACTGTACTAACAATAGCAATAATAATGCTGAAAATAATGATTATTGTTAATATTATTTTTGGTATTGTTATAAAATTGCATAACGTAATTTAATATTACCAGACGCCTATTTTGCATAAAATAACAAAATCCTTATAATAACACTTTACAAATCAAGAGCTCGTCATTTTGCTCTTATGGGATGCTCGATCTGCGCGTCGGGAATGAATTTAATGTTTAAGACGTCGGCTAATTCTACTGGAGATTAAAATCTTCCGAGCCTGGCCGGGAATCGAACCCAGGAATCTTCGGCCTAAGCCTAGTATGTTAACCACCGGAATATGATACCGTATT
This sequence comes from Meconema thalassinum, assembly GCA_946902985.2. Classification (NCBI taxonomy): domain Eukaryota; kingdom Metazoa; phylum Arthropoda; class Insecta; order Orthoptera; family Tettigoniidae; genus Meconema; species Meconema thalassinum. Next base: position 215,370,848 of record OX336388.2, on the reverse strand, counting down.
CCACATTCACGCTTGTTTTAGGATACCGTATTTGTGAGTGCGACGACCATGGAAGTAGCTGTTGATTTGACTTTAACAGGGGGCAGATCCAGAGGTGGCGCTGATAGGACTGCAGCCAATATGCTTCCTAAATTCCTGGAGAAATGAGACTAAATAAACAGTGGCAACTATTGACGTTTTGAATTTAAACTACAATTTGAAATGTGTATTACCCAGGAATCAAACTTGGTCCAACAGGGTGAGAAGCAAGCAGCTGGACAGCCGTGCTGTCTTGTCCCTATGTAACATGCATTATATGAAATGCTTAAGGGTGGTAAGATTACGGGTTAATTAAATACTTCTCCAGTTCTGTATCATATATGTATTGAAATAGCGAATGCTTAAATCTTGGCTACAGTTTTAATTTAATCCACCAATATTTGCATTAATATTCAGTGTCAATTTTCTATCCATTCTTTGATAGATGCATAGAAAACAGAAACGTGTAAAAAAAAATCATGGAAACAGTAATGTCCAGTACCGTAATTCTCTGGCCGTCAATCTTGATCTCCATGACCAGGGTACTACCTCACTGTCAGGCAGCTACTCAATTGTTCTCACGAGGCTGAGTGCACCTCGTTCCAGCCTTCAAGTCCGCCTCTTAAATCCCTGACGGAGCCGGAAATGGAACCCGGGGCGAGTGTGAGTCAGGCACGTCGGCAATAATAATAGTAATAATAATAACATTTTCAATAATAATAATAATATACTCTCTAATTTCATGCCCATCATATTCTTATTTACTATTGCTTGTCAGTATGTGTTATCATCTCTGAGCATTTGGAATATGTGGCTGAAACTTTTTATTTATCCCGGATGAGCTGTTTAATGACCAAATACATCTTCAGTTTGAATGTTGGTTTGTTTTGGTTTGGACTCAATACTACTAGAGCGAATGGCATGAACATTCGTATGTAAGTAGAATGCAGAAATAATAAAAACTAGGCTACAAATTGAATTTTTTTACAGAGGGATGAGGGGAGTTATAGGAAGCCTCAATTCCCTGCAGCAAGCCAATTGCGCAATCTGTATCTTTCTCTTGACATCGCAAACCCAGGTGTGAGGACTTGCTGATCTGAGAATATCACACGGTGACATGTCCTGACATGTCAGGGTGTACAGTACCCTCAAAGCATAGTGGAGTGACGAAATGTTATGCTGGCATGGGTCATAATGAAACTCGAACTCAACTGCTGGTTTGAATCCGGCCACGGGCATGGATGTGTTTATCTTCTCATTAATTGTAAGCCCATTCAATTTCTATGATATAAGATATACATTACAATCATCTTTCCTCATCATACCTGCGTAGCGCAGCGGAAACGTTCTAGCCTGCTGTGCCGATGGTTAAAGGATCGAATCCTGGCGCTGTCAGTTGACATTTGAGGATGCGCAAATGTGAGGGAGCCGCGTGAGTAGATTTACTGGCACGTTGAAGATCCCCTGGCGTCTGTAAAAGCCTCGGTAGTTTAAAGGAACGCAAAAACAATAACATTATTACGTTATGCAAGACTCATAATACAGTACAAGTAAATATAAATTACATTGAAGCTGGCCATATGGCTAAAAAACGAAGGCCAAAAGCCAACAAATATTTCTCAAAAACATCCTTCTTAGGAATTTGCGTGCAGGTTGATAGCTTATTAGCCTATTTTCAATTTTGAAAAAAAAATAGGCTTATGAGATCACCTTTTGTCCGTGTGTGTGTGCGCGCGTGTGTGTGTGTGTGTGAGGTGTGTGTGTGCGTGTCCCCCTAATAAAATCTAAATGGCTGGAGCGATTTCAATGAAACTCGGTAAGTTCATAGCACTATTCCCGGCGACCTCGACCGTGCCATTCAAATTTTGTTACGTCTCGCCAATTCAACATGGCGGCTGTGCGAAATATTTCACTAGCATTCAATATCTCCGAAACTATTACCGATATCGCCCTGAAATTATGTACGGTGATAAAGGGCACTACTGAGAGTTCACCTATGAGACTTTCAAAAACCTGGTGACTAAAGAACCAACATGGCGGTCAAGCGAACTTGAGACTTTTAAATAGACTTTTCTCGCGATTTAAATATCCAAATGTAATGAAACTTGGTACAGAAAATGTTAATACACATTGTAAAGCACTGGAGTATAATTTAGTTCAATTGTTTACATAACCTCAAAATGGCGGCTGTACGAAATATTTCACTGACATACTATATCTCCGAAACTATTACAGATTTCACCCTGCAATTTTGTACGGTGATAAAGGGTACTGATACAAGTTTACCTATGTATATTTCATAAACCTGTGAAGTACAAAACGAACATGGCGGCCAAGCGAATTTGAAATATTTTAATAGACTTTTCTCGTGATTTAACTCTCTGAGTGCAGTGAAATGTGGTACAGTAAATGATTTTGCAGATTGTAATGCACTGCCATCTAATTTAATTCAATTGTTTACATTACCTCAAGGTGGCGGCTGTGCGAAATTTTAAAATTAAGTTTTTATTTCTTGTGTCGTAATCATGCGATCGAAGTGAAAGTTTGAATGATGAACCTAGGCAATAATTGTCCTTGAATGGTTCATAACTCTATGGCCTATACATATAACAATCCTAAATGGCGAGCTTCCGAAATATTTAGACGGTTCTCAATATCTATGAATCTTTTACAGCAACCAAACTGAATTTTTTTATGTTCATAGTGACTATGAGCATATGTTCACCTATAGGACATTCAGTAACCTGGGGAGCACAAATCCAACATGGCGGCGACGCGAAGTATAAATATTTAAATGGACGTTTCTCGCGAATTAACTATCTGAGTGCCGTGAAACGTTGCCCGTTTAATGCTTATACAAATGTTGATCCACTGGCATCTAATTTATTTCAATTGTGTGCATAATCACAAGATGGCTGCTGTGCGTAATTTTAAAATCTGGTTTTTACTTCTTGTGTTCTAATCATGCGATTGAAGTTTGAATACCACACGTACACAATAATCTTAATGTAATAGTACAAAAATAAAAATCCAACCTGGCGACCATCTGAAATATTTAGACGGTGCTCAATATCTACGAATCTGTTACAGCAATTGAACTGAAATTTTGTATGTTGATAGTGGCAATTAACATGAGCAGGATATATGAAAATAGGCTGTATAGTTCTTCACGGAACTACTTATTTTTCTTATGAGCTGTTTAATGTTCATTTTTGTGACCCCAAGTGTCCTCCCTTAAAACTATCTAATTCTAAGCAGAACAGTGGACTGGATACAAATTGCAAAATTACATGGGTGTTGCCCAAACAGGGTTCGATAGTTTAGCCATAACTTCACTAACTCCTGTCACCAGTCTATCTGTTTCCCTTAAATCGCAAACCCGACAACGACGGGTACGAAGAACTAGTCCAAGATAAAAACAAGAGCCAGAGTTTAATATCCAAACATTTCTTTATGTTTTTCTCCTTCCGAATATTAGACAACTGTTGGTCAGATCCGTCAGCGTAATTTATTATACCTGCATTTCCAAATCAAAGACTTCAAACCTATCATGGTTCACTTCCTTCAATTATTGTCTTCTTTCCCTTGTAGCCCGCATTCGATATTTATAACTGAAAGGAACACGTAAGCTAACGATTATGGGCAGATGGCCTCGTTGTTCCTCCCCCTTAAAACATCAACATCAACATCAACAACAACAACCATCATCAAACTAACGATGATCTTAAATAGCAATTCACACTCTGAAAATCGTAATGACATTGAATTTGAGAATATCTTCGTTCTCATGTTAAGGCAATGGCTGTTCTTTCGGCCAAGTCAATTACTCTTTTGCAAGCCGGAGTCATTAACAACTGCGTGCTGCGTCCACATTAGAATACGTCATATTCGCAGCGTTTATCTACGCCGCTGGAGAGAACACCAGAGGCAACTCGTCTTAACAGATGGAGGAGCTCACTGCCCACAGACATGACATCAAAGGAAGAACTGGCTCCTGGCGCCGACCTACCTTATCCTGTGTGGCGGTCCCTCAACCGCTTAAGAGTGGGTGTCCCTCGATGCAAGACCAACCTGCAAAAATGGGGGATCCTTCCAGCAGACGTAGACACCTCTTGTGAATGTGGAGCTGAACTAGACCCAAGCCACCTACTTATCTGCCCCCTCCTGGACAACCAATGCACAATGGAAGATGTTCTTAGAGGAAGTAACAAGGCCATCGCAGCTGCAATTTTTTGGAAATGTTCACCGGACACGGAAATGAATGATGATCTATTTTTGCAATGCTACTAATGCTGCCAGTTGGCTTACGAAAGCTCAGCTTGTTTCCACTAAAATTGTTTAGCATACAGTATATGGTGATAATAATAATAATAATAATAATACATATAATTATAATATTAATAATAATCATAATTCTACTACTAATAATCATAATAATAGCAGAAAATGAGATTTCGCAGTTATTAGGTAATGTTAGATACAAGACGTAAGCCATAAAGTGACAATCAGACAGTTAAAATGTCTTGATCCGACGTGAATTCGAACCGGGGATCTTCGGATCGAAACTTTTTCAAATCGATTCACTGCCTATAGGCTACAGTCGTAAGAAATACAAGCCTCCTAACAATAATAATAATAATAATAATAATGTTTTCTTAGTTCTTTATAGATGAACATTTTCCTTAGTCCACATCTATTTTATGTACGTTCGGCAATGGAAATACCCTTACATCACGCATCATATTTATCCGGCATTTATACAGAGCGAAAAAAATGAATTCCAGTGTGGACGAAGATTAAATAAACTATTTTCTTACCTAGGCAATGTAAATGGAGTGAGCGCACGGCACACAAAGATCATTCGAAACAAAGCAACGTGACGCTCCAAACACAGTCACAGAGGAGACTATTCAGAATTGCGACAGGTAATGATGAGGAAATATGTTTCAAGTTTGGTATACAAACGAAAGAAGGCTGACAAGTAAGTTAAATTTAGAACCGAGGTATGCGCCCCTCACCTTAGGTACATATTCTGAGAACTACGGTATTGTATGACTACGTTCGGGTGCTCTGGTTCAGCTGTTTCCAGGGTGCTCTGACTAAAGTATTTGACCTAGCCTATGTTATTGTTCTTGCGCAATTTTGCACAGACGTTGATTGTTTCATCAAATAATTGTCTGTGATATATTTTGGTCATGAAAGGAATACTTTGCCCGGCCGGGCCCCCCTCCCAGAGCCGGGCCCCGGGACTGCAGCCCCGCCTGACCCCCCTCTCGTCGGGCCTGCAAAACATACAACCAAAACAAAAATACTAAAATATTCATAGAATTATGAGAGAGGCAATGCAGATTCTATAATTACCTTTATTTGATGTTCCTCTTTAATAGCCAAGATATCTTCTCCAGATATATCACCAGTGTCATCCAGGAGGGTAGGCCTATCCGTGGGCAAGTGCCCTTTTGACTCCTGGGAAGGACAGTAAGCATGACGTAATAGCAATCCTAAGTAACGTGTAACACACAATGAATAAGTTAACCTTGCTTGTCAATGCTCATCAATAATATTGCAATGTTACACAAACTGTATGTAGAATTAAAATACAACTTACAACTTTAGCGAATTCATCCGTTGGAGAAAACCATTCTTCCTCACTTTTGATGATTGGTCTTTGCTCCATAATATTCAGGAAACTAGAACCAGATCACCGACGAGAACACCAAATCAAAAGTAGTAACTTAGGTCTATTGCATATGCAATCCAAATAAAACAATTCAGGTGCACATCGAGAAATAGCCTATATGTTACACTTGACAATAACGGGCTTTTACACAAGACTTGATATAAGTGAGTAATGTCCAGTGAATTAATATCAATAAATTATTGAGACTGAATGGATGAAATGAGAAAATTAATGGGGCCAGCAGTGAAATCTCAAGAATCGAACATACAATGTGGGGGTTAGGCGAAGTGAATCTGGTTGGCAGAAATGACTATAACTGACGCTATATATTTGTAGTTATTTTTGTTTTAAGGAGTGGAACTACGAGGCCACTATAGCTGACGCTAACCAGGCGGCTGAACAAGGTTGCGTATAAATGAACCCAACTAACTAGATGAGTTTTTGAAATTCGGCAAAAGCTGCATACAGACATTCAGAAAGTACAATTTGTGAGCACAGTATCCTCCTCGCGTTACAAGGCGCCCTGTTCAATGTAAAGACCATAACTCCCCTCAGTGTACGAAAGTGATTGATAGATAGGCCTATTATTACGCCTCACATGGGGGAACATCTATGTTGTCGCAGTAAGGATATTTCCAGTTACAGATCGATACCTCTGTATCCTCGAAAATCGGCGGAAAGTACAGTGCTGTATAACCTAGATAATTAGCCCTGCACTGGCTAACATATCATACTGTAGCCTACAGCTGCAGCTGAGCAGTGTTGTAACCATTGTTGGGCGATGTACGAAAAAGGATACCCACCCAAATAGAGGAGTTTAAATTAGATTTCCAAATTTTGTTGGAAATTATATATTTTTAATATAAACCGATATCAGTTATAACCTTCTTTACTTTTCCATTAAAAACTCCCCCGCCTATTAAATGATTTTTCATGTGATGTGGCCTACTTAATAGCATTTAGTAGGCTACATTAGTTAATCGGTTTATCCCGTGCAGGGCCATAGAGAGCGCGGGCCCCAGTAGGCTACTAGAACTTCTGGGCCCTTTATTTTTTATTCGTCCCATTCCATTATCCCGTCCCCCACCCCACGTGTAATTTAGAATATTTGTTACTTCTTGATTGTGATCAATGTGGATGTTAATCATTTTGTTGCATGTGACCGTTTATGCTCAACACAAGGACAAGCAAGACGCTTTTCAGAACCATACTAAGTAGGCTACGGAAATTTAATTCTTCAAATAGACCTATTGATTTAGAAACTTTCCGCCTCATAGCAATTCTTAAATATCAATATGTCTTACATTAAATTAATAACTCTGGAAACTTTGGTATTTTCCTGGAAGAGACGCTATAAGTATCATCGTTCATAAAATTCATTTGATGTTCTCTTATGATGTTTTGCAGATTAATCACTAGTTGCTGGTACATTGAATAATATAGCATTGTCTGAACAACTAGAAAATCTTAAGAAAATACGTTCAGTGCAATTTTCTACTTTGGGCTCTTCTATCGCCTCGGGCCCCTCATCAAGTCCGAGCCCCTGGGCTACAGCCCCGTTTGCCCCACCCTCTTGTCGGGCCTGATCCCGTGCACAGTGCACGATTAATATTGTTGTTTAAAGGGGCCTAACATCTAGGTTATCGGCCCCTAAAATTTTGAGTGATAGTGAAAATGAAATCTACAACTTAATCTATCTGGCTTACAAACTAGGGGAGGAAATGGTTTCAACCCTGGAAGAATAAGAATTGAGGGACTTTGAAGGAAGGAGAGTCTTTTCTTTTTCTTTTTTGTCGTGTGGCCTCCTGAGAGGCCGAGTGCATGTCTTTCTTGTCGACCTGCGCCCCGGGTTGAGAGGCGGAATGGATGAAGATGAATGAAACTGGGCAAGGATGTGGAAGGAAGCGGCCGTGGACTGTCAGAAGGTACCATCCCAGCATTTGCCTGTTGTTGAAAATGAGGGAAACCCCGAAAAACCATTTCAAGTATGGCCGACGGTGGGGCTCGAACCTATGCGTTCACCGAGTCAACAGAGAGCTTGGCCCCATGACCTCGCGCTGTGCTTTAGCGAGCGTAGCCACCGCTGTCGGTGCAGGAGAGCCATGAAAGGCAGGGAGGAAAGGGAAAGAGGAGAGGGTCCTCCTAAATGGCAATGTATAAAGAAAGGGGGGTATGTGATGTGGGGGAAACTTGACCCAGCTCAGGAATCCCTCGCGGTCACCAAATCCTTAGTTTACTAGCCGTGAGCCCTTGTGGGTGTACCAATCCAGGGTGCACCAGAAGTGGCAGGACTACATACGCCCTGCCTCCATTAGGGCCTTCAGCAGAAGGCTGGAGATATCGTGAGCCCTTGAGGGTGTAGCAATCCAGGGTGCACCAGAAGTGGTGGGACTACATACACCCTGCCTCCATTAGGGCCTTCAGCAGAAGGCAGGAGATATCGTGAGCCCTTGAGGGTGTAGCAATCCAGGGTGCACCAGAAGTGGTGGGACTACATACACCCTGCCTCCATTAGGGCCTTCAGCAGAAGGCAGGAGATATCGTGAGCCCTTGAGGGTGTAGCAATCCAGGGTGCACCAGAAGTGGTGGGACTACATACACCCTGCCTCCATTAGGGCCTTCACCAGAAGGCAGGAGATATCGTGAAAAGAAAGAGAAAGCTGACCCCTCGAAGAATGGGGGTTTTGGGAAAGATGAAAGAAGGGCCAATTAAGGCGGAAAAGTGAAAGACTCCCTGGGCCGCGGATAACCTGATACCGCCGGGATCGGAAGAGAACAAGAGTTGGCCAAGGGAGACCGAAAGAAAAGGTGTCAGTGAGGAGCCCGGCACAAGTAAGTGGAAACAATGCCGGACTCAGCTGGGGTCCCATGGTCGCCAACACACTTCCCACTGGTAGTGAACACCTGGGGGGACGATTGAGAGGTACTGTAATAGAGACCCATGCAGACCACAAGAAGTTTTATCAGGTAGTAACATCTTTATGACAATATTATGCCGGTTGACACCCATGTTAGATTTATGGCATGTTAAAAAACTTTCCACTAATTACACCTGTGTGAAGCTAAATTGGATAGGTTAAGAATGTAAACAACGCTCCTAGGTTTCTACGTTGGTTGCCAAGAGCCGACTGCGGTGGCGTCTGGTAGCTAAGTTCTGAACTTGGCCTAGTAGTCGTTGACGGTGGCGCTTGGCGGCAAAAGTAGGAACTATTTGAAAAATTCTGAGTTGCAGTCTGTACTTAAATTTTAAAAAACACATAACACACACTTATATAGTCATCACAATAAACACCGGTTATCAGACAGATTCTACGCGTGCCCCAAGTACACGGGGCTACATGACCGCGTTTTCGCAGCCCCTAAACTTAAGAACCAACCAACCATTTAAGGGAATTTTATAGTTTTCATTTGAACTGGACATTCTGTAGTTTCTGAAAGCCTGTGTGATGCTAGTGCTGATTCGCAAAGAAGCCCACGGTATAAGATCAGTTAACGGAATGTAATCTAATTCAGTCGTGTGGATCAAGGATCATGTAATATAAGGTGAGGATAGTACTCTGAGGGTGCGTTATGCTAGAGTGACGTCTGACAATCAGATTCTCCACGTCACTCCGTAACATTTTTCAGCTCTGTCAGTGTTTGGGAATAAGGGAACCGAACATACGATTGCCGCATTCAAGAATTGCTCCATTTCACTGCTGTAGGCCAGATACACAAGCTGGCTGCTGGTACATTTCTACTACCGTACTCAATAATTCCTCATTTTATCCCTTAGGTCTCAATGAAGAGTATTGTCATTAGGTCAGGCGTGTTAAGGTTTAATCGCAGTACGTTACCAGTACAATTTGAAGGACTGATTTACCTCATTTGATGTATTATAGCCTACATCAGGCTATTTTGACAAATAATTGCGTATTTCATTAATTTTAAAGTGTATTTCTGTGTTCTAGTTTCCTAAACATAATGGAGGGACAATCATTGATCAAAAGTGAGCCGGAATGGTCGACACAAACAGATGACTTTGTAAGTGTATTTTAATTCCACGTGTGCTATTGTGTTAGTGATGTGCCGTTAACATTACAATGTTAATTCTTGTTACCACACAGTGAGCTAATCACTATCTGTCTGTATACTTATTATGAAGGCCCGGAGCCTTATGTGTGTTTAATATTTTTTATCTAACTAAATATTTTCCATTTATTTACATATGTTTGCCGTATTTATAAATAAATACATATTCTGACGTATTTATTCATATGTACATATTTCCTATATTTGCTGGTAGGCCTAAGTTGTACCCCATAGATGACTGCTGCCCACAATTTCCACCCTTGGCAATTCCAGTACCGTAATTTGCTTCTCTATTTCGTGAATGCACCCCAGTCTCTGCATTGCAGTGATATTTCAAGACAGGAATTGCCCGGTCATTAAGTAGAGCAGGGGGAGGGGCTGGAGTAAACAGTCTCATTACGCCTTCTATAGTAGGCTACTTACCTTGACAGGAAATTTTACTTGAAATTTCAGTGGTCTGCGAAACTTGTGAGTATTGACAAGAGTGCTATGAAAGTTGTTGACGGGATCTTTTCTTCTGCTCTATAGAATGAAATATAATGTGCCAACACCATCGCACTTATGCAGAGGCCTAATATTTCCATGATGATAACTGTTTTAAGGGGCATTTTGCAATAATTACTCCCCGTTTCTGCAATTTGTAAGCAGCGTAAGATGTAACTATTTTCGCAATTCCGGACCAGAACACGGGTAGCAGTGGCGTGATTCAGCCCGTATTGCCAGCCAACAATAGGCTCAATGAAATATTTTTTCAGTTGCAACTCAATTCCCAGATTCTCTGGACGTCTACTACAACACCGAAATACTACCGACACAGATAGTTCTAGGGCCATAAAACTTGCTTTTTGGGCCCTTTTGTCGGTCTGTCTGTTATTTATACAAATCTACATCGTTCCAGCAAACTGGCCAAATTTTACGTTCAGTGTTTTGTTTCTTGCATTGCGAGACTGAATTTGAGCGTTATTCATACAAAGTTACACCATTTCACCTAACTGAGCCAAATTTTAAGTTGAGAGTTTTGTTTTATGTATTGTAAGGCGTGAGACAGGATTGGTCCTTCGACAAATTCGATATTTCGTCTAAACGGCCCAAATGCAGGGAATGGAGAGGTCTGACCGAAATATCAACCTGTTGGGTTTCGAAAGGTGAGTACGTACAATTTGGTTCAGTTCGGTGAAACGGTGTAGATTTGTACCATCATCTTGCACAGTTTGTAATATTTTGTATTTTTATATTTTCATTAAACCACTATTTTCTATATTTATTTATACATTTCGTAGTAATAAATATGACACTGGATACCACCAAAACTAAACAACTGACTCTCTATTATCGTACTTCTTTTTAAAAACAGTGTAGTGCTACTTCAAAGAGTTTCTTATTGTTGTGTCCACCTCAAGTTTCCAGCCACTGGCCTGACCCGTTTGGAACACAAGCCTCTCCAACGTCATCTGTCTTCCCACCATCTCTCAGCCTCCACCCTTGTCCAGTCTTCTCCTCTCTTCTTCACGCTTTCTTCCACCCGTCTCTCGGTCTCTTTCCTTCCCACTTCGTCTCGTGTATCCTCCTGGGCATCCTCTTCCCCTCCATTCGTTTTACATGTCCATACCATCTAAGTCTAGATTTCTCTATACCATCCTGTAATGGTTCCTCCTTCATTAATTCTCTGGTCCTCTCATTTCTTATTCTGTCCATCTTTGTTGCTCCAATACTGCTTCTCAAAAACCTCATCTCACTGGCCTGTATTTTGCTCTTCTCCCTTCCTTTCATAACCCAGGTCTCCGCGGCATACGTCAGGATAGGGACATAGTACGTCCGATATATTATCTTCTTGCTGTTCTGAGGGACATCCTTTCTTCATACCAAGCTTCTCACACTCCTCCGGAATGCTTCTGCCTGTCTCCCCCGCTAATTTATTTCTCTATAGTTTCTTCCATTATCTTGTATCAGGTTTCCCAGATACCTGAAACTCTCCACTTTCTTCAGCTGTTCCCCACCAATTGTTATTCCCGTTGTGGTTCTTTCCTTCTTTCTTGTTGTGATCACCATCTCACTCTTATTTATGCTATTATTCCTTCCCACACGTCCAACTGTTCCTGTACCTCCTCCTCCTTGCTTTCCCCAAATCATCTGCAAACACCATTGCTTTCATCTTTCCTTCCCCAATTACGTGTGCCACTCGGGTCATTATGTCATCCATCACCACTATGAAAAGTAACTGTGACAGTGCACTTCCTTGTTTCAGGCCGTTTCTCTTTTCCAACAAGTCCGATCTCTCTCCTCCCACTTTCACACAGCTCACGCTTCCCTTGTACATCTCCTTTATCCTCCTTATAGTCCATTTTTCTACACCTCTATCCTCCAGGGACTTCCATACTTTGTTTCTGCATACACTGTCATATGCTTTCTCAATGTCCAGGAAGTAGTTCTGTACCATACTCATAGTGCTGTTCTTGTAGCTGCCTTACAGCAAAAATCAAATCCACTGTGGTCCTTCCTGCTCTGAAGCCATTTTTTTCTTCCCTCATCCCTCCTTCTATCCTTGTCCTAATTCTCCTTTCCAAACCTTTCTCAAACATCTCCCATAAGTCCTACCATCAGTCCATAAGTCCAACCCCTCGTCCACTTCGTGGGAGACGGGCAACGGCACAAAGTAGGGGATTGCCTGTAGGGGCGAAGTACAGTGGGGACTTTGTGTGCCCCGGGACCGTTACGGTAACTGTGAAGGTCCTACAGGAACCCTGAAAAGTGACGGCTAACGGGTTTCTGGTGAAGCTACGATAGCCCCAGCAAGCCAGTAGTGGATAAGATTTTTGCTTTCAAGAAGGGAACAGGCCTCGGGAATGACGGATACAATGGACGACGACCTAGCTGTGTTCATGGACTAAGATTTGGAACTTTAAACATAAGATTTGTACCAATGGACTTAAATGTAGGGAATAGAGAGAGCTGTCCGAAATTTCAAGTGGACATTGCTTCCCGCTGGGTCCCAGAGGGTAAGTACGTACAATTTGGTTTAGATCGGTGAAACTGTGTAGATATGTGCAAAGGGCCTAAATGCAGGGAATGGAGGGGTCTGTCCGAAATTTCATATGGACAGTGCTACCCGAAGGTTTTCAAATGGTAAGTATATGAATTTTGGTTCATATCAGTGAAACGGTGTAGACTTGTGCCAAAGTGCGTAAATGCAGAGAATGGAGGGGTCTGTCCGAAATTTCAAGTGAACAGTGTTTTACTTGAAGGGTTACAAAGGGTAAGTATATACAGTTTGGTTCAGTTCGGTGAATCGGTGTAGATTTGTGCCAAAGGGCCTAAATGCAGGGAATGGAGAGGTCTGTCCAAAATTTCAAGAGAACAGTGTTACCCGCAGGGTTCCGAGGAGTAAGTAGGCCTACATACAATTTTGTTCAGATCGGTGAAACGGTGTAGATTTGCATGAATAACAAACAGACAAACCAATGTTGAGCTTTATATATATAACTTCAAGATGGCGGCTGCGCGCAATGTGCACTATCATATAGTCATCAGCTAATCGCGTTTGCGAGAAATAGTCCTCAGTTTTATGGGCATTGATTCATTGGGTCTTGAGTTACAGATTATAAGCCTTGAATGATTCGCCATCCTGCAATTGTTTGGCTATGAACTTCTAATTTGGAGCACATGGAAGTATGTTATTTCAAAATTTGGTAGAGATCCGATGACTGGGTTTGTCGATCGTAATTTAATTTAAGCTTTGTACATTTTTGTGGCCGCCATTTTGTTTTTTGAGAAGATGGTGGCGCTATAAATCATGACACCGAGGTGCCCTTTGTTAGTGTACAAAATTTGGTACACTCAAAGGGCATGTTGCAAGATTTAAATATTTGAAATGTTTGAAAGAAAGTCAAGGAAATGGGAACCAAACGAATGTTAACTTTATTTTTTGATTACATCAGTTTAAGTTTACAAGTTATGTGTAAGTTGTCATTCCACCTATGCAAAGGAATATGTATGAAACAAATCATTTCTCTGCAGGATGATACTGACCTTACTGGGGATATTCAATCTCAAGAATGTCCCACACCAGAGTTTGTTCCGTGTATCAAAATAGAAACAGCATCGCCGGATTTGAGAGAGGTAAGTCCCTTATCTCCTGACCACTCAGTGGCGTAGCCAGGGGGGTGTTATTGGGGTTTAGAACCCCCCCCCCCCCCACCTTGAAATATTTACCAAAAAAAACAACAACAGATAATTAGGAAGCTAAATAAACATGTGTCAAATTAAATAATGGTATCTCAGACACGAATGAAACTTTAGTGTAAATATATTTCAACGTGAGAAAGAAATGTCTCAGAAAACGTGAACTCCTAATAGTTAAAAAATCTAATATAAATTTCCATAAAAATTCACCTATATTGAATATGTGCTGTACTTTCAACAGGCTCTCAGCTGATAACAATTCAGATTTTGGAATGTCCTTGCTAAATTATGGAAGAAAAAACACTTAGTTTTAGCTGTAAAATGATTCACTATTACAAAGATATTACATTTAGCTGCTAATAGTTTTAGGTTTCACTTTCTTACCATCTTGCATTGCTATTGTTTTAGTACCTAATAATATGAATCTAGTTTACATTATGTGACCAAATATTAAAAGTCATGTTTCATTTAATGTTATTGCGACTTGAACTTGTGTATATTTCTTGTCAACAATTTCTTTTTTAATTTTCAATTATTAGCCTACTTTCAATTTTTGCAAAAAATGAAAATAAACTTATGAGATCAACACAGGGCGAAAAATTGTGTGTCTGTCTGTGTGTGCGTCTGCGTGTGTGTGAGTGTGTGTACTCTGAATGTCTGCCCCCCCCCTATTAATTCGAACATGGTAAAACCGAATTGAATGAAACATGGTACATAGGTAGCACAAGCAAAGGGCACCTCAGTGTCATGTTTTATATCGCCGCCATTTTGACGGAAACGTAATGGTGGCCACCCAAATGTTAAAAGCTTAAATCAAATTACGACCAACCTAATCATCTGATCTCTACTAAATTTTGCAACACCATACCTTTATGTAGTATGCATCTTTTGACCAAACGACAAGGTCATCAGGCCAATAGTTTGCAGATAGCGGCCATGTATGTGTGCTAATCGATTCCCCCTATCAAATCAAACACGGTGAAACCGAATGTAACTTAATTTGGTACAGAGGTAGCACTTGTAAAATGCAACTCAGTGTCATGATTGATATCGTCGCCATCTTGACTGAAACGTAATGGTGGCCACCCAAATGTTAAAAGCTTAGATCAAATTACGACCGAACTAATCATCTGATCTCTACCAAATTTTGCAGCAACATACCGTTTTGTGGGAAGCATCTTTTGACTGAACTACAAGGTCATCAGACCAATAGTTGGAGAAAGCGGCCATGTATGTGTGCAAATCGATTCACCATATCAATTCAAACACGGTGAAACCGAATTGAATGAAATTTCGTAGAGAGGTAGCACTAGCAAGGGCACCTCATATTTATGTTTAATATCCGTATAACAGATTGTATTTCAACAAGCTACTACAACCAACATTCAATTATACTCCTTGAAAAGGACAAAGAGTTATAACAATACCCATGCATTTAGGAGAAAGTAGGCTATATGTTCTTTACTGAACATCTTGTTAATTTTTATTTTGTATTTTAATGTATATTCATGTATTCTCTGTGTGAAAACAATTGTTTGCTACTGTAATTGGGGACTGCCCTGTTGTGGCAATAAATAAATGATGAGTGTATAACTGACTCATGCTATGTGGGAGATCGTTATGGTTGTGTTGTTGTTTTAAGGGGCGGAACTACGAGGTCATCTGGCCCTCGTAACACAGTTGGTTGTGATCTGTGTCTGTATCACTGCTTGGAGATGTACTGTTGTCGTTTTCGATCCAGTGGGTCTTCTAACAACGCATAACTCCCTCCTCCCAGGATTGCCAATCTAGCTTCACTCCCCCGCTAAATATAGTTCTTCTTTCACATTGAACCTAGCGCCAGATAATTTTAAGTCCAACCTAGCGAGGCAACCGCTTACTTTCTTTTCTTACAGGGAGGGAGGTTATATAATAAATGAATGTAGTTTTAATGTTTAAATAAGGACCTAGAAAATGCATTGTCACTAATTTGGAGACAGTAAACTTTTTGAGTGTGAGATAACATATTACTATGTCCCCAGTTAACTATAACCCCTCCCATTGGTCGATTTTCGCTTCGCTACTTTTGGCCACCAAATGGTATTTAGAGTTTACAGAATTGAGTTTCACAACAGTATTGAAGATAAGTAAAGCCTGTGACTGTTGGATCATGTAATGTACAGAAAGCGCAAACCTTTTGAAGAACGGCGGAGAATTAAAATAACTGAGCGATGTGGGTGGGACTCGATCCTCCAACCGGCGGCAGTGAACGCCCTTGTTTTGGCTACTTCCAAATTTTAAATGGCTTAACCTTCATCCGGTCACGCCCGCGGTAGATTACCCTCCTATTGAAAAGAACGTGCGTAGAGCTCCTCTGATTGTTACAAAGTGCGCAAAGGCACATGTATTCTCAAGGTACGATAGCCTTCGCTTGATGACAGAGGAGTAACTTAGCGGTTCTTGACGGCGATGTTTCCGCTCAGTTGTTCATCAATGTGCCAAGGGCGCAGTTGAGCGGTAGACTACCGTCGTGCGCGGCCGGAAGTGCAATTATTTTTGTTGACCACCCAAAACAAAATGTGAGTATATATCATAGTTTTTCCTCATTTCTAACACACTTCATTCACTATCGATAGCCCAGTTGCTCTTTCCCCCCCAACATCCACACACCTGCATGTTCACAACACTATCTTTAAAGTTATAGTGCTTTTTTCATTTTTGCCACCACCGTTGTCGCTCTTACTTTTGCTTTTTATTGAATAAATGTTTCTATATTTACACCTCTGTGTGTCAATTACATGTTCGATCAACCTCAAAGCCAGTCATATTGCTATTGAAAGTGAAAAAGAAACTCACAATTGAAAGAAAAAAAAAACGCAAGAAGGTTGAGTTATATTATGTGAAGGACTTCATATGAACGACCTAGAGAAGTTCAAAGGTAGGCTACACCAATTGTTCCTGAAGCATGATGCTCTCATAACGGCAAGACAGGGGAGATGGGTTATAACCCCTCAGTCATTCTGAGAGTGGCTTCCCATGGTTTCCCACTTCTCCTCCAGGCCAATGGATGGGTGGTCACGGCCGCCTCCTTCCCAATTCTCATCTGAATTACAAATACTCACACTAATACAGGAAGGCTGGCTGCGTGGTAACGATCTCGCCTGCTGTGCTCAAGGTTGCAGGATCGTATCCTGGCGCAGCCACTTGGCTTTTGAGGGTGCGCAAATACCAGGGACTCGTGTCAATAGATTTACTCGCACGTTAAAGATCCCCTTCGGGGCAAAATACCGACACCCCGGCGTCTCTAAAAGCCGCAATTGTTAAAAGGGCCATAAAGCCTATAATATTACTAACATTATTATTTCAAATACAGCAATCACAATATCATAGGTTATCTGAAAAATTCCTCATACCCCAAGTACATGGGGCATCATAATCACGATATCGCAAAGCTACTAAAGAATCAACAGCAACAGTTGTTTTGAGCCCGAAACATGTACACATAAGATAATGTAATTCCAAAATAACATGTCTATTGACTGTGTGGATCTTTCAAGCAATTGCGCATTATCAATATTGATAACACTTAACAAACCACAATGGTTTATTTCAAAGCTATACATAGGAAGTTATTTATTATAACATGGCCGCTGTGCGCTGTATTCAGTGTGATAAACTTATCTCTAACACTACTCACGGCTCTTAAACTATTTCTCTTCTATCACGTTTAGCCTTAATTGTGCTGTAACATCCTGAGATACTTATTCGTATACATAAATAGCCTGTCCAGCCACCATCTTGAATCTATGCAGTCACCGTTCATTTGCTTTGGGCATGCAAAGCGACATTCAAGGTTCAATTTTATTTTAAAATTTCGTTATTTCAGTTCTTTGATACCAAAAAGGATAAACAAGTTTGAAAAATCTAAGATGGCCGCTGTGCGCTTTATTCAGTGCGATAATATGTTGACTAACGCAAGTGAGAAGTTTTATATGATACTCACCTCGTCGCAAGATTCGTCCTAATTACCCAAATTCATTCCGAGTTATCGATTCTTATGTTGTATTTGTTCGCGCGGCCGCCATCATGAATGTATGGAGGGTCTGTTATTTTGCCTTGGCCATACTAGGCCACATATACGGTCGTACGTTGTCACCAGTTTTCGTTACTGTAGGTCTAAAATGTTGTGATTTATTTAAGTTTAGATTTGATAACTTCAAGATGGCCTAATGTGCACTATCATGTAGTCATCAAGTTGGTAAAAAATGGTTCTCATATAAGAATATCTGAATATAAAGTATTATAAGCATTGATTCATTGGATCATATGGTATGTGTTATAATCCTTGCATGATTCGTACGGCTACCATCTTGCTGTTGTTTGGCTTACGACCTTGTAATTTGGGTGCAAGACGTTTTGCGGATGGAGCTATGTTTTTACAAAATTTGATGGAGATCCGATGATTATGTTTGTTGTAATTTAATTTAAGCTTTGGACATTTTGGTGGCCACCTTGTTGATTTGGTTAAGATTGTGGCGATATAAAATATGTCACTTATGTGCCATGTGCTGTACCAAATTTGATACACTCAAAGTCATTTTGTGAGATTAAAAAGAATAATTACCAATCTGAACGTAAATAGGCCTACTGCTGTAGGATATTTGTGATGCATTGTGTTTGGAAGATATTCATGGAAATGGGAACCTGACAATGGTAACTTTTTGATTCCATCAGTTTGAGATTATAAGTTGTTTGTATGTTGTAATTCCACGTATGCAAAGGAATATATGTAAGAAACAAATCATTTCTCTGCAGGATGACACTTACCTTACTGGGGATATTCAGACTGAAGAATGTCCCTCACCAAAGTTTGTTCCATGCATCAAAATAGAAACTGCATCTTCGGATTTCCTTGAGGTAAGGCTTTTTTCTTTACAAGAGATTATAGAATTTATTTTCATAACAGTATTGATGATAAATGAAGCGTTCGGCTGTTAGGTCGTGCAATGTATGGAAAGCGCGAGTCTTATAAAGAAAGGCGGAGAATTAAAATATCAGACCTACGTGGTACTTGAACTTGCGACCTTTAGCTGTGCACGCTGTTGCTCTGACCACTGAGCTCATGGGGGATATATATACATTCCCATTGGCTAAAGTTATATTCAGTGACGATTGCTGATTGGTGTAATGTGTAGGGCGTAATATGATAGGCTTAACTTAAGATAATTCTTTTAGCTGGGCTAAATCGAGATATTAGACTCAGTCTCATATTAATTATTCAGTCGCGCAGCATATTACGAACACATTACACAATCGAATACCACTCCAAAGATGTGCACATGCTGAAAACAGACTATCCATTCTGACCGCGCGAAATCGTAACCAATAAGCCCGCAGTGTTGGTTTAAGTTCAACCAATATCGAGACTTGAAGATCTCAGTCGACGTCCTCAGAGCGCCATTAAACAGACCAAACCTGCCCCTTCCCCCTCAAGGGCTCCCATACATTTCTAAAGCTATAAACACGTGCTTTGAGGATGCAAGGCTTCCTTCCTCAGCTTTCTACTCCGGGCGGTGACGGTCACACTTAACCCATCTAGGGGTGAAATGTAGAACTAGTACTGACAGTGACAGTGAGACAGAGCTTATCGAGAGGCCGTGCAAGGTAGCCCCAAATACTATTTTACAAAACAATCAATTTAATTTTTTTTTTAGACAGTAAACTCACAGCTGAGAGCTGACTGTAGGATGATCCTCACGTCCTACATGGAGGAATTGCCACTGGTTATATTATGTGAAAGACCTAATATGAAGGACTTGGAGGTTTTAAAGGTAAACCATTTGAGCATGGTTTGGCCGAATATATATACTCTGGTCAGAGTCAGATGCTCTCATAAGGACAACACAATACCTCAGCCAACATGGATGTAGTCTTATGCGCATCAGGGGAGAAATTATACGACTGACTGATATAGTGGACTGTATTTCCTGTATCTAATGAATATTGTAATTACCATAGAATATAAAATGAGCTAATGCTCCGATTATTTGAACGACGATCAGCCATGTTGGCTAGCTAACATACAATAAACAATGAAGGCTGTTGCTGCCAACCTAAACATATAATGTGATGGAGAGAAAACAAATAAACATAGAGTGTACACAAAGAATAAACATAGATAGTAAACAAAGAATAAACAATGTAACTGGCTTCTGCGGTTTACTGCTTCAACTTCCAGGCAATTGATGGGATGGTTCTAACTAAAGACAATCCCAGTCCTGAGCTGTCCAAGTACACTGGTGTCGAAAATTAAAGCAATAAACGGAAATGTTGCAAGGTTGCGTTTATTTTGCCACAAAACTGTATAAGCAGGTGATAGTAAAGTAGCGACAATGTAATTATAATATCGTATGGCCTCAGGTGCCGGGTGCAAGCTTTGTTATTTGACGGCCAGAAGGCAGCTTGCATCTCGAATATTTATCGTTCCTTTGAGCACTATAAAAGTCAAGGAGGTTAGATATTTAAGCTCCTTGACACTATAGCGCTTTCTAGTAGAGAAAGGGGGAACTTTGTGTTGGCGGAAAGCCCCGAGATTCATTTTGCCATTATGAACACGGCCTACTCAAATGCCAACAACGAATGTCATGCGTGCCGAGATTTTAGCAACAATGTAAAGAATACATAAAGTAAATCACTGCAACGTGCAGAACAGTAGACTAAATATGTTTTTCGCTTTTTCCAAATTCATGGATTTGCACACATATTCCGACTACTGGTTAATGTGCTCAGTATGGGGTGTGGCCACCACTGGCAGCAATACAGGCAATCTCATGTTGAGGCAATAACGCCCATTCTTCCTGCACAGCCGCTCGCATGTCTTGGTGGATGCTGACGTGACGCAACTCGTCTCCCTAGTGCGCCCCAGACATGCTCTATGGAGTTCAAATCGTGAGACCGAGCAGCCCACACCATGTGTGTAATAACTTCCATTTCCAAACAAACATCAACCACCTGTGCTCTATGAGACCGGGCATTATCATCCATCAGTACGAAGTCTAGGCCCACAGCACCTCGCAACAACCGAACATGAGTTCCCAAGATCTCGTCACGATACCTGACAGCTGTTTAATCTTGCCGATTTACCCGTGCAATTTCCTGAAGAGATGTTCGAGTAGTCAACATAATCCCTGCCCACACCATTAGGGATCCTCCTCGATGTTGGTCTCTTTCCACAATGTTTGGGTTCCAAAATCGTGTTCAGGTTCTCCCCAGATGCTAATCCGTCCAGATATTAGCGAATCGTTAGACAATGGAGTTTCTGTCGACGCCGTAGTCATAGATTTTGCGAAGGCATTTTATGTCGTGCCGCATGACATGCTACTCCATAAATTAGCTTCGACGAAGATTGATAGAAGAGTAATTTTATGGATCCATGAATTTTTGACAGGTCGTTCCCAGAAAGTGAAAGTTGAAAGCTGATTCTCGGATGAAATTACCGTAACGTCGGGTATCCCTCAGGGCAGCGTAATCGGAACTTTGTTATTTTTGGAGTTTATAAATGACTTACCAAATGGGATTTGCAGTGACTGTTGATTGTTTGCGGATGATTGTGTAATATATCGAAAGATACATGACTCACAAGATAAAACAGTACTTCAAGATGACACGAACCTGATCTGTAAGTGGGCGATTGACAATAAAATGAAAATAAACACAAGGGAATGTAGTCTCATAAAAATAGCGAAAGTGCGAAGGCAAGATTTTCAATATAACATTGGCTCGGAAATATTTGTACAAGAAGATTCTTGCAAATATTTGGGCGTTCACGTAAGGAATGATATGAAATGGAGTAGTCATGTGGGATGTGTAGTTTCTAAAGCTTACAAATCCCTGCACTTTGTAATGAGGGTATTAAAAGGTAGTACCTCTGCTAAAGAATTAGGATATTTGTCACTTGTAAGACCTATTCTGGAATACGCCTCGGCGGTTTGTGATCCATATCAAGTAGGGTTCATAAATGAGTTGGAAACGGTACAAAGAAAGGCCACTAGATTTGTGCTCAGTGACTTTAATCCCAAGAGCAGTGTGAGCCGTATGTTAAAGAAACTTGGGTGGGAATCACTTGAGACTAGGAGGATGAAATCTAGACTCTGCGCTATGTACAACACGTATACAAATCAACCAGTATGGGGTCAGCTTAGCAAACGTATGGGAAAGCCCACTTACATGAGTAGGAGTGATCATCGTTTCAAAGTTAAGGCCCGACCACAGCGAACAAATTATGTAAATATCCTTTCGTAAACTGTGCCATTGATAACTGGAACTCTCTACCTGCCTCAGTCTTAGAGCCTTTTCCCAAACATTTAGGTGTGTTTAATAAAGACTGACTATTTGTGTAAATACTCCAGTTTAATTGTTATTGAATTGTTATTTAAAATTATTTATATGTTATGTATATCTATTTTGCTTCCAGGGGCACCCCCCCCCCTCCCCAATATATGAATGAAAGAGAAAAAAATCGGGACTCATCTGTGAATAGAACATTGGCCCACTGTTTGACCGTCCAGTTGGCATGTTGACGACTCCACTCTAGACGTTATTGTTGTTTGTTATTGTAGTTTAATGGGGCGGAACTACGAGGTCGTCTGCCAAACTCCAGACGTTCTCTTCTGTGCATAAGAGTCAGTAGTACACATACAGCAGGTCTCCGAAGCGTTCTATACACTTTTTTTTTTACCTCGATACAAGTGTTCGAGTGGATGCTGCGAGGTCAGATCCCAGTTGCCGTGCAGTACTAAGGCGGTACCGTCGTGCCCATACAGTGGTACACATACAGCAGGTCTCCGAAGCCTTCTATACACTGTTTACCTCGATACAAGTGTTCCAGTGGATGCTGCGAGCTCAGATCCCAGTTGCCGTGCAGTACTAAGGCGGTACCGTCGTGCCCATACAGTGGTACACATACAGCAGGTCTCCGAAGCCTTCTATACACTGTTTGCCTCGATACAAGTGTTCCAGTGGATGCTGCGAGCTCAGATCCCAGTTGCCGTGCAGTACTAAGGCGGTACCGTCTTGCCCATACAGTGGTACACATACAGCAGGTCTCCGAAGCCTTCTATACACTGTTTACCTCGATACAAGTGTTCCAGTGTATGCTGCGAGCTCAGATCCCAGTTGCCGTGCAGTACTAAGGCGGTACCGTCTTGCCCATACAGCCAAAAGACGCTCCTCTCGTTCTGATGTCACACGTGGTCGGCTCTGTCTTTGTCTTCGGGATACATTTTCGGTCTCTACAAACTGTCGCCGCATCCGAGAAACAACAGAACGATTCGCATTAAGCCACATACTTGCCACGGTGGGTGAGTGGTCAACGTGTCGGAGTACCAACCCCAAGCTTGCAGGTTCGCTCCTGGCCGTGGTAAGTGATTTTTGAAAGGCGCAAAAATCACGACATGCATGTCATACGTTGTTGGCTTGTTAAAGAACCCATTTGAATTCAGTAGGCCGTGTTAATAATGTCAAAATTTATCTCGGGATTTTCCGTCAACATAAAAGTTCCTCCATTCTCCACTAGAAAGCGCTATAGTGTCAAGGAGCTTAGATATCTAACCTCCTTGACTTTCGTAGCATTACAAGGAACAACGAACTTCCTCATGCAAGCTGCCCTCTGGGTGTCAAATAACAAAGTTTGCACCTGGCACGCGAGCCATACGATGTTATTTTTATCGGGCCACATCACTTTGCGACTGTCCTGCTTCCATTCTTCCTATAGCCCTCCACTACAGAGGTGTATTCTCTGTGCCACACAGCAAGTGTTGATGTGGAACTACCCAGTAAAAACCACTCCGTTTGACAGGTGCGCTGAAGTCAGGAATGCCAACTTCCGTGCAGAACACGATTGTACGGATATTTGTTGACAGTTTGTCTGATTATATCGCGAATTAGCACAGGACGGAGAGAAAGCAGTTTGTTGCTTTATTTTTGAACACCAGTGTACATGGACCTGGCTATAACACAAGTATTATATTCTTGAAAATATGTGATTGCCCTTAGGCTACTTGTTTTTAGTATGCCCCCAGAAATCTTTCCTACTGTATATCGTAAATTTCTATCCTTATTATTACCATTTCTTCTGTGTGAGGGAGGAGGTTCTGTGTGGCAGTATTTTTTACACCCAAATGCTCCTTTGTTCAGCCCATAACAGGGGTTAATGAGGATTTAAGTCATGAAATATTGTAAGGAATTGGAAATGCCGTCATATGAGTCACCGGTCCAGCATTTGCCTGGAGATGACAGTGGAGAACTAAGGAATACTATTTCAAGGTTGGCCGATGCTGGGTTTCGTACCTACTAATTTAATTGCGTGTTTTGTGAGGAACGTGTTTTAAATAGTGTGTGAATATTTATACCTTCATTCCCAAATGATGTGCTGCTACAAATATTGAGGGCTTAGTTCCATGTTAAATGATACTCTTACAGTTAAAATTTAAAAAATATTTTTGTTGTTGTTCTTAATTTTAAAATATATTGTTCCCATTTAGAGGAGTGATGGCTTGATGGTGTTTTATAAGTTACAGAACGAGTGAGGACATCTCTGTCAGTAACATGTGATGGACAGTATGAAACTAATGTCTGGTGGTTGTTAAGCGAATATATCTTTACTTCAATTGAGCTCTGCCGTACAATTACATATTTGTATTAGGTGATCGCAAAGAAGTAAATTATTCCATCTTATCCCCAGGTTGTGAAAGAAGAAATCCAGCATGAAGAAAATGATGCAAGTGGAAAACATTTAAATGAGTGAGCAGCATAAAAATGAAAGTGTTCTTCCATCTTTATGAATGTATAACTGAAAGTGTTAGATATTAATAGGGTATGTTTGCAGCGCATGATTTGTCTTCGTATCTGCCTTTGAAATTATTTTTCTTGCTGTCTGTCTCATTATAGAAGCAGATGTTAATATTAACTTTCTATTTAGCAACCCACAAATTATCCGTTCACGTACAGTTCTCACTGACTTACGTAATTAAGAAACATTCGTTAATCTGCTGATAGGAGCTATTTATGACTTGTAGAAAACCCTTTAATTTGTTTGGTAGAGTTATGCATATTGCAGGGATAAGAATATGACTGTGATATTAGTTTTTTAAGGAACGTCTACTTCTTTTAACCTCCCTTAGTGTGCTACTATGACTCTTTTGTATCCAAAACTGCGAGCGTAAATAGCATCCTCATCTCCCGGTATTGCTAGAAATAACTCCAATCAAATCTCTATGGCAACTAATCGTAAAGTCTTGGAGAATTTAGTAATTTGCCAGTTGTCAACATATCCCACAGAATACCGCTGGGATGATCGTAGGTGTACCGTGTAGAAATTGAGATTTCAAAATAACATCATCTGGGGATTTTTCTGAGATGGGGTTTGTTTGGTATGCACCTTAAAATTCATCAGCTTCTCGACCCAAAAAAGGGTTATCCTTCTTTGTGTCTGAGGAGACTTTATTGGGTGTAGAGACGTACACATTGTGCAGACAGGTCTTGCTGTCAGTGTTCTCCTGAAAGAGCACAGCTGGCGCGTCAGATTTTTCGGCCAAGTAATGAAACTCCAGTAAATATTTTAGGTTGTTGCCGTGACTGTAGCGGGTTTTTCCCTAAGCGCACCAAGTTAGGCTCATCAGCGAGATCTAGGTGCACACTGTCCGGAACGCCATTGGGGCAGTGGACATCGAGGCCATGCTCTATTGTAGCTTCTTGTCAGTCATTGTGCCATAAGCCTGAGGCATCGTGGTTATCAATAACCCAGGATGTTGAGATATGCTTGAGATATGATCACTCGAATGGAGCTTTGCATTTTGTGTCTCTGCAGCAGACGGCCGTATGGTAATTTTCCTCGGGCCTGAAACTATATAGTGGTTGTAAAGTGCAGGTACATGAGTTCTCCGATTGTGATCTGACATAATTTCCTTTTTCGCTTAAGTGTTAACAGCCGATGTTCGCCCTTCGAAAGCGCTAGCAGTTTCATCAGTGTTCCTACCTTGGTAACCATGATATGCATTAATTTTATTGACATGAATTCTCGAATGAGCTCTGAATTTGGAAGCATCAATGCCTTTTTTACAGTACTCACAGCACCTCAATATTTCCGTTGCATCGCTCTTTGCTTAATCATTTGTATTTTTTCGATCATTTGTTACTTTAAGACCTAGTGCTTATTGTGTGGAGATTTGAGATACGTTTGGTAACAGTTTTGAGGAGTTTCGAAGCATGTTTCGTGAAAGCGCATCCTGTCTGTTGAATAGCTGAACAATATTTGCAAGCAAACGCAGTTGTTCCATGTTTACTGTTTTGATATCCATTAAGAATGTCAGATCATGTAAAATCTCTATTTCATAAATCACATTTGAACATGTCAGTGAGTTGCTCTTAAAAGAACAGAAAAAGAAATTAGAAGAGTCTGTATAAATATGAATTGTGTGAAGTTTTTTTGGATATGTAATTAATAGCTAAACTACAGGGTCATTATCTCAGTGCGCCCCGGTATACACGGCAAGCTAAGCCGGCTATGACTGGCGCAGATCCCGGGCGTGCATACACGGTTCAGCCGGTGGTGGGCACGCTCCGCTGACTCATATCGTTAGTTAACACGTGTTTTGTCATTCATATGGACGTGTATCTGCAAAGCTTAGATGTGAGTATTGTGATTACTGTGATTGTTGGTCATGCCTAGACACGAATTCACATTGTTCGAACGTGTGTATTTCCATAATTCGTATACGTGTTCTGAAACACGACGAAAATTTGAATCAAGTTTCAAGGAAGACCTGTGCCTAATGCCAGCACAATTAGGAGGCTCGCTAAACGATTCAGGAAATAGGCTCCGTAAATAATAAAGAAGTTAACAGGCAAATTAGATGAGAATTTTGTCCATTCTTTCATCAGAAGATGTCAGGTGTGTGTTACAAGAGAGGGAGGACATTTTCAGCATCGGCTATGAGCGCCGTAAATACACATTCTTGAACATGTTTGGTAAAAGTGTTAAAGTGTGCGCCACCACCGGCTGATTCGTATACGCTTGCCCGCGATCTGCGCCAGTCAAAGCCGGATTACCTTGCCGTGTATACCGGGGCGCACAGAGATAATGACCCTGTAGTTTAGCTATTAATTACATATCCAAAAAAAAAAACTTCACACAATTCATATTTATAGAGACTCTTCTAATTTCTTTTTCTGTTCTTTTAAGAGTAACTCACTAACATGTTCAAATGTGATTTATAAAAAGAGATTTTACATGATCTGACATTCTTCATGGATATCAAAATAGTAAACATGGAACAACTGCGTTTGCTTGCAAATATTGTTCAGCTATATTCAACAGACAGGATGCGCTTTCACGAAACACGCTTCGAAACTCCTCAAAACTTTTACCAAACTTATCTCAAATCTCCACACAATAAGCACTAGGTCTTAAAGTAACAAATGATCGTAAAAATACAAATGATGAAGCAAAGAGCATTGCAACGAAAATAGTGAAGGAAGAAGGAAGATTGTAGTTTTACGTGACCGTGAATCTTGTGATTATGAGCCACGGGGAAAATAGTGAGGTGCTGTGAGTATTGTAAAAAAGGCATTGATGCTTCCAAATTCAGAGCTCATTCGAGAGCTCATGTCAATAAAATTAATGCATATCATGGTTACCAAAGTAGGAACACTGATGAAATTACTAGCGCTTTCGAAGGGCGAACATCGGCTGCACAGGTCTTCCTTGGAACATGATTCAAATATTCGTCGTGTTTCAGAACAAGACATTCTGATTTTCGTATACGAATTATGGAAATACACACGTTCGAACAATGTGAATTCGTGTCTAGGCATGACCAACAATCACAGTAATCACAATACTCACGTCTAAGCTTTGCAGATACACGTCCATATGAATGACAAAACACGTTTAAACTAACGATATGAGTCAGCGGAGCGTGCCCACCACCGGCTGAACCGTGTATGCACGCCCGCGATCTGCGCCAGTCAAAGCCGGCTTAGCTTGCCGTGTTTACTGGCGCGCACTTAGATAATGGCCCTGTATACAGGGTGTAACAAAAAGGTACGGAACAAATTTCAGGACACATTCCTCACACGTAGACGAAGAAATTATTTTATATGAACAGGGGTCCGGAACGCTTTGTTCCCAAGTTACACTTCATTGTCTCCAACTCATTACGCATGGGAATTACACAAGAACAGAACGTTAGAATCGTAGGGAACATGCACTCCTGGTTACGTCTGGATACGTTGTCATTATCGTAGGAGCACCTCCAGTGGTTTGTTTTACATGGCTCTGTTGCCATGCGACTTAGCAGATGTGCCTTTAGTTGTGCAACTAAACATGTACCTCATCCACGATGGAGCACCTCCTCATTTTAGTGCTAATGTCCGTCGGTTTCTAAATAACAGATTTGGTGACAGATGGATAGGTATAGGTGGACCAATTGCCTGGCCTCCATGCTCTCCGGACCTAAAATCACTGAACTTTATTTGTGAGGGCATATGAACGTTCTTGTGTATCCAACCCCAGTACAGGATGTTCAGAGTCTCCGTGCCCGTATTATGGAAGGCTACGACACCATTCGCAGTACTGCAGGGTTACATCAGCGCATCCGAGAATCACTACGGCGGTGGGTTGATGAATGTATCAATGAGCACGTAGGTTATATAGAACATTTCCTGTGTGAAAGAGTTGCATGCGGTATGCTGGTACGTTCTGTTCTTGTATGTTTCCCATGATAAATGAGTTGGAAACAATGAGGTATAACATTGCAACAAAGCGTTTCCGAACCCATGTTCATATAACGTAATTTCTTCGTCTACGTGTCAGGAATGTGTCCTACAATTAAAGCAAAAATAACTTATCTTGAGAGTTAGCGCGAGCGGTGACCACACCAGTTAAGGATCTCAACTCACACTGTACCAGCAGCACATCCGCGTGTGTGGTCCCATCGGCAGAAAACAACAGTGCTTCGCCACCTCACTCAGAATCACCACCACCTAAGTGAACAGAGAGAGGATTTTGACAAAAATTACGCATCTTGTTATGGTGTAAAGCCACCAGAGAGCACAGTACATAGGTACCACATTCTACATCCGAAGCAAATCTATTTGTGTTAGCACAAAGTGAGTCGATCCCGCAGTATTATCAAGCGTCCCTTTGTATGTATCGTACACAGCCGGGATCGCATCTTGGCCATCACAATCATACAATCCCAAGGTGTTGTATTTTTACATGTGGGGTGCCATATAAGGCAAAATGTTCATCCCTCCACTTACTGCAACCCTACATGACCTCCGGCATTGGATCAACGATGCGCTTCTCTAGGGAAATGTGCCTATTCTCAGGCGTAACTCAGTTGAGTTATCGTTGTGATAGCAGTTGTTTGAGTCTTCAGTCAATAACTTCCTTTAGCTGAACTGCTGTGCCCAACATTGCGGGTTCAAACCCGGTCGAAGTCGTCGGATTTCTTTAGAGCGTTAAAATCCTTCAGTATGCCTTCCTTCGGAGGGGAAGTAAAGCCGGCGGTCCCATGTCATAGATTTATGCCATGTAAAAGATCCTTCCACTAACTCAACTTGTGTGAAGCTAAATTTCTAGGTTAGATTTCGTCGGAACGCTCTATCAAGAATCTCCAATGTTCACCACTAGGTGTCATTGACATCTGGTTGCAAAAGTTGGAACAACTTGAAATTTAACGGAACTTGTACCTCACCCTATGGGTGTCCACTAGAAGCATCTTCAGCCTCAGGTTAGCCGAACATGTCCTCGGACACTCCCGGCATTAAAGGCCATACGATAAATAAATATAATTTAGCGTTTCACCTGCCAATCGTTGACAATAGGGGTTTTTGATGTCTTCCTACTGCGTTCAATTATCTCTACATCGATACCACATTTTACATCCGAACCAAATCTATTTGACATATTTTAACCTTGGTCAGCCCATACAGTTCTTGTCCTCGACCCTCCCTTCCATAACTAATTTTGTTATTCCTGGTGCCTTGTGTTCCAATACCAATCTATCTCTTCAATTCATTATTACCAGTCGCGAGAATCATCCTCCCACACTCGCCTTAATACCCGTTACTGTTATTCACCCAATCTGTATGATTCTTGTTAATAGATTTTGCCCACGCCATCTGTAGTTACACCAGTAATTTCGCAGACCAAAGTTACCCTACAAGTAGAAGTCAAATGGCGTAAGATCGGGTGATCATGTAGGTGAAAAAACGGGTCCTCCTTTATCAATTTATTTAGATATGTTACATGAAGATGGTTCCGGACGACTACTGATCCGCTAGATGGATCCCTACCCAATTGCCACCACATTCGTAAACCCTCATGCAGTGGCACGTTCTCCAGAAACGGTGGAAGTACATTTGGTAGAAAAGCTTGCGTGCTCTCGTTACATTGCTATCGAAGAACTAACTTTCTGGTTCTGATATTAATTACGTAGATTTATTTCAGGGGAAGTGGAATAGTACTTTCAAACTCCAGAAATGTAACTTGTGAAATCCTATTTGGGATAGCTTTGACATAAAAATCTATACGTTGCTTATTTTGCTGTTTTTTACATTTCTTTCTTGTTCAAACCGTCTATGACTTCCATGTGCTTTCTTTGTGGGTGCGCATAGCTAAGTGTGTCTGTGAACTTTTTTAGTTAGGATATGCGCTGATGTCTGTTTCCAAGTTTCCATTCGTTTAAATGTGCCTGTACTTTGCAAGATTGGTTCAGAGGTCTCCTCCCTTTCCAAATATTATTTTATTTTTGTTTGTATGAACTCATGTAACCCACTGCCCTCCTGACGAAAGTTTGGAAATGGGATCACCGGTAGCAGTTTCGATTGCCAGGGTGGTCCTTTTTTTTCGCATCGAGCCCTTAACACTGCGCTTCGGTAATGGATCAAGAGATTAACTTAATCTGAACATTGTTTTCATTTTCACAATAATTGCCAATTTTACGTACTGAATGCCAGTATTCTCATGTAAAATTGTACCAAATGTAACAAAACCCGTATGCTATGGCAATCATACTTAAATTAGAAAACTGTGAACTGAATTTTTGATTGCAGGATTTTAATATCTCAATTATAACATAAAATATATATCAAGTTAAAGTCATATATGCAAGAAATTAAATTATATACAGAGAAATTGATGCACAGTGTCATTAGAAGTAGTTCTTATCTACTGAGTTCCAAATATTTAATATACTTCACAAATACAACTATTCTGTCTTCTTATCAAAGACTATTACTACGAATATATAAAAAAAATCTAATTGCCCTTGCTTTAATTAAGATTTTAATTTTTTTTTTTTTTTTTGAATTTCCTTACTATAGGTAAACTTATCTATTTATCTCCCTGTTAAAACTTCAATGCACTATATTAGCACCACTTGTTTCAGACTGATTTGTTCAGATGCGTTGGATCCTATTTTAAGGAAGACTTGCACACTAGGTAATAATGGAGGAAAATATACTAGCACAGCACATGAAGAAACATGTCAGAAGCAACCTGTGAAGAAGACCCTTACTACTGATACATGCAGTAATCAACGTGCTAACGTGGAAGGAGATTCGCTAATATACGAGCAGAAGCCATATCCATGCGGTATATGCGATGCCAGATTTGCTAAGAATGGAAATTTAAAGAAACATATGGTAAGCCATAGTGGCGAAGAGCGTTACGCATGTAGTATATGCGAAGCCAAATTTGGAGTAAAGGGAAGTTTGAAGAAACACATGTTAACCCATACTGGAGAAAAGCCTTACTCATGTGGAATATGTCAAACAAGCTTTACTCAGTCAGCACATTTGAAAACTCACATGTTAACCCATACCGGAGAGAAGCCTGTTTCGTGTAATATATGTAATGCTAAATTTACTAAAAATGGAAATTTGAAAAAACATTTGTTTAGTCATAGTGGCGAGAAGCCACATTCATGTTCTATATGTCACGTCAAATTTGCTCATAGAGGATATTTGAAGAAGCACATGTTAACCCATAGCGGCGAAAAGGCGTATTCATGTACTATATGTCGAGCTAAATTCGCTCAAACAGGTCATTTGAAGACCCACATCTTAACCCATAGTGGCGAGAAGCCTCACTCATGTAGTTTATGCGGTGCAAAGTTTGCTCGAGTGGGCTATTTGAGGACTCACTTCCTAACCCATAGCGAAGAGAAACCATATACATGTACTGCATGTGAGTTAAAGTTCACTCGGGGTAGAGATTTGAAGAAGCATATGTCTAACCATGGCGACAAGAGCACACGTTCGTGTAGCATATGTGAAGCGCAATTTACTATGTATGGAGCTATGCAGAAGCACATGCTAACTCATAGTGTTGAAAGGCCCTATTCATGTACCACATGTGAAGCAAACCTTGCTGAGAGGGGTCATTTAAAAACTCACATTTTAACCCATACAGGATAAAAGCCAGTTTCATGCAGTTTCCGTGATGCCAAATTTACTATTACAGGTAGTTTGAAGAAATACATATTAACCCATAATGGCGAAAGGCCCCATTCGTGTAGCATATATGACGAAAAATTCGCTCTGAGAGGATATTTGAAGACGAACATGTTACTCCACACTGGGGATAAGCCAATTTTGATGCAGCTTTTGTGATGCCAAATTTGCTTTAGAGGGATCTTAGAAGAAACACATGTTAACTCATACAGGTGAAAGTCCTTACACATACCCCATATGTGACATTTCTCTTTCTCAGATAGGAGATTTGAAAACTCACATGCTAACCCACACCAGAGAAGAAAGTTTCATTTAGTATATGAATGTCAAATTTTCTAAGAATTGAAAAATAATTCATGTAACATATGTGATGAAAAGTTTGCTCGGACAGGACATTGGAAAAACTCACATGTTCACCCATACCAGAGAAGCAAGTTTCATTTATTGTATGCAAAGCCAAATTTTCTAATAGAAATATTAAGTCACGGGGGGTATATGTCAATCCAGATTTTCTTGGAAAGGTGATTTTGTGATGTAGATGTTGCGGTGAAATGCCATATTCAAGTCAAATATGTTGAGCCAAATTCACTCGAATAGGATATTTGATATAGAAGGCTACACTACACATAGCGGTACGAAACCATATTCATGATGTATAAGTGAAGCAAAGTTCACTCAGAGAGTCTAATTGGGGCACATGTTGACCCTTAACGGTAATAAGACATATTCACGTAGTATATGTGAAGCCAAATTGGCCAGTAGAGGACATCTGACGTGTTAAATCATAATCCATAGTGACGAGAAGCTATATAACTAAGTACTTGTGTATATACGATGGCACATTAGCTGAGAGAGGACTTTTGAAAAAACACAAATTAGTAAATGGTGGCGGTAATTTATTATCATGCAATGTAATTTAGTACCAAAAGTGCTATAAGAGGACATTTTAACACATGGCGGTGAGGGGCTCTATCAATTACACACTTACAGTATGTAATGTTAAGGCAATTTGTATACCCTCAAGATTCATTCATTTACTTCTTTTGTAAATGGGGGCAATTCTGCGTTGACAATTTGTCCAATAACAGAATATTGCCAACACTAATATCAAACACACTTAATGTCTACAATTCTCGATTTGGGTACACTACCCCTCAATTAAGTAACGAGTCGTGATTATCCGAAGATGGGCTGGATCGCCGAGGTGTCGCGGCCCCCGGCTAGAAAAACCACTGCACAACGCAGACAAATAAAACATAATAAGGCACACTCTAACTTTTATTGTACTATAGGACTAGATTACGTGGGTTGAACTTCTAACTGCGCGTGAGGGAGAGAAAAATTCGATTCTTGAGCGTGACGGATAAAGGTTACTCGTTTTGGACACCTATAATTACCTCCTTAGTACAATATATCACTGACTAATGAAAATCACAAGATTATATAAAAATGTAACGAGCTATCGTAAAAACGAACTCACTAATTTATTCATGTAATGCAACTTAAACGAAACAAATTTCTCTAGATCAGAAAAGAAAAATGAAAAACATTTACTCAAAATAAAATTCTTCTAACAGTAACTGAAATACCTAAAATGTTCCTCGCATTCTTATCTATATACCACTCGGTTATTTATAGGTGTACGAAATAAAATACTTAATTTTATATTTTTGACTTTATATTGTCACGTTAACTATTTCTAAATTCCTAAAAATGCACATATTAATCTTTTAATTTATAAAATATAGTTGCTACCCATAACTAAGTCCTATTTTACTATTCATATTCTGATTCTACTCTTCTTGAATTATTTATATCTATTTTCATTAGTTTTATGACTTTCGAATTCTCTTAAAACTTCTCGTAGCTCAACACCCATGAATTCTGAAATTTTCTAACTCATTTCTCTTCTATTCATGCTTCACTTGTCAATATCATTTAACTATGGCCGTACACTGAAGTAAAGTTTAACTTTCACGTCATATCAGGTTCAATAGAATTAATTATCGGTAACTCTCAATAAGATAATACTGTTTCAACATTGCTATCATTTCATATATTAGACTGTATAATTGTATATTGTTATAATCGCTCTCTGCTGTTGAAATATACGCTGTCGTATATCATTTCCATTGCATTATCGATTTGTGTAACTTTTAAGCATCATCGTTGACCTCATTTTCATTCTCAATGAATATTTGTATTAACACAATGTTTTAATATTCACCTAACCTTATGTCATATACCTTTATTTCCTATAGCACAAGGAAAGTGACCAAAATCGGACCCCCATTTGGTTTTCTACCTGTATTGTTATTTGATATGATTTCTAACATTGTATCTGGTTCAGATTAACTTATAATGCCCAGATTTTCCCATGAAATGTTTTCATTAAAAGAAGCAAAAATGATGTCTGGGAAAAAGTTTGTTAATTCCGGACCCCTCTTAAGAATGAACGTAAAATCACATGAAACTTCTAGAAAAGTAGCGAAGAACGTGAAAATACTTTATGTTTACATTATATAATGTCTTGTTAGGAACACAGCTTATTGTTATGACCACAAAATCCAGATTCCGACCACTTTGAGAGTCCCATTTTTTTTCCCGCAAGGACTGATATTTTTTGGGCCATCTGAAACATTATTTTGAATGGCTTAAATTAAAAACCAAGAATTTTTAATCTGAATTTCAGGAGTCCAACTCAGGGTTATTAGGGGTCCGACTTAGGAATTTTAGGTGTCCGACTTAGGAAAGCCGCGGGGGTCGTACTTCGGCCATCTTGTACTTGATATTTTCGAGGCTATGAAAAACAAGTAGTTCCGTGAAGAACTATACAGCCTATTTTCATATATCCTACT
Organism: Meconema thalassinum; assembly: GCA_946902985.2. Taxonomy (NCBI): domain Eukaryota; kingdom Metazoa; phylum Arthropoda; class Insecta; order Orthoptera; family Tettigoniidae; genus Meconema; species Meconema thalassinum. The sequence goes on along the minus strand of OX336388.2, from coordinate 215,335,544 downwards.
TATGTTAACTGCCACTATCAACATACACAATTTCTGTTTGATTGCTGTAATAGATTCGTAGATATTGAGAACCGACTAAATATTTCGGATGGTCGCCATGTTGGATTTTATATATGTAGGTCCTAGAGTTATGTACTGTTACATGCAGATTATTGTAAACGTGTAGTATTCAAACTTCAATCGCATAATTAGGACACAAGAAAAAACAAGGAGATTTTAAAATTTTGCACAGCTGCCATCTTGAGGTTATGGAAACAATTGAAATAAATTAGATGCCAGTGGATTAACATTCGTATAATGATTTACTGTACCAAGTTTCACTGCACGCGGATGGTTAAATTGCGAGAAACGTCCATGTGAATATTTATAACTCGCGTCACCGCCATGTTGAATTTGTGATCACCAGGTTATTTAAAGTCCTATAGGTGAACTTAAGTTCATAGCCCCTATGAACATTAAAAAATGCAGTTTGATTGCTAAAATAGATTCGTAGATATTCAGTATCGTCTAAATATTTCGGATGGTCGCCATGTTGGATTGTTAAATGTATAGGCCATAGAGCCATGCACCATTAAAGGAAAATTATTGCGTAGGTTAATTATTCAAACTTTCACTTCGATCGCATGACTACGTCACAAGAAATAAAAACTTAATTTTAAAATTCGCACTGCCGCCATCTTGAGGTTATGTAAACAATTGAACTAAATTAGATACCAGTGGATTACAATGTGTATAAATATTTCCTGTACCAGGTTTCAGTGCGCTTGGAACATTAAATCGCGAGAAAGGTCTATTTAAAATGTTCAAATTCGCTTGGCCGCCATGTTCGTTTTGTAGTTAACGGGTTTTTGAAAGTCTTATAGATGGACTTCCAGTAGTGCCCTTTATCTCCGTACAAAATTTTAGGGAGATACCGCTAATAGTTTCAGAGATATAGAATGCCGGTGAAATATTTCGCACATCCGCCATCTTGTGATTATGTGAACAATTAAACGAAGTTAGATGCCGGTGCATTACAATGTATATAAACATATACTGTACCAAGTTTCATTGCGTTTGGTTGGTCAAATCGCGAGAAACGTCTATTTAAAAGTCGCAAATTCGCTTGGCCTCCATGTTGGTTTTGTAGTTACCAGGTTTTCAAAAGTCACATAAGTGAACTTATAGTAGTTCCCTCTATTACATTAGAATATGTCAGGGTAATATCGGTAATAGTTTCGGAGATATTGAATGCTGGTGAAATATTTCGCACAGCCGCCATGTTGGATTGGCGAGTCGTAACAAAATTTGAAGGGCACGGTCGAGGTCGCCGGGAATAGTGCTATGAACTTTCCGAGTTTCATTGAAATCGCTCCTGCCGTTTAGATTTTATTAGGGGGGGACACACACACGAATCACACACATACACACACACGCACACACACACGGACAAAAGGTGATCTCATAAGCCTATTTTTTTCAAAATTGAAAATAGGCTAAAAATGAATAGGTATTTCGACAAGCAAATACAACATTTATCATGTGTATCGCTTACTTAAGACAGTACTGTAAACACAATGTGACTTACCCTCTTTGAAATATAAAACAATCACTATTCCATGAGCACGTTTAAAAACATCCTCTCAAATGAAAACCAGTAATGGTGGAACTGACGGGATACTCCCCACAGTCCAGTGCTACCACCTCCACAACACAACATTTCCTTTCGTACCTTCTCATTCAATCTTTTGCCACCATGCGGCAGCTCTGTCCAAGCAAAATAAGGCAGGGGTTCGACGTAGGGAATCGGGTCCGACTTTGGTCACTTTCCTCTAATGTTATTTCATCGTAGATCCTATAATCCTTTACTCATATTACCATATTATTCCATTACATTTGCTCAAGAAAGTCGCCATGATCATTGAAGGGATTACTTATACCTTTCATTATAGCAGATTCATATACCTTCAAATAACATCAACTTACTCATAACTATTTTTGCTTATATATCGTGCTTTCATTTATAATATCATGCTTCCTTTTATACGTCGAATTGATACGCTTATTAGCATATTTTCATTTATAAAAAAAATAGGCTTATGAGATCACCTTTCGTCAGTGTGTCCGTGTGTGTGTGTGTCCCTCTAATTAAATCCAAACGGCTCGAGTGATTTCAATGAAACTCGGTAATTTCATAGCACTATTTGGGACAACCCCGACCATGCCCTTTAAATTTTGTTACGTCTCACCAATCCAACATGGCGGCTATGCGAAATATTTCATCAGCATTCAATATCTCCGAAACTATTACCGATATCACCCTGGATTTTTTTACGGCGCCAAAGGGAACTACAAGAAATTCACCTATGTGACTTTTCTTTTGAAAAACTGGTAACAACAAAACCAACATGGCGGCCACGCGAATTTGTGACTTTAAATAGACGTTACTCGCGTTTTAACCAACCAAACGCAATAAAACTTGGTACAGTTTATGTTTATACACATTGTAATGCACCAATATCTACCTTCGTTCAATTGTTTACATAACCACAAGATGGCGGATGTGCGAAATATTTCACCGGAATTCCATATCTCTGGAACTATTACCGGTATCACCCTGAAATTTTGTACGGAGATTAAGGCCACTACAGGAAGTTCATTTATGATACTTTCAAAAATCGGTTAACTACAAAACGAACATGGCGGCCAAGCGAATTTGAAAGTTTTAAAAAGTCTTTTCTCGCGATTTAATAATCCAAACGCAATTAAACTTGGTACATCATATGATTATACACACTGTAATGCACTGGTATCTAATTTAGTTCAATTGTTTACATAACCTCAAGATGGTGTCTGTGCGAATTTTAAAATTAAGTTTCTATTTCTTGTTTTGTGATCATGCGATCGAAGTGAAAAATTTAATATTTAACCTACCCAATAATTTTCCTTTAATGGTGCATGGCTCTACGGCATATACATATAACAATCCAACATGGCGAAAAAACGAAATATTTAGACGATTCTCAAAATCTACCAATCTATTTAGCAATCAAACTGAATTTCTAATGTTCATAGGGGCTATGAGCATAAGTTCACCTATAGGACTTTCAATATCCTTGTGATCACAAACCCAACATGGCGGCGACGCGAATTATAAATATTCACATGGACGTTTCTCGCAATTTAACCATCCGTGTGCAGTGAAACTTGGTACAGTAAATCCTTCTACAAATGTTAATCCACTGGCATCTAATTTATTTCAATTGTTTCCATAACCACAAGATGGCAGCTGTGCGAAATTTTAAAATCTCGTTTTTACTTCCCGTGTCCTAATCATGCGATTAATTTTGAATACTGCACGTGCACAATAATTTTCATGTAACAGTACATAACTCTAAGGCCTACAAATATAAAAATCCAACATTTCGACCATCCGAAATATTTAGTCGGTTCTCAATTTTCTTCGAATCTATTACAGCAATGAAACTGAAATTTCGTATATTGGTAGTGGCAATTAACATAAGTAGGATATGTGAAAATAAGCTTTAGTTCTTCACGGAACTACTTGTTTTTCCTTGAAATAATGCTGACTGTTAATTTTTTGTTTGTAATAATCTTATAATATTCATTATTAAAGAAATATCTATTCATAATAATAATACAGTTCCTTTTCTCACCATACTTATCTGTTCTACTGTGTAATAAACATATATAATTATTTGTCACAACAAATGATTATATTCATTGCTAATTATTCAATGTGTCACTATTGTGGATAATCTCACAGAACTTAATAAGAGTATCCTAAAATTCTTTAATAAATTATTCCTACCAGCTGTTACTGTCTGACTTCATAATAGTGAATTCATTGTTCACTCTCATTATCTTAACATAGATCTGTTCTCTCCATAAGATAATCCAATATCGATCTTCACCAAGATCTATAAAGAATGTAGTCTTATAATAAACTCGAAAATAGCCTTAAATTATCCTATTGATACAAAAATCTCCAATATCTCTATATATAAAAAAATGAAGATTTGTCTGTTTTTTCTGAATTTCTACGGAAATTTGCGTTATTTACGCGTTTCAGACTGTTTTATGGCGGACGCGCGCGATAATAATTTTTTTGACTGTCTGTCTGTCTGTCTGTTTGTTTGTTTGTTTGTCTGTATGTGGACAAAGTTGTTCCCTTATAACTCGAGAACGGCTGGGTGGATCAACGTAAAATTTGGTACCGATATCCTTCATAGGCACAACACTGATCATTGATGTAACTCTTCTCTGTACCTCTCATAAAAGGGGGCCTACCCCCTTAAAATACTTGCTGAAAGGCTTAGAAGGGCGAGACAAAGCTCATTTTCAGCCCTAAAACCAACAGTTTTTGAGATATTTCCAGAAAACGAATTTCATTTAATACAATAACGAACGGATGCAAGCCGGTAACCATGGAAACGGAATCTCACAGGTCCATATATTGCTGTAAGACGCAATACAATTCCATTTATTACAATACTGAGATAGTTTGCAAACGGCTATGAGGTTATAAAGGAACCAAATTAAGCTGTACAATTCATGAATGTCATATAATGCGCTTAAGGGAGTCAGGGGGTACTCTAGATTTTTTCACGCGATTTACAAGTGCGAGTGTGGTACGGAAGGTCTATTAAATCCCTATCCTTATATTGTTATATTAATATAATAATTATTATTATTATTATACTACGGCCTACAACGACGAGACAAAGCTTATTTTCAGCCTCTTGGTGTCAGAAACAAAACTCGGTGCCCCTAAACAGCCGTCATGGATCCCCGAAAACTACATTTTAAGGCTCTAAAACCAAGGAATGTAAGCCAGTAACCATGGCAACAGTATCTCAAAAGGTGACATCCTACTTTCCATCTATTTCTGCAAGAAGTAAAGCCACTCCATTTATTAAATTTCTGTTAATGTTTCCAAATGGCTATAAGGTTATTACCGAATCAACTAAAACTGTAAAATTCATCAATGCGCTTACGGGGGTCAAGGGACACCCTAGGTTTTTTCACACGACTTAAATGTTCGATATGTCGTACAGAAGGTCTAATATATCTCCCAACAGAAACATTATTTTCAAAAATTCGTAATTGAAATCTTTTTTTTTCTCTCTTTTAGGAATTTGGGCCATTGGAGGCTAAAAAAACTGAATTTTCATGCACCACCAGCCTTTATAATTTATTAAAGGCGTCTTCCTCTGGATGGGGCTTGACACAACAGTGAAGGTCAGTTTTATTTGACGTGTATTGCGTTTCGTCTACGAGCCTTTCATTTTTATTTTCACGTCAGGAAGTACACGTTAGGTAAATTTAGTTTCAGAGCATATTTTAACTAATCATTTTTCTTTGTCGACAAACAGGTTCCAAGCCTGTAACCATTGCAGCAGTAGCTCAATTGATTACGTCTGGTTGTTATTACCGAAGACCGTTCGATGAATGGGTACTTCTGCTAGTACTGTATATATTTTAAAACATTAACCGTAAGAATCCAATATCTAAATCCTAAATCCAATAAATCCTAAATTTAAAAATTCCGAAAATAAAAATCAAAGATTTAAATTCCTAAATCTCAAATCTAAAGTTCGAAACTTCCTAAAATTCAAATTCAAAATCTAAAATTCCTAAAACTCACATCGAAATTTGAAAATCCAAAAATTGTAATAATGATCGCTCCAATGAAATTTAAGAATTTCAGATATCTCCTAAATACTGTAATTAAACATTAAAATTCACCGAAAATAGTCATCCATAATATCCATGGTATACAGACCAATATTGGCGTAACCCTATCCTATTCCTAAATGGAGATTATGTTTGAATCAAATAGTTAGCAGTGTAGCGCACAAACTGGCAAATTGGCGTAACTCTCAACAACTTCCTTCAATGTGAAATTTTAAAAGCATCAGGGAGATGTAACCCAAATCTTGGTGAAAGTCGAGCAAGCCACTTGGAGTAACCCTCAGTTCAGCAGAATATTCTATCAAAGCTCACCAACTGTGATAAATTGTGAAACGATTATATTTAACTCGATTAAGAAGGTATCTTCTTCAAAATATTCACCAGTCATAATGCTGAAATACTCAGGTAATCCTGAGGTTAATGAGAGAAAATGGTGACTTCCGGATCTGTAAGAACCAAGCATACGAACAGGAGCTTGTTTCTCTCACTTAGATGTGTTAACAATTCAAAATGTCGAAAAACAATTACATAGGAAAGTAAGTGTCTAGTAAAGTATCTCTGTGAGACAGACCGAAGGACAGACAGCCACACATTTTCCCGATCTCATAAGTCTACTGAAGATTAAGATGGCGGACAGGATGGAAAGCCGTGTTGATTCCGCTCTTAAAAGTATTGAAAATATTACGGATTTAAGTAGATATCTCAAGAAGGAATCAAAGGACGACTTGTATAAAGCGGTAAGGATTATACGAGAATGCTTTGTTGAACTGAAATCTAAACTATGCAGATGTGAGGAACATGTTAAAGAGCTTACTTTATGTGAGGTTATGCAACTAGACAATGACATTGTAGTACAGGAAGACAATAGTTGGTCGGGACAAGTGGCGCAGTCTGGTGACCTAGAGAGGCAAAACGTGGTACCGGCTCCCGCGGCTCAGTCGAAAGAGATACAACAAATTAAAGAGGGAGCAGGAAACATGACGGTCAAATTACTAGTGCCACCTAGCGGCCAGAGGGACAACTCGCTAGTGGCACCCAAATATCCCATAGATGAAGCAAACCATCACGGAGAAGGCGATGGAGTAATGCTACAGCGATCAGAGTCGTATGACATTCATCATAGCGAGATTTTATCGAATTCAGAAATAGAGGCGAGAATCATGGGGAAAATTAACCTGCAGATACAGTCCATGATGGATAATATGCACATAATGGTTAGAAACGAACTGAAAGAGTCAACTCAACAGTCGTTTGAATTTCATAACACACAGCATGAAACCAGTCAGTCCCCTGATGAGAAACTCAGCAAGGAAACCAGAATTGGACGTCGTAAACAAGGAGTTTGCCACAGCAACAAGTCGACAGGTCAGACAGCAACCAGACAGGCATAACAGAAATGAATGCGATACCCAAAGTAACAGATACCAGTTACGCCCTGCTCAGCAAGAACATCGCCCACTGCCCACAGCCAAAATAGGGAAGGGGAATAACAGTGGTGGACGACTCAAACCGGCACTAAGGCTATACTGGATGTACATCGGACACCTGGACGAAGAAACCACGGAAGAAGACATCACCTCTTATGTGGCAGAAAAGGACATTAATAGCGTCAAAGCATGCTTCACCATTCGAACAAGAGGAAGGAACAAAGCGTTCAAGATAGCATTCCTGGAGAAAGACAAGGAAGTGGTTGACGATGAAAATTTTTGGCCTAAAGAGGTTACTTTTCGCCCCTTCGAGTTTTAACACTGATGGCCGGTTATCAACAAAATCTACCATCGCAAGAGGCCATCCGGAGTGCAGATCACACAGCAACAAAATCATCAACAACCATATCACTGAGTGCGTCAGATTAATGACTTGGAATGTAGAAGGGTTGAAGAGTGTATTGGCCTTGACCCCACGACTCACACTTCTAGAGAATGACTTCCTGCTTTTTACAGAAACTTTCAGCATGGAAGAAATAGGCATTAACGGTTTCTACGGTATTCGCTCTCCAGCCAGGAAAGGCGACAGAGGCCGCCCCTCAGGCGGATTGAGCTGCTATATAAAGCCGCACCTACAACCTATCAGCCAAATTATTAGCACATTCAACACCCTAACAGTAAACATTAGTAAGATGAACATAATACGAGCGTACGTCACGCCCAATACAGATCCTGAGGTTATAATAGACGAGCTAGGGAAGGCACTGGAGAACACAGATAATGATAAACCAACCCTGTTACTTGGTGACCTGAATTGCCGCGTAGACAAATGGGATACAAAATCTCAAGCGGTCACAGACTTTCTTCTAGATTACCATCTAAGGCTTCTAAACAGGAAGTGTGATTACACGTACATTGCTCCAAATGGAAGGAGCACAATCGATTTAATCTTCTCAAATGCAGGAGGACACGCACAAGTGAAGACCGAAAAAGTAGTAATCAGAAAACACCTCCCAGTAATAGCGGAAATCCAACTAAGTACTGGAACACAGCATCAGAGGGGAGAACCCCCTAAGCAGAGAGTCTGTAGACATATAGAGGAGGAAAGATGGCAAATGTACAGAGAGGAGATACCGACAATCATGCATATGATAGGGCAGGGGAACCTGGATGGAGCGACAGCAGCACTGAATGACACAATTATAAACGCCACCACTGTTATACCTACATATGATCGCATTGCAAAGCCATGGTTTGATGAGGAATGTTACGTCATGAGACAAACAACGATACATTTACCTCATTCCGCTAGGGTATTTGGTATGGACGCACTAACGAAATATGCTGAGGAGCGTCAGAAATATAAAAGTCTACTAAAAGAAAAGAAAACAGAGTACGATTTATACATAGAGCAGAAGTTAATAGCCGAGGCAGAAGCGAAACCTTATAAAATCTTAAGGAACTCGAAGAAGAAGGCAGCAACTCCTCTCATAAGCATGGCGCAATGGGAGGCACATTTTAGTCATCTTCTCGGATAAACTAATATAAGGACAAACGGCTTCACACCGCAGCTGGCAAACATCCAAGACACTCGCCCAATCTCAACAGAGGAGGTCAGACAACTTATAAGCCATGGGAAAAATAACAAAGCTGCTGGGACAGATGGGATTTTTACAGAGCATTTAAAAGACACACTCCATGACCTGTTAGACCCGCTAACATGTCTATTTAACGAATGCCTAATACGTAAGTCAATCCCAGAACAATGGAGGAAGACACTCATAATTGTGATCTACAAAGGGAAAGGGAAGAAGGAGGATCCAAACTCTTACAGGGGAATTGCCCTGGAAAATGTTATGTTCAAAACCTTCTCTAAACTCCTTCTAATACGGGTGGAACAAAGACTACATGCTAACATACCATCAAAGCAATATGGCTTTACCCGGGGTAGATCAACTCTACAGTCTGTACAGGAACTTGTGCAAGAAATAATAACGACCTTAGCCCAACACGGTAGACCGCTGTATGCAATCTACACAGACTATTCCAAGGCATTTGACAGTATCAACAGAAGGATACTTATCCGCAAACTGGAAAACATATTAGGCACCTCCAATAGTGAATTAGAAACATTTAAATCGATTTTAAACGTGAACTATGTTACTATCCATGATGGCATCACCACGTCGAGGAGTATCACTCAAACAAAAGGGGTTCTACAAGGGGATCCCATGAGTCCAGTCCTCTTCAACGTAATGACCTCAGACATTGGGCAAACATTAGACTCAAGAACAGTCAAGTTACTCATGTACGCGGATGACATGGTCATCCTCTCAAGACACCGAGATGACCTACAAACAGCTATGGGGAACATTAGGGTATGGGCGGAAGAAAACTCTATGGAAATTAACAGCTCCAAAACAAAGGCTATGAAATTTAGAAGGGGAGGAAGGATAGCTAAAATGGACCAACTCAAGTGTGGAGAAAAACCTTTAGAATTCGTACTCAACTTCAAATGCCTGGGTGTCGTGCTACAAACTACTGGAACTGCTTTCTCCCTGCATGTACAGGAGCGCGCTACGGCAGCAACGAAAGCCTCATACGACATTCCCAAACTCCAAGGCCTATCCCTGTCAACAGCGATAAAGCTATTCAAAATTAAAGTTATGCCGACCGCCACATATGGCATACAATTAATTTGGCCCTACTTGTCGGTGAATAACCTCAGGAAGCAAGAGAGCGTCAAATCGAGATTTATTAAGAGAGCTCTATCTATATCAAAATTCTCAAGGAACAGCTACGCCTATAAAATAGCACAGGAATCCTTCTTTATAGAAGACGTAAAGCACTCTTTCGATCTACCGGAAACTCAAACGTATAAAACCATCATCGAGGAGAGACGAAAAAAAGCCGACGAAATACCACAAGAAATAATGGAGACTGAAGCAATGAAGACAGATATCTGGAAGGGGCCAAATTTCAAACTTCGACATCTGTATACGCGATTCGCTGTCCATGGGTTCCATGGAAGGATCTGTCAGAATGAGACATTTCATGAGCCCAAGGAGGACTGCGTCTGCAAGAATTGCAATAATCCATGCCCCAAATACCACTTAGTGGAATGTGTAAGCAGGTCTCAATCTCAAATCGCAGAAATGTCAGAGTGGTGAAAACGTGATTGTACACATTGTGTTTAATAAAATCATATAAGCCTACTTTTTCCTCATTTTAGCAAAATGTGAAAAGTAGGCTAAAAGTGTCGTATTAAAAAAAGTGTTCAATCGTGTCCGCACAATCTGACCATTCACTAATTTATTTTTCACACGGGTCATTTATTTAACACTCGCACTTGTTTATAACTATTTACAACTTTATGGGGTTTGAAGCCATTTTTAGCCTACTTTTCACATTTTGCAAAAATGAGGAAAAAGTAGACTTATGAGATCGGGCAAATGTGTGTCTGTCTGTCCTCCTGTCTGTCTGGCTGCGTGTCCCTCCCCCCTATCAACTCCTAAACGGCTGGAGCAATCGAAACAAAATATGGTGGGAGTAAAGATCTATACCCGAATATCTCAAGGCCATATTTGAAAATGATGTCAGTGCTACCAACTGCTGAAAAATCGCAATTGAATTTTGAGCTCCATGTTGGATATCTTGAAAGGTATGAATGGGACCTATTTCAAATATGGCACACGTATAGATAATAATATTGCAATTTAATTTCTAGGAGGCCATACATGGCAGAGTTGACAAAATGATTATAAGCATGCTGATAGGTCCAATTTTTATATGCATATAACTTCTACATTACCAATTGGAATTCAACCAAATGTCGTATGTGCTATGTGTACATAGACAGATATGACTGAGCGTATTCTTAAGAGCCTCCAGGGCTGCCAACAGTTAATAATTGCTCTCATTTTTAAAAATCCAAATACCCATATATCAGAAAGTATGCAAGCCGACAGCTTTAAACTATGCACACGTATAGTACATGACATTCTATAATAATTTGGAGTAACTTATATACGTCAGTGCTACCAACATGATTCTAAGCCTGCTGAGAGGTCCAACTTTAAATACATGTAACTTCTATACTATCATTTGGATTTCAACCAAATTTCGTGTGTGCTATGTGTACCATAACAGATATGACTATGCCGATTCTTAAGAGGAAACAGGGCTGCCAATTGTTAATAAATGCTGTCTATATTTTTGTTACCCTTATATCAATATATCAGAAAGTACGCAAGCCAATAGCTCTAAACTTTGCACACGTAAAGTACCTGGCATTCTAGATTAATTTGGAAGAACCAATATAGGCTTTCGCCAGTGCTGCCAACATGATTCTAAGCCTGCTGATAGGTCCAATATTTAATTGCATGTAACGTCCATGCTATTCATTGGACTTCAACCAAATTTTGTATTCTGTACCTTAAGAGATGGAACTAAGAAAATATTCAGTCACCAGGGCTGCCAACTGTAGTTCTCTATTAGGCTGCATTATGCCAGGTATACAGTATTTCGAACTAATTAGAAATTTCGATATTACCAACTTAATTTCGTCTTTATTCTAGATAGATCCATATAGATTAATCATTGGCATGAATCTTAAATTTTAAGAAAAGTAGGCTCTTTAGTTCGTCACGGAACTTCTTGTTCAGTGTTGCCTTAGTAAACAAAAGTTTGGTACTTTTCAGTCGGTCAACACGAATGTACCCAAAAGAGTTGGGTTATAACCTAATCCTGAAAAATTACATGAGATTAATAAATACACTAGGATGACCAGTTTCAATCGTCAAGCGATCATCATCAGATCCATTACACTTAGGCTATAAAATCTATGTTTGAAAATACAGGTGAAAATATTTACAATACGTACAATTATTTAGTTGCAGTATTGGTAATGCAACTTGTTGGTGTATGCTTGTTGTAGTATATATGATGTTAGGTGAAATGCTAAAATGGTGATAGAAATCCGAAAGTTTGCAGCTGCAGCGCGGAAGACACCCAACCAGATAAGTAGTAGCCTGTACTATACAGTAAAATCATAGTTGACCTTTTACAATCATATTGACACTCCAAACAGTCAAATTCCGGGTAAGCTTTAATAAGATATTCTGGCCAATTCGATGGCTCGTCATTCGCTACACGCTCGGGCTCAGCAGCGGACTGGATCCTCACTCTCACGGCGCTGGTTTGAAAATGCAGCGTGGCGCTTCGTTTAAACTCTTCGAACGACATGACTGCTCCCGGTCATGGGTGCATCACTACGTCGCATTGGTTTTGGTATTCCAAGTATCATGTTTCTTCACGACAGAAGTCAAAAGTGATTGAATGTTATCTTACCTCTCGTCTAATGATTCTGGTTGGTGGTTTTTACACCATGCGACTCGAGAAGAGAGTGTTCTGCTGTGTTCTGCTGTTTAGTTTATTGCTCACAAGCCCTAACCTCGTGAACTGGCGCCCACGCAAATATTATCTATATGAATATTAAGTTTAAGGATCATCGACATTGTATAAAACATTTCAAAGTCGTCCTTCTAGTCTCGGCTTGTTAAAATAAGCTTCATCGTGTCATTCTCGCCTGAATAGATATTTTTACCATTCTTTTTGTGTGCATGTAATTATTGTACTTAGAATAAGCAAATTACGGGTTCAGTACTACAGAAATTATATCGTATTATTTACACAAAATGTCAGTCTTATCAATTTGTTTTGATGAAAGGCTCTAAGAGAGTAGCAGTTAATGAGTTCCAATTATAAATACCACGATCAACGAAAGATTATTCCCCATAATTTGTGTGCTGCGTTATGTGGATGATCTCCACTGCTCAGGTAGGTGGGATTTCCGAGACGTTTGCCTAGTTCTCCCCATGCTGACCGATCAGTTTAAGTGTTAAGCATAGCGTATAGTCTGGACTTCGTCCTTTTATCCTTCAGAGATTCCCACCCAGGTTTTCTATCATTCATGATACACTGCTTCTAGCATTAAAATCGTTGAACACAAATGTGGCAGCCTTCCTTTGTACCGTATCCAGCTCAATGATGAACCCTACTTGATATGTGTCACAAACCGCCGAGCCGTAATCCAAATTCGCCTAACTGGGGTCAAATATCCTAATTACTTTACGGTAGAACTACTGCCTTCTAATACCGTCATTACAAAATGAAATGATTTGTACGCTTTGGAGACGACACAACCCACATGAGTACTCCATTTCATATCATTCCTTACAAGGATGCCCAAGTATTTGAAAGAGTCTTCTTCTAAAATATTTCCGAGCCGATATTTAATTGAAAATCATGCCTACGCCTCTCCCTATTCTCATGAGACTAATTTTACTCGTATTTATCTTCATTTTGTTTTCAACCGCCCATTTTTGGACCAGTTTGAGGTCAGTTTTTAACTGAACTATGATTTTTTCGGTATATTACACAATCATCCGAAAAAAATCAGAAGTCACTTTGAATCCCATTCGATAAGTCATTAATAAGTGCCAAGACTCGTATATATACACTGACTGGCAAAAAAGTAGAACACATTAATTCTTTATGTAATTTCTTAATTTATTCCACTAAAATGTATCGGTTTCCAAGAATGTTTCTGCCATCAACGACCGCTTCCCAAGACACCTTAAGCAGACGAGAACAGAAAAGAGCAGACGTATGGTGGGAATTTTACAGCTCTGACGCGATGATGAATAGGCACTGGACTCAGACTAACTACGAGTTGAGACATGTTGTCACCAGGTTTTCATGCCATGGTTCCCATCATGCGGGTTGCACCAATAAGCGACTTCATGAACCATGTGATTCGTGTGTGTGTAAACTGTGTGATGTTCGGTGTGGCAGATACCACTTGCAATTATGCAAAAATAGATAAAAATCATTGTGTGATTACGCTAAACATATAATGCACATTGTGTGCAAAATGAATGACAACTCTGTAACCGAAAAGAAGCTTTTCATTTTTAAGACATTCTTTTCTTGTATGGCCATTGGCTGCGATCAACAAATATTATTAATAAGTGCCAGAAATAACAGGGCCACAATCATACTAACCTGAGGGACACCTGATTCTGTCAAAATGTCCTCCGAAAATACATTACATATTTTAACCTTTTGTGAGCGACCCGTCAAACTCTCTTAAATCCATAAAATTTCCCTTCTATCAATCTTTGATGCCGCTAATTGACGGAGTAGTATATCATGTGGGACGATATTCAATGCCCTAGCAAACTCTATGGGTACGACGTTAACGTGCACTCCCTAGTCTAATGAGTCATTATTATCCTCAAAGAGTGAAAACATTTGACTCTCTCATGAGTACCCTTGACTAAATCCGTGTTTTTCCTAATGACCTATGATATTTTTCCCACTGTTTCCGAAAGTAATGAGAAATAAGGTGCTCCAACAGTTTACATATGATGGATGTAAGGCTAACAGGCCTATAGTTTCCCATTTCCAATCTCTTCGCTCTCTTAAATATTGGAACTATTGTAGCTATTTTCCAGTCTTCGGGAATTTGCGAGTTATTAATTGATACATTAAACAGCACTCCAATAATCACACAATGACTGTACCTCGCTGTGTTGACACAGGTATATTGTCTGGGCCTTTCGATATATTTCTAGGTAGCTATTTATTCTTGCTAGAATTCACAATTTTTTTATTCGGAAAGGTGGGCTCTCGGAATCATCGTTAAGGTCCAATACAGAGCTATTAAATATATTTAACACACTGTCTGTTTCTCAGTAATTATTTCACCATCTCCGCACATTATCATAGACAGGTCATTCGAATTTCCCTTCCTCCTTCTAATGTAGGTAACTATAAAAACATCCAGCCATTACCCCCACACCAATTAAGTTTTGCATGTTATTATCGTGAGCAGCCATCTTTTTGAGGATAATAATTCGATAATAATTTAAACTTTCGCATATGATCGTATCTATCGTGTCGTTATAAGTGCGGCCGGGGGGATAGAGGACGTGATGCACAAGAGAATTACGACAAGCTGGTAGAAACAAGGGTGTGAGACATCAGTTGCTTACCTACCATACGACTCACCTCTCCCACGGCCTTCCTATGTTAGGTGGAGATGCGTGTTGAACTAACTGCTACCGGGTTGCGAAGTCCATCAGCTTCCCAATACACGATATAAAAGCTCTGAAAGACTGTGAGGATGGGCAATAGGATATCCCACAAGCTAGATAGCTAAAATACCCCCACAGGTCCTACCCAGACCTAACCAAATAAAAAGTGATCTGTTTGGTTTTAAAATATTTAAAAACGAATTAGGCAACAATTGACAAGGTTATGGTAGAAAATAATAAACATATAAATAAAGGATCCGCGCCGTTTAAATAAAAGATAAACGCTCACTGAGCGCTACACAAATGACTGAAGGTCAACCAACAAACATTAAACTTTAAGAGGCAACGAAAATTGGAACAGACCCATATTTGGGAAAGATGACGTTAAAGACAAAGGCTAATTCAATTACATGATAAGCATCGAAAGCAAGCTACGGTTTAACGACAATACGGCTTACAAAACGATGGAATCGTACAATCGACTGGGGACGCAAGTTACAAATAAAACCTTCCTTCACTTAATAAAATATACTATTAAAATACCAGAATATTTTTTCAGTCTATTATCTTTCATTTTCCACCAAATTACAGTAATTCAATTTACATTACCATTTTAGTTCTACAACAACATCAATTTTGGCATCTCAACCGAATACCTTGACTGCACACGGCCATTGACATAAACAAATGACATCGTAATTGTACGACAATGACATAACAGTAAAACAAAATCAAATCGCTTCTTTCTTGCCTCCCAATTAAAACAGACGTTCAAGCTGAGTATTTAAAATAAACAAACTCCCTCAGTGAGAACAAGAAAGCAAGGAACAACATGAAATCACGGTGGGACAAATAAAATATAAATTAATAACAGCGGTAGATCTACTCGGATCTTCAAAAATGAAAACAATCTCCTCGAAAAGGAGCAACGATCAGAGAGAAACAAAAATCACTAACAGACGTACTCAACAGGTAAAAATAATATTAAACATAAGACAATTTACGGAGCTCCAAAATAATTAAATTTAAACTTCATAGATAGATTAAGACACCACTCGTACATGGTGCCTACTCACAAACATATTGTATTTCTAATTAACACCTTTCTGACCATCCCACATGTTGAAATAACTGTATTCTTCGACTTCGGAGTTCATCACAATCCACAAGTGGTAGTCACATCACATATCATTCTCCATCAGAATGATGGTCCTTTTCAGATCGTTGTTCTTGCAAGATATTCCAATTCAAATCGATCCACACCCAATTACCCCTGGGAGAGGTCAATATATAGACGACCCCCAGAGTAGTCCTTTCTCTCCAATATCAGGCTAGTTAATAATTAGTACAATATGGCTGCCGCTTTTGGCAGGGATTTAATTTCGCCCGTCATATTTTTGAAGATAAACCAATCAGAGGCGGGCTACACAACAATGTCATATAAGTTCATATTGCAGACGACCCTCCTAATTAAATAACTAGCAAATTAATTTCTGCCCTTTAAATGTTTTTATGATGTAAGTTAGGAATTTAACGTCATGAAAGTTTCACGTTTAAATCCGCAAGACACTGAATGGTGCTGCCATCTGAATGCCGATAGAAGGAACCACACCATCCAATACAGTCCACTGCTGCTAGAGCGCGCAAGTCCAATGTGGAAGATGGCCGCGTGGCTCAGCGGCAACATTCTCGCCCATTGGGGGCAAAATTCCGGCACCCCGGTGTCTCTAAAATCCAGAGTAGTCAAAAGGGACGTAAATCCAATAACATAATAATATTCAGAGGTCTGACCTTGGCAGAAATATTGGAGGAAGTGGAAAAGGAGTAATGACGACATGATTATTGCTCGCTGGCATCAAATCAGCACAGTAACTACTGTCTCCACGACTCTCCCCGAGCAGGAGGGGACCGCGACATTGAGGACTTGCGATATGATGGACGCTTCTGGTCATCAACGTCCCAGGATATAAGCGGAGGCGGTGTGCCGCTGAATTGTGTGTAAGCAGTGTCCACACTGCATGATCTAAATGTGATGTGGGACTGTGCATATCATGCTTCTTGCCGTTCCACACCAAGTAACTAGTCACTTGACTATAATTATGATCGAAGGTTCAAAGATGTCAAAATACTTGCTCAGTGCTTTTTAAAGCGTAATATTATGAAGATAAGTATTTAGCAACAAACATGCAATTGGTGCATTATTGTATTTATAAATCACCATTCAGAATATGCAGTAAGGTTCTTGACAACATACACGGTATGTTACATATATGTAACGCCCTGTATTTAAGGAACTTAAGATGCCACCTAGGTAAAATATGGTCTGAGCAGCGTAATAACTCCATATGGTATGACTTATTAATAAAACATCAACATTTTCAAAAAGTATTAATTCAGGCGTTCATGGGTTAAGGTACCGGTACTCATCGATCCTACTGAAGACATGTCATTACAAGTTATTTTATTTTCTTGAAATTGATATCACTGATTCCAAGAATATAAACTAGTGAATTTTTGCCAAAAAAGAAAAATTAAATAAATTTGGGGGGTCTTTTTCAAAGATTAATCACAAAAATAAGGTGCATTTTTGGGACGCGATATCTTTGCTCTTTTTCAACTTAATTGAGCCATTGTTGTTGCAAATTGATCTGCTGTATGTTCGGAATGTTGTATAGCAGAATCGTTTTTGTATCATTGATTGAGGCAAATATATCAGCTTTATTTTACAATTTACGTTATTTTGATTGAAAAATAAATTAATTGTGGGGGGCGCGACCCCTCATTTCAATTTAACAGCTTCATTCTGCTTTAAAACATAGCTGCATTATTTGTCTATATTTTAGTTTTTAAATGAAACTAATATCTGCATTCTAAGTGGACATTTTAACTGCCCAAGTGAAGACAAATATTGAAAAAAATGAAGTGAGACAAATCGTAACTTAAAGTTGAGGCAGGCTACACATTTAGATTAAAGAGTCTTACTTTTCAACTTCTGAAAACTGCCTTTTCTTTGGATTTTAGGCTAATCTTCTGCATTCCCCGACCCGTGAGTATCTCCTACATTGTTTTAGTTCTGTAGTAGATTGTTTCAAAGCCAGATTAATGTGTGCTTTATCTGCTGCACCTATGCGTCAAAGTGACAGCTACTGAAAAGCGTGCACAACGATCATTAAAGTGAATATAAATGAGCTAAACATCAGTAAAGCTAGTATAAACTATATATTTTTGGAAACTAGAGAGGACATACTATCGAATAAGTCAATAAAAAAATCGAAAATTTTCTTGAAAATGACTAATGGAAGGGTCGATGAGTACCTTAAGTCTCTCATTATAAGCCTATTGGGGAGAGTGTGGTCTATGAACATGCGAGATTTCTCGCACGGGTCCGCTAATAAACTTAAAAACGCATAAACCCAAAATTAATAATTCTCTACTAAATATGAGGTACCGGTACTCAGATCTTCAAGTAAATTAATTATGAAAGTTTCTTCCATTCTCTGCCGTTGTTCTTGATCCTGCTACTTTTGGGGTATATTAATCTTAGGAATCAGTAAGACATGGTTACAATGTTTACCATACACTCTATATAGGCCCTACTCTGGTATGCTGATGAAAATTTGATAATTGTTTGTTATTTATTACGTAGTCCACGATAGGTCGAAAATCACTGCCACGCGAAGTGAACTTATGTACATCTTGATTATAAACTAAGTGTCTAGTACTTTTAATTCATAATGGTTTCCAAAATCAATTAGCTCTTGTCCATTTGCATCATACCCAGTTCTCCGTTAGGAACAACAATTCCATCAACATGCTAATTGGCATTCCTTGCATTCAAATCTCCAACCGCAATACAGTGCCGCTATTTTTTTAATGTTATCTTTTGCTGCATGCATGCAATAGTAAAATTATCCTGTTACCTCTTTGTTTTTGCCCTCCTCTTGTGCATAGACCCCAAATATATACATAGAACCCTGAGCAGTCTTTATTCGTAGGTGAAGGGTTCTTTCTACTTAAAATAATAGGAGTTGAAGAGAGACTTCAACTTCATCTAAATTATGTTTCCACTCCGGCTGCAGTTATCTTATTGCTGGGTACTTAACTGTAGAGTAGTACATAGTCTTCCATTTCTAGGGAGTCCTTCAGTTTCTCATTCGATTGAGTAATGACAGCTATATCTAAATCTGATGCCCTTAGTTCCTTCTCGTGAATGTTTTGTTTTTAACCTGGACCTCCGGCATTCTAACCAACGTATTTCAACTGTTAAGTGATAGTTATTTTCCGGCCAAGGGTCGTCATCGAAGAGTCGGTCCGGTTAATCCTTTTTGGAGATGCTGAGTATTTTTTCTTTGAACACGTTACTAGCCTGAAGCACATCCCCAACCTAGAAGACTAGTCTTTCTTCCATTAGGATTAGCATAACTTAGCCAAGAGAGTCTCGTTTTTCATGCCAGGTACTTGGCCTCAACGTCCTCTCTTATAGGGCAGCATTTACTGGTTTCATTAGCTGATGGACTCCCCAACTAGAGCAAATCTTCAGGTTGAACAATTGCAGGTACCCGGCATCAGTGCACCATTCATGGCCTTCAATCCAGCTATTGCTCCTCCTCCTTTATCCGGGCTTTGGTCCGGCTCCAGAAAATTTGAGTCATTCCTAAACGCGGAGTTTCAAACTGGTAGTAATAATAGCCAATGTATACATGACAGAAAGACAAAGCTGAACCTTAACCAGATCTAAATTATTTATCATAGTTAGGATTTTTTCGATGGAAGGGAGTAGTGATTCACAAAAATAAGCAAATTCCATTAAATTACAGAATTATCCTTTATAAATCATACAGAAAAATAATAATCATAAGTGAATATTTCAATGTTTATACGTAAAATCAATGCTGTATACAGTAAGTTAAGAATAATGCTGAATACTCTGGAACATAAAATAAAATGTTCATATTTTTTATATACCTGAACAGAATATTAATTATTCCAGGGAATGCAATTACAAATATTTTTATATGTTGGTAATTTACCTAGAATGTGACAAACGCCTGAACCACTTACAACATACATTGATTATCAGATTAATGGCAAACATCCTATTATGTTAGAAATAATGCGGCGGAAATGGAAATGAGACACACTGAGGAGGTCACATTGCAAAGCAGGCACTCGATAGGAACCCGCAAGAAAAACGGGAAAATGGCTGTCCCAGGATTGCATTATGAAGGACCGTAGAAGAGGAAGGTCAACAACAGGGGAACAGCAGGGGAGATATCAATGCCCTTGCTAGGAACCTAGCTTGAGGCTAGTACAACTTAACATGAATAAGTACACAATTATGCACATAAAATAACCGATCATAATAATAGAAAACAAACTAAAATTAACTAACTCATGAAAATACTGGGGAAGACGATGAATCTACTCAATGACGACCTTAATCAAAACGTGGTTCAATAATAAAATATGCGCACTGAGAAAAGGTTTAGCAATGGGGTCTCCACTGAACGTGCCAACCGCAAACATTTCTACAATAGCAGTGCAAACTGTGTTCTTAGCAAATACTATAACTCTAAAAAGGGAATGGTACAGTGGAAGTGACTCGTAAATATTTCACCAAGTGTCTATGAAACGGAAATAACAAATGAAGAAACCATACTCCAAGCAATCACAAAAGTACACAACTCCATTGCAGTTACCAAAGAACCTGAAGCACAAAGCGCAATAAATTATACCGAAATAACTATAAAACGGACAGGTTATGAATGCCTACATTAAGTCTTCCGCAAACCTACACAAACATCACACGCAATTGGCAATTACTCGAACCATCCTAGCACACATAAATTAGTGGGATCCAATAAAATGGTATAGGGCATCAAACTACTAAAGTAATATGAAAACATCGAAAGAGATATCAGAATAGTGAAGCAAATAGCCCACGAAAAGAATTTCTGATCGAAATGAATAGATCAAATTATATTCAGACAGATATAAAACAACTTAAAAGCCTGAGAAAAAATCGGTTAAAATTCGTGAACGCGAATACATTCAAAGTCACGAATTTTATCAAGGAACAAGGCATCAAAATTCCCTTCGTTACAAACAACACTACCCCCAGGCATATCAAAACACTAATATATATATATATATATATATACAAGACTCGCTCTCAAAATCTAGGGTGTACTCCATAATATTCCAAGAATTACGGTGTCAAATAAATTACTTAAGATAACGCAGCGAACCAATGAATACACGATAAATTTACACGGAAATGCGTTAAAATCCGGCTCTCATTTGGCTGTATGTAAACATACGAACCAAGCGGGAAACAAATTCAGCAACAAAGAAACAAACTTGAAAATCATTTATCATGAATTGAAAGGCAGAACCCTCCATATATATGAAGCAATTGAGATACACTTAGCTAAAACAAATAGTGCATACATCCTAAACGAACACACATTCATGGAGAAACCATCCCACGTCACCTTACTAGAATATATCCATGGTAAGGAACAGGAGAAACATTAACAGTCAGACTAGATAATGGGGGAGGGGGGGGGGCGTGGCGGGGAGGGGGGGGCATGTTATTGGAGTGGGATTTACTATGTAACATTTTTATCTTCAATAGAAACAAGATCCGAATCATGGCAGTATTAAAGAGTTCAAGACGTTCCCGATGGACTATTTGCGTTTAAAAATGACTTAAGATTAAGCCCAGTGGGAAAGCAGATTTGTCGTTACTATTCAATGTCCAAAATACTGTACCATACAATTTTTCAGAGCATTTCTAGACCTGGCTAGCAGAGAAATATCTCTTAAGCAAAACCAAAGACACAAAAATGCGAAGGCAGACAATGGAAGGGGCTAGAAAATAAGGGAACAGCTCCAGAACGAAAATTCCTTTTCAGTTCAAATCAGACAGTGAAATGTGGCAGAAGCTAAACATGAACGAAAGCCACATCACCCAAATAAGCAGCTAAGTTCATTAATCCACATCAGAACATTATTCTGTCCTTTTATTGAGCATTACAGAGTATCACACTATAGAAGTTAACTTCCAGACCAATAGCCACTAACATTTTCATTACAAAAAATCACCTAAGTTTGAAATAAACTTCTGTAATAGTGAATAAAGTGTGCATTTCTTTCCTGAAATATTCGTTAGCATTTAAATTCCACGTCAAGACAAATTAACGGCCTTTGCCCACTTTGGATTATCTTTTGTAAAACAGAGTGAAGTCTATTCTCATTGTGGCTTTTGAATATTAATTATAAACTAGAGGACCCGTGCTGCTCCGCAGCATTCACTTCAACAATCCTACAGCACTTCTGTCCATATGACATTTGCATGTCTTCATGCTAGTGACCTGAACAGACATTTACGGTACCGTCGCTTTAGGGTATATGATGAAGTAGACTTATGAGATCAAATGTGTGGGTGTCTGCCTGTCCTCTGTGTGTGTGTCCCACTATTTACCCTGCGTAAGCTTAAAAAGGCGCACGGACGTCAGGCCGAGGTGAACAGCTATCTCCAAACACATAAGCTATACTCTTCTCTGAAGAATTAACTCGACACGACTCGGCAGTTTGATGCTGGCTGAAGCTAGGGTAATAGGTCGCTCGCAAGCTCGTAAACTCACTCTGAAGCTAGTAATTTAAATTTCCACTGAATGGAGATTACTGGAAGAAATGGAAACGTAAATACACTTACAGTGGCCGATGTGGGAGCTGTCGCGGACTTTCTTGCAGAACTTTTCATGCTGAACAATTCTCAGAGAATATCGATTTTTTTAAAGACACAGGGACGTTAGGTTTTTCTTCATCTCCATTCACTGAAATCGTAAATGCTTGGCTTCTTTTGGTCATAAATAAATGTTTTTCTACCTAGTCCTTCATCGAAAAATCCTTTACAGAATGGTGAAAAGCGCATCAAAATCCATCAAGTTGCTCACGAGATTACCCGTTACATCCAAGAATTGGGAACTTTGTTTTATACTAAGTAGATAGAGATATCCACACAATTTAAGGCTACAGCGGTACAATTTGGTGTTTTGTCTACTTATGAACAATGGTATAAATTTAAAATAAAAGATGGGTCTCTTAAATTTGAATTTAGAGATGTAACTCTTGGTTAACATATAGAGGTGTGCAAATTAATTGAATTAAATAAATAATTTTAATTAGTCGTAATTATTTTATTCAAAATCATTTTATTGACCAACTTCTTTTGTTGCCCTAATTAGTAGTGTTTCCTCTCCCGTGGAATTACACCTTTCCCATAAGGAATTGCGTCTGGAAACTTTCAGACAATTGGATTCCAGGGATATCTGAGCTGGGTCCATTTTCAATTTTTCATTGACTTTAGAATTCAAGTCAGGTGATTTCAATGCATAGTTCATGAATCTTTGAATAGTTCAATAGCGTTTATCAGTTAAAAGACCCCAAATCCCTCCGCTCTAATTTCACACGTAAAGTAGAGTGAAGTAATAAAAACGAATCGGGTGGCATTTTGCATTTGCAAGGCTCCTCTGTTAGTGGAAATTCTAAAAACACATTTTAATTTGAGTTTCTTAAATGAAAATATAATTAGGAGTCTTGGTTAAACCTTTGAAGTAATTTCATCGCCTTGTAAACATACTTAGTGCATTAAACCATGAAAAGTAAAAATGCAATTTTGGAAAACTGACATCGAATCTAATAATTTGCACATCTCTGTAAAGACAGCTATCGCCTCCACCCCTACATATAGAATAGTAAGTAAAGGCGATTGATGAGAAATGAAAAGATAACTCACACAGAAGGAATTAATATTTATTAAGCGGGGCCGATAACCTAGATGTTAGGCCCCTTAAAACAACAATTATCATCATCATCATATATTTATTAAGCTGTAAATTTGATTCAGTATATCTTTGTTATAGAACTGAGGGAATGCAATAACAGGATGTAGGATGGTAATCACCGATGTAGGACAATAGTTTTTTTTTTTTTTTTACTATTACCACAGTGCAGTTATCGTATTAGGGATGCAGACATCCTTGTATAATTGTTATTTAATCTGTGCCCCGTTTGCTGAGG
Organism: Meconema thalassinum; assembly: GCA_946902985.2. NCBI lineage: Eukaryota > Metazoa > Arthropoda > Insecta > Orthoptera > Tettigoniidae > Meconema > Meconema thalassinum. The sequence goes on along the minus strand of OX336388.2, from coordinate 215,311,237 downwards.
TCTGTGCTCCTCCGCAACATTCGTTTCAAATTTCTAATAGTACTTCCTTCCATTCGAATTAGCTGTTCGCTTGACTTTTGGTTCTATTTGAACTTTGACGTCATGAAAGGATTTTGCTCGCGATAGTGCGGCATACAGTAAAGTTGTCCGTGGCTAAACACCGTTTGAGGTAAATAAATGCCTAATTGATCTAGTGTTTGAGCTTGAGCTTTATTGATAGTTATACAAAATGCCAAACGTACTGGAAACTGCCTCCTTTTGAAGGAAAATGGCATAGAAGTATCTGATGGCGTTAGGTCAAGGCGAGGGAGTAGGACATTGTTTCCAATATTTACGCCAGTAATAATTTCCAGGTCTAAGCAATTGTCATGCATCTTCCAAACCAACATCTAGTACCGTTCAACAGACCTTGGGTAACATTAATATTTTTCAACAAAATCACAATTGAGCCTTCTTTTAGTCGAAGGATATGAGGTGACAATCCACTTATGCCTATGCTGTCTAAAAATTATATTGGGAATTGTAGAAGTTCACTCTCATCTTCAGTAATCAAATTATTCACACTGATGTAAGTTCTCGGTGATCCTGGGATTAGCTCTAAAACTTTGTCATTGATTTCTTTACAATGTTCATTTTTAGGTGCTAAAATCACTATTTTTGAAAAGCGTGAAATATTTTTCAGCGTGGGACTAATTCTGAATTTTCTCCATCGATGTGAGGGTATTCACCGTTACCAAATTTTATCACGAAGTTTGCAAAGTCACGTTGATCTGTATCCGCTCGCATATTTTTGTTGAGTTTAAACATTTTGAATAATGGCCACAAAGGAGAGAACCTTACTGACATTTGGACTGATGCTGCTTTAGATGCGTGAGGCACAACAGGCAATACCTGCCTAAAATCTCCACCTAATATGATAATTTTTCCTCCGAAAGGAACGTCCTTGATGTCCTTGAGCAACCGATTTACACTCACCCAGATGATAAGTTTTACTGAACGAATATAAAAAGCTTCCTTGCTGTTAACTTTTATTCCTGACACAGAACTGGCATGTAAATGTAGAGGTAACTTGAACTGGCTATGCACAGTGCGCCCCTGAGGTAGTAACATTGCTGCAATACCAGTCCATGCAACAGAAACTACATTTAACCCCAAAATTGTGCAACTGTGAATCAAGCATTGGTAAAGAAATATTTTCCCGGTGCCCCCTGGACCGTCAATGAAATATGCATTACGCATCCTTTCATTGCTGTTTTGTACTAACCCCGAAATTTATGTAATTGAGGCAGGGAATTCAAAAACCCACTAACTCCAGTAAACCAAATTTTACAGGAGAGAGAAAAACTGATTATCTTTCTCACTTGTCTTAAATCGAATGGGTCTATGTACTCATGTTAAGTAAAAGTATATTCTTTATCAATTACATATTTCATAACCTAAGTGTTTATATTATTTAATGCTACAATTTGAATTAAATAGTGGTGGAGTTAGGGGTTTTTGACTTCCAGAGTGTATAAAATATGAAATAGGCAATGAATATGACCTTAACTACTGTATGAAACGATAGAATATGAAATGATATTATCAAAATTTGCATTTTACATTTTTAAATTTAAATTTCAAAGGTGCAGCGTGAGTCTAAAATCCATTCTAATCTAAATCATTCCAAAGTGCAGAAATAAAACCACAAATGAACTTAATACTTTCATCACTTTGCTTTGTGGTACAGATATTCCGTTTCACTTTCACTCTCTTGTTCAGTCTGTGAATCAGGGTTATTACTGGCCGAAAATAAAGTTCTGTAATACATCCAATTTCCTCAGAAATGAACTTCATTAAATTTTGCAAGTCCTTTTGCTTCTCTATTTTCAGTGGCAAGTGTGAGTTGTACTTTTGTTGAATGGGAAAAGGTACAGTTGTATTGGGTATCTGGATGTTAAATTGACTCCATATTGTACCTTTCATAGTTTTACTCACATGGATTTTATTTTTGTGGGATGCCGAATATCGTATCACTTTACTTTCTGATATGAGGAATTCCTCGATTGGACCATGCTTAGTTTCTTTAGTACTTTGGTTTCTCTTGAATGTTTTGGAGAAATGTTAAGGATAGTCATATATCATACTTTATTTGACCTGTACAACATATCCAACTGAACGTCTTACAATGTCAAACCACTGGCTTGGTGTTTCCTCAGTTTCATGTTTCTTTTTGTGACTCTCAATATGACCTAAATCACGGTCATTTGGTAAGACACTCGGTCCTCTGGTGGGATAATGTTGCTCTTTAAAATGAAAGCGCCCCTCCTGTATCAAGGTGTAAAAGAACTGGATCATCAATCTCTGCTCAGCTGGTTAATCGATGGTGTTGCCATCTACCGGTAAATAAAGCATGGCAAGCAAGATCACACTAATTCCATGGAATAAGAGGTGTTTTGATTTCCATGGATTTTAAAACAACCTCCTGTATGCAGACGAATGACGAAATTAGAGTATTAGTCCATTGGAGTTAGTGGGTTTTTGATCTCCCTGCCTCAATTATAGCCGTTTGGTTTACATTTGCTTGGTTTATCATCCGACTTAATTGATCCTCATTAAGTTTTGGATAATTCATTGGTAAATTTGTCTGAGGGAAATTATCAGTAATAGCTGGCAATTCGACAGAAGTAATGGGAAGACCATGGAGCTTTAATGTATTAGAAATATGTATAAGAGTGAACTGATATGCAATGTTAGGTTCGTGAAACTGCAGATAATAATAATTATTATATTGTATGGCCTCGGATGCCGGGTGTAAGCTTTGTAATTTGACACCCCGAGGGTAGCTTGCATATCGAATTTCGTTGTTCCTTGAATCACTATGAAAGTCAAGGAGGTTAGATATCTAATCTCCTTGAACACCATAGCGCTTTCTAGTAGAGAAATTAGTAACTTTGTGTAGGCGGAAACTCCCGAGATTAATTTTTCCATTATGAACACGGTCTACTGAATTCAAATGGGTTCTTTGACATGCCAATATCGAATCGTATTTTGCCGCCTTTCAAAAAAAAAACTTACCACGGCCAGGGGCGAACCTGCAATCTTGGGGTTAGTAGACCGACACGCTATCCACTCACCCACCGTGGCAAGCTACTGCAGATATTCTTCTGATAATGAATTCTTGAAAATGTCCCATAACTATCTTACATTTGAAGGGGTCTGAAAGATACATATGCTTTGTATGTTCGTAGATCCTGGAAGCTGGTAGCACCTATGACGTGAAGCAATAACAGGCGTAAATAATACCTTTCTGTTTCTGTAGGCGAAACATTATACATTCTGCCTATAGTTTTTGAAACTTTTTTTCTTTTTTGCCACTGGCAGTTGCTCTTATTCCAGACGTAATGTACTGGTGATTCAGGATATATATACGGACTTCTGGCTTGCGAATCTTGATTTAACTTGAACCACGCTTGTAATTCCGTGTTGCGCAACAGTGCTTGAAGTAAAATATCAGGAGCGTTATCATTTTTAAAATAGATATTTTGCAAGTTTGGCAAGTGAACTGGTAATCGCACGATGGAATGTGACTGTTCATGCATGTGAAATGAAAATATCCTGAATGCGGCTTCTGTTGGACCAACATATCTAGCATTTAGGAAAGAAATAATTTCATCGTATTTCACCGTTTCGCCTTCACGACATATTTTAACAATGCAGCAGTCATGACCTTTACACACATACTTGTGGATTTTAATATATATGATATTTGTGGATATATTTAACACTCCGAACACTTGAACATATTTCAACATTAATATGAGCTTGCGCGTAAATTAAAAGAAATGGATTGTAGGGAACAATGAATCGACTATCGACTTCAATGTCAATGCCTCGAATTGTTTTTATAATAATCCGTCCATTATTTCTTCTCCTATACGAAGGATAACCATTGGCATTATCTTTGGTCTCTTCCTGAAACTGTTTAGGGAAATCTTTCTTACATACGCCATCTTTCATACAGACTGAAGCAGGATTCAAAGATCCGCAAGGACCATGTACCATATGACGCCTTACCAACTCGTATAGCGCTTCATCCTCGAGATCTGGATTTTTGGCTGACACCACACTGTCAATGTCCGAAATTTCTCGAAACTTACAACCTTCCGTTAATGTTAAGAGTAAATGGATGTGCGGGAGACCTCGTTTTTGAAATTCCACTGTATATAGATATGCTTTTACCGAAAATTTCCTTATCATTAATCAATCGTAGCAATTCATTTACTTTGCAATGGAAAACTCACTTCAATATCAGGCCTATTATTAGCCGTTTCCCAGAGATGAATTCTGTTAAGTATTTCTGGCCAGCCCGCATTATAGGTGAACGTAATGAATAAATCTTGCTTTCCAAACTTCCTCACTATCGCCATCGTATCCTGATAATTTTGCAATATTTTCCTTGGGCTACCTGTAAAAGAAGATGGCAAAACTACAATACGACCGACTCAGAGATTTTCATTTCCTGCTCGTACATGCAAGGCGTCTGCTAAACCGGCATATGTATCAACTCGTAACTTCGTTTGTTGATGACGTATATATTTTATCCGGTCACCTTCCGACAACTAACTCAACATTACCTCCTAGAACACCATTCATAGACATATACATTTTGTAGTCATCGCTCGTATTGATAGCAGTTTCGTACATATCGCTGTTGCCAACAATAAAGGAAGAATAATTATTCCACATGTCTGTAACATGTTTTACAATTCGCTTTCTTACCTGTGTAAATAAACTCTGATTGTTGTACTCTCAATATGCCATTGACCTGAGCAGGCAATTACCGTCACCTTTAATCTTTATAAGCCCGCCCCGTGGTGTTGGGGTAGCGCGCCTGCCTCTCACCCGGAGGCCCCGGGTTCGAACCCCGGCTCCGTCAGGGATTTTAAAACTGACGTGAGGGTTGGAACGGGGTGCACTCAGCCTCGTGAGGACAATTGAGTAGCTGTCTGACGGTGATACAGCGCCCCGATCACGAATACCAAGATTAACGGCCGAGGGGCCCTACGCGCTGATCACGCGTCACCCCAATATCTGCAGGCCAAATGGCTGGGCAGCGGTCGCTTGTTCGGCCTTAGCCCATCATGGGCTGATTAGTGCCAGGGGTTTAATCTTTATAACATTTGTAATTGAGTGTCGCCTCTCATTCATCATAATATGATTCATTGTATTGATTGAGCACACAACCTATAAGGACGAATGATGAAACGAAAAGAAGACAATTTGTAGCTGGTGAGACCAAAGACTATATAACAGAAAGATGGCATACACAATACAAAATGGCGGTTCCAACATTCGACTGTAGCGACATCTTCGTGAAATTAGTTGTCTTTCGTATACAGTATTTGTTGTCATTCAAACAGATGTTGACATTGCAGTGTCATTAGCAAATTGACTGCTGATTGTGCATGAACATTTCAGTCTCAAAGTAATCCATTTTTTGAGAAGTTTTAATAAAATTATGTGCACAGAATCCCCTTCTACTTATTGTATGCATACATGCGACATTAGCGCCCGAGTGGAACAGGTAGAAGTTAACGATATCATGTATGGATACATGTGACATTAGCGCCCTAGTGGAGCAGGTAGAAGTTAACGATATCATGACATAATTAGAGAACTCTCTGTTAATATCAAGTTAGATTTATTATTGGGACGGCGTTGAATATCATGATACAGTTTTAGTCGTTGTCGCCTAGCGACAATATGTCCGTCAAGTCATTCGATATTCTATTTTCGTGAGACCTTGAAGGAAGTAATATTCGCAATTATTTTAATACTCGAATGATATAATCAAGTAAGGTGGGTTTCAATCGACGGTGCTTTACGTGCATTACATTTTGAGACAACAAACGTCGTCGTATCGCCAATACGTCCCGAGATATGTCAGTTTTAGTAAAGGGTGAAATTTTTTGAAAACTATTTTAATATATAAGATATACCATACTGACAATTACTTAGGGCTGAAAATGCTTCACAGCTATTACTTGAATGTAGCCTCTTCGCAATATGCATTGGGGCATATGACCACGTTGTTAAGCGTCTTTACCCATTTGAATTCAGTAGGTCCTGTTCATAATGGCAAAATTAATCTTGGGAATTTCCACCAACACAATGTTCCTAATTTCTCTAGTTCAAGGAGCTTAGATATCTAACCTCCTTGACTTTCATAGTGATTCAAGAAACAACGAAATTCGACATGCAAGCAACCCTCTGGGTGTCAAATTACAACGCTTGCACCCGGCACCCGAGGCCATACGATATTATTATTATTTACACCTCTTTAACAACAATTACTATCTCTAGCCAATATTTATTTATGTTTCTACAAAAAGAGACTAGAATTTACATGATTCTTTTTTACACATATATAGCCTGATGAATTTTGCTCTGCCTCCAGTCTAAAAATGTCCCTCGTTGCCAATATGATTAACAAGAAAGTTGTGATCCTTTGCTTTGTAATTATTATATTTTTTTTCCATGGACTACAATTAAGATAACTTCTGACTCATATCCCTCCGTAGTAAATTCAGCTTGCTTTTAATAGAAATATTATACACTATTAGTAATCAAGCGAGTATTCAAAATGCCAAACCCCATGTAATATGTGTTAAATTGATCTAGACAGTTCCCGGCATGGGTTAACATGTGTCGTGAAATTACATTTCAATGACTTTTAGTTTCCCGTCATCATACATCAATAAGCATTCGCGCCACTAAGTACTAATGCGTGTGATTTCAAATGACCTCTCGCAGCGAATTAGGCTTCAAATTAACTTTTCGGAAGTATGGGATAGCACATGTGTCTTCAACGTTCCTTTTCTAGCAAACTTGACTTCACATATAGAACAAGGAAAGGGCCTCTCGCTGCTATGGATTAACTTGTGCGTCATCAAATGCCCTTTCTAGGTAAATTTGACTTCACATATATCACATGAATGAGCTTTTGAGCCGGTATGGGTTAACATGTGTGTCTTCAAATTTCCACTGCGAGTAAAGGTAGCTTGACATGTAGAACACGATAGTGGCCTTAAACCGCTGTGGGTTAACATGTGTTTATTCATGTCACTATTATGAGCAAATTTGACCTGACATGTACTACAGGAGTATGACATTTGATCTACGTGAGTCCGCATGTGATTCTGCAAGTGAGCTTTCATCGAAAACTTATTTTGGCAAATAGAACACGGAAATGGCTTCTCGCCGCTATGTGTTAACATGTGCGTCATCACATGGCCCCTCTGAACAAATTGACTTCGCATATACTACAAGAGTATGGCATTAAGCCACTGTGGGTTAGCATGTGTGTCTTCAAATTTCCTATCTGACAAATTTGGCTGGACAATCACTACACGAATATGGCCTATGACCTGTATGAGTTAGCAGGTGTCCCTTCAATGTTTTTCTCTCACGAAAGCTGGCTTCACATATAACTCACTAATGAGGCGTCGGCAAACGTTTCTTGATACCACTATTTATTTGCGAGTCTTCTGACTTTAAGCCGCTATGGGTTAACATGTGTCTCTTCATATTCCCCATCTGAGTAAATTTGGCTGGACAACCACTACACGAATATGGCCTTTGACCAGTATGGGTTAACAAATGTCTCTTCAATGTTTTTCTCTCACGAAAGCTGGCTTCGCATATAACACATGAATGAGGCAAACGTTTCTTGATGCCACTATTTATTTGCGAGTCTTCTTTCAGGTTAGCACGTTTTACCTTCCTTAAATTTGGATCCGACACGTCTGAAGATATGCGTCTGAAAAAAGTGCTGCAAATATATAGCATTGCCATTTTAAATGGTAGATAAAAAATTTCAAATCTAATTTGTAAATGTAACCTAAATTAAAGTACAGACATTTTCAAATCTAATTTCAAATAATTTCTAGTTTTTGACAAATATATTATATATACTTTTGAAATGTTTCAGTTTAATTTGTAAACTGCATTTGCAAAGTCATATATTTCGAAACTAGCAAATAATAATTCAAAACACACTGTGCATCAATTTCTCGGTATATAATTTACTTTCTTATATTAATTGCTGTTAAATTGAAATATATTTGACTTAAATGTGGGATTGAAAAAACCGGAAATATTTTTGCAATAAAGAAATCTACAATCAGTTTAACTAACGCATTTATGATTGACATGCCAAGAGAATAATTGCATTAATGACGTAAAATTGGAATCTAGGGTAAAATAAAAAAAGCGGTCAGATGAAGATGAATTCCTGATTACCCAATCATCTTTAGAAGCATATGTATTCCATCCTTATTTTTATCTTAGCACTTTCAGCACGAATATTGGCGACTCTGAAAGCATGCTTGTCATTCTTCTCCTGCAATTGTTGGTAAAGGGTCTGCTGTGACAATCCATATATTGTCTCCAAGGAAATAGAAATATGGTAAAACCTTAGTGAACCATATCTAAGAACCGGATGGTCAAACTTATGACAGCACGGAGATAGAAATCACTTTCTATTGCCGTACAAGATTCTTCATTAAAGGAAGGGACCTAAAAGTGCATGTTGTGCCGATGTAACGAACGATTGTTGAGAAATCGTGATTTCTCTGAGAACAGGACTCTTGGAAAAAAGGAAAAGAGAAAAAGGATGCCTTATTGGTCATCCTCTGTAATGCCCAATATCAAAATGTTTTCAAGAATCGAAATCATATCTGTGGAGATGCTAGTTAAACTGCAGGTGGTATTGATGGAATCTATAAATATGCAATATTCGCATGACAGATGACCGGCAGATGTTGCTCTGTTGTGTATGAGACAGTGAACTAATATCAGGATTATTCTGGACAGCGTCCAAAACAGCATCTTCATTTTGACCAGAGATTATAAGGTCATCACTAACAGGAGGTTCCGTTCTAAGTGTCCCAGTTCATCTCAGTCTTCGAGCAAGGTTGGGGAACGAATTGGCAGTCGGTAGTCTTCTGTCAAGAAAGACTGGAAAGCGTTCTGCTTTGTTTCTCAATGAATGTGCAACAAATCAACGTATTTGTCCCTGGAATATATCGTGAGAGATTATGTGCTGTGATGTGACCTAGTAGATGTGTGTTAAAACCGAACTCTAGTTCCTATTGATATCGTAAGCTGCCGTATGGTACTCAAGGTCAGAGCTGTCCTCTGAGTGAGAATCACAAGGCTCGATAATCCTAGAACTTAAATAAATCACGGTAATACAGTAACTATTTTAAGGTCGGCATAATCGACAATAACGAATATATATGAAAAATCAGAGTCACTCAGGCCGCACACCTGTCAAATCAAAGCCCTCTGTGACCCCGCGTTTAAACCTACTCTTCATCTTTACTATGCGCAAATAACTGAAACGTATTCATTAACCCACTAATGAAGAATATGTTATCGTATTAAGCTCACTCGACTTTTCCCACCGAAGATTCGGTAAGAATGAAACTGAAGTAATTTGAAAAGAAAACTACTGATCGAATGAGCACCTGGTGGATGAAATTTTAGGTAGGATATCTTTATATATATACAAAATGGAATGTGCTTGCATGCGTGTAGAATTGATTTTATAATCTTCATCATATACTCAAATCAACCTAAGTCATCCTAAATGTGATCCTCCGTGGTATTCCAATTCTACTAGAGTTAAAATGTCGGGATAATTCAAATATAAGAAAATTGACACCTCTTTAACGTTCCTACCGTTAGTCACAAATACACTATAACTAATACTGGTAACGTAATAGCATAGGTTACTAGGCAAAATTAAACATACACAAAAACACAACAAGGTGATTATCAAGACGTCTGAGACCATGAAATTTAAAAATTAACTTGAAATATTGCACCCAGGAGAACAGCCAAATACAGTTTCACTTGCAGTGGGCCTGACTCGGAATTTGATTGAAGGAAAAGTTTATACTTTCTTCTCCATCTTATAAATGTTTGTTCTTTGTGGTAACTTTATTTCCAAAATTGGCTACGATGGCTACCTCTGAAAGGAGTCACTGAATATTTTTCAGGCAATTTTAGCGACTTTCTGCTGTTGGTACTATACCCTTATTCCTAGAGATGATCCACCAATATCCATAGATTGAGAAGGATCGTAGCATCCTGCAGTCCCCGGCTAGAAAACCTGCTAAGAATACACTCCGGATAGGGTCAGAGGAAATGTAAATGTGCTATAGAATACTAACTACTTTGGTTAAGGTTTCTAAAAATACTCGGGAGAACGAGAATCGAAACAATCTCAGGCGGTGGGATGAGGTACAGGTTAATGACGTCACCTCCACCTCTTTAGCACGCTGAACTACCAATATACTACAAAAGATAATGCAAATGTCTATAGAACGAGTCAAGAATACGTAAGTCACTGGCCTGCCCATTTTTTCCATCGACACACGTTACAAATAAAATTAACAGAAACCGCATTACCCTGTACTAAATCATAAAATAATTTCGCTACACTAGCTCGATTAAATCAAATCAAATAAAAATAAACTGGCAACAAACTGCTGTTCCCTAGGTTACAGTAGTTAACAATAAAAATAATATCATTACGTTACCTAAATAAAATTAAAAGAATTTACTCCTGACGTACGCCTCCGCCTTTACAATTAATACTTGTTGCTCTATACATATAATGAACTCCTTCCTCATATACTACCTCTCATCTAATTAATCGGTCGAGTGAAATAATCTTCGTTGGTAGCATGCTGAGCTTCTATGCCCAAGATCGCGGGTTTGATACCCGGCCGCAGTCGTCGGATTTTTGAAGAGCGTTAAAAATCCCTCAGTATGCCTTCCTTCGGAGGGGAAGTAAAGCCAGCAGTCCCATGTGATAGATTTATGGCATGAAAAAGAACCTTCCACTAACTGACACTTGTGGAAGCTAAAGTTTGTAGGTTAGTTTGATAACACTAATATAGTTCCAATGATCACCGCCAGGTGCTGATTGCGATGGCATTTAGTAGCCACGTCCGCAGCTAGGTGTCGTGGACGGTAGCATTTGGTAGCAAAAGTAGGAACTACTTGAAAAAATTAATCGTCTGCAGTCCTTCTACCTGAATCACAGATAACACACACTAAACAGCCAGCACAATTAACATAGGTTATCAGACAAATTCTACACAGACCCAAAGTACACGGGGCTACATGGCAGCGTTGTCGCAGCCCCTAAACCAAGGAACCAACCAACCAACCGACTTAAAATAATCTTCCTTACATCAATCGATAATAAAATCCATGTCGAACTCATACACACTTTCACTATATCTGTCTACACAATACATCTATTTACAACACTTAAAACACGAAGGAATTCTATCTACAAACAACTTTTATATAAATATTTGACTTCTCCCTGCCTTCTACAATCTCTTATAAACTTCATTATACTTGGTTTCCTTTTCGATAGTATATGTCAATCCTGGATTCCATAATCCATACAATGAAGTAGAGATATAGCTAATACAGCTCCCTGGTCGTTCCACAATAATAAACATCATAATAATAATCACTTTCAATTAAATAATAATTACCAGTATGACCTGTTCTCTTTAACACACAGAGGCAGATGACCTCGTAGTTCCGCCCCTTAAAACAACAACAACTTACGAACTCTTTAACACAGAACCATTTAAATGGAGTACAACCTCAGTCATCATACAGATCAGCTGTTCCTACTGTTTCAGTGTAGTTGCTTTGTCCATAAATACGCAATAAAGATAATAATAATAAATTTCAACAAAATAACAATTACCAGTACAACAATGCCCTCTTTAATACAGAACCATTTAAATGGAGTACAACCTCAGCCATCATAAAGATCAGCTGTTCCTACTGTTTCCATAAATACGTATGTCACGTCCTTCACTAACAAAACCAACAATATTCCTCCTTCCCGTCTACAACTTAATAACTTCGACTATCTGTCAACACAGATATCAACAACATTTCAATCTCAATGAAACAATGTCATACAGCACATTGCCATTACCACAAAATCCAACAATACTTTCCTCCGTCTACCGGGAATACTACGTCAACCTTTCTCACAGTATTATATAATCGCAGTTTCATTCTTAACAATTCGTTCACGTCTGTATCATTAATAAACCTCTGGCACACCAACATCAAATAGCCTACCTCTCTGGTAGCAAACAAATTCATAAATATATTACAATAAATTATTGGGTCTCTAGTTGTCCTGATGTTACTGATAATATAATAACATTAATAAATACAATAGCTCTGATACATCTTCTATAATCGTTATTACATGGCAATCTTCAATGTCAACAAGGTATACTCCTTAAGAGTATTCATCAAAACTTCAATTATCATAAAATAAGACATTATTACCTTTCCTACAATTTGCTTAATACATCATTTACATGTCTTTTGAGATATATTCGTCATCTGATCTGACAATTAGTTGTTAATGACTAAACTTCACTCTGATCTAAGATAAAGATCGCCTATCGTTGTTCCAAAATAAAATATTATACAAAAATAAATTCGAAAGTCGAATTATCAAAGTATCTGAATCAAAACGTAATACGATCAAATCTCCTCCGTAAATAATTCCAAAAACATTTACGAAAACTTGATTAAAAGGCATCAAACCAAGATACCCCTGCCTTCTCATAAAAATAATTAAACCTGTCGAATTCTAATTTTAAAAATCTAAATCGAAAAACGATCAAAAATTACTAACTCAATTTAAAATACTTAGAAAAATGGCTAAAATGACAACATAGAATAATAGTCGGTTATTCTCGCACATCTTCAAACTACAAAAATATGGGATACTGATATAAGTTCTTGGTTCTACCTTTTGTTGCGTAAAGATGTCTAGGAGTGGTATTTCCAACGCTGGATCTCATAAACAAGGTTTTCCTCGAATACCTCTGTCTATTGGCGCTACCATGGGCACCTTCCTCGTACGCCTCCATGTAGTCGTCATCTCCCCCGTTCGGGTAAGTGAGCCAAAGATCCTCGTGGTGATCAATATACGCCTCCTCTTCAGACAGCGTCTCGTATCTTCTAGAACTGGGTCCGCCCTTGTTCTCTCGTACAGGATTTGAACTGGGTCCGCCCCTGTTCGCTCGAACTGGAATATCTTCTGTCATTCTCATCCTCCACGTATCATTCATATTTGAGATAGTGGTATCCATATTAAAGCCATAAATGGAGAAATATAATTTTGACAATACATCAGGAGTAGACGGTGTTCTCCTCTGTATAACATTTCATTACTTCACTCCAGAAATCCGCACTGTCTCCACAGGCTATGTTCCCATATAGTTAGCACCTTATTCTTATTTCTTCTAAGTTATTCAGAATTTTCGTCTCAATTTCATTTCGACAACCATGGTGGTGATAGTGTTCTTAAATAACTGTTCCCAATACATTAATTTTCAATATACACCTCGCTCGTTGCACTAACACTATGTTTCATAAAAAAGCAGAATATTGCCATCGATGAATAACTTGATTTCGTCGGAAATACAATTTTACTAACGAAAAACCCTCGTCTTAACAATTTCTTTCCCGTCAATATTTCCGTTCACACTCACTTCATAAAGTTATGTGTGCACTAGTCATTTGCGTAATACTTTTTTAAAGTTCGACGTTTCACAATTTGAAACTTCCGCACTTGTTCAATACTCTCGCAGTTACATTCATAACAAGTCCAACTTAAAACTCTAGTGTATTCAATTGTGGTGTGTCCTGCACCGAGTAATTCAACTCATTACCTTAAATAATGGTGCACTCCCGCACAGTAATTCACATACGTCCGTACTCTACGAAGTTTTCGTTCATAGAAGTCTCGAGTATCTCTCGATATCCCCCACTACTGCTGAAAGTTAGCATCATCATAAAAAATATCGCGCGATAAGTTGGCAGGTAATACATTTGTCCTTATTACTCCGCAATTAGACTTCCGTCTTCACACAGGAAAATCATAAATTTCAAAATAATTTTAGATGTCTTCTCAGCAAGTCAAAGTACTCCTATTTAGCCTCGCAATGGGCGATGAGAATCTTAATTGCGCATTTTGTAACTTTCCTAATAGTTCTAGTGAGTCACGTGATTTTTCCTCGACACGCTTCTTGCTTGCATCGTCGGCATAAGTCGAGCTTGGCGAGTTACATATCTGACTCCTGGCACAGGTTTGGTGTCGGCTCACTGCTATCAAAGGTAAACCGATTCTCGCAACTTCGAAACTTGTATTTCCACAGGGAATTTTCTGATTGGCCGGTTCCGGTGACTGGCACGACCCTTGTATACTCGTTAAAGCACGATTACAGCCTCGAAAAATTTTAATATGGGCATCGTTTCATTACAGGCAAATACACAATCTTCTGCATCACAAATTCCAGTACAGTACTGACACCAATATTTGCTTTTTGCAAGAACATTCTTGGAAAGCATGGATTATTCTGGTGATTAATCCAAAATTTGAAGTAAATCGAAGCATTATTTGAAAAGTTAAGATTACGAGGTTGGAACCGGGCAAGTAATGTATTTTATTGGTACAATTTTATGCAGTGACGTCTTTGTCTTCGCATTGTGAAGATGGAGAAAGTGGTGGCATTTTGAACTCACGGCAAAGAGATTCATATTTGCCGACGGAAGGGAAGCAAACCGTCCTGTCAATCAAACGTGTTTTCATATCGAAGCGGCGAGTGAGACCAGTCTATGGAGCCAGGAGTCAAGATCGGAGATACACGCATGTCGGCGACTCTCGCCAATGACACGATCTGAAACGAATAACCACGAGGCTACCCGAAGCGATTAACATTGGATTGGAAAAAGAAGTCACGTGATTAAGAGATTAATAAAGAAATAGTTACTTTTACAAGTACTCTGCTGCAGTATTTTAGTATTCGAAGTACCAGGTCCGATGAAGCAAATTATTATCTAATAATGAACAGTTTTGGAATTTGAAGAAGATGAATGATTTAGGAATCCCTGTTTCGCGGGCTTATAGGCCATGTTCTAAGGACATTTTGTCGTCCTGACGTTTGGCTGAAGACTGCGTTCAGCATGTCCACAGGTTACATTAAGCGAGGTAAAACAATTAAACAGAAGATATATAAATAGTCAACAACCCACACATAGGGGCTACCATAGCAACGGCGTACCACATAAAAGTAATGCATCAAGGACAGGGCTGCTCTTCTGTTGCATCTTCTCGTCTACGACGGTCAATGAGGGAGGCTTGAGGGGATTAAGGACTGGAAGCCAAACTCTGTTCACACGTTCTGCTTCCTCCTTAGCATTGAAGCTGTTAGTATGCTTCAGGATTTCAATGGCCTCCCTTTGTAGCCTGGCATGTTAAGACACCGGGGTGGACAGAACTTCGGTGTCTCCATATCTTATGTCGTGACCTGCGATTAGCCTCTATGTGTGGGTTGTTGACTATTTATATATCTTCTGTTTAATTGTTTTACCTCGCTTAATGTAACCTGTGAACATGCTGAACGCAGTCTTCAGCGAAACGTCAGGACAAAGTGTCCTTAGAACACGGCCTATAAGCCCGCGAAACAGAGATTCCTATTTCAACGCCGGTCGTGAAAGTCTGAATGAATGATTTAGCTTGAGAGTTTAAGCCGGGTTTCTGACAGCCAAAATGGACCAGGTTGCCGCCAAGCCAAGTAGGGGGAAGAGACTTCTTTTCGAAACGTCGAACGTGTCAGACGTATTTTGCGAGCCCGCAAATGTAGCAGTGCGGGAAAATTATAAGATGACAGCGATTGTGAGGTGTATTCTGGGTAACCAGTAGAATGCCGAGGAACAGTACAGTAAATATTCAACAGTGGTTGCATTTTATAATATCAGCGATATTTCTGTGTGAAAATATTGAATAATTCAGCGAAGTGTTATACTACAGGGCCCTTGGGAATGTTCTCCGCAGTGGCCACGTACTTCTGCCAGAGGTAGCATCAGCAGTTTAGTTGGCAGCACAATGTCCTTGACAGAGTGAACCCTCATGTGTGGGCTGTACGCTGTCAAAATCGTCAGTGTGTATTTCAATAAGCGAGCGGGTGTGTCATCAGCACTTTCAGCATCTGTTATGAATGGCTGTGATGAGTAGAAAGTTTACTGTTTGTTTGTTTGTTTTGATACAAGCGACGCCCATGCTGCCAACGAAATTACTAATGCTGGCTCTCGAGCAGCATATAGGCACTGCGGAGAAAATTCCCTGGCGCCCTGTACATTGGCATTATATTCCGCGAATGTGAAGCAACATCACGGCGTATTTGTACGACTTTATGTATAATATTCTCTCAAAAGCATTATTAGCATCTACAAATAAATTATTGCTGGAAAATACATCAAAAGAAATAGGCATCATTATTCTTTGATTTCAAGCACTAAAAATATTTCTTAGACAGTCTACAATATATCAATCCGCAGACATTTGCAAAACCTACAATTCTACTTCAAAATGATTTTGTAAATTGAAAACTTGATTCAAGAATTTCGAGTTGAGGAGGAGAAAATTGTCAATGTTTGAGAACGTGAAGATGGCGTAATAAATTGCTATGGATTGGGAAACTAGATAGTTGAGGTCACGAGAATGGAGGGAGTGACCTCGAAATTCAAAATTTCGATCGACAATGAAAATTCAACGGGAAAACTTCCAGAGCTTTTATCTAAGAAGTGAGACGAGAGCGCAGAGCGACACTATGTCTGAAGCAGATGTGGACATTTGGATCGTTGGTTCGAGTCGAGGCTACTCCAGAATGAGAGGAGAAGAAATCATTCAACTTAATGCTGTAATGCGAAGATGGCAGCAATACATGAGGTAAAATATAATGGAAGTGGAGCACTTGCTAAGAGGACAAACTCCTTGTTCAATAGTTGTGGGAACAGAGGAAATGGAAAGGCAGAATTTCTTGTTGAAAATGAGTATAAAAATGTTATTCTGAATGTTAAGTCTGTTAACTAAAAAGATGTGTGGATTAAGTGTGAGAGCCCGTTTCTTCTATATATCCTTCATATGCACATACGCAACAATGCAGAGCAGGCAGAAAATTATCTTTTCTATGCACAACTGGAACTAGAACTGGCTCGAGTGGCAAAGTGGTGTTAAAGTGGTTATGGGGGACTTAACGCACACATACAGTAGAAGGGAAATAACCTATAAGCTTACAGCAGGAAAAGAGAGTTTACATGAGAGTTTACTCATTGATTTTGCTATTGGCAGTAAAATGCTTATCAAAAGCACGTGGATGTAAAGGAAGATTTTATGAGGAAAGTAACATGGTGCTCCCCTGATGGAATCTCAGAAATCCAAATTGATCATCTGCTTATAGACAGACGACACGCCTTATATATGTTGGAAGTGGATAAAGCTGTCAAGGAGCAAATGGAGATACTGACTCAGCCAATATACAATCTTTTTGGAAGGCTACATAAGGAAGTTATGGCTGCTTGAGCTTTTAGTTCTCGCAGCTAAGTAGTGCAGTTGCACTCTATATAAAGGGAGGAAGCGCACAGTTCGTTACTCCTGTGGGGGTCTGGGCGGGGACACCAAGAGCCCGCCGATGAGCCAGCTTGGTGTCCTAGGCGAAACCCCACACAAGACACGGCACAGACCTAGAAGAATTGCTGAGTTTTAATTCACCGGCCGTGAAAGCCAATATACCATCTTTTTGGAGATACTGACCATTATCTGGTATGGGTTTAATATAGACCAAGGATAGCCATGTACAGAGAGATTAAGAGGTATGATGATGCTAAATTCAGAAAGAATGAAGGCATAGCTCAGCAATATACAATGGTTTTGAAAAATAAACTTTATGATGAAGAAGAGAAGGAAGTAGAAAAAGAACACGGTCTAAGATATAATACTCAACACTGCAGAAACATACTGTTCTGGGCAGAAAGAAGCAACAGAGGAGGCAAGATAGGTTTGATGAAGACGGTAGAAAGAAGATTGAAGAAAGAAATGAGACAAGAAGAAGACTGTTACAGAGAAGAACAAGAACTGCTGTAGAGGAATATAGGAGGAAGAGAAAAGAAGTGGAAAAGGAATGCAGAAAATTAAGAGAGTTTTGGAAAACAGTGGATTGAGGAGTTAGAAGAGAGAACGAAGGTTCAGGACACCAGAGAATTCTATTCAAAGGGTCAAAGATATAAAGAGAGGATCTCAGCAGCTTTCTCTAAAGATAAGGAGGGAAACTTGATTGGAGATAAAGATCATACGCCAAATAGGCGGGCGGAGTACTTTAGTGAATTAAATAACCCCTGGCACTACAGCCCATGAAGTGCCTAGGCCTATGAAGCGACCGCTGCCCAGCCATTTGGCGTGCAGATATTGGGGTGACGCGAGTTCAGCGCATCGGGTACCCTCGGCCGTTAATCTTTATTTTCGCGACCAGGGCGTTGCCTCACTGTCAGACAGCTACTCAATTGTCCGAGGCTGAGTGAACCCCGTTCCGGCCCTCACGTCAGTTTCTAAAATCCCTGACAGAGCCGGGAGTTGAACCCGGGGCCTCCGGGTGAGAGGCAGCCGCGCTACCCCAACTCCACGGGGCCGGCATTTTAGTGAATTGGTGAATGCAGAAATTTGGATATGAAGGTGAGGTAGAGGTTGAACGGAGGGAGGAGATGCGACAGGAACAACGTGGAGTAGAGACGGACCTAGAATCAGTCAAGGATCCCACATTGGCGGAAGTTAAAAATGGCATTAAGGCCCTGAAAGATAATAAGGCACCATGATAAGAAAACACCACAGCACGAATGATAAAATTTGGAGGGGAAAAACTAAGATAACGGTTACATGAGATTATGGTAGAGACATGGCTAAAGGAGAAAATGCCAGAGGAGTGGAATTTAGCCCCCCGCCGGTACTGCCACCTTGAAGAAGGCAATCTGGGTTGCCGGGTGTTTTGGGGGATTGCGAGCTCAAATGATCTTCAGAGCTATGCCAGCGGGAGCTTAAGCTCCTGGTAGGGCCACCCAAGCTGGACAGGTCTAAAGTGATGAGTCAGACTAAGAGCAGTACCCTGGTCCTCCAGGTTGGGGGTTGGGCGTGGGGTTAACAACCCTACCCCGTAAAAAAAGCAATTGGTACGGAACCAAAGGACAAACAAAGCCGGACGGATTCAATGAAAAAACTACCTTGGCAACGGAAACGGTACATGTATCTAGCTACTTCGAATGTGAGAACACTGGGGAAGCCTGGAGCATTACAGAACTTGAAACAGGAACGGAAGAAATATAAGGTAACAGTAGCTGCGATCCAAGAGCTTGAGTTGAAAGGAAGTGGAATATTGACAACTGGGAACCACGCCCTATGTTATAGCTGTGGAGATAGAGGATATGGAGGCACGGGATTCATTATTGATAGAGTGCATAAGGCTGCTATATTGAATTGTAAACCTGTTAATGAAAGATTGTGTGTACTGCGAATGAGAGTTCGCTTCTTCAACATATCCCTTATATGTACATATGCACCAACATAAGAGGCATAGCAGGCAGGAAAGGATACCTTTTATGAACAGTTGGAACAGGAATTAACAAAGGTGGCAAAGCATGATGTGAAGGTGATTATGGGGGACTTCAATGCTCAAGTGGGAAGAGAAAGTGCTTTCAGGAGAACAGCAGGAAGAGAGAGCCTACATGAGGTCTCTAACGATAATGGTATCAGGATGATCGATTTCGCAATGAGCAATAACATGATCATTAAAAGTACCTGGATGAAAAGGAAAGCTATAAGGAAAGTTACCTGTTTCTCACCCGATGGGGTCACCAAAAACCAGATCGACCATGTCCTCATAGACAGACGGCATGCTTCGGATATTCTGGAAGTGGATAGCTGTCGAGGAGCTGATGGGGTCAGTGACCACTACCTAGTAAGAATTAAATATAGACAAAGGATAGCTAGCTACAGAGAGACCAAGAAAGCTATTACACCTCGATTTGATGATGTGAAGCTAATAAATGAGGAAAGCACAAAAGAGTTATATCCAAAAGTTATGACCGATAGACTCAATACGGTTGATGATTGGACAGAGAAAAGTATTGAAGAAAGGTGGTCAGTTGTGAAAGGAATAATACATGAGACAGCTGAAAATGTATTGGGTAAAAGGAAGCAAACAAAAACACAGGGATGGTTCGATGACGAATGCATGAAGAAGATTTAAGAAAGAAACGAGGCAAGAAAAAGAATGTTAGAGAGAAGAACAAGAAGAACTGTAGAGGTATATCAACAGAAGAGAAAGGAAGCAAACAAAGAATGCAGAGGGAAAATGAGGAATTATGAAAAGCAGTGGATCAAAGACTTAGAAGAGAGGAATAATGTGCAAGACACAAGATCATTCTACATGAGGGTTAAAGACATCAAGAAAGGATTTCAACCTAAGGCAAGCTTTTGTAAAGATAAGAAAGGAAATCTCATTGGTAGTAGAAATCAGATCCTAGATAGATGGGAGGAGTACTTTAGGGAACTACTGAATTCAGATGGGGAAAGCGAAAATATTGCTGAGGATGGAGATGTAGAAGAGGCAGGACAAGAACAAGATGGAGAAGAGGCGAACCTGAGTCAATCGCTGAACCCACACAGGAGGAAGTTAACAATTCTGTTAAAACACTCAGAAACAACAAAGCTCCAGGGGAAGATAACATCACAGCTGAGATGATCAAGCATGGCGGCGAAAAACTAGCAAGGAATTTATATGAACTTATTGTGGACATATGGAACAAAGAAGACATGCCAGAGGAATGGAATACGGCAATACTCTGTCCCATTCACAAGAAACATGACAAAGCAGATTGTGGAAATTACATAGGAAGAGCACTGCTTAGTATTGTCTATAAGGTATTAGCAAAGATCATTGCAGGAAGGCTGAGAACCTACGTGGAAGCATATTTAGGGGATTAACAGTGTGGTTTCAGAAATAACAGGTCCACTACTGACCAGATCTTTACTATCAGGCAGATTCTGGAGAAATGCTATGAGTACACTATTGATGTACATCAGCTGTTCATAGATTTCAAACAAACATATGACAACATCAGGAGAGATCAGTTATGGAAGGCAATGCAAGAGGCAGGAGTACCTGCTAAACTTATAGGACTGGTAAAAAGGACATTAACCAAAACCAGGTGTAAAGTGAAGGTGGAAGGTATATTATCAAAGACCTTTGATGTTAATCAGGGATTACGTCAAGGTGATGTAATCTCTACGCTCCTATTCAATATTGCCTTGGAGAAAGTCATGCGAATGACACATGATTGCAACCCAGGAGGAACATTATTGAACCGAGTGACACACGATCTCGCATATGCAGATGATATTGACATATTGGCTAGGAGGAAGCGGGATCTTGAAAGAAAACTGGGAAAGTTAGAAAAGTATGGCGCTGAGATGGGGCTAAAGATAAACCAGTCAAAGACCAAGTACATGCTGACATCAAGGAGAAAATACAGTGAAACGACAAAAGTGCATTTAAATGGCAATGCATATGAACAATGCAAGGAATTCAAATATCTTGGGTCAATAGTAACAGAAAATAACAACAAAAGAGAAACAAGAAGTTCCGTGAAGAACTATACAGCCTACTTTTCATGCCAATGATTATTCTACAGAATATGAACCTATCTAGAAAAAAGTAGGCTAATAATGACGAAATAAAGTTGCTAATATCGAAATTTCCAATTAGTTCGAAATACTGTATACCTGGCATAATGTATCCTAATAGAGCACTACAGTTGGCAGCCCTGATGACTGAATATATTCTTAGTTCTATCTCTTAAGGTACAGAATACAAAATTTGGTTGAAGTCCACTGGATAGCATGGACGTTGCATGCAGTTAAACATTGGATCTAACAGCGCGCGTAAAATCATGTTGGCAACAATGTCATGCATGTATTGGTCAGAAATAATCTGAAATAATATGATCTATTGTTGTGCCAATTTTGAATGAAATCCATTAGTTAGTATAGAAGTTACATGCATTTTAAAATTGGACCTATCAGCAGGCTTAGAATCATGTTGGCAGCACTGACGTATATTAGTTACTCCAAATTCGTCTACAATGCCAGGTACTATAAGTGTGCAAAGTTTAGAGCTATTGGCTTGCATACTTTCTGATATATTGATATTAGGGCAACAAAAATAGGGACAGCACATATTAACAGTTGGCAGCCCTGGTTGCTCTTTAGAATACGCATAGTCATATCTGTTATGGTACACATAGCACATACGAAATTTGGTTGAAATCCAAATGATAGTATGGAAGTTACATGTATTTAAAGTTGGACCTGTCAGCAGGCTTAGAATCATGTTGGTAGCACTGACGTATATAAGTTACTCCAAATTAATATAGAATGTCAGGTACTATACGTGTGCATAGTTTAAAGCTGTCGGCTTGCATACTTTCTGATATATTGGTATTTGGATAAAATAAATTAGGAGCATTTATTAACAGTTGGCAGCCCTGGTAGGTCTTAAGAATACGCTCAGTCATATCTGGTTATGTACACATACAACATACGAAATTTGGTTGAATTCCGCTTAATAGTGTAGAAGTTATATGCATTTAAAAATTGGACCTATCAGGAGGCTTATAATCATTTTGGCAACACTGCCATGTATAGCCTCCTGGATATTAAACTGAAATATTATGGTCTGTACGTGTGCCAATTTTGAAATAGCTCCCATTCATACTTTCCAAGATATCCAACATGGAGCTCAAATTTCAATTGCGATTTTTTAGCAGTTGGTAGCACTGACAGCATTTTCAAATATGGGCGTGAGATATTCAGGTATAGATCTTCATTCCTACCAAATTTTGTTTCGATTGCTGCAGCCGTTTAGGAGTTGATAGGGGGGGACACACACACAGCCAGACAGACAGAAGGAGAGACAGACAGACAGACAGACAGACAGACAGACAGACAGACACACATTTGCCCGATCTCATAAGTCTACTTTTTCCTCATTTTTGCAAAATGTGAAAAGTAGGCTAAAAATATATACCAGGAGTTACTAAGCGTTAGGCAAGGTATTCCATACGAGAAGCCTAAGTAGGGGTCTGAAATTAATTATCTATCGCACCGTAGTGAGACCGGTGGTGACCTATGATTCAGAGGCATGGACTATGACGCAAGGGGATGAGGAGTTATTACGAAGATGGGAAATATATTATATATATTAGGATAATATATGGGCCAGTGAATGATAGTGGATTTTGGCGAATCAGAAACAATAGAGAGATCAGAGAACTATATGGAAAACCAGATTTAGTAGCCGCAATAAAAAGCAATAGACAGATGGCTAGGGCATGTTGAAAGAATGACGGAGAACCGGATGGCAAAGAAAGTCTTTGAAGGTAAACCTGGAGGGCGTCGTATGAGGGGTAGACCAAGGGTAGGATGGTTGGATGACGTAGAGGATGACCTGAGGAGAATGGGAGTAAAGAGATGGAGAACCAAGACCGTGATCCCAGAGGAGTGGGTGAAGATTGTCCAGGAGGCCAAGGGGGCTGTAGCGCCAAGGCCGTGATCCGAGAGGAGTGGGTGAAGATTGTCCAGGAGGCCATGGGCTGTAGCGCCAAGGCCGTGATCCGAGAGGAGTGGGTGAAGATTGTCCAGGAGGCCAAGGGGGCTGTAGCGCCAAGGCCGTGATCCGAGAGGAGTGGGTGAAGATTGTCCAGGAGGCCAAGGGGGCTGTAGCGCCAAGGCAGTGATCCGAGAGGAGTGGGTGAAGATTGTCCAGGAGGCCAAGGGGGGTGTAGCGCCAAGGCCATGATCCGAGAGGAGTGGGTGAAGATTGTCCAGGAGGCCAAGGGGGCTGTAGCGCCAAGGCCGTGATCCGAGAGGAGTGGGTGAAGATTGTCCAGGAGGCCAAGGGGGCTGTAGCGCCAAGGCCGTGATCCGAGAGGAGTGGGTGAAGATTGTCCAGGAGGCCAAGGGGGCTGTAGCGCCAAGGCCGTGATCCGAGAGGAGTGGGTGAAGATTGTCCAGGAGGCCAAGGGGGCTGTAGCGCCAAGGCCGTGATCCGAGAGGAGTGGGTGAAGATTGTCCAGGAGGCCAAGGGGGCTGTAGCGCCAAGGCCGTGATCCGAGAGGAGTGGGTGAAGATTGTCCAGGAGGCCATGGGGGCTGTAGCGCCAAGGCCGTGATCCGAGAGGAGTGGGTGAAGATTGTCCAGGAGGCCAAGGGGGCTGTAGCGCCAAGGCCGTGATCCGAGAGGAGTGGGTGAAGATTGTCCAGGAGGCTAAGGCCCTACAAGGGCTGTAGCGCCAAGGCCGTGATCCGAGAGGAGTGGGTGAAGATTGTCCAGGAGGCCAAGGGGGCTGTAGCGTCAAGGAGTAAGTAAGTAAGTAGAATTTAGCAATAATCTGCCTTATGCATAAGAAACATGACGAAGCTGACTGTGGTAATTATAGAGGGAAAACGTTGCAGTGTATAGTGTATAAAGTCGCACAAGGAGAGTCGCCATGTGGTTTAATAAAAAAGTGTTCAAATCTGAAGGGTTTAATCTTAATAAAAAATATTTTACCCCTAGAAAAAATCCTGAGTTTTATTTTACTCCTATTTTAGCGGTTTTACCAATGAGTCTTAGTGAATTCAAAATAAACGTTTAAAATCATTCCTCAAACTTTTGCAGCCTTATTCCCGCACACGTTCCCGGCTCGTCTCCGTGACGTAGTCGCTAGAGCGTTGGCGTGGGGAATTGAAGGTTTCGAGTTCGAGGTAGACTTTGGTCAGCACTTCTGTTTTCTTTACTGTCACATCCCTTATTGTCATTTAAGTATTCTATAGTGTATTTGCTCTGGTCTCTTTGGTTTTGGAGCTATGTACAATATTTTGACATCATTATTTGTCCTTGACGCTTGAACGTGTCGTAAATTTTATTCGTTAGAATTTAAATGCAGCGTAGACGGCGACGCTACGTTCATGCGCGCTGCACCAAGTCTAATGCAGGAACGCAAGAGCCCTCTGCTCCACCATCAAGCAAAACTTTCTTTATCCTAAACTCGGCCCGGAACTCGTGCGAGTAACATCGTGGTACACTCTTCGTCACACAAGTGCCGTATAAGCGGGTTCGATAAGTCAGAGTTCTTGATTGACGCTTATGCGTATTCAATATTACGTGTGTGCGGTTGTCTACAATCAACAGTATCTGGAACGCGGTAAGCGCGTCTATCGACGGTAAAATGGGATCGCCGCCACCAACTTCTACAATATTTACAAATGATGAAGACGACAAGTGAGATGGTCTTGGAGTTTATTCACGGCAGGACATTATATATACACACAATAAATGCATGCAGACTCTAAAATCGCGCAAGCTTACCCTTGAGGATTTAGCTCAGCGTCAAATGTCACCCGTAAATCGGTAAAAAATTAACAGAGTCCATTATGAAGGTATTGAAAAATAAAAAAGGATTTTGTTGAAGATATCGACCTGTTGGAGGAGGGCAATGATGATTTCCTGAGAGAAGAACATTTGGCAAACACGGGTATTCAAACACATAGTAATAGCCTAGAACCAGACCCATCATATAGCACAACTCATACAGAAGATTACGGAGTGCAGGCGGACAATCCATCACATACTTTCATTCCTTTGTACGTAAAGATCAAAATTATTAACATGGTGAAAGAGCATCCTATCTGGTCTTTAAAAACCATTCATCGGCATGGGGGAGCTGCTCTTCGGAACAAAATTCACGTGAGAAGGTGGAAATTTCAAAAGGTGGTAGCTGTAGAGAAAAATATGTATTGCTCGCGAAATGGACCCTCAATCGATTTCACAAGGCACGAGAGCAAAGAAAGCCAGAAACTTCCAAAATGCTACAGACATGGGCATCGCAAGCTGCATTCCAGCATAGAAATTCAAGAATTTCGCTTCACAGCATCCGATACGTGGGTTAAGATATTCAAGGCGAAATACAGAATCCGACAACGTAAAGTAACGCGTTATATCAAACCGAAAGAAGGTTTACCGATGGGTGCAATTTTTAAAGAAACAGGAGTGTTTCTCATACGTGTTGCAATGAAACTAGACTCTGGAAAGTATAATAAAGATTTCGTGATTAATACGTATCAGACAGGTTGTGATCACAGGGTAGATTTACAAAGGACGCTATCTACCCAAGGAGAAAAAGTAACAGAAATGTACTTGGGAGACTTTAATAAGGTAACACAGAGCTATACAGCACAGTATGCTGTAACAGTATCCGAGAAGCTTCTTCCTAAGGCATTTCTCTGCATGAGAGAATCAACGAGCATATTCAGCCCTCGTGTACCCGGCAATGTAGAGAAATTATCCGTAGAATATGGCAACGATTTTGTAACCGCTTTAAAATCTTGAAAGTTGACAAAAGATTACTTTTGAGGTTTTCTTGAAAATGTAATAATGCCATTTGTGGGAAAATAAGAATGTCTAATGATTTGGGATTCATGGGGAGGACAAACGGATCCGGCTTCACGACCGAAGATGGCAGGTGCACGGCATACGTAGAAATCATCTCAGCACATTGCACCCAGTTCTGCTAACCATGCGATATGTACTTTTTTCGACAAATAATAAAAAAAAATAAGTGCGACTATTGAATACTTTGCTTATATGAAATAAAGGTGTAAGCATACTCTGTTTTGCGATTGCAGGTCAAAGGTCTCATTAAGAAACTGCAAAACACGGTCCATGCTGTACACGGGGACAAAGATCGGTCTACGAGAGAAGATGCTATCAAAATCCATTCACTGATTCATCACTAACTTTTATCTAATGCTTTCGTAGACATGATAAATTATGCTTTCTTTGCAGCAAAGTTAAGAGACGAAAGAACAGTGTTCGGAGATTTGAACAACATCTGTTTTTCACATGAAGTAACGGGGTCAATGTGCTATTTTTGCTCCTCACCTGCATTTATTAAACCCTGCAGTGCTCGCGCAGTATTTTACATCATAGAAGGTCACGTGGCGTCTGGGAGACGCCATTTCGTTTCAGAGGCATTTCTGCTATACCAAGATGTGATTAACGATTTAAATTAATTTCAGGACATTTGAAAAAAATATTGATCTTTTATATTGATATAAAAGCAACTAACGAAGCACATTTATAATTTATTGAATAAGGTATGAATATAATAACATCAAAGAATAATTCACAACATTCTTTAGGAGTCTTAGCTAGCTTCGCAACACTTTTCACACCAGGTAAATGAGTGACGATATTTTGTCGGCGGGTTCGAACATTTCTAGGAGGATTAGCCTTACGCCACTTAGAAACTGTATATTGCCCTACGAAACAATCACTATCACTTTCACTTTCCCCTGCTTCATCACTACTGTCTACGTATTGTTCCGTGTCAGTACTTTCACTCCTGGATTCTAGAATATCTCCCTTCTTATCACTGTACAGTGCACCTTCATCGTCATCATCATCTTCCTCAAGCAAACTCTGCACAATCATTCTATCATCTAGACGATTGAGGATACCGGTATATCTCCTCTCCTTTCCACTCATTTTCAGCCCTAAAAACGTGAAAATATAACGTTTCAGCAAGAAGCCATGCAATATAAGATACCATGAAGAATAATTAAGGTAAAATTTTTGAAGAGAATACTTCAGAACGAGTACTTATTTTATCGCTGCGAAGGTCGCGTGGCGTCTGTCAGACTCTGTTCACACTCGTGTAACAATGACTCACCACCACACGCGCTAGACTAACACTGGCGCGCTGACGCATTATTATGTTGGTTATAAATAGTTACTTGAAAGGTAGATGGAATTTCCGATCAGTGGCCTTGGAAATTTCCTTTCAATTACAAAAATAAACTAGTGTGGCGTCTGTCAGAGGCTGCGCGAGCACTGCAGGGTTAAATGTGCTCCTTGTCACGAAATGCTTTGTTTACAAAGCTTCTATGAAAAATACCACCAAAATAAGTGTAATAATGGTCAAGTTCAAGCGATTCATTGTCAGACGAACAGTGAAAATGTGACAAATATTGTAGATAATGTTAACAATAACGTAAATAATTATTAATATAGTAAATACAAAAGCAACAAATAATCAAGTAATTGATGAAAACGACCAACTTACATACCACAAACATAAAATTATAATTATAAATGTCAAAGCTAGAAATAGAAAATAATTTAAAAAGATCAAGGTAGGTTTTGAACATGGTAACTTCAATTCCCAACGCCAAAAGTTTGAGGAGTGATTTTTTGAAAACACTAAGTCCAATTGGCAAAACGCTCAAACAGGTGTAAAATATTTTTTTATGAAGAGCAAACCCTCCAAATGTGAACACTTTTCTAGTAAACTACATGGCGACCTCTCCTTGTTAGCAAAAATATAGCACAATGGCTGAGAATATATGTAGAGGAATATCTAGGAGATTACCAGTGCTGCTTTAGAATTAATCTACTACTGACCGAATTTTTACTATCAGACAGATGCTCGACAAAATGTTACGAGTTGAACATTGACGTAGACCAGCTGCTTATAGTTAATCAAGGATTACAACAGGATAATGTTCTCTCCTCCCTACTGTTTAACATTGCCTTGGAGAAAGTGATGAGAAGGATACAAGAGGGCAACCCAGGAGGAACATTGTTTAATCGAGTGACGCACGATCTTGCCTAAGCATATGATAATGATTTATTATCTAGAAAGGAACATGATGTGAAAGAGAAGCTGGGAAAACCAGAAAGGTACGGGACAGTGATTTCTCAGCAGCTCAGAAGAAGAGAAAAACGCCCAAGGGACTCTAGAATACCCAGGCTCAATACACTGCGAATACGAGATGAAATATGTGACTTCCAAGATATCCTAAGGAAGAATTCACAGAATGAACGATGGACGGCCCTACAGAAAGCTCTACTGGCTGCTGTTCAAGAAACTATCCCTGCCACGTCCAACAAAGGTAACCACCCTTGGTGGACTACAGAGTGTGGTCAGACCGTAGGGTACAGGTGTAGGGCCTGCAGCAAGTGGAACCAATACAAAAGTGAGTCCAACAATGAGGCCATCATCGATCAAGAAAAGAAACAGTGAACATTGTACGTAGAACCAAAAGGAATTACTAAATAACTCTGCCGCGACAGGCAGAAGAGGAATTCCATAGACGTGTAGAAGAGGCTCAAGTAGTCGTCAACCCAGTACACTGCCTCTATATTGTTTCTCCGCCTAATCAATGAAGGCTCCACCAACGTCCTTGCAGATTATTTCCATAAGTTCCTTAATATAGAAGAACCTACAGAAAGACTAATATTCCCTGAGCCATTAACCACGGACAATGATTCTCAACCACTCTACAGGAAGGAAATATCGGCTATAATCAGGAACCTAAAGAATAAAAGGCCTCACAGGAAGATGGCATATTAGCAGTGATGTGGAAATACGCAGACCAATAGTCCCTGCAGAGCATCCACCATATCATATAAGACATTTGGACAACAATGACATTACCGGACGGATGGACGTCTCTGCACAAGAAGACAAACAACACAAACCTCAACAATTACAGAGGTATCTCCTTATTACAGGTCACCGTCGAAATTCTTTCCAGAAGCCATGCTAACTACAGTCACTAACCAACTGGACTCTCAATTAGGTGAATACCAGGCTGGCTTCTGTACCAAAAGATCTTACCCAGAACAGATACAAAATCTCAAGACCATTCTCACCTATAAGTATCGAGGGGGACAACTTTGGGCAGTTTTTTAAGTTAATTTCCAGAAGGCATACGACTCGGTGGACAGAAAGTCTCTTTTCTCCACCCTGCGAGAATTTGGCTTCAATGAGAAGACTCTAATACTAGTCCAGACCATCTTGCATGATACCACTTCTAAGGTCAAGTTCATAGGTGACATTTTTGAGAGCTTCCCAATCAAGGAAGAAGATTGTAGTTTTACATGACTGTGATTCTTGTGGTTATGAGCCATGGGACCTCCTTTTTACGTGGAATCCGAACCACAGGACATGGCATTTCACTTCGAAAATCTCACATGCATTGACCGGGAATCAAACTCAGTCCATCTTGGTGAGAGGCCAGCAACTTGACCACTGCGCCACCACGCCGCTTTCTCTATCAAGTCAGGAGTCAGACAAGGAGATGGACTCTCTCTGGCATCCTCTTCAACTACATTCTGGAGAAGGTCATAAGAGAATGGACGGCTGGGCTGAAACTTGGGCACAAGTCAGACAACCTTAATGTATCATCCTAGCCTTTGTCGACGACCTCACCATACTAACCAACGGTAAAGAGGTCGCTTATCACCATCTGCAAAGCCTTCATGATGTAGCGACTTGGACTAGCTTGAAGATCAATATCAAGAAGACTGAATTCATGACTAACACCAAGGAAACCCCTCCACAATTCCACAAGAAGACACCACTATCAGAAAAGTCCCCGCACAGGAAATTAGATCTCAAGAAACCAGAATGAGAACCTAACCATAGACACCAGGTGCACCTAGTTTGTGAGCGTCCACCATTCTTGCATTTACACAACAAATTGCCTCTCCAAGAACCTTTAACTCAGGCACTACAATTTAGTAGTAAAATCATCTGCACTCTACGCTTCTGGGTGCCTTGTGATGTCCAGGAAAATTCAACTCAAGGAGAGGAAGATCCTGCGGAGTATACTGGGACACGTACGAGAGGAGAGAGGTTCCTAAACGATTTATCACAACGAAGAACACTACGCAAATCAGGAAGAAATCGTCACGAGCATGAGCAAAAGACAGCTGACCTTCTATGGGCACATAACCCGCATGAGCCCTTGCAGACTCAACCACAAGATCTTCATAATGGCAGGTGGAGGGAAAGCCTCGAGGAAAAATCAATTTCTACGGTCAAGTCAGATTGCGAGGAACTGGGGACCCCACTTCATTTGGTACATGACAGCCCACAGATCCGGCAAGCCATTCGGCGGGGAGAATTTCCCAGCCTCCGTGGCTTAGGCAGCAGCACGCCGGCCTCTCACCACTGGGTCCGTGGTTCAAATCCCGGTCACTCCATGTGAGATCTGTGCTGGACAAAACGGAGGCAGACAGGATTTTCTCCGGGTACTCCAGTTTTCCCTGTCAAAATGTCATTCCAGCAACACTCTCCACTATCATTTCCTTTCATCTGTCATTCATTTAATCATTGCCCCAGAGGAGTGCGTCAGGCCTCGGCAGCCGGCACAGTCCATATCCTCGCCGCTAGAGGGGGGCTTCGTTCATTCCATTCCTCACCCGGTTGGAGACTGAAAGCAGGCTGTGGATTTTCATTCACTTACTAATAGGAAGAACTAAGGGATCAGCAGACCATTATGGATGAAAGAAAGAAAGCTGTCTCAAAGTCAGAGGCTGAAGGAGTACTGAATGAGGAGAAAACAGAAGGCCGAAGAGACGAGAATATACGAGCCCCGTGGTCCACCAAAGGCCTAAACGACAGAGAACATGGACACACAGGCATCAAGAAAATTAATTTCAATGGCAAATACGATAAGACATATATCCTAAGCTCCAAACATATTTTTTTAATATCCAACATTTTCAGTTATGCATTTATGAAAGCACATAAACACTTTTACTCATTATATGTCCACTTACTGATTCAAATCATTTCCACTTGCATCACTTCCTTCAAACTGGATTTCTTCTTCCATATCCTAGGGATAAGATGGAATAATTTATTTGCTGGCACCTTATACATTTTACACAAATAACAAAAGAACCAAGTGAGAGAAAATGCTGAGATCACTGCTTTCATTGAAATAATATCCTTAAGCAATATTGAAAAATCAACTTTCAGCTCGAAGATCAGAAGGGATCATAGGATAAATGTATCATTGGGTAACAAGCGACTAGGCCTGCAATATTTGCATCAGCACAATTTCTGAAAATGATGGGATAACATTTAAGTTTAAATTATATATCGTACATGTTTCCACCTGACATTGAGGTCTTCTTCAGCTCAAATTAAATGAAATCAATTAGGAATTAAAATAAAATAATATAGTTGTAATAAAATAATATAGATGCACTTAAGTCTAAATTTGTTTGAAGTGAAATGGTTAAGATAAAAATTGTAATAAAAATGCAAATAAAGTAATAATATGGATATCCTTACAATGTAGAAATAAAATAAAATTTATGATTGGGCTTTACAAGGCCGTTAGAAAAGATTATTTTTAATGGTGAGTGTAAATAAATATTGGGCTTTATATTAAACATTCAAAATTTAGACAAATAAATAATTTAGAAAATCAAGTGTCGAATATCAACAAATACTTCAACTCAGCGCTTGAAATGAGTAGGATAAATCTACTTCCAAATACGGAGTTTGAATTTTGATCAGGTGCCAACCAGTTATTGCGTCGTATGAATTAACCTAATAGATTTGAGCTGAAGGAGAGCTCAATGTCAGGTCGAAACATGTACGATATATTAGACACACCACCTGTACAATATTGTAATAGATTATTCACATAACACTGCAGTTATAGCTAATAAAGTTTCAAAAGAACTTAGAATACGTCAATTACGTGCTTCAGGAGAGGGAGTGTTATATAGAGTATATAACATCAATATTGCAACAACTTGGTGCTACAAGCTACAAGCATTATATGTCTTCTGGAGTACGGAAGCTTTCAATGGAGAATCAGGCCAAGGAAGAGATTGGTGAATTATAGAGAAGTCTATTTCAAATCCACTAGCTCAGTCTACCTGAAAGGTCAGAAGATGAGTGGTGATCATCCCAACCCTCGACCAAACTAGAATTAGTTTTACATGGCTTCAAAGTTCATCTCCAGGCAAATGCTGGGGCTGTTACGCACATGATGCCATGGTCACTTCTTTCCAAACACCATATTTCATTCA
The DNA here is from genome assembly GCA_946902985.2 of Meconema thalassinum. Classification (NCBI taxonomy): domain Eukaryota; kingdom Metazoa; phylum Arthropoda; class Insecta; order Orthoptera; family Tettigoniidae; genus Meconema; species Meconema thalassinum. The sequence goes on along the minus strand of OX336388.2, from coordinate 215,278,359 downwards.
TTTCAATCCGCATTAACACCTCTTAAGGGTTGGACCAGAGGGCATGCAGGTGTAAATATTACTACCACACAGTCTCCCTTCACCTCTTTCCTGACGCAGGAGAAATAGAACTTATAACTGTGTAGACATTTTTAGGCCAATCTACATACAAAATTAAGTACAACGACATAGTCATAGATGGTAAGAACGAAGATTTCTCAGTAAGAGTCATTCGTCAGAACCATCACAGCAATTGCTTGAAAGTTATACCTTTGAAGAACACTTCAACGATTGCTGAGGTATTGAAACCCATCTACCCTCACTTGCCCTTATAAGAGCATCTTATGACATCCCTCTAACTAGAATTCATGTATTTGACCAAATCTTTAAAATCTTCTTTCATATTAAGTTCTGCACATAATATAACCTCAGCCAATGAGAATTATGATGCATCCCTTATTAGTTCAGTGGTCGGAGTAACAGCATGTGTAGCCACAAATCACAGGTTCAAATCCCAAATAGGCCAGATATTGTACGGTTTTCTTCAAGAGGCTTGCACTTCCTGTACTCCACACCAACAGCCGAACAGAATAAATGGAAATGTATCATCAATACTGCTGTGAAAATCAATTCCGGAATCCCTAAATATCATTTGGTGATAAGGAGATGAAAACAGGCCACGTCTTGTAAAGAGACATAAAGTAGTAACACTATAAAGTCTTTACCTGTCTGAAATCCGAAGATGCTGTTTCTATTTTGATGCACGGAACAAACTGTGGTGTGGAATATTTTTCAGTCTGAATATCCCCAGTTAGGTCAGTGTTATCCTGCAAAGATATTATCTGTTTAACAAATATATTCCTTTGCATAGAAGGTGTGCCGGCCGCTTGACAGGATATCCTCTGGCTGGTTGACCGGACGTCATTCGCTCCCTCGAGAAATTATATATTGCTGCTTGTTGGCGGAAGTGTGTGAAAAACATTTATGATTATGCCATTATTGTATTTTACTTGAAGTTATAGGAGTTTTGGAATTGGACTTTAACAAAGGCTCGTTTTGTTGAATAGAAAAGGAAAGTACTGTGAGATGGCAAAAGGAATGTAATCCTGATTGGGACTAGAAAGGAGTCTCCATTTAAAAAGGGAAGGGCCAGACGACTCGGACTTCGACTAGACGGTCTCGCCCTAGTTATCTGCTTAAACACGAAATGATGTTCTTCGAAGATATTGAAACTGAATGATATGACGGGAGACTGGTGACCTATAGGTCTGACCCATTGCAAGTATCGGTCTGATGTGGATCTGGGGGCATTGATCAATTTTTCTGTTAACTCCGGAAGGCTTATTTTAGGAATTATTTATGTGAGTAGAGTGTTCCGGGTTCTTGGGATTTTTCCCCCTCTGTCTTGGTTCTTAGATTAAAACTGATCAGTTCCTGTCCTTCAAGACTGCTAAGATCTAACGAGGGTTACTTTCTCTTTGTCCTGGATTCTCTTTCTTTAGTTTTTATTTGCCTTTTCCTAAATTCCTTTCACCCTTTTCAGGGATGTGCTTACTAGTTTGTTGCTCTTGTGCTGTTTCAAATCCTTTAGCTTTTTCCCTCCACCCTAGCATTCCGAGCATAGTTTGGTCCCCTATGGATCCCGTTAGTTTATTTATTGGTTAGAATATATTAGGGTATTTGTTACTTGGTTTTCTCCTTCCGCCTTCTTTTGTGGGGATTGTCATCAGTGACAATAGAACTAAGATGGTGGAATATTTTCAAGACTGGCAATTTGATTCCTGAGATAATATTTAAGATTTAATAAACCTAATTCTCCTTTTTCCTCCCGACATTTTAATTTGCCTTTTTGGGTTGCGGTAAGGTTTGGGGAGTTATTTTCTTACTCCCTGACGACTGTGATGATAAGAATGCTTGAGATTAAATGTGGAACCAACTAGGTTTCGCTGTATAAGGTTTGGATTCATTATATTATGTAATTGTTATGTCAATGTTATTATGTTAATTAAAAGGCGTTGTATTTTTCAAATCTGTTCTATTCGCATGATGTCCACAGAATTTTCAATGGCAATTTTCCTGACCACTTTTCAACAAAATTCCTGACTCGTGAAGTCATCGTAACGTCGGAAAAAGGTTTATTGAGTAAATTCTAATACCAATCATTGAGACAGACAGGATAAAATGAGGAATTATTTGGTACGGTATCATAAACATTACAGCGGCCAGCTTGTATAAATACTAATATACCAAGTTTGAGGAAGACTCCGTCAATCAATACTTTCTATTTTAGAACATATATATACATATCGGGTACATGTTTCGGGCCAATTTGTGGTCCTTCTTCATCCCTGACTTAAATAATTACACAATACATCGTGATACATCAACCCACGATTGATGCATGCTGCTGCTCGCTTTGTATCGTAACGTGGCGTGCACGCGCGCCCTCTAGCGACGGGCTGTGACCTCCCACGGTCTGGTCGGAACCACACCTCGTTACACACGCCACGATTAGCCAATGTCGTCACCGGTTTGCGCATTACAGCCTCCGGCTCGTTACTATTTGAACGCACCTTATATATTCTGAAATTTGAAACCGCAAAACCATGACGTTAATTGAATGCAGATTGACTTACGCCCGATGAAAATAAGAGGATGGAAAATGGGCCGATGACCAAAATCTGTCCGTTTACCAATCTGTCTGTGAAAGAAAATAAATGAGAATGAGAAGAATAAATGAATAAATAGAAACTTCCAGATGGAAGATCATTAAAAGAAAAATTGATCAAGTACAGTCTGAACAAACAACCCGATGAGTGTTATCTGGGTGCAATGTGGTCTATGTGGATGTCACTGGTGGAATCGCCTGTGAAGGCTCTGGATCGTAAGATGAGTGAGCGGCGTGGCGGGGAATCAGTGACGCATGAGGGAAGAGGAGGAGGAGGGGGTGAAGGGGAGGAAGGTCATTGGGTTGGGAGGAGGTGAAGAGCTCCTGTGTGCCTGCTAACTGTGCTGAAAATAAACCTGCTACGGTCTTGGGAAGGAAACTATGGTGTTTTTATTTTACTTTGATTCCAATTATGTGGTCTGCTAGCTTGTCATAAAGAACGTTAGACTCCCAATAAATTTATTGTTTATATCTGTAAATTTGTGGCCAGTTTCCTGCATGTGATTTGCCATTGCCGAAATTTTTTATGTTTAGTGGCGTTGACATGCTCAGCGTATCTAGTAAAAAACGCTCTCCCCGTTTGACCTATGTAATCAGAATTACATTGTCGGCATTTTAATTTATAGATGCCTTATCTACTGAATTTGTTCCCTAGATTAATTTTTGTAGGATTAAAGAAGTTTTTCTGATTGGTGTTTACTGTTTTAAAGGCTATTTTACAGTCGCGTTTCTCGAATATGTTGGTATTGTTGTAGGTTAACTTGTTTTGAAATGTGAACAATGCAATATTAGATTTGTTTTTACTTTCATCATTTCAGATTTGATGAATAATTGAATTTTCAGCTTTGTAATCATTTTCTGACATAGGTGTATTGATCGCCCTGTTTACAAAACATATAAGGGCAGCTCGTTTATGGGATTCTGGATGGTGTGAGTCTTTCCTGATTATAGTGTTTGTTTGGGTTGGCTTCCTATATATTCGGTAATCTAAACGATTGTTGCTTCTCCTTACTGTGATGTCTAAATAATTAATAATATTGTTTCCGGACTCTATTGTGAAACTGATGCTGTTGATTAAATTGTTGAGTTCTTCGAGCACGTGGTCTGCTTTTGCTTCCGCCTCATCGATTATAATGAACACGTCATCATCATACCTGCCCCAGAAAACCAGTCCTTTGACCTTGTTGATGATTTGGTTATGTTCTAAATCATCCATGTAGATGTTGGCAGGAATGCCTGACAAGGGAGAACTCATTGCCAAACCTTTTGTTTGCGAATAATTCTGTTATTAAACTTGAAATGGTTGTTGACGAGTATGAATTCTAGAATTTCCATGAATTCGTTAATTTCGACTGTTGATACTTTACTGAACATTTTTAAATTGTTTTCTATGATCTTTATGGTTTCCGGGACGCGTGTGCTGGTGTATATGTCCTTTATGTCCACAGTGTGCATGGAATGCGAATCTTTAAGAGTTAAATGTCTAGTTGCTTCACAAAAGTGAACGGAATTAATAAAACTGCTCTTTAATGAAATTTTGCGCGAATTGAGAAGCTTTGTATACAGGACTGTTCCTGTAGTTGACTATAGATCTTATCGAGGTGCTGATTTTGTGTATTTTGGGCAGGGGCGGATCTAGGGGAGGGCAAGGAGGGCGACCGCCCAGGGCCGCGCGGTCCGGTGGGCCACGTGCCATGGATTTTTTACATTTAATTAATTAATTATTCTTTTCAAACTAATTTATTATCCATATTCCTTTTTTAGTGCAGCTATGACCTCTCGTGACCGTTTAGCAAGTTTAGATTCCAGTGAAATGATAGAAGACTTCAGCCGGGAAAAGAGTCGCAAAGTAAAATTTTAATATTCCATAGTTTACATAATCTTCTTCAAGGGGACTTAAAGGTTTCTTTCCTATTATTAAAAAGTGTACTGTAGTATATTCAAAATACTGTAACTGTTCTTTATTTAGATTAGGCCAAAGACTTTCACGGCTCGGATTATTATACAAAACCATGAATTATTTGTATTCTTTATTTTATTATTATTATTACCAACCTATTTTCCATTTTATTTGATATTTTTATATCCTATTGTTGTGGGCCCCATCCTATCATATTGCCCTGGGCCCCGCAAGGCCTGGATCCGCCACTGATTTTGGGTAAAGCTCTGAGTGTGGGGATACTTGGATTCATGCTCACCAGTTTGTTAGACTGCCTGTCGTTAATAATAAAATTGGTGTGTTTTAATAATTGTTTCAATTTCCTTTGTGATGATATTGTAGGTTCTTTGTCGGCTTTAGAGACAATTGAATTGTTTTGTTTTATTTTGCTCTTTACATTGGGTATGTCTTGAATGTTGTTGACTTTGGTTTTTTTTTTGGCGTTTAATTTGATAATTTTACACATTTTCTTTTTGAATTGAAGTCTCACTTCGTCCCGTTTTTCTAATGGAAGTTTTTTAATAGTAGATTCGGTTTCGAGAATTAGCTTGGTTAAGTAGTTGTTGTTGTACTCTGAAGCCCAGTTGAATACCATGCCTTTGTTCAGAATCTCGATCTCCCCAGCGCTCAAATTGATATCTGATAAGTTTTCTACCGGTTTTTGAAAAACATGTGTTTTCTGTTCGCGCTGTTCTCTTGTATAAATACAGCAGGGTAATTGACCAACTATCGAATGCGTCCCTGCGGTACTTTTATTCACAAATACACACAAACCTCAACACTGCTGAGGCGAAGCGAGGATAATCTGTTTGTCAGACGTTACTCTAGCTAATGTACATAACACACCTATCCCCACGACTAAATTAGGTTCTTTCTTGAGAAATCGGGAACAGCAAACAGGCTTTCATGAACCACACAATGCCCAGTTTAAACGAAAACTGTTAAATTTTCCTAGAGGTTGCCTCAATATGGAGCTCTTAGGCGAGGGGATCGCGGAGGGAAGGGAAAGGACGTGACGTCACACGTTTCCTCGTATCGCGCGAGGCGCGAGATATGCAAGGAAAGTTAACTTTCCCACACGTTATATTGTGTGGATTGCAATGGTTTAAACATGTGTTTTAAGCCCTTTTGTTTATAATCATGCCAGGCCAAAGATGTGCTGTGGCAGTTTGTCACAGTTATTATAAAGTTGGAAATGACTTGTCGTTTTTCACGATGCCTAAAGACACATGCGTTCGCAATCAGTGGATTGCTGTATGTAAGCGAAAAGATCATTGTAACCCTCAAACATGTAGGATAGCCTATGTTCCCTCCACTTTAAGAGTGAAGACTTCAAATTAGACTACAGGGCCGAATTGCTTAATATAAAGCCAAGATTTCCAAGGAATCTAAAACCAAATGGTAAGTGAGCCTGGCTGGCCTACTCTTAAGTTTTGATGACCTGCTAGGATGATTTTAAAGCTGTTAATATTTTTGACATATTTCGTACATGGTATCAGGGGTGTATATACAATTTTCTTCGAGGAGGGGGGGGGGGGGGGCGGGGGCTGACTATCGTGGAAAATTGTGAGTACTTAATGAATTTTCTATTATAGCCTATGGAGTATGAATGGAAAATATCTCAATGGGCTACTTGTCAATTTATAAAGTAGAAAGGTAAACACTCGTTTTCTTTTACAAATTGATAATTATTTCTTAAAAGTAGACTACTGTGAAATACATTGCATGTTGTACCCAAGTTGGCTTATTTCGGGGGGGATCTGGAGCCCCCTCAGCCCCCCTATATACGCCCATGCATGATATTTTGTTTTTGGACAAGATGGAAAATTTCATGAGTATTTCTCTTTGCATTGGTAAAAATTCTTTGCAAATATTCCAGAAAGCAGTCATCATTTCAATAAAATCCCTTCGACTTCTGTACCAAGATATGGCCCGTAGGCATAATACAAAGTACATTCTCACACATAGGTTAAATCAAGATGCACTGGAAAACCTCTTTTCACAATTGCGAACCCGTGGTGGCTTAAATGATCATCCTTCTCCCCTTGACTGTATTTACAGACTGAGGATGATTATTTTAGGAAAAAATCCAGGAGTTGTTCAAAAGCAAACAAACACTGCTGATCCAGATTCAGATGAATATGTAGTTGCTAAAGCACTAAACAAAGCTGTCATAGTGTCTGAATCAAGTAACGTGCTTCCTGAGTCCTTCATTGCCAATATCATGGAACAAAGTGAGGAAGATGGCAAGGCTTATTTTGCAGGATATGTAGCCCACAAGTTCCAAAATAAATTTCCACAACTTGGGAACTTAACCTATGGAATGCAAACTCAACACGACTATGCATTACCGACTTGGATTAAACACTTGTCATACGGTGGTATGACCGATCCCTCAGAAACTTTGCTAAACCAGTTCCGGCACATTTCAGCAAAATTCGTCACATTTCACGGAAAATACGGATTTCAACGAGGCAAGAACGTTCTAAGAAGAACGACAGAATTTGTGTCGAGAGAAGTTCCTGTGTCGAGAGAAGTTCCTGACGTACCGTCTGGTGGGGTTGAGGCAGCTGTGATAACAATTTTCTTCATCAGATTGAAACATTCCAATTCTATCTTGCATAAGTGAAGTGGTTATTGGAAGTCACTAACACCCACGATTCTGCTACCGAGTCTAGGCGAATTTCCAAGAAATTCAAGAAGATCACTACATAAAATGTAAGTAGGCAACATTTAGTTACTTTATCACCCATTTACCGATAATTTCATACGAATATACTGTTCTTTGCGTACTCAACAGCTGTTGTTGACAGTTTCGTTACGTTCCCCACGTGGCGCGTTTGGTATCTTGTGACGTCATCCGCCTTGTGAGCGCTGATTGGTGAGTGAAAATTGAGGCAACCTCTGTAGTTTATAAGCCTTGATCCCCACGACTAAATTAGGTTCTTTCTTGAGAAATCGGGAACAGCAAACAGGCTTTCATGAACCACACAATGCCCAGTTTAAACGAAAACTGTTAAATTTTCCTCATTGGACTAAAGTCAGAGATGGATGTATTTATCTTTATAATACGAACATGGGAATAACTCGTATAATATCATAATCAAGCTGTCCCTATCTACATACCTCAGTCTTTGTATCCTCGATAATTACAGAATAATTTAAACTGATTTTAGGGCCTATCTGCACTGGGCACTTGGCATGTCCTTCTGCTGTACGACTTGTTATCAGTAACTTATGTTTGTCACATATCTACACAACATGTAAAATGCTCCTGCTTGGATCTGTCATCAAAATAGAATTCTCGGTTTGTAAAATCTCGCTAAAAGGTATGGTATCGTACATGAAAATCATTAATTCAATTAAAAACAACCTCCTCGTGTTAGAAGCCGTACGGTTCAAGAGAATATGCAAAAAAGGTGCTCGTTCAACTAAAGTGACTTTGAATTAATTCTTAGCCACATTATATTATTAAGCGTGTGGAATATAGGCCCAGCCGCCTCTCTTCTACATTGAGCAAAATATTACAGTCTAAAGTCTGATATTTTTTTAACTTGCAGTATACCGTATACGATTTATTCTAACATACTGCAACACTGCACGATAACTGAACATACAATGAAGTTACCGTAGCTCAACTACTGAAATTAGCCAAAAAACCTTTTGTAATGATGAACAATATGTAGAAATGATGTAGTAACAGATTTTTCTTGCTTTGCTCTCTGTTCCCCAGCCTCAATCACCTTCTTATAACTCGCGACTCCTCATGTAATAAAACTTCTTTTCTTCTTCTTTTAAGGGGGTATGTTGGACACAGGAAGTTTTACCCAACAACGAGGTTCGGAATGTAACCAAGGTTATCAGCGCTATCCTCCAAACAAAGGAATGAGGCTAACAGGAAAGATAGAATAAAAGGAAGTGAAACCAAGCAGAGAGGGAAACTATTCTTCACGTCAATTTACCCACAATGACGGCTTCCTAAAACGTAAACACGACCGGGTCACACATAAAGGTCTGAAAGTCAAAATGTAAGGTTACAAGCATCATTAAAGGTTAAGAGCGAGGTAATGACTGGGTCGGTTGGAGCAGTAAGAAGGGTTTGAATAGTTAAGGGAAGTTGAAGGCCTTGATTGAATGAGGTATATGACAAAATTGAGGTCTGTGAGAATCATAAAGGGAACACTGAAAGAATATGTGATTGATAGTTCCTAAAAACTGCCCACAATCGCACATAGGGGAAGGGCGGAAACGGAGGCGAATAATGGTCGTGATATGACGGCGAGTATATGGTCCGGTAGAGAACCACGGCTTGAAGGGAGGTATGGGCTGCAGTAAAACATCGATTTATGTCTGTCATTATCCGCGTGAACTATGGGTCAAAAAGAAAATTGCCAACCCCGCGCATACTACGGTATCGGTACCGAACTCTTGAACAATCTCTATCCAGAAAATGAAACGATGGTGTCGCCAATACGAGGAATGAAATACAGTGTAATCAGACATCATTCATCATCACCATGTATTGTATTACCAGGCCATTAAGACCCAAAACAGACAAAAAAAAGAGGTTCCGGTATTGTGGGTTACCAGGTGGCCGTGGGAGGGAGGTAGGTAGGCGGGGCTTTATGGAATATTGAAATATAGAGTTCTAAAAGCAGATGCGAGGGAGCCATGTTAGTAGATTTACTGCCCGGGTTTGATTCCCAGCTCTGCCAACAAATGTAATAATATGGCAGTCAGATGGCATTTGAGTACGAGTATATTACATCTGGTACAGGGGACGGGGAGCAAATGATGAACAATGATCATGAGGAAACACAACAGGACGTATTGCACGGGGAACAAAATATCGCATGGACTGAAAGAGTAAAAAGAAGAAACCGTGTAATAGTTGGAGAAAAGAATACTAACAGTGAAACGAGGGCCGCACAAAAAAGGGCATGGTTATTAATTGGTAGGCTACAAGAGGAAAGCAGGAAAGTCCCTTTTAACTACTCTGGCTCCGAAAATGCTCACAGGTGGTTTCAAGACAGAGGCAACACAATCACATATAAAAGAGTCACAGGCTCCAATCGGCCAACTTCCGAGACATCAGGTGAAAATAGGAACACTACCAATAACATTATTATTTTGTCATCGCTACATTCAGCCTCGTGATATTTATTTTAAAATTGCAATCAGAATTATATTGCTGTTTTGGCCACTGATTAATTTTTAAAGGTCTGTTATTAGTTTATTTATTAAAGGGATCTCTGTCTCTTTCTTTTCTATTCTGCTCTTTTCCCACCTTTTCATCTTGCCACGGTGGGTGAGTGGTTATAGTGTCGGACTACCAACCCAAAGATTGCAGGTTCGCCCCTGGTCGTGGTAAGTGATTTTTGAAGGCGACAAAAATCACGACACTCCTGTCATACGTTGTTGGCATGTTAAAGAACCCATTTGAATTCAGTAGGCCGTGTTCAATGGCAAAATTAATCTCGGGATTTTCCGCCAACACAAAGTTCCTCCATTCTCTACTTGAAAGCGCTGTAGTGTCAAGGAGTTTAGATATCTAACCTCCTTGACTTTCATAGCGTTCAAAGGAACGACGAAATTCGACATGCAAGCTACCCTCTGGGTGTCAATTAACAAAGCTTGCACCAGGCACCCGAGGCCATACGATATTATTATTATTATCTTTAAGTGTATCTTGGATCTCATTTTCATTGTTAGATTTGCAATTATTTACAACGGCGCCTCTTAGGCTATTGTCGATTACAGATTTTTTTTGTATCCATCCTGGCTGTATTCCAGTCTGTGTTCACACTTGCAAAGCATTCAAGATCTCCATAGATACTATGGCATTGTTGTGTCCTTGAGGGTCTGTAGTTCCCGCTTAATCTCTTGCAGTTCCGCTTTTCATGAAAGCCAGATCCTCCTTGCACAACTTGCACATCCATATAAGACCATATCTTGGCTTTTTCAGAGTAGAATAGTCTCCTGAGCTAATACCCCCACATTCTTTGTGAAACCACAGTTGACAGATACCTTCGCAGCCCATCCCCTTATCATCCTTAAGTACCGGCTTTGTGCATGTGCGAGTATGTATCATAAATAAATTAATACTGCAGCCAAGTAAATGGTCAGATTAGATCCGAAACACTGTTCTTGATGATTTTTCTATAGAATTCTGCCTTGTTGATAGTGTAATATAAACACTTCACCAAAGAAAATCAGCACTATATCTCACATTCACGCGTATTTCACTTCATTCTTCTATGCGTATCAACACTATCAGCACTATAACGCACTACATATCACATTCACGCGTATTTCACTTCATTCTTCTGTGTATCAACATTATCAGCACTATAACTCACTTTATATCACATCACAATTGCCCAATAATCTACCTTTATCTTCATCATATCTTGTTTTAATTCTTATGCTCCAAGCAGGGATGAATGATCAAGTCGTTTTCAATATGTATGACGTCCTTTTATTTATCAAATTAAACAGCAAGTATCATCAAAAGGCGCCTGGCAAACAAAGAAATAATACAATAATGGTTTACACTCACAGTTACAAATTTCCTCTATTATTAGGAACATTTTGTAAACTTAAGGTGTGCTTCCATACAAATACAAGTTGAAAAATACATATTAGATAAGTCGACAATATCATACCTTTTGACTCTACAGCATAACAGATGTTTATGAGTTATCAAAAACTTCCCTACATTCAATATAGATACAAGTTTGATGGCTGATGGATTCAGATTTCACAGACAATATCTTACACATACATTCCGCCATTAGCTGTACATCTCCTTCTGGTTTAAAGCAATTGCCAACTTATAAAAGTAGAATACATTTTTGATTACGTTGTTGCCAACTTAGATTTACAGTAGGGGTTATAGTCAGTTGTAAACATAATTAAATTTCAACACTCCTCCTTAATTATTTTACTACGAAGCTATTCAAACAATTTTCTATTGATGGGTTTGTTCAGGATATCAGCAAGTTGCTTGGAGCTCTCGACATGTTTGAGAGCAGAGTTTAGCCCACGTCTTCCTGGATGAATTTGCGTGGAATCTCTATATGTTTCTTTCCTTTTGCAGTCTTCCCATCGTGTGCATTTTTCAGCCTGTTGATTGCTGACTGGTTGTCATCAAACAGCGTGGCTGGTTTGTCTGACTTCAACATTTCGAGTACCAGTCCAATTCTCTTGACCCAGCTGATATCATTTATCGATGAGACAGCTGCTCGGTATTCTGATTTTGCTGTTGACGTAGCAACGAGTCGCTGCTTCTGTGTGTACCAAATGATTGGTCCTCCTCTCAACAGTAGAACACCACTTGTTAAGTGCCCTGTTACGGTGTCCCCACCGTAGTCTGAATCTGTATATGCCACAAGTTTGTCGTCTCCATTGAAGAAAATTCCATAGTCTGAAGGGCCCTTCAAATACTGAAATACCGTCTTCATCATTTTCCAGTGGCTCTGCATGGCTTTGCCGTTGAAGCGGCTCAAGTAGTTCACAGCGTAGCAGATATCCGGTCGGGATATTGTAGCCAGGTAGAGTAGACTTCCCACTGCTTCACGATATGGAGTTGTAGGTGGTGCTGGTCTGTCGTTGATTCGATCTTCTTCGTTTGTCACCATTCCTTTCTCCATGGGTGTTGAACTTGGGTTGCAAGTGTCGAACCGAAAACGATTGATGATCTTTCTGGTGTATCCAGGCTGGTTCACAAAAATTCCTTCATTCTCTATTCTGACTTCCATGCCTAGGCACGTGAATTGCTTCTGAACTGATCGTTGGTAAGTGATTTCAAATTCCCGATTTATGACATCCAAGACTTCAAAGATTTCTTCTTCATTATATCCAGCGATGAGCCCGTCGTCGACGAAAAGAGCCATCATCAAAGTTCTCTTCTCGTTATAGTAAATGCAGGGGTCATCGTCGGTGTTCACTAGTCCAAGTTTCTCCTCAAGAAAATCTGACATCTTCTCATTCCACTTTCTTGGTGCTTGCTTTAGTCCATATATGCTTTTCATTAGTTTGCAGACTCTGCCAGTACCATCTTCAAATCATTCAGGTTGATACATGTACAAGTTCTCCTCCAAGTCTCCGTGCAAGAAGGCTGTCTTCACATCAAAGGGAACAAGTTTCATCTTCTCAGTAGTGGCATGACGGAGAATCAGTCTAATTGAAGCATGGTTTGCTACTGGACTAAATGTTTCTGAATACTCAACTCCTTCTTCCTGCTCAAAGCCATGTGCTACCAGTCATGCTTGCATTCTCCCATGAGGCTTCTCCCGTAACACCCAGCGGCAGGTCAGGGGTCGAACTTCTTCTGGACATTTTACTAATTTCCAAGTTTCCATCTTCTGTAACGATTCAAATTCTTCTGTCATGGCTTTCAGCCACTTGGCATCTTTAAACGCTTTGGAAATAGAAATATCCTGGATTTCTCCTATCATGGCTAGGTTGGCACTCTTTCCTCCCCGGAGGTAGCCCATGACGTAGTCTGATAGTTTGGCGGGTAGCTGAATATTTTGACGATTGCGTAATCCTGGTCTTCTTGGTTGTTCATCTTCTTCTCTGGCTTCATCTCTTTCTTCGTTTCTGTCTTATCTCAGGACTATGCTGTCTTCATACTCATATTCTTCTTCAATCAACTCGTTCTCGTTGTTCATAGCCATTTCAACATCTGTCAGGTTTCACTCATCTTTTTCTCCTTCATTAAACACGACGTTGTCTGAACTTACAACATCACGTTCTTCAGGCAGATAGACTCTGTAGGATGGAGAGTCTGTGTCGTATCCAACAAATATACCTTTCCTAGACTTCTTGTCAAGCTTGCTTCTCTTGTGGTTGGGAGTCAAAGCGTAGCAGTCGCATCCGAAGGTTTTCAGTTTGTTCATGTTGACCTGTCGTCCAAACCATAGGTTGGCTGGTCTCTTTCCTTTCATTGAACTTGTGCCAGTCTGGTTGATCGTGAACACAGAATAGTTCACTGCTTCTGCCCACAAATTGTCCTTCAGGTTTCGTGCATGAATTGCTGTCCTTGCTGACTCTATAATTGTTCTCATTTCACGTTCCACTCTTCCTTTCTCTTCTGGGGTGTAAGCTGTTGAAAAAGTGTGAAAGACACCTAGCTCCTCCAGCAGCTTACGTGTGTTGGCATTCTTGATCTCGGTTCCATTATCTGATCGTAGAATTTTCACCTTTCTTCCGATTTTTTTCCACCAGCTTCATGAAAACAGTTTGGCTGCGGCTTCGTCCTTCGTCTTCAAGAAGTATACCGTTCGGAAATGTGAAAAATCATCCTTGAAATGCAAGTAGTATTTTGCTCCTCCTAGCGATGGTGTCGCCATCTCTCCCATATCTACATGGACCAGAACCAATGGTTGGGTAGCAACCTTCTCGTTCAGTGGGTGAGATACCCGATGTTGCTTCCCATAGGTGCATCCTTCGCAGATTCTCTCGTTCCAATCATCAACGTATGGAATGCCATTCCTGTCCAAAGCATCCTTCACATACTTCAGGTTTTGTTGTGCGAGCCTCTCGTGCCAGGTTACGATCGAGGTGGCTACCATACAGTCTTCAGACTTCTCCTGGCGTAGCATCATTCTGTACAGGTTACATTCTCTGACTGCCATGGCCACAATTTCACGATGATCAGACGTTTCAAATATTGACTTCTCTTTGTTTGCAGTTTGGACATAACCTCTGTCGAGTATATCAAATTGTAGTTGAGCTTAGGCACGTAAAGCACATCCTCCAGGATGACCTTGTACCATTCTGTTCCATTGAATTCCTCAAGTTGAACGTTGCCGATACCAACGCCCTCTAGTACAGTCGCATCTCCGATGACAATAGGAGATGAAGTTTCCAACTCAATCAATTTGACGAACCAGTTCCTCTGTGATGTCCTATGTTGTGTAGCTCCACAGTCCTGGTAACAGTGATTTCGTGTGTTACATTTCGAATTGAAACTGTTCAGCTCTGCAGTTGACAGTCCCATTGACGCTAGTGCGCGGTAAGGGCGATTCGTGCTCTTCTCTTCACTTCTTTCTGACCGTTCATTTCCATTTTTGTTGTCATCCTTCTTTGTACAGTCTCTCGCAAAGTGACCTTTCTGTCCACACACATGGCAAGGGCAGTTTTCTTTACAATAGGCAAGATATTTGGCACAGGGTTTGTTTCTGCAGAGTTTCTCCACATGTCCTTTATGTCCACACTTAAAGCAGCTGACTAGCGCGCTCCCACCTTGTCTGTTGCTATTGTTGTGAGCAGACTGATTTCTAGTTTTCTTCTCCTTTGCGATGAGTGCGTTGACTGCAGTTGCTGCACTTTCCTTTTTACCTTCATTGAGTCGATCCTCTTCCAGCCTCAATCTTTCGATGAGTGTTTCAATAGTTTTGTTGGCTCCTGTCACATTGTCCCAAGCTGTTCTGAAATGGTGCAACTTAGGTGGTAGCATACTCAACATTCGTGTCATGATCCAACTGTCTTTCACCCTATCGTCATCTGATGACAGATCTCCAAGAAATTCTCAACAGCTGATTTTTGGCTGTCAAAAACATAACCGAAAATTTTCCTTTGCAAACCCTCAACAGTAATATCAGACTTTTTACCATAAACATTTTCTAGCTTATCAAACATTTGCTTTGCAGTTCGGCATTTGACTAACTTTTTCGCTATATTACTACTGACATTCAAACCTATAAGCGCTTGAGCTTCTACATCTTTCTTTATCCAATTACGTACAGGATCGGAGTTTGTACCTGATGGTTTGACAGTCAAACCAGTTGCAATATCTAAACATTCTTTTGTTCTCATAGCTAAATTAATTTTGAAACGCCAAGAATCATAATTGACATTTCCATGCAAATCTTCTGTCAAAGTTTCTAAATGAACCTTTACTGTATCCATGACTTAATTTAAAAAGCAAAATTAAGTTTCAAAAATATGACAAATTTACAAAAGTTCGATCTCACAAGATTTTTACTATCTATTTTCAAATTGTTTTATCAATTTACCCTGACTCATGTATAGGCTACTTGACTGACATTTTGAGGTTAGATTGACTTAGCTGGCGTTTCTCGGGCTGACGATGTGGTAGACGTCCTCTTCGACGGGGCTGACTTTGTCTGCGATGACTGATGTGGACTTTCTCGGCTGACTGGACTGACCTGACGACTTCTGACCTGGACGACGACGACTACTCGGCTGACTTTTTCTCGACGTACAAATTGTTTCCCGTAATGCTCGGCGTGTCTGACGTATGAGCGGTATCTGGGCCGATAACCTGTTGTAATTCTTATGCTCCGAGCAGGGATGAATGATCAAGTCGTTTTTAATATGTGTGACGTTCTTTTATTTATCAAATTAAACAGCAAGTATCATCAAAAGGCGCCTGGCAAACTAAGAAATAATACAATAATGGTTTACCCCCTCAGTTACAAATTTCTTCTATTATTAGGAACATTTTGTAAACTTAAGGCGTGCTTCCATACAGATACAAGTTGAAAAATACATATTAGATAAGTCAACAATATCATACCTTTTGACTATACAGCATAACACATGTTTATGAGTTATCAAAAACTTCCCTACATTCAATATAGATACAATTTTGATGGCTGATGGCTTCAGATTTCACAGACAATATCTTACACAAACATTCTGCCATTAGCTGTACATCTCCTTCTGGTTTGAAACAATTGCCAACTTATAAAAGTAAAATACATTTTTGATTACATTGTTGCCAACTTAGATTTACAGTAGAGGTTATAGTCAGTTGTAAACATAATTAAATTTCAACATATCTGCAGCGTACATCGATAACCTTCATAAAAATAAACCGCAAGCTTTCAATGGAAAATGAGGAGGTTATGATGGTGGGTAACATCGCTTTTATCTCATGTTTATATTAAATATATGTTGCCTATTATTTCATATTTATTTTGTGACATCATTAATTTAAGACGATAAAATTGAGTTCGGGCGTTCGGTATATATACCTATAAATTGTCAATTGGGGGACCGCGTCGACCAATAGACGCTCCCGTGACAATTCTCCCGTGTTGCCTTATGATTTACAGATAAGTCGTGAGACATAATGTTAAAATGCTCTTGACTAATATCCCTTTGTAGTACGGTTAGCTTGTTTTAAATATCACTTGTTTGTATTATGCGTTATCATGCGAGTATTCAAATTGCCTATACTCCGACTCATTATTGGATATCGGTAAAATTAAAATAGGATGGCTCTAATGCAGAGTGCGAAGGAGAACGTTTGTGCCTCGCTGTATTCGTTGTCTATCGTATGGGCACCATGCACAGAACTGCAAAGGTGCGGACAGAAGCAAGCTTTGCTTTAAGTGCGGAGAAGCTGGTCACAAGGCAGTAAGCTGCAAAGTTAATCCACGGTGCATGCTTTGTATACACAGCAATGTTGAAGAAGCGAAGCGAAGACACGTTCCTGACACATGAGAGTGCATTGTGCTTCGTGAAGTTCTTGACAATGCCAAAAATCACTACTAAATTTGTAGATTCTACAGGCAAATATGCACAGGAGTAGGCCTATAACTGCCAATGACTTGTTGAAGCAGATGAAATACGAGATTGGAGCAGACATAATTATGCTCAGCGAACAATATCAGGACAGAGATAACTCCGGATGGTATGCGGACAATCTGGGAACAGCTGCAATTTGGATACCAGACCCTGGAAAATATCCAGTTTTAGACCAGAGACGGAGGAATGGAATCGTTTGGGTCCAGGTTGGTAAAGTAATTTTTGTGAGCTGTTATTTTACTCCGAATGAAAACGTTCCTGACTTTCAGATCAAATTAGACGGTCTTGAGGATGCCTTACAAGGGATAGACAATAGTCTAATTGTTGCTGGTGATTGCAATGCACAAGCGGTGGAATGGGGCATGACTCAACCACATTCTAGAGGGTGGCGTAGCAAGGAGATGGCTGCCAGATTGGGGTTAATGGTTGCCAACATTGGGAACGTGCCAACCTTTCGACCACCAGGCTGCCAAGGAACTATACCAGACGTGACTTTCGCCTCAGAATATATTTCAACTACAATTACTGAATGGCTTGTGATAGAGGATTATACCGGAAGCGACCATCAGTATATATTATTTCGGGTGCTTCAGGAAACTCAATTACCAAGGATCACTATGTGCAAACCAGTAAGGTGGAATACATCTAGCATGGACAAGGATAAGTTTCTTGATGTATTACGGAATGGAAAGGAGAGGATATCGGATGAATGTTTTGATCACGAAGGAACTGTTGCAGCGAACAAATACGTGGATCTCACCATGGGACTCACACAGCAGGCATGTGATGCGTCCATGACTAGACATAAGCAACAGTACAACAGGCATCCAGCATATTGGTGGATTGAGGAAATTTCTGAGCTGAGACGACAATGTCTGGGACTTAAACGAAGAGAACAAAGGGCGCGAGACAACCAAGATGGGAATCCACAATTTTCAGAGTTCAAATCTATGAAGAAGGAACTCCGAAAATCAATTAAAAGGAGTAAAGCCGACAAATGGTGACAAATTTCTCAGGAAGAGGGCCATGATCCATGGGGATTAGGTTATAAGATCGTCATGAAGAAACTTGGAGCGCTCTCAAGCCCGATCATGGACTCACAAACCATGAATGAAAAAGTTGATAAACTGTTCCCTGATCATCCAGAGAGGATCGATGTTGAAGAAGGAAGGGACCCGGGTAACGTACCACTTTTTAACATCGAAGAATTATTGAAAGCCATTAACTCTCTTCGAAATAAGAAGGCCCAACGACCCGATGGTATTCCTACAGAAATGCTAAAGATGATAGCTGAATTCTGCCCTTATTTGTTGCTCAGCACATACAATCTGTGCTTGAAAGCAGGTGTTTCAGTGCTCGCTGGAAAATAGCCCAGTTGGTTTTGATCAGCAAAGGTAAGACTGGAGTTACAGACCTCTATGCATGCTGGACATTGCTGGGAAGGATTTAGAGAAGCATCTACAGCCCATAATACTTTCAGCAGTTCAGTCAGCTGGAGATCTGTCTGATAGTCAGCTTGGATTTCGAAGGGGACATTCAACGATTAATGTGGTGAGGGAAGTGGTGAACACAGCAGAGAGAGAGAGCAAAAATGGGCAACCATTACTCTAGAAAGGTGACACTTCCTGTGACCTTAGATGTCAAGAATGCTTTGAACTCGGTGAAATGGTGTGATAGTTTGGAAGCTCTCCCAAACACGTTCAAGCTACCAGAGTATCTCATATTCTTATTACGTGACTATCTGAAAGATCGCACTTTATTATACGCTACGGAAGATGGCCAGAGAACAAAAAGGGTCACAGCTGGTGCAGCGCAAGGGTCCATCCTTAGTCCGAACCTTTGGAATGGCACGTACGATGGCGCATTACGCCTGGAGATACCAGAAGATGCGACACTCGTAATTTGGAGATGGCTCAACTCAAACTGAACCAGGTCATGCGGCGGGTGAAAGCATGGATGTCAAATCATGGACTAGAACTGGCAGATCACAAATCTGAAATTGTTCTCCTGACAAGGAAAAGGACTAAAGCGAGCGAGTAGTCCAGCGTGCATATACTGCAGTGAAATTGAAGATGCAATCCATACTTTATTTACATGTGAACATTGGCTGCCACGAAGAAGATGTTTGGAGGCAGTGCAGGGAGAGCTCATGCCAGGCAACATAGCCCAGGTCATGCTACAAAACCAGGAATCCTGGGATCAGGTGGCAGCGTATGTGGAGAGTACTTTGCGCCTAAAGAAACGGGATCTAGACGCTTTTGGCCAATAGTAAAGAAGAACTGAAGGAAAGATGCTTCATAAACGACGCTACCCTGAAGTAATGCGAGAGCGGTTCCGGGGCGGATATACACGTCGTGGGAGA
Organism: Meconema thalassinum; assembly: GCA_946902985.2. NCBI lineage: Eukaryota > Metazoa > Arthropoda > Insecta > Orthoptera > Tettigoniidae > Meconema > Meconema thalassinum. Next base: position 215,258,847 of record OX336388.2, on the reverse strand, counting down.
AGGGTGTGTGGGTTTTAGAGGATAAGAGCCCCAGCCACTTGAAGAGTGCGGACCCTCTTCAAGCGTCTGGAAGCAGTTTTTCCACAATCCCTCGTAAAAAAAAAAAATACTCCGTCTCATTTGTGTTTAATAGATACAGCCAAAACCCGCTCTAGGTTAACATCATCATCATCATAATTTCTTTTATTAACAGGCCATTAAGACCCAGGACAGATAATAAGAGCATAAACAAAAATTCTTATTACGTGACTATCTGAAAGATCGCACTTTATTATACGCTACGGAAGATGGCCAGAGAACAACACAGGCATTACCACAGGAGGGACTGAGGCTTTTCACAAGTATCGGTCGCAGATGATCTTCCACCTTTCTTTATCCCTTGCATCCTCCACAGTAGCTGTTAGTGCCGCCTTAACCAGTGATATTATCGCTCGATCCTTCCATCTTTTTCTAGGGCGGCCTCTCGGGCGTCTGCCAGTTGGTGTCGAGCTGAAAACACGATTGGATATGGAATCCTCAGCTCGAATGACATGTCCCAACCGTTGCAACCTCCTCTTCTCCAGAATCCGGCTGATGCTCGTTTTTCCAAAGCGTTCATAATGGTCTTGGTGAGATCTTCTTTCCCATCTTTCTGTTTCTACATTATATAACTTAGTGGACTTTATATTTTGCGCAAGACCTTCCTTTCAAAAACGCAGAGATGTTCCTCAAGTGTTTGAGGGGTGGCACAGGTCTCATACCCATATAGTACCACAGGTCTCACCAAGATATGTACCTTATTTTCCTGTGAAATCAAACGTGATTTGAAAAGATTGTTCAAGCTATAGAAAACACGATTCGCTGTAGTTATTCTTTGCTGTACTTCCTTTGCTATCTCATTCCTGTTCGAAAAGACCGAAATCCTCTACCATCTCAAAATTGTGCCCATCAATATTGATGCTATTAAGATTGTTCGGCCGACGAGATACCCTCGGATATATTTTTGTTTTTGAGTCGAAGACTACCAGACCCACCTTCCCTGCTTCTAGTTGTGTCTTGTATCATCTGATCCAGGGTTTCTCCGACAATCACGATATCATCCGCAAATGCAGGAATGCAAGCCATTCTACTCAATTTCCCTACGACGTCCGAATGCACGCCTCACTCCAGGGCGATGTTGAAGAGAACTGGTACTGTACGCGTTTGGGGAGACGAGACAGAAAATTATAAAAGTAGTGGAAAGTTTTCTAAATTAGCCCATGTTAAAATTTATCTATGCTGGAAGCGAACACAAAACTGGTTTGGTTAGAGAGTGAATTAACTGAGTTAATTCGGCCGGCCAATAGCAAATTAGTAGTCGCAAGGGGACTCGGAACAAGCTTCGCTGGGATGAGAAAGAACCCGAACAGTCACGAGGACGCCCGAGTGAAAATGAATGGGGAGAGGAACTAAGCGTGTGGCAAGAGAAAGAAGAGGGGAGCCGACGCGAGGCCGACACGCGACCATGACCCATGGGAAGCCGCCTATTAAAATTAACACCAACAGAGTAATTAACATATATAATTACTAGGACAAAGTTATTACATTAAACCATCATGAAGAGTGTTTAATGATAACTAAGAACGATTGAATATAATTACAGTCGAGTTCTTAAGTTATTAATGAAGAGTTTGATCAATTAATATAAGCAACCAATCAGAGTCATGGATTGAAAAGGAAGCGGTTTTTGGAAAAGAGACGCGGAGAAAAGACGAGAGGAAGCGAGGCTCTTATCAACCACGACTTCGAAGTAGAAGGACGTTACAACGAACTAGTCTCCAAGTTGAACGAAAGAGATAGAATTATTCATCGAAGGCACTCAGTAATGTGCATGTAATATTAACATAGACATTCAGCGAGGAAACAATTTTAAATTTATACGATAAAGCTACAGCTTCAAGATGATACAAATTCAAAAGTTGAGGGAAGAATTTCATGAAGATTCTACAGGCGTCGTGATGAACGCTTAAACAATTATGGGAACAACGCTATGATGGCATCAAGAACATCCGAAATGACTTAAAATCAACATCTCGGGGGAGATTAACATCTCATCTCTCCCGTAATAGAAAGTCTACAACCATCAGTCATTTTACCATCTCAAATGACGATCTACAGGGAACTATGGGGAAAGAAGACTGCAAGTTATTCATGTACGAGGGCAACCAGGGAATTACCCGGTGCCGAAGAGAGAAAGGGCTATCCCATCTCAATCAGAAGAGTCATCGGCGGAAGGAAGAGACAGCACGATGATGATCGAGTTCGAATCCCAGTACCTGACCGCACGAGATATTCGGAGGGAGATTTGGACAAGAATGCTGACCACCTCGCAGTCTTAAGCCGCTAGAAACATTCCGTTTCTAATGGGTAACCAAAGGGAATCCACTTCATGTCAACTCAACCCAGCACAAGGTAGTCCAAGGACCAACGTTAAATATCCCATTATGTAGAATTGTAGATCTTGAATATCCGACAACTATTGTTGAATGCCATTTTTCTATATTGTTTATTAATTTATTGCAGTTTTCAATGTTATATTCGTAAGAACATCATGCGGATGTTTGATAGTATTTTTCGACGACTTCGGAATTTTAGAGATTTTTCATTTCGATTTTTCGATTTTTGCGATATTCGAAATTTGAAGGGAGATTTTATAGTTTAACTCAGATTTTATACTTTAGCTCAGGATTTTATAGTTTGTTCAGAATTGTTATTGTAAAGTTTAAACGTGTATTAAATCGAACGATATCTCTGTTTTATTAATAAACAAGCTGTACCCGGCATGCGTTGCAATGCCAATCAAAAGAAGTGTTGACATTGTAATTTTGTTTCTTGAGGTGCTTTTGGATACACAATATTTTCTTCAATTTCCGTTTACTGCCTCTAAGCTATTGTAAAATGGATTTACTAATTTAGAAATATTTGTGGGAGCGTACGCAACAACTCACCAAAGTTTCATAGCAATCGGATAAATTTTATATGAACGCAGAAGGAACTTAGTTGAAACGCTTCGCGCGTCGTCACTCATTTGTTGCATCTACTCGTGCGCTACCTATTGTAAAATGTATTTACTAAGTCGAAAACCTTCCTTGGCGTACACACAACAAATCATCAATGTTTCATCGCAATCGGATGAATGGCATATGCACGCATACGGGATTTTGTTTAAACGATTCGCGCGCCGTCACTCATTTGTTGAATCAACTCGTGCACTACCTATTGTACAATGCATTTACTAATTCAGACCCCCTCACCTGTAGTGTGCACAACAACTCACCCTAGTTTCATCACAATCGGAGTAATTGTATATGAACGCAGATAGAACTTTGTTCATACGATTCGCGCGCCGTCACTCATTTGTTGAAACTACTCGTGTGCTACCTGTTATACAATGGACTTACTAAATTAGAAACGTTCCCTGCAATGTACACAATAATTTACTCAAGTTTCATCGCATTCGGATGAATGGTATATGAACACATAAGGGATTTTATTTACACGATTTGAGCGCAGTCACACATTTGTTTAATCTACCCTGAGCTACCTATTGTAAAATGGATTCACTAAGTCAAAAACCTTCCCTGCTGTGTGCACAAAAAACTCACCCAAGTTTCATCGCAATTGGATGAATTGTATATGAACGCATACGGGACTTGGTTGAAACGCTTCGGGCGTCGTCACTCATTTTTTTAATCTACTCGCGCGCTATCAATTGTAAAATGGATTTACTAAGCCAGAAACCTTCCATGGAGTGTACACAACATTTCACCCAAGTTTCATCGCTATCGGACGAATGGTATATGAATGCATATGGGACTTTTTTAACGCTTTGCGTGTCGTCACTCATTTGTTGAATCTACTCGTGCGCCATCTACTGTGAAATGTATTTACTAAGTTAGAAAGCTTCACATAACTGTACACAACGTCTCACCCAAGTTTTATCGCTATAGGACGAATGGTATATGAACACATACGGGACTTTGTTGAAATGCTTCGCGCGTCGTCGTTCATTTGTTGAATCTACTCCTGCGCTACCTATTGTAAAATGGATTTATTAAGCCAGAAACCATCCTTGGAGTGTACTCAACATTTCACCCAAGTTTCAGCGCAATCGGATGAGTGGTATATGAACGCATAGGAGACATACCCACAGACAGACAAACTATCACGTAACATTGATTTTTATATATATAGACAAGCTGTACCCGGCATGCGTTGCAATGCCAATCAAAGAAAGTGTTGGCGTTGAAATTCTGTTTCTTGAAGTGCTTTTGGATACACAACATGTTAACTGCCTCTAAGCTATCATAAAATGGATTTTCTAATTTAGAACCATTCGAGGGAGCGTGCACAACAACTTTCAAAAAGTTTCATCGCTGTCACTCATTTGTTGAATCTAATCGTACGCTACCTATTGTGGAATGGATTTACTAAGTCGAAACCCTTCCCTGGCGTGTACACAATGACTCAGCAATGATTCATCGCAATCGGATGAATGGTATATGCACGTATAGGGTTTTTTGTTTAAACGATTCGTGCGCTGTCACTCATTTGTTGAATCTACTCGTGCGCTACCTATTGAGAAATGTATTACTAAGTCGAAGCCCTTCCCTGGCGTGTACACAATAACTCATGAAGGTTTCATCGCAATCGAAGAATGTTATATGAACGCAATAGGGAATTTTGTTGAAACGCTTCGCGCGTCGTCACCCATTTGTTGCATCTACTCTTGCGCTACTTATTGTGAAATGGATTTACTAAGTCCCCTTCCCTGGCGGGTACAAAATAACTGATCAATGTTTCATCGCAATCGGATGAATAGTATATGAACGCATACCTGATTTTGTTTAAACGATTCGCACTCCGTCACTCATTTGTTGAATCTACTCGTGCGCTACCTACTGTAAAATGTATTTACTAAGTTAGAAACCGTCACGTAAGTGTCCACAACATCTCACCCAAGTTTCATCGCTATCGTCGTTCATTTGTCGAATCTACTCGTGTGCTCCCTACTGTGAAATGTATTTACTAAGCCAGAAACCTTCCTTGGAGTGTCAACCATATTTCACCCAAGTTTCACCGCTAACGGCAGAATGGTATATGACCTTATACGGGACTTTGTTGAAACGCTTCGCGCGTCGTCCCTCATTTGTTGAATCAACTTGTGCGCTGCATATTGTATAGGGGATTTACTAAGCCAGAAATGTTCCATGACGTGTACACAACATCTCACCCAAGTTTCATAGGTACGGACGAATGGTACATGTATGCTGCATACGGGACTTGGTTGAAACGCTTCGCGTGTCGTCGCTCATTTGTTGATTCTACTCTTGCGCTACATATTGTAATATGGATGTACTCAGCCAGAAACCTTCCCTGGAGTGTACACAACATCTCACCCAAGTTTCATCGCAATCGGATGAATGGTATGTGAACGTATACGGGACGTTGTCGAAACGCTTCGCGCGTAGTCACTCATTTGTTGAACATAAACGTGCGCTTCGTATTGTAAAATGGATTTACTTAGCCAGAAACCTTTCCTGGAGTGTACACAACAATTCACCAAACATTTATCACTATTAGACGAATGGTATATGACTTTATACGGGACTTTGTTGAAACGCTTCGCGTGTCATCGCTCATTTGTTGAATCTACTGGTGCGCTACCTATTGTAAAATGTATGTACTAAGCCAGAAACCTTCCCTGGAGTGTACACAGCATCTCACCCAAGTTTCATCGCTATCGGATGAATGGTATATGAAATTAAATGGGACTTTGTTGAAACGCTTCGCGCGCCGTTGCTCATTTGTTGATTCTACTCGTACTCTACCTATTTTTAAAGGGATTTACTAAGCTAGAAACCTTCCCTGGAGTGCACACAAAATCTCAGCCTAGTTTCATCGCCATCGGACGAATGGTATATGAACGCAAACGTGACTTTGTTGAAATGCTTCGCGCGTCGTAGCTCATTTGTTGAATCTAATCAAGCGCTGCCTATTGTTAAGTGGATGTACTAAGCCAGAAAATTTCCCTGCAGTGTACACAACATTTTACGCAAGTTTCATAGCTATCGGACGAATGGTATATGAATGCATTCGGGACTTTGTTGAAATGCTTCGCGCATCGTCGCTCATTTGTTGAATCTACGCGTGCGCTACCTATTGTAAAATGGATTTACTAAGTCAGAAACCTTCCTTGGAGTGTACTCAACATCTCACCCAAGTTTCATCGCTATCGGACGAATGGTATATGAATGCATACGGGACTTTGTTGAAATGCTTCGCGCATCGTCGCTCATTTGTTGAATCTACGCGTGCGCTACCTATTGTAAAATGGATTTACTAAGTCAGAAACCTTCCTTGGAGTGTACTCAACATCTCACCCAAGTTTCATCGCAATCGGACGAATGGTATATGAACACATACGGGACTTTGTTGAAATGCTTCGCACATCGTCGCTCATTTGTTGAATCTACGCGTGCGCTACCTATTGTAAAATGGATTTACTAAGTCAGAAACCTTCCTTGGAGTGTACTCAACATTTCACCCAAGTTTCATCGCTATCGGACGAATGGTATATGAACACATACGGGACTTTGTTGAAATGCTTCGCGCATCGTCGCTCATTTGTTGAATCTACGCGTGCGCTACCTATTGTAAAATGGATTTACTAAGTCAGAAACCTTCCTTGGAGTGTACTCAACATCTCACCCAAGTTTCATCGCTATCGGACGAATGGTATATGAACACATACGGGACTTTGTTGAAATGCTTCGCGCATCGTCGCTCATTTGTTGAATCTACGCGTGCGCTACCTATTGTAAAATGGATTTACTAAGTCAGAGACCATCCTTGGAGTGTACTCAACATCTCACCCAAGTTTCATCGCTATCGGACGAATGGTATATGAACACATACGGGACTTTGTTGAAATGCTTCGCGCATCGTCGCTCATTTGTTGAATCTACGCGTGCGCTACCTATTGTAAAATGGATTTACTAAGTCAGAAACCATCCTTGGAGTATACTCAACATCTCACCCAAGTTTCATCGCAATCGGACGAATGGTATATGAACACATACGGGACTTTGTTGAAATGCTTCGCGCATCGTCGCTCATTTGTTGAATCTACGCGTGCGCTACCTATTGTAAAATGGATTTACTAAGTCAGAAACCTTCCTTGGAGTGTACTCAACATCTCACCCAAGTTTCATCGCTATCGGACGAATGGTATATGAACACATACGGGACTTTGTTGAAATGCTTCGCGCATCGTCGCTCATTTGTTGAATCTACGCGTGCGCTACCTATTGTAAAATGGATTTACTAAGTCAGAAACCATCCTTGGAGTGTACTCAACATCTCACCCAAGTTTCATCGCAAGCCGACGAATGGTATATGAACGCATAGGAGACATACACACACACCCACAGACAAACTATCACGTTACATTGATTTTTATATATATAGATGTAATAGTGGAAATGTTTTCCAAGTATGTGAAAGGAAGTATATGTCAAAGAATGTAATTACGAAAGATCTATTGTAGAGATCTAGAGAAAGTCTCGAACTGAGAAATAATGAAACGAATTTAGTGAAGAAAGTTTGTAAGTAATGGTTTTTTGAAAGTATTAGAATTTGTTGAACAGACATTAAAGAAAGAATTTGTGAAGTATTATAATGTGGAATTAACAGATGCGAACGAGAGCATATTTTGAAGTAAGAAATAACGTAATGATGAAATGGAAGAAATGTTACAGGTTGTTGAAAGAATTTTGAGGAATGTGAGTGAAGTAAAGAAATAAGATTTTATTTAAAGATTATCATTTTATCGCATTACCTATTAAATTGAGGCAGGGAGAGAGCCAGTATGTTTTATTATATGTTCATTAAGATTGTGATGACTGAAAGAAGAGTTTATTATTGGAATGTGTAGAGAAAGAAATGTTATGGAAGTTTGCGAAGTATCTAGATGGATGAGATTTATTATTCCCGTTGTAGACGGAGGTATTTGTTGTGAGACAATGAGCCAGTGTGTAGCCATTGATCTATTTTTGAGGAAATGTCTGTAGGGACAGACGCATGTATTTCATGAAAGTAAGAAGTTATAAGAGAATTGTTACGGAAGTTTATTAATTGTGGATGTTATTGAAATAGTCTCTATAAAGTTGAAACTCCTTGAAATTTACAGGACAGCGGATCCTGGATGAAGTAAAATCTGATAGAAATTATAGGGTTTAATGGATCTTTGTTGAAGCTGAGAGTAAACTGAGATCTATTAAATGGTTCTTATCCTAATGTTTGTCTTTTATGGTAATTATTCTACGAGTGGAAATGTGTATTTTTATTAAGTATTTTATTACATGAACTGATAAGTTGTAGGAGGTTTTTGAACTAGTCTCTACTTAATTGTATGGATTATGGAATCCCGTATGTTAACGTAAAACACGAACAAGACTAAGTAGAGTGAAGTAATTTTTTTCTGAAGCCCGTTGAGATTTAGAAGTAATGTGGAAGGACAATTACATGTTGTATTGTCGGGAGAAAGGAACGAACGTGTTGTAAATATTTTATTTCTAAGTAAGTAATTGACGAACTACGATGTGATTATTTTCAATGTATAGAATGTTATATTAAATGTATTTCAGATAGATTCGTAAATAGAATTAGGAGTGTTTTATATTTTAAATTTAAAACTTAAAACTTTGTGTTGAGATTTTGCGCTTCTTAGAGGAAGAAATATTAATGTTAGGGTGCGGGAGATGAATTGTATGGAGTAATGATTAGTATTTGTAATGACGGAGATCTACGTCATGGGTAACGTCATTTATTTTTGGGATTATTTAAATTTTTTAATTATAACATTTTACTTGTTATAAACTCCCGTCACCTAGGGCACAGCAGTTGTTCGCTCTATAGAAGCTTATTTAAGCTTACACGTAACAATTTTTACGGTTTCTTAGCGAAACAATTTGTACTTGTATATGGATTAATGACACTTAGTCATTCATATTCTATTTAATGGTTTATTTACGAGAGCATTTAATCAAAGCTCGGTGACACGAGATGTGTATTGTCTTTTTTAATAAATAGACGGATTCGTGTTGACGATTTCCTGATTGTTTTATAGGAAACTGGCATTATACTTGTAGTTAGATGGTAGAGGAATGTGCTGTAGGGTGGAAGTTCCTGAGGGACCTAATCCGTATCATTACGCCCGAGATTTTTATAGTTTTTTTATCCTAAGTAGTTAGATGACCCTACTGTTCTGTAGTTAGATACTGCAGCACATTCCGTTTGAGAAAATACCTGTCCCTTATTCTGAGTGTTTTCGCCAAGTGGCACCATATCGTTTTTAGCCGGGGCGTCAAGATGCTACAATCCCAGATTATTTCCAGCCGGAGGATATTGGTGGATCATCCAGATATAAGGGTACAGTACCAGGGGGTCACCTTGCCGTAGTCCATTCCTTATACTGAAGGGTGCTGATATCTGATTGGCAAATCGAACTTGACAGCTCGAGTCCGTATAACAGCCAGTAATCCGACATGAAATTAAAAATGTAATTACTGTAGTTTGCAATACTAGTTATACTACCTGTACAAACAACCTAAAAACCTTATAGGCTGACGTTCGCTACACAAAACAAATGTAGAGTATTAATCCAATCAATCGTTTTATTTATCAGTTATACTTTTTAATATAATTAATTTTGCCGATGTAAAGCTGAACGGCTACAGTTAGATTCTTAAAGTCACTGACAACTTTTTCAGAAGACCTACGGTATATATAGGTGTACAATGTAGCTAATTAGGCAATAATTGGACTGTATTAAATAGATTAAATAGACAGGTAGACAAATATTTATTACTTTGAATAAAAAATGCTAATCATACTAATATATAAAAATGAGATGATATGTGTCTGTCTGTCGTCCTGTCTGTTACTCAATCACGCAAGGACCACGGGTCCGATTTGATACGTTACAACTCAATAATAATAAAATTGAACATGGAAAGGCCAGCCCACATATTAAACCCCCAGAGGTTTGCGATCATGGAACCATTTAGAAGCCAGTGCCCAGAAATAATACACTGTATAGATTTAACATTCGACATCTATTCACCATAAAACACTTACAATTCACAAATATAACACACATGCATGAACATAAATAATCTAAAGGTGTGAACTTGACGATGAGGTATAGCTACTTACTTTCTTAGTACGTGGGTTCCATACCCTCAATCATTAATACAATTTACAAGTATATCGTTGATAGCTTTCTTAGTTTCGGTACGTACCCTCATTCTCATGACTGGAATGCCGTTATGGGAGGGTAATATGTAAAATACTTGATAACATGAAGAGCGATCCAGGATCATATGTTTCGCGGCCCACTAGCTGACTTTGGATAGCAGTCAGGCCGAGCGAAGCGTAGCAAATGCGTTGCAAGTACTAAGGTCACAGCTGATTGGTCAGTGGTATTGATTATTTTATCGACTAACAACAAGAGATAAATTATTCACATAAAACGGGAATAAATGATTTTTACACGTTCTTGTGTATTTTGACATGTCTGCAATTATAGCAGGTGTAGGATTATCAACTACTTTCAGGTAATTGAAATCTCAGGAACATGGAAATGAGATATTTGTATATTATGATTACCAATTTTGAGCACAGGTAGCGCGACGGTCGGTGCGATCGCAGACGCGAGTTTGCCTGCTCGAAAGAGAGAACAGATTGGATTGTATCACTCTCGAGTACACATAGAGTTACGCCAGTGATCGGCGTATAAGATCACGTGAATCGCGACTGAAAAGTTCGCATTGAGTAGATTGTACAAGCACTGTACAGCAGGGAGATTCCTGGTGCCGAACAGGACTCCAGTTTCAGTTAAGCTTAGGCTATTGCGAACGAAATGGAAATGCAGTTGGTCTTGCCAGACAACTGTTCATTATAGGCAAGACATGTATTGTTCTTGTCAAGTGTATATTTGATTTTACAAGCTTAAGGACATAATGCACAAACAGTTACAATTCACCGTATTGGAACTGGCTGCTACGAGGCACACATCGTTTGTGTAGTGAGAACAATTAGTGCTGCTATTCGAGAAGCATCTATCTATACAAGTGCATGGATATTGAAACTACTCCGTTATATACAAAGCCTAATCTATACGTGCGTGATATCACAATCATTTTGATTAATATGATGTCGGGAGGAACGGATATTAGGTGTTTCAGTAATCTAACTATGGGCGGTTAGGCGCTATAGACATGAGTGTCACTATGCTGCCGAGGCCACGAACATTTTGATGCAATCGGCTTAGCGGTCCGCGCTAGTGAGTGTCGGTGTGCACAGCTGTTGCGTTCGATTACAGTGTGTAACACAATGACCCGGTTTCGCGAGGCTATTGAAATTTCGACTCAAGCCAATATGGACATCGTTGTGCTGCGATTGTTAGGACGTTTTCCTATGATGAAAGGAACTTTCGTTGGAGTTAGAGTGGAACATTCTGTCAGGATGGGAGATACCCTGAGGACCAAAGGGGACCAGGGGATAGATGTCTGGAGACCCAGGGTTCGTTCCTCGTTTTCCGGGAGAGTGGAGACCTCTACTGCTTACATGGAAGGAATTGTCATAAAGGACATGCCTGTGTTCTTTCGTGAGCTCCTAGAATCATCCAAGGTACAGACACAGTCTCATCAATCGTAGTCAAGCATGTTTATTCTAACGTTGTCTCATTGCCACTTCTGCATTTTTATAGGATTTCTGTGTAGAATGTCTAAAAAAGGAGTTTAGGTTTGATCCTAGTGTCAAGTCTGATTCTATTATAGATAGGGTTTTGATTCTACTAAAAGAATGCACCCATTGTGATAAAATGTATTGTTGTTAATTTTCTTGTACTGGTTAATTTAAATTCATATAATGGGGAATTCATTTAATGAAGAGAAGATGAACTTTAGGCCACTCAAGAATCGTTATTCCACGTGTTTGTTTTTGATTTATATAGTAAATTAACACTAGTTTTATGTTTTTATATGACATTACTCAAGTTTGGGTAGACTCAATTTGGAGTTTCTACTATAGCGCGTTTTCACAGAAGAGTGTTATACTTTTGAAAGTGAAATTTCAGCATTCAGGTTGATTTTTGAATACTGCAGTAAGCTTTTTGAAGCTGAATCATTGAAGAAAGCGGATTCTTTTGCTTTGCTAGGAATTTATATTCTGCTCTTCTGGCAGAGAGGCATTTATAGTATTTCTAACCGGTCTTTTGGAGAGCCGACTGATATGATCGCCCAGGCGGGTGGTGGAGGATACTATTTGTCGTTCTTGACGCCATTCTAGTAGATTTATTCCGACCTTTGACTTGATCCAATTATTTTTTCAGTATTTTTTTGAGATTTTGCATTACGATTGCTTTGATAGATTCGTTTAAGATCCATTGTAGATGAACTATACAGGTGTTTAAACACAGTTTGAAGTTTATAGACTTTTTGCATACATTCACCCTATTTATTAACGCGAATCCCAGATTAGATTTATGCGGAGGCAGATCTATTGCCAGATTTGTAATTGTTATTAACTCTTATTGAAAGCAATGCACATTGATCGTGATAAATAATAATATATGAGCAAATGAAATAATAATTAAACAGTAATTAATTGAATTGTAAAGAAACTTGTATAACTTTAACAACACTCTTTCATTGTGAATTTGATCTGTTAAATAAGCCGAATGTGGAATTGTTCGTTCACCAAGGGAGGTGATCAATCGAAGCACTAAAACTATAGTAATGCAATGTAATAATGACATGAATGCTTAGGGTAGCATGATACTTAATGGTAAAGCCATGTAGAGGCTAGTGTCCTTTATTGTTGAAAGGGCATTCAATGGAATATTCCAAGTTGTAGTATGAAAGTCAATCCACTCAGATGGATTTTGAAAGTAAGGATGATTATGGCTTAAGGCATTTTATTTCTGCATCTGTTCACGTTAATAGACTGTTGAGGGAATCATGCATTTTAGGCATGTTGAATTAAACCTACCTGGTATATTTTCGAATATTTGTATCACTGCAATGCTTAACAGGCGTTATAATAATAACTAATTCCGATCTGGTGATGACAGTTCATTTAAAGGGGATGTAAAATTAAATTAAAGAACGACTTAGCTTAAATGTTTGGTCAGAATAATACAGCAACCACAAATATAGTAAGACACATGGAAGGTGTTACTTATGAATCCTACGAAAAACACTACAAAGGTTTTACAATATGACTGTGCATTTGTATGATAGCTTTAAGCAATTATTTTTTCAGGGTATAAATTTGTATGCCTTGTAAATATGAAAATTTTCTGGGATTCTTTTTAAATGATTCCATCGTTGCCAATATCTCTGTTGGATCATATAAATGATTCTTGTACATATATTTGGGTAAAATGGAGTCAATAATAGTGATGAATGTAGGGGCTGGTATTTTGTCCCCCCAAAGTTCATGAAACTTTGGTTGGAAGTTGGGCACTCTGCCTCAATCACAATATAGTGGTGTACACTATATTTTTCGTTTGTGAATAAATTTTCTTTAGTGAATTTTAAATTTTCGAAGTGTGATACTTTATAGAAACGATAAGAGAACACGTTAAGAAGGCCATTGGTGGGTATTTCAGTGGTTTTCCACATACACCAGAGATTGCGTTCTTCGTAATTCTTGTGCTTTTGAGCTTTCTTAAGTCGTTCACCATGGTTTTTCTTAACGTAGTCTCAGTAGGGAATTCCTGTACCCCATTTCCTCGTCACATGTTGGGTAGAATCTGGGGAATTTTCTAGCCGGTGTTTTCAGGTTCAACGATCCAGTTGTCACCTTGGGATTCCAACATGCTGATGGTAGGTGTTTCGGGTACATAGAATTATGGCTTCCACCGTTCAGGGCCGAGAATTTACTGGAATACCATTAAATTCTATGGTTTTATTGAGACCAATGTTTGGAAGAGATATAACTGGTATACCAGAGAGAGAGCCATAGCTTAAGGGGACTTAGACAGAGATGTCGTACTCAATGATGGTTCTATAGGCTGGTTGAATGGCGCCATTTCATGCTAGTGTCTGACATTACTGTCAACCACGTGGAAGGTGTCATGAACCGGCATACTCTGACGCCATTACATCGATCAATGCAAATTCTTTGAATGAACATCAGAAAGTAATGGTTTACTGACATGTTTAGCACAAAATGTTGGAATTCACTTGTGAACAAAGCGTATATGACAATACTCAATTTGCATGGCATACATGTAGAGACGCAACCATTAATAGATTTTGTTTTCTTATTATTAGTGGTAATACACTAGTTTGCAATAAATATACGATTAGAACATGAACAGTGAAAGGAATACTTTGGAATCTTTACTGACGTGTGTAGTCGACTGGGGCATTTGATATAGTTCACGTTTGAGCTGCATACAAATTGCTTGATGTAGTTAAATTCGGCTGATGAGCATTTTTAAACTCATCGTAATATAGGATGGTTTTTATTCATTTAAATTATGGTCAAATTAGGATCTTTAAAATTATTATCGTTGATATAAAGCATCACACGCTTAGGAGTGGAAAATTTCACATTTATAGCTGACTTCATTATTAGTTATATTTCAGTTAGCCTAGTTATAAGGTAATGCAATACATTAAATAAATTACCATGTGGCAATGGATTTCATTGGAATGTTCGTGCTTTGCTTAATTATAGTGATACTCAAGTTGTTTGTCTTTAGTGAATTATATTACTTATACCATGTCTGGAGAAGAGGAGGTTGTGGACCTTAAGTCGTTGTACCGTATGCCACAAAATAAAATCGATGGCATACATGGGCATTGGACAAATAAAAATAAAAGTCTTATACAAGATGTAGTTGCCGAGAGTCTCAGGAAAGATATTACTAGCATCCAAGGCACTTTAACGAAATTAGAAGATAGTTCTAAACGATTAGAAGCCAAAGTGAATATGATAGATGGAACAGTAGATGAGGTCCAAGTGGACGTAAAACAAGCTCATACAGATATGCATAAAGTTCAAGCGGAATTAGACGCAGTTCAACCTGGTCAAATGAAACTAGAATCATGCGGTAATAAACTTCAATCCACAGTTAATGATCTTCAACTGAAATTAGGTAAAGTTGAATCTAGTCAGGACGATCAACAACGGAAATTAGGAAGAGTTGAATCTAGTCAGGATAGCATTAAATTCAGTCAGGATTGTATTAAACTTAGGCAGGATAATCTTGAAACAGAACTAGGCAAAATTAAAACCAGTCAGGATAATGTTCAACTAGCATTAGGGGAAATTAAAACTAGCCAGTATAAAACAGAATCAAAGTTACTTAAAATTGAATCAACACAAAGACATATGCAATCAATCCAAAATCAGATGAAATCTGCCCAGAATCTAATGCAATCTACACAGTCAAATATACAAACCAAGATAGGCATAGTAGATGCTAGCCAGAAATGTTTACAGGTCCAGTTCAATGAAGCTGAACAAATTAATAAAGATATTCAATTAGAAATGTGATAAGAAATATCCAATAATAAGAGAGAATCTAAAAATAATATTGAAGCCCTTCAACTACAAGTGTCAAATGACACAATTCATACTCAAGCATCTCTATAAAACTTAAAAGAGGAGTTATTGTTGTTGCAAACCCAAGTTAGGGACCACAATAAACTTATTAAAGACAACTTTGATGGCGATATAAAGGGAAACATAAACGACAAGGTAGCCACTTTAAGGCAAGATATGACTAAAATAAACGAAGACTACTCTACCCTTCCCTCTCCTAACTCTCCTTCCTATCAGCTCGGCAAAACTCCTTTGAGGGCCTGCCAACCCGAAGGAAGACTTACCACTTGCGACCCCAAGACAGCCTTTACGGGGCTTGGTGGCGTTCGCTCGGCGGTCGGTGCTGACGACGTACCCGGGCAGTACCCTCAGATGTACAAGGGAGGAAGCACGTCGATTTGCCCACAGGCTTGAATTTGTGGGAAGGCTTACCTGTTGAGGGTCATTCCACTGCAGCTGGTTCGGAGTCAGGGATGGGCCTTTAAGGCCAAATAAGGTAGTAAACTTAGAATATATGGGGTACACATTATTTAAAAAAAATACAAGATAGGAACTACACTTTCAAGCACTTACAAATTATCACAGAAGGATGAGTTGGCTTCGACAGGACGGTAACTAAGCGTCGGCGACGCCACGTGGTACGAAACACCACTTAACACAGTTATGGACCACCCAGATAGTGGGACCAACAGGGACACAGAAATGTAAGTCTTAAAAATGGCAAATGAGTTACACAATACAAATGATATCCCTAGGCCTTGGTGACACGTGCACGCGGAAGCCAAGAAAACAAACAAAACTTTTACACAGAAAGGGAAGGAATAAATTTAGCGCGACACTACAAGAAAATCGCACAGAACAGATTTACTTAACAAATTACAATGCAACCACGAGGTTGCGCAATACAAAAGACAAATTACAATTTACTCACGAAAGGAAATTCGTACAACTAACACACGCACGAACATATCACGAGTAAACGCAAAAGGAAATGCCCAAAATAAAATGAAATGACTACAATAGTAATGACAGGCCCCAGAGAATCGGAGCGGAGGATATTACCCAACTGCTATGGGCGCCGACACGAACAAGACTCCCTTAAAATGGCGAAGGAGAGCGTGACCCTATTGTCTGCTTGCACAATGGGACGCCACCCCCGAAAATTGGGATTTCAACTAACCCCATAAGTTAAGCAGAAATACGTAGATTTACAAGTACCAAAATGAAACGCGCATGAGGCAGAAAAGGAGGAAACAAGGCAATGCGTCGCGGAAAGTTGCGATCATCACCCATCACGTGAAGCAAGAAAAGGAGAACGTGAGATGACTAAAATAAAATGCAGAGATCCCTTGAAAACTGAAAAAATAAAAACTATGCATGGCTGTGTTTTTGTAAATTAAGGAAGCGTGATAACATAGGAATTATTAATAATTTAGATCAAAGCCAAAACAGACGCCACGAGGATGACGCAGCAAGGCATGATGCAACAAGTCGGTGAGCCTCGATCAAACGGAAAAGCCTCCCCACTATATAATCAGGGCTTCCAACGAGGAAAATAGGTTAACAATTTAGATACAAATCAGCGGCGGACACCAAAGTTCCCTTTCCGAACGAAGCCCAACCGGCTATGCCGCGACCACGAGGGAAAGTACGACGCCAAATAACTCACAAAGAATTCAAAGCACAAGCCGAAAATATGCCGACAGACAAGTTAAAAGAATATCACACTTCCTGAAATGTACTCAGACACAACTACATACTCGGAACTGAACAATTGGATACTAAAACTAAAGCCATCCCATGAGGAGGCTGATACCTGTACTTTAACCTCTTCAGTCCTGAGCTCAGTTCAGAACTTTCAAATATACTTTTCTGTGTTTAACTTATTGCAATTAGGTAAAATAATACATATTTATCCAAAAAAAAATGTTTTCGAAATCACTGGGCTATTATGACATGTAGCATATATGCTACATCAGGACTTAATGACGACTCTCCTCCCACTACTTTGCAATGCTAAATTATTTTGTGATACACGATTACTAATGGTTTAATGCCTTGTAAAGTATTTACAATAGTAACATAATTTTTTGTACATTTTTCTATATTTATTTTGCATTATCTAAAGTCAAAATACAAATAATTAAGAAATGATAATTAAAAATTTTTGATTAAAAAGTCAAAGCACTAAAGAAGTTATATTAAAAAAACATAAAATTGAGAGTACAATCCACAATATCCAGTTATGACTCATGAAATGCTGAGAAACAGTTTCTTTTTTCCGTAAAGCACAGGTACATCTTGCATTTTTGCACTGTACAAAAGTGAATCCCTTTCAGCCCGGTAGTCTACATCTTGATCTACTTTTTTGCGTTCTGCTCATCATTTCTGGTAGATGCAAAGCATGAAACTTCCTGGATTGAACAGACGGCATAGGCGCTGGTATTCTGCGGCGCCTCAAGTTTCGATTTCCATCGTCCTCATCACCACCACCACCACCATCATCATCATCAGGTACATCATTCGCTTCATCTTCATTGTTGGTGATGCCATATTCAATCTCGGGTCATCTTCCCTCCCATCATCATCATCTCCAATCTCCAGCTCAATATCAGACACATCAGGATCGATAGAGTCAATCAGTTTCACAATGTCTGCATCATTCAAGGCTGAAGAAATAAATGGTGAAATTTAATGTTAGCGTTTTCATTACATGGTAAGAGAAAGTCGGCTATGTGGTAAGAGAAAGTAGGCTATATAATATTTAATGACCGCATATTTCTCAAAATTTAAGCCACATGTGACTTAAGCCTTACCTACAGCACCGAAAGACATGCTAAAAATGAGGAAAATTCAGACATAAAATCAAGTAGCAAGTATAAAATGTCAAGGTCATTGCCTGATGTAGAGTATATGCTACGTAATGCAAATCGTGATCGTGTAAGTATTTTAGTATACTACCGAAACTTACATTCAATAGCACATTAACTGTTGATCAATTGTAAGCAATTTTTATAACATTTACATTACTTTAATATACAAATACATATTAATTACCTGCACGTCTTGTTTCCATGGTTACCAGTCCGCCAACTTCAATATTCACAGAGGTGCTGCCACCTATTCGCTCGAGCGGGTAACAAAAAAAAATAATGTGCGTGATGCGCGGCCAGTAGACTATATGCTACAGCCGGCAACCCGCAGAGAAGCCAGCGCTTAAGTCAGAAAAAAATAAAAACCGCATGTAGCATATATGCTACGTAAGGACAGAGGAGGTTAAGCCCGGGTGATCTGAACTCCCAGGGATGTTTTCTGTAGGACAGTCAAACAAGCAGAGAGAGTCTCCCACGCTGAACGCTCTACATATATCAAACGACATAATAAATTTGAATATAACAGTCGTAGCAACACACGCACACCAAAATCCCCTGTCTTCTTGGACATTGTCCGTAAGGCATTTCCGTATTCGCATCATGCCGGTTGGACACACTGGTCGGCCGCTTGGCGCTCTTCTCCTGTCATCTCGCTGCGGACGATACATCTCGCGATGGCGGGATCGAAATGAATCGATACATGGAAGGGTGAATTTTTGAGTGCGTATTATCACACGTTTTTCTTTTGAGGTTAGGGAACGCTAAATTGTTGAAACAGCGCTCATAAGGTGTGAAGTTATGCCCCACGTCTTAAGACTGCGAGAGCGATATGATATTCTGGAAGGTTCATTTATAAGGTGTTCATTGTCCAGATTTTCAACTGGAGAATAGGCCACAATATTTTCTTCTTGAGTTTAGGTGTGTTAGGAAATTCTGAAGCATAGCTTCAATTGGAAGTACAATGATGGGTAAACTTTGGTAGGAATTGAATATTTTAGATTATGGGTTTATTTTCATGTCAGTTTAATGTGGCGTGCACACGTCACATCCTCTCCCCCCGAAAGCAAACTGCGGGGAGAACAGCAATTGCGTATGTTGATGTGACAGACCAGGAGTAGATCATCAGTTATGTACTGTTGCAGATTTACAGATCTGCAGACATGTTCGAAGCAATTTTGGCACCAACTTCATAGAATGGCAGGTAGAATGTTCAGAGTTCCAAATCACACAGCGACAAGCCGAGTTGATTGCACTGTCTCGGTGGTAGTTCCGTTCCTCATGTTAGCTGGAAGGATCTAGGTGGAAATGTCCCGATGACCCAGTTACAGATGGAGAAAGGACGATGACGAGCCCAGGTCTCCACCAGCAGTTGCCCAGTCTCGCCACCATTCACATGTCCACCAAGGGTATCCTTGACGCCCCGAGCTGCACTAGATCCCGCGGAGAAACAGCACAGTCCGACACATTCACAGGAAGCTCCATTTCCAATGGGCCAAGCACTGAAATGCCAAGCACACACGAGCAGCGGAACACGCCAGAGAGACATACAGTTTATGGCACAGAAGTTACTTGTCACCAGAAGGGCAGGTACAGTTCATTACACGAAGGTTACTTGTCACCAGAAGGGCAGGTACAGTTCATTTCCCGGAGTTGTTTAAGTTTTCACCCGGGTACCGGTCGTGGTATCTCAGAGATTTGATTTTAAGCAGATACTAACATTCTAAAACATACATTTTTTTTATTATTTTAAAGGGGCCCCTGTTACCCTCAAATCACCTTACCTTTACAAAAGAAATGAATTTAACACACCCCAAAGCAATCCCAGTTCGAAACACAATTTACATCATGTTGCCACGACAATGCTGGCATAAACTTTTAACACCTCCACATCAAGGTCACCTTGACTTCAAATCACATCAACGCCTCGTTCAAATTTCAACTAAGTCTTACCAATCTTGGGAAAAGCCTATTACACGACTGAAAGACAGATAAACAATCCGTTTGTTCATGGAACAAGGTGCAACAAGCTTCTCACAACATTTTGGGTAAGAAACGCTTCCAGAGACGCAAGTTCTCTGTAGATTTGGGGGAACACTTTAACGAAAGGTCACATTACAAGTTAAGAAAAGAAAGGGGCAAGAGAAACAAAAGATACCACCAGTTTGGTTGTTAACTAGCCCGAGACTCGCTTGGGCACCTCGTGTGCGGGCTTGCACTGTGAAAGGTGAGTCCTGAAGATCCTCTTCCGTTCAGGGTCGCTCACCAGCACTGAAACAGGACTGACAAAGGACAATATTTTAAATGGCCCGCGAAAACGTGGGCGGAACTTTCCTGACACTTGGGTTCCTAGAAGCTTAGGCGAATAGTCCTGGACATATATCATGTCTCCTACATCGAGGTTGACGGGTTTCCGTCCCCGATTGTACCTTTGAGCGAGTCGCTCGTGAGAAACCTGAATGGACTTGCGTGCCTCCTTCCAGATCTACTTCACTTTGTCGGCAGATTTACCAATGCTACAATGCCTACAGTACCAGACCGTGATACGAATATCACCATCCGTAAATTTACAGATAATATATTTTTGGATCAATAGACCGAAACGAGAAGGAGAAACCAGAAGCACACATGACAGTCATCCAAAAAACATCCAGACAGAATTCCCCAATAAACATTCCCACCCCACATAATACATTTCCCCATCTACGCACAAGTATGCAAAATAAGCAGTCGCCAAGACACCATAACACAAAATATTATACCAGAACACAAGCAAAAATATAGGGACCTTACCATGACGGATAACTGATGCATCCCGACTCTCCACAACTACGGTGAGCAGAGTTTTCCCAAAAAAAGGAAACGCTTACAAAATTGTCGCCCTCCCGAATCACTGCTTCGCTGTCCCATTCCAGGCGAAGTTAACATCAGAAGGATCTATATACACCCCAATCTTCTTGATGAATCATAAGTGAATAACAGCACCTCCAAGGATCGCAAAACCGACCTAATGCCAGCATCCTCACATTACAACGACCAAATCGAGCTCTGGCTGGTAGGTGCCCCAGCGTAATCCAAGCCTGTATACTTGGCCTCCCCTAACGGTGAACAAATAATGCACCTTCTAAATATCCGACCTAACCTGAACGTAATCAGCCCAACAACTAGGCTGCATGACCCCCGCCCCAAGCTTAATACATAACAATCTACAGCACAGCACTCTCACACACGCAGAAGGCAGTCGAAATTTTGAATAACAAGAAACCTGACAGATTATATTGAGCCACGATGAACAGATAAACCAGGGAGACCAACCCAACGAACACTAACAGGACAGAAATTTAAAAGAAGTCTGCTCCGACCAATCAGCCGATCACAAAAGAATTAGCACGTTAACAGGCTTCGAACCTAAATACACATCAACTAAGGGGACGGCCTCTTTTAATTAAACTTTTCTTTAAGCACACGTCAACATTAAACAGGATAGGAATTTTGCCAAGGAGCTGCGATATGCACATTACATGAAACTACAAACACGCGAAGAACAGTACGAGACCTGATGACACTTGCAAATTAATAGGAAACAGATTTATCACACACGAGAACCACAGTAGATAAACACCAGCCTGAAAGCAGCTGACCAGAATACATAACCTATAATCCTAGGCCAACCGTATACAGAACACAATTACCAGCACTACATCAAAGAGAACGCACCAAGAAACCTGGCACTAAACACGGAAGCTAAAACACAACATGGTGGGCATCGTGGTCACCAGTCCCCTACACTTCAAAACACCCTAAATTGATCACCGGCAAGAATCACGATAGTACAAGAAACAGCGCAATAAGAGATTTAGGCCAAGAAAATTGATGCGACGTTGCATTTACCATTACCCGAAAACAGATTTGACACTCGGATCAACAAATGCTGGACAGAAGCGCGCACACTGGGCTAATTCACCCTTACTAGAGCAATGTATTTGCAAGTAGTTGCACATGTTAATAAGATGGGACACTTTCAAGGCAATCAGGGACTTACCCCGATCAAACTCTTCCTCTGTGAGTTCCGGTGGGCACACTGGAATTTCCGAAGCTCCTTCCAGAATTTTCTGATCTTGCTTAGATCGTCTGAAGACTGCAGGTTTCGTATGGCCAACTCATAGTTCACCTCCTCTCGTGTAAGCTGAGCAGAAAACTTCACACTTCTCGCAGCAGACATTTTTACATGAAACAATTTAACAAGGTAATTAAAACAGGTTTATACGCCAGAAATCTTTACCACCAAAATAGAGACAATAGATTTATGCACAGGGAATTTTCCGGCCAAACCCTCACCCCTAGACAGCAGAGAGTGAAAAACCGAGGAACCACTGCTCTGCTACCAATGTACCCATCCCTCTCCTAACTCTCCTTCTTATCAGCTCGGCAAAACTCCTTTGAGGGCCTGCCAACCCGAAGGAAAACTTACTAACTGCGACCCAAAGACAGCCTTTACGGTACTTGGTGGCTTTCGCTCGGCGGTCGGTGCTGACGACGTACCCGGGCAGTACTCTCAGATGTACAAGAGAGGAAGCACGTCGATTTGCCCACAGGCTTGAATTGATTGGAAGGCTTACCTGTTGAGGGTCATTCCACTGCAGCTGGTTCGGAGTCAGGGATGGGACCTTAAGGCCAAATAAGGTAGTAAACTTAGAATAAATGGGGCATATATTATATTAAAAAATGACAAGAGAGGAACTATACTTTAAAGCACTTACAAATTATCACAAAAGGATGAGTTGGCTTCGACAAGACGGAAACTAAGCGTCGGCGACGCCTCATGGTACGAAACACCACTTAACACAGTTATGGACCACCCAGATAGTGGGACCAACTGGGACACAGAAATGTAAGTCTAAAAAATGGCAAATGAGTTAGACAACACAAATGATATCCCTAGGCCTTGGTGACACGTGCACGCGGATGCCAAGAAAACAAACAAAACTTTTACACAGCAAGGGAAGGAATAAATTTAGCGCGACACTACAAGGAAATCGCACAGAACAGATTTACTTAACAAATTACAATGCAACCACGAGGTTGCGCAATACAAAAGACAAATTACAATTTACTCACGAAAGGAAATTCGTACAACACACGCACGAACATATCACGAGTAAACGCAAAAGGAAATGCCCAAAAATAAAATGAAATGACTACAATAGTAATGACAGGCCCCAGAGAATTGGAGCGGAGGATATTACCCAACTGCCATGGGGGCCGACACGAACAAGACTCCCTTAAAATGGCGAAGGATAGCGTGACCCTATTTTCTGCTTGCACAATGGGACGTCACCCCCGAAAATTGGGATTTCAACTAACCCCATAAGTTAAGCAGAAATACGTAGTTTTACAAATACCAAATGAAACGCCCATGAGGCGGAAAAGGAGGAAACAAGGCAATGTGTCGCGGAATGTTACGAGCATCATCCATCACGTGAACAAAGAAAATGAGAACGTAGGATGAATAAAACAAAATGCAGGGACCCATTGAAAACTGAAAAAATAAAAACAATGCATGACTGTGTTTTTGTAAATTAAGGAAGCGTGATAACATAGGAATTATTATTAATTATTTAGATCAAAGCCAAAACAGACGCCACGAGGATGACGCAGCAAGGTATGACGCAACAAGTCGGTGAGCCTCGATCAAACGGAAAAGCCACCCCGCTATATAATCAGGGCCTCCAACGAGGAAAATAGGTTAACAATTTAGATACTATACAGTGGCGGACACCAAAGTTCCCTTTCCGAGTGAAGCCCAACCGGCTACGCCGCGAACACGAGGTAAAGTACGACGCAAAATAACACACAAAGAATTCAAAGCACAAGCCAAAAATATGCCGGAAGACAAATTAAAAGAATATCACACCTCCTGAAATGTACTCAAACACAACTTCTTACTCGGAACTGAACAATTGCATACTAAAACTAAAGCCATCCCATGAGGAGGCTGATACCTGTACTTTAAGCCCGGGTGATCCGAACCCCCAGGGATGTTTTCTGCAGGACTGTCAAGCAAGCAGAGAGAGTCTCACACGCTGAATGCTCTACATATATCAAACGACATAATAAATTTGAATAGAACAGTCGTAGCAACACTCGCACACCAAAATCCCCTGTCTTCTTGGACATTGTCCGTAATGCATTTCCGTGTTCCCATCGTGCAGGTTGGAGACACTGGTCGGCCGCTTGGCGCTCTTCTCCTGTCATCTCTCTGCGGACGATACACATCGCGGTGGCGGGATCGAAAAGAATCGATACATGGAAGGGTGAATTTTTGAGTGCGTATTATCACACGTTTTTCTTTTGAGGTTAGGGAACGCTAAATTGTTGAAACAGCGCACATAAGGTCTGAAGTTATGCCCCGCGACTTTAGACTGCGAGAGCGATATGATATTCTGGAAGGTTCATTTATAAGGTGTTCATGGAGGGATGGAGCTGATAAATATCCAACTGGAGAATAGGTCACAATATTTTGTTCTTGAGTTTAGGTGAGTAAGGAAATTTGGAAGCATAGCTTCAACCAGAAGTACAGTGATGGGTAAACTTAGGCAGGAATTGAATATTTTAGGTTAGGGGTTTATTTTCATGTCAGTTTAATGTGGCGTGCATACGTCACAACTACTTTAAAGACTTCAAATTAGAGGTCAATTAGAAAGTTGTAGAAGGTGAAAGTAGATCTAGCAAGGAAATCAGAGATGTAAGGGAGGACCTGATAAAAAGGTTGAATGTTATTCAATCCAATCAAACTACAAACCATGATAGCATGGAGGATAGAATTCAAACTTTAGAGGTAAAATTTGGTCAAGGCAAAACGGAATTAATCGAATTGCGTGAGAAAAAGACTTCTGAAATCAACCAAATCAGAAATCAACTTGAGAGTTTAACAGTTGGGGACGGTACAGATCTGGATAAGTTAAGGGACCAATTAAGGATAAATTGGATTGCAGATTTTCAAACCACGATTAATGAGAATAATTTCACTTCGCATGAAAGGGATGGAGCTGATAAATATCCAACTCCTATGGCAAATAGTAGTCCACAGTATCAAATTAATCCAAATTTGAACTCAGCGTGTCCAAACGTATACATCACCCGTGACACATACAGAAACAGGAGCCTACAACCTGAATACATCAAATGGGTCAGGCCACATTACGATTATTAGGAATTTTGAGGATAACCCTCGTCGTTTCAATAATCATGATGGGACGACACCAATAGAATTCATACGAATTATGCGTGATTACATTACTGAATCTCACGTGCCACGGAAAAGACAACTACGAGTGGTAGAGCGTTTTCTTTCCGATGGACCGCTTCAGAGGCACAGAGCTTTTAGATACACGTTTAACGACTTTGAGGAGTTTGCCGAAGCGTTTATCAATCGTTTTTGGAGCACAGAAGTTCAAAATAACATTCGCTCCGAAATCTATTCGAGCAAGTACTCAAGTACTGGTCCGACCAGTTACTCTGAGTATTTCTTCTGTCAGTTATCGAAATTAAGATTTCTTCAGCCTCCGTTAACCGAAGAACAAGTGATCGAGGCGATATCTCGACAGTTTCCTGTTGACGTAAGGAGGAACATAATTTCATCCGGAATTACTAGTTTAGCCGCGATGGACGATTTGTTGAGACGTCTGGACTATGTGAGTGCTGTTACGACACCCACAGTCGCGAGAAACAATCGACATGAACACAGATCCGTGAATACTATCGTCATGGACAGAACACAGCAAACTGATCAAGTCAAACCAGAGAACAGAAATTATGTTTGGCCAGGGTTGGATAGGAACAATAACCGAAGGGACGATCGTCAGAACGATCGATACGCAGAACGAAATGATCAACCTTGGCAACGAAACTACGAAGAGAGGAATTTCTATCGCCGGAAAAATGGATATGTTCGGAATAAGTATCGTGATAAACCATACAATTCCAACTATAGACCACGTACTGGTAATAGCAGGTATAAAAACTACAGGACGTAGGAATTTTAAAGAGATCGAGAGAAACAAAGGCTCAGAAGTGAGCAGGAAAAGTCTAACAGTAGTAGACGAAGAAATTCAGAAGAGAAGGAGAATCAGGAAATTTATGAGCGAGAAAGTAGACCGAGTACTAGTCGTCAGGGGAGAAACGAACGAGATCCTGACGAAGAGAAAAGGAAAACTTCAGTTTCAAGACGCAAGTAGGAATTCAGAACTCAACACTTCCATCATGTATAAGGATTTAATGAAGATGCTACAGAAATGGTGGCAATAGAAGAACAAAGGATTTAATGAAGATGCTGCAGATAAGGTGGCAATAGAAAAACATTAGGAAATATTACAAGAAAATAACATGAATATATGAGAATGATGTTCCATAATTTTGAGAGATATGTTTCTTGTGTACATAAAAGTCTGTTGCGACTTTATGTATGATGTCAGGAAGAATATGTACCCTCATTTTCATGACTGGAATGCCGTTATGGCAAGGTAATATGTAAAATACTTGATAACATGAAGAGCGATCCAGGATCATATGCTTCGCGGCCCACTAGCTGACTTTGGATAGCAGTCAGGCCCAGCGAAGCGTAGCGCATGCGTTGCAAGTACTAATGTCACAGCTGATTGGTCAGTGGTATTGATTATTTTATCGACTAACAACAAGAGATAAATTATTCACATAAAACGGGAATAAAAGATTTTTACACGTTCTTGTGTATTTTGACATGTCTGCAATTATAGCAGGTGTTGGATTATCAACTACTTTCAAGTAATTGAAATATCAGGAACATGGAAATGAGATACTTGTATATTATGATTACCAATTTTGAGCACAGGTAGCGCGACGGTCGGTGCGATCGCAGACGCGAGTTTGCCTGCTCGAAAGAGAGAACAGATTGGATTGTATCACTCTCGAGTACACATAGAGTTACAACAGTGACCGGCGTAAAGATCACGTGAATCGCGACTGAAAAGTTCGCATTGAGTAGATTGTACAAGCACTGTACAGCAGGGAGATTCCTGGTGCCGAACAGGACTCCAGTTTCAGTTACGCTTAGGCTATTGCGAACGAAATGGAAATGCAGTTGGTCTTGCCAGACAACTGTTCATTAAAGGCAAGACATATATTGTTCTTGTCAAGTGTATATTTGCTTTTACAAGCTTAAGGACATGTTGCACAAATAGTTACAATTCACCGTATTGGAACTGGCTGTTACGAGGCGCACATCGTCTGTGTAGTGAGAACAATTAGTGCTGCTATTCGAGAAGCAGCTCTCTATACGAGTGCATGGATATTGAAACTACTCCGTTATATACAAAGCCTAATCTATCCGTGCGTGACATCACAACCATATTGAATAATATGATGCCGGGAGCAACGGATATTAGGTGTTTCATTAATCTAACTATGTGCGGTTAGGCGCTATAGACATGAGTGTCACTATGCTGGCGAGGCCACGAACATTTTGATGCAATCGGCTTAGCGGTCCGCGCTAGTGAGTGTCGGTGTGCACAGCGGTTGCGTTCGAGTACAGTGTGTTAGACAATGACCCGGTTTCGCGAGGCTATTGAAATTTCGACTCAAGCCAATATGGACATCGTTGTGCTGCGATTGTTGGGACGTTTTTCTATGATGAAAGGATCTTTCGTTGGAGTTAGAGTGGAACATTCTGTCAGGATGGCTGATATCCTGAGGACCGAAGGGGACCAGGGAATAGATTTCTGGAGACCCAGGGTTCGTTCCTCGTTTTCCTGGAGAGTGGAGACTTCAACTGCTTACATAGAAGGAATTGTCATGAAGGACATGCCTGTGTTCTTTTGTGAGCTCCTAGAATCATCCAAGGTACAGACGCAGTCTCATCAATCGTAGTCAAGCATGTTTATTCTAACGTTGTCCCATTTCCACTTCTGCATTTGTATAGGATTTTGGTGTATAATGTCTAAGAATGGAGTTTAGGTCTGATCCTAGAGTCAAGTCTGATTCTATTCTAGACAGGGTTTTTATTCTACTAAAAGAATGCACCCATTGTGATTAAATGTACTGTTGTTATTTTTTTGTAATGGTTCATTTAAATTCATATAATGGGGCATGTATTTAATGTAGAGAAGATGAACTTTTGGCCACTCAAGATTCGTCATTCCGCGTGTTTGTTTTTGATTTATATAGTAAATTAACACTAGTTTTATGTCTTTATATGACATTACTCAAGTTTGGGTAGACTCAATTTGGAGTTTCTACTATAGCGCGTTTTCACAGAAGACTGTTATACACTTGAAAGTGAAATTTCAGCATTCAGGTTGATTTTTGAATATTGCAGTAAGCTTTTTGAAGCTGAATCATTGAAGAAAGCGGATTCTTTTGCTTTGCTAGGAATTTATATTCTGCTCTTCTGGCAGAGAGACGTTTATAGTATTTCTAACCGGTCTTTTGAAGAGCCGACTGATATGATCGCCCAGACGGGTGGTGGAGGATACTATTTGTCGTTCTTGACGCCATTCTAGTAGATTTATTCCGACCTTTGACTTGATCCAATTATTTTTTCAGTATTTTTTTGAGATTTTGCATTACGATTGCTTTGATAGATTCGTTTAAGATCCATTGTAGATGAACTATACAGGCATTTTAAACACAGTTTGAAGTTTATAGACTTTTTGCATACATTCACCCTATTTATTAACGCGAATTCCAGATTAGATTTATGCGGAGGCAGATCTATTGCCAGATTTGTAATTGTTATTAACTCTTATTGAAAGCAATGTACATTGATCGTGGTAAATAATAATATAAGAGCAAATGAAATAATAATTAAACAGTAATTAATTGAATTGTAAAGAAACTTGTATAACTTTAACAACACTATTTCATTGTGAATTTGATCTGTTAAATAAGCCGAATGTTGAATTGTTCGTTCACCAAGGAAGGTGATTAATCGAAGCACTAAAACTATAGTAGTGCCATGTAATAATGATATGAATGCTAAGGGTAGCATGATACTTACTGGTTAAGCCATGTAAAGGCTAGTGTCCTTTATTGTTGAAAGGGTATTCAATGGAACATTCCAAGTTGTAGAATGGAAGTCAATCCACTCAGATGGATTTTAAAAGTAAGGATGATTAAGGCTTAAGGCATTTTATTTCAGCAACTGTTCACGTTAATAGACTGTTGAGGGAATCATGCATTTTAGGCATGTTGAATTAAACCTACCAGGTATGTTTTCGAATATTTGTATCACTGCAATGCTTAACAGGCATTATAATAATCACTAATTCCGATCTGGTGATGACAGTTCTTTTAAAGGGGATGTAAAATTAAATTAAAGAAATTAACTTCGACTTAGCTTAATTCTTTGGTCAGAAGAGATGAATAAAACCAGAATAATACAGCAACCACGAATATAGTAAGACACATGGAAGGTGTAACTTCTGAATCCTACGAAAAACACTACGAAGGTTTTACAATATGACTGTACATTTGTAAGCTTTAAGCCATTATTTTTCAGGGTATAAATTTGTATGTCTTGTAATATGAAAATTTTCAGGGATTCTAGTTAAATGTTTCCATCGTTGCCAACATATCTGTTGGACCATATAAATGATTCTTGTACATATATTTGGGTAAAATGGAGTCAATAAGAGTGATGAATGTAGGGGCTGGTATTTTGTCCCCCCAAAGTTCATGAAACTTCGGTTGGAAGTTGGGCACTCTGCCTCAATCACAATATAGTGGTGTACACTATATTTTTCGGTTGTGAATAAATTTTCTTTAGTGAATTTTAAATCTTCGAAGTGTGATACTTTATAGAAACGATAAGAGAACACGTTAAGAAGGCCATTGATGGGTATTTAAGTGGTTTTACACATACAGCGGAGATTGCGTTCTTCGTAATTCTTGTGCTTTTGAGCTTTCTTAAGTCGTTCGCCATGGTTTTTCTTAACGTAGTCTCAGTTAGAAATTCCTGTACCCCATTTCCTCGTCACATGTTGGGTAGAATCTGGGGAATTTTCTAGCCGGGGTTTTCAGGTTCTACGATCCAGTTGTCGTCGTGGGATTCCAACAAGGTGATGGTAGGTATTTCGGGTACAGTACGTAGCATTAATCTCCAAAATAATTTACTATTTACGTTATAGATGCAAACCAGACGCACGTTTAATAATCCAACCCCTCGAATGCAGTTATTCGTAGATCTGATCCATAAGCCCATAAACTAGTTAAATACTCTCTCCACGATGTCGTGTAATATCCACAAAGTGCTGGATAATATCCACAGAAAAATCACTCATCATATCATAAATATTTAGCTTTTAATATGAATTCACAAGCGGATCAAAATTTCAATCAACTTTCCCAACTGTCATGGCAGACGCGATCTTCTCTTGTCTCACTAACAGCTGACTGAGATCGAGTCTTGGCAACGACAACAAAACCTCAACTAGGTGAACAGATGACGAACTCTTTTAGCTACCGAATCTTTACATCACATAACCTCCCATAAAAATAAAATAAAGATTTACAGACCTCAAAGATATACTACGGTGAAAACGTACAAGGAAATAATTACAAACAAAAACATGCATTAAAACACCTTATTCACCAGGACAAAGTGAATGCCAACTTAGCGCGAGAAATCACGAGTTAAACCAATAAAATAAAAACCAAGAACTTGCAGCTACACGTGTACATAAATAAATACAAGGACACTTTGTCATTGCCTTGACCGATACCGAGTGAAATACTTATACGTTCCACATTCACATATATTCGAAGCATGCCTAACATTTTCATGGCGACTAAGCAGAGGTTCCTTTAAGTAGCATGACTACATATTAAATTTAATAATTAAGTAACTCCAATTCAGATGATTACAAATTCTTCCAGACAAACCACGTTATTCTCGGTCACAACCCATCTTTCCATTTCAGTACACACGAAGTTGAAGTACTACTGAATTGCCATTTACAACCAAAGATATATTAATATTTCAAAACTATTCTAAAATATATTTAGATTTTTAGGCCATATTGCTGAAGTAAGTTTGGAAGTACCGAATAGCACCAGGCTATTGGTATTCTGACGAGCTGCCCTGCCGTTACATTACACGTCTTGTCTCTGTGAAGGTCCAACACCAATTCTTTTTTTAAATACAATTAATAATCAGCGACCTTCTTTTTCATGCAACATAATGACCGTCGACATCTCAAAATAGCAAATTCCAGTCCACGAGGAGACTAGTATACAAGTTACTGCCAGGCGACGCTCATATCAGTCTACCTACAGAATGAGACTGTTCACAGCTGACCTCTAGCGGCGAACCAAGAACTATCTCATCAGCGATCGCAGGACAAACGTACTTCCAACCAGACTCAAACCAGGGTACGTATTTGTGAAGCAAATAGAATTGCCTCAGACTCCCGCCCGTCATCCTTGGCGATGGTTAAGAACCAAGCCGACGTATAACTTTAAATCCAGAAAATTGTACATTTCCTGTTCCACAACTTTGTAGACAATCAAGTATTTTTATATCACATAACATGCATTAAATCAAATAGATGGAATATGAAATTCTTCGTTGCCAAGTCCATTCAAAATTCAGCACCATTTTCAACGTCTTGCAGCTAGATCCATAGTAATTGTTACAGTAATTCCATCCCAATATACCATACATGCCAAAGTCAAACATGCATCTTACATGGGGTCCAGTCCTTTCGGAAAACAGGTATAATAGGTAACAAAATGATACAGAGTTATGACAGCTTCTCAAGACGAATACGGATCCGATTCCAGTTACTTGATGTAGGTGTCCATTATCCGGGCCCTTGGATATTTTCACTTCCAACAAGAAACTTCAACGCAGACAAGTCCAGAACGCATACACTGAAATCAGGAAGTACTAGGCCAGAAAAACGAAATGGATTAGCTTACAATAAAACAAAAAACAATTTATAACAAAATTGACATAATATATAAGCAAAATAAGGCAATCAGTTTTTAAAAACGCAGAACCTATCCCAAATAAAATCCACACCTTTTTACAAAAAAAAAAATAATTGACATAGCTTGTAAGTATAATAGTATGTAAACATGAGGTTCGTTAGAAAATAAATATAAAACATGGATTGACCAACAAAAGATTAAAAATGGCGAAATGACAACCGCACCAAATGAAAAATAGTTCTTAAAGCCAAACAAAATTAATTACCATAGTGAAAGTTAACAATAATCCCACATCATAAATCCGTTCACATCTTATTTAGTAAATTTACGAGCAACATTCAAAGAAACGAACACCAAAAACGAGCAAGAAATTCAAAATAACATGTATACCTGAAGAGATGTTGAGGGTATGGCTAAGAAATTTTAACACGGACAGTGATAAGCAAAATGTTCCCTACTCAGTTTCTACTCTTCCATCTGTGTACTCATGTTCAATTCAGACACATTTCCCCAAACTGTAAACGAAGGCTCCATTTTCATTTGAAGTTTCATAATATCTTTATGACTTTCCTGATATAATTATTCTGCAACAGTGTATGCCGTGTAGCATGACATTCACCACATTTGTCCATGGATTACTGAACTGTCCAAGTAATTATTGACGATTAGGGAATATGTTATTGAGAATCCCTCGTATAATGTCCAATTCAACTGTTTCTCAATTGAAGTCTGTCTCTTAGGTAGTCAGCCCCGAAGGCCGATTGGATCCTCAGAAGCTACCGCCGTTAGGTGATATGGATAGATACCCACAAATTCCCAATGCAGGCCTATATTCAGGCGTACTAGGTGAGATGAAGAGTGCGGTAGTTTGCCATTGCTTTCCTCACTGAGTCAGAACAGCAGTACTAACCCTATGAGTAGAACCTTTCACAGCATACACAGGCACTGACAGTGCCCTGAATGTCATTACTAAGCACCACCCATACCTCAGTAGCTTCCATAATCACAGCCATGAGTGAGACTGAGACATCGGTGAAGAGCCTTATCTTACTCTAGCCTGTGCCAACAGACAAACTTAAATGTACTGCATTAATCAAAAGATGGCAAACAGGACATCTCAATTGAAGAAAGATTACATAATGCTCAACATTGTAGCTCAGGATTAGAAATGCTACACTGTTCATGCACTCGCTCGAATACTGAAGTGAACTTCTCTGTAGTAATAATGTGCACTAGAGTTCACTGTCAAACGTAGCACGTTTCCATACTGTCTATCTGCCGAAGACACAGCTTCGATCACTGTCAAAATTATTACGCCCGCACTTCACTCGATTATAATTCCGACTGTGACACCTCCGAACTCGTCAAGTGTCAATTTGTGACTTCCTCTCGCAGAGAAGTGCTGACTGCACCTCTCTTGCCTCATACGACACCCCTCCCACTGGCGAGAGAATGGTCGCGCTCTTGCTAGGATTTTGATTTCTCTTGTAGTATAGACTCATTTATACGTAGTTCTATATTGATGGTAATCTTCCTTAAGATAATCCGCTATTCCTAGGGTACTCAATACTCTTCTGTTTCTTCTGTAACTATATAAAAACCCTTATTACAAACTACGTTAAATTTCCGGCACTGTCCGGTCGCTCGTATCATGTGATCAACCCCTCCTTTCCCCCACTTTGCTTAACCTTGGCTGGAGTAGTCCGTATCCACTGCTCTGCCTTGCCTTGCATGCATGCTAACTTGGATGTTACGAAAATGTGTTCTTTTTCACGGCCTGCTATGAATGCATAAAAACAAGCCGGATTTATGATACGTCGCTCAGTACATATCATCGGTTCAAAATGCTGCTGCTTCAATGCTTAATAAAACATACGTTTTATTTATATATTAAAGCATAAAAAATCGGGTTCAGTATGCTAGCCACTACGGCACAAGGTGGTCCCCGATAAACGAAAACTGATCCCATCTTTGTATTGCCTCGTTACTTACGTTTAATGATGGCGTTAAATTAGATGGACTTGGCCATCTTGGTCATTTAGTCCCGTGTACCTGGATATGTGAGTAGAATTTGTTTGATTATCTGAGCTGTTTGTTTTAGAGTGTGTGTATTTGCAATTCAGGTGAGGAATGGGAAGGAGGCGGCCGTGGCCTTTAAGAGAGGAACTATCCCGGTATTTGCCTGGAGTAGAAATTGCAAACTTCCAGGATATGTGAGGTGAGAATTTCAACCATCTCTTTTCAGTTTTGCTTCACGAGGCTGAGTGCACCTCATTCCAGCCCTCAAACCAGATTTAAATTGTTTGGCTGAGCCGAGAATCAAACCCGCACCTCTTGAGCGATAGCCAAGAACGCTAGTCACTACACCAGAATTTGCACTTGTGCACTTATAACTTTTGTGACATATTATGTATATATCTGTCTCATACTGCAATAGTAAAGAAGAGCGCTCTCTGTTGTAAGCATGGATATTCATCGGATTAGGCCCTCCATTTCCTACATGCACTTAAATTTGAAGGGAAGGTTGAAAGCATACTGCGAGCATAGAGCGGTGTCATCTCTTCGGTTCTCTCGCCAATCTCTATGCAGCAACAGTGCTCAGTAGGACGCACGCTACTGGATGATACGTTGACAGCTGTTATGTTTGGTAGAGGTAAAAGTTCTGGATTTTTATATAGCCTACGGTATGCATTCTACTCCATGCTAACATGCATTGCTCAAACGTTTTGAGTAATGCTATTCCTTTAACCTACATCACATTTTGATCAGAATTACCGGTAGGCTACTTCTAACCCTGAAAACAATGTATATTTTTGCATACTCCATGATATTGTGTACTACCACGTATTTTAATACCATATTGAAGGAAAGAGAGTTCGACCAATGATTTTCTACGTTTTTAAGGTTTTCTACTGCGGAATTTTAGGGTACATTAATACATTTTGAGCATGCAGCAGGGCGCTGGAGATAGTAGATTTATAAATACCCAATCGTATTGTGAAGAATGTATTTCAATATTCAATAGAACAAGGAAACTACTTGTGCAAATGAAGGCAGGCCTAACATTTGCGTGATACATATTACATCCAACGGAGAATTGTTCAAAATGTCGAGTAATAGTCCGCCCATGTAATACCATAACCTCGCCAAAATTTCATACAGAACTCTGCTAGATGTCCTGGCAAAAGGCAATCATTTTTCCAATCAATATAAAATCACACGTACACATATAAAACTACGGACACATCCTTAAAATATCTTTTCATCTGATTTTATAGGGGACGCCACCGCTTTTAACCAAGTGAACGCAAAGTCATTTTATTTCAATAATCTAAGCCTTCTCCTTTGTAGTTGCTTCACCAACAAGCGCTGCACCGCTTCATTGCATGAAGCGAAGAGACCAAAATCTCTACAATGACCACAGAGTGCACTATTCTCGAAATTAATTGCGTTCCCGGCAGACGCAAGTGACGAGGAAGGGCTAGAATATACATGTATCTTTTGTAGAAATATGATCCACCAATGAAAACATTACGAAGAGATTGGCAGTGGATTGGCTTATAAAGGCAGAAATGATCACTCATGTCGGATTTAAGTTCAGACCCAAGAGAGCATTTGCAGCCGAGATCTTCCTTTTCTGTAATTCTAATTAAATACCTGCAGAAACAACACATTTTTAGCCTACATTTCTCATTTTGCAAAAATGAGGAAAAAGTAGTCTTATGAGATCACCCGGGCAGATGTCTGTCTGTCCTTAGGCCTGTGTGTGTGTCCTCCCCTAGCAATTCCTAAACGGTAGCAGCTATCGAAACCAAATTTGGTATGAGTAATGATCTATGCCTGAATATCTCACGACCATATTTGTAAATGATATGTGATTCCATGTCTGAAAATTCACAATTGAAAAATGAGCTCTAAGTTGGATATCTCAGAAGTTATGCATGGGAACTATTCCAAAATTGGCACATGCATAGATAATATTATTCCAGATTAATTTTCAGGAGGCCAGACATGATAGAGTTGCCAACATTATTCGAAGCCTGCTGATAGGTCTAATTTTCAAATGCACGTAACTTCTATACTATCAACTATATTATTCTAGATACATTTTCAATGTAGCCTCCGGAGTCGACAAAACTGGACGACGGAGGTTTTCACTGCTGAAAAACGAAAACCTCAATCGTGAGCCCACCTATCGACCCGGTGAATAGCTAGCTGCAATTGCCATTCCACGATTGCCATACTTCCAGACTTGTAATATAGAGCCAAATCGTCTGCGTACAGCGATGGAACTACCATGGGCCCGACGGTGACAACGATGCCGTTTATGGTAATCGCGAACAAGGTGACACTCAGTTCAGGACCCTGAGGAACTGCATTCTCTTATGTGTAGTATTGCGATTATGTCCTACCGAGCCTTATTCGGAAGAGTTGGACGGACATGAAGTTCGCAATAAATATCGGTAGATTAACACGGAATCCCCACTCGTGAAGTGTGGAAAGGATCCCTTAGCTCCATGTGGTGTCGTAGGATTTCTCGAGGTCAAAGAAAACCATGACAAGATGGTTCTTTCGAAAAAAAAAAAAGCATCCTGTATGGCGCTCTCAAGTCGCACCAGGTGGTCGGTGGTTGACCTTCTCTCTTCCAGGAACCACACCAGTCGACCGTTTACCATCTTCTCCAACAGCTTACACAGGCCATTTGTCCGACCATTGGGTCTATAATTTCTGACAAGCTTGGGATCCCTTCCAGCCTTGGGAATCGGTATCATGATCCCCTCGCGTTTAAGAGATAGAAACTCCCCTTCAATCCGTATACGATTGAGGAGGAGCAACAGTTGAATTATACTTGAATCGCACAGATGTTACAAGATTTGGTTATGGACGTTGGCCGATCCATGAGCCGTATCCCTACACAGTGCAAGTGCACTGCGCAGTTCCCATTCCGAGAATGGTTCATGGTAGGACTGTGAAGCAGCAGTGGCCACAAATGTAGGATCGTACACCAAGAGCAGAATACATCAGAGACGAGCAACCCAATAATGTTGGCAATGGCTAGATGGTCCGCAATGATGTCTCCGTTGATAGATACTACGGGTATTGACAATGATGTCAGGACTCCGCAAATCCTACGAAGCTTAGTCCACACTTGTGATGGAGTATAAGCCGTCATTGACACATACTTTCCCCATGTCATTTTCTTACTCTCCCGAATCAGATATCGGGATCTAGCAAGCATCCTTTTGAAGGTAATACGGTTGGTCATAGTATTTTGCCTCCGAAAGCATTTGAAAGCACTTCGACGATCCTTAATGGCTCCTGCAATCCTGGATGTCCACAAAGGGAAGAGCTCCCGGTGGGAGTTGCCGGGAGAGGAAGGTATTGTTTCCTCTGCCGCAGCCAAAGTACCATTCTTATGTGAATGGTATGATCATCGACACTCTCAAAGGTATCTTCGGCAAAAGCCACTCGAGCGGTAAATTCAGGCCAACTCGCCCAACGGAGAAGCCATCGATTTGGTAACTCGATGGCTTTCCCATTTGGAAGAGTAGGGATAATCGAGAAATGGTCACTATTACAAAGTTCGTCGTGTATACCCCATTGTATCATGGGATCCAGACCACTGAGGCAAAAGGTGATTTCGACACTTGAATAAGTGCTGTGTGCAATAGAGATGTGCGTAGGTTCCCCTGCGTTCCACAAACGCAGGTCCAGCCGCTTGATCAGTCTCTCAAGATCTATCCTCTACCGCTAATGGTAGCGGATCCCCAGATGGTATTGTGGGCATTAACATCTCCCAGAAGGAGAAAAGGAGGGGAAAGCTGAGAGAGTAGATCCACCAGCTGGTTGTAATCCAGTTAATAATCCGGTGGGATGTACGTGTTACATACTGATGCCATTACTGGCAACGATGTAAAATCTGCAACTGCTTCTAGCTGAGTACGCAGTGGTACCTCTTCACTAAAGAAGTTAGAGTGGACAAGAGTGCAGACGCCACCGGTGGCTACAGCTGCATCCACCAGGTCTTTAGAGAAGAGTTTGAAGTGGCGCACTGATGTCTCATGTCCAGGATGAAACCTGGTTTTCTGAAGACAGACAATGCTTGCCGAAAACGAAGAAGTTAGTTGACGTGACTCAGCGAGATGTCAGGATAGCCATTACAGTTCCATTGTAATAGTGGCATGGTAAAATTACGACACCATGTCATGCGATGTTGGCATGTCAAAGAACCCATTTGAATTCAGTAGGCCGTGTTCATAATGGCAGAATTAATCTCGGTAGTTTCCGCCAACACAAAGTTCCTCAATTCTCTACTAGAAAGCGCTATAGTGTTCAAGGAGCTTAGACATCTATCATCCTTGACATTCATAGTGCTTCAAGGAACAACGAAATTCGACATGCAAGCTACCCTTTGGGTGTCAAATAACTAAGCTTGCACCAGGCACCCGAGGCCATACGATATTAATTAGTGCCATAGTGTGGAATTAAGTAGAGGATTGTCGTCTACTTATGCTTGACCGTTTGCCAACCGTCTCCATCTCTAGGTGGAGATGAGGGGGAGAAGAGCACACCTCAATCTACACATTTCCGTCGGAAGACTAAGACAATGGAGGGGGCACTCTCTTGGTTGGCGCACGGTTTTCGTCAGATTTGACCTGTCTCACCTGTAGATATGGGTCCAGCCGTGGCCGGCGAAGATTTCCTCTTCGAACGAGTCAGAGATGACTTCTTCACTGGCCTTTTCGGAGAAGTTACCTTCTCTGATGGCGCTGATTTAGATGGAGGCACCGTCGTCTTCAGTTTGATGGCAGAAGAAGGTTCCGTGACCTTCTTCTGGCTAACAGGGTTGATAAAATGGCTATTTGTAGCCCCCTTGATTGCGGTAACTCCATTGTTGTTTGTTTCCGTGGTCAGATTTGTCGCTTGCTTACTGGGTTCTTTGGATACCTTTTGTGCTTATGATACTCAGAAAATAGCACAGCCCATGGAGCGATATTTTCTGAGTTCTTCAGTGCAGGAGAGCTCGTCTAAGCTCTTAAATTCTTGAATTTTCTTCTCCTCTAGGAAGGCAGGACATTCCTTCCATCAAGGAGGGTGCTCTCCCTTGCAATTTGGACATGCGGGAGGTGGTGTACATTCCGCTCCCTCCTGAATGGCCTTGCCACAGGAAAGACTGATAGGCTTTCCCGAGCAACGAGATGAGGTGTGCCCAAACTGCTGACTCTGAAAACACCGCAATGGAGATGGAATATACGGTCGCACATCGACACTTTGATCCTCTTGAGCAGGCTATCTGACTCAAACGATAAGATGAATGCCCCAGTGTCAACTAGTACACCATTCTTCTTACGTTTGATTCGTCTCACCTCGACAACGCCATGCTTTCCAGTTGTTTCCAGGATACGCTCGTCAGTAGATCCCTATGAAATACCAAACCATTGTTCAAGTTCAGAGACTGGTGCTTCACTATCTCAACTGGAATTTCACCGAAACTTGTCGTCCCAAGAATACCGTCTCTCTCTTTCCTTGTGTTTGAATCAAGAGCCCATCGTTTCGTAGCTTTCTCACCGCGTCTACATCGCCCATTTCCCATCAAATGCGTCATGCAAATGAAAAGGATCAACTTTCGTGAAATTTTTCCCATCGGTCCTTGTTACCATATGGTGCCGAGGGAAAAGCGGCAAATCCATTCCCTCAATCGGCGATACAAAAGGCATATATTTCCTTTCCTTAAACTTTAAAGACGACTATGTAAGAGAGCCACCCTGAGTGGAGTTTAACGAAGAAACCATGATTGGTCCGTTACGATGCTAGGGAGCTAAAGACCAATCCCCGGGAGGGCCCGCTTGCCAGGGGGGAACGCTAGGGTTCTCCAGAGGTCGCCAGGTATCTGGAGGTGGGTCGGTTGAGTCTACTCACACAGTAGCCATGCATCACTTCGCCACGTCCGCTCACCTTTTGATGAGGGGAGGATTCCACCTCCTGTCACGCACACACACATTCCTACCAAAGAAACAACTCGAGGCAGAGAGGCCGGCTTGACGGTGGAAGTACTGAAAGTTAGAAGATGGTGAAAAATAGGAAAGGAAGACAGTTATGAGAAAAAGAAGGAAGAAAACTCTCAAGGAACTCGGCGGACTCTTTGTTAGCCCGGTTCAACTTTGCAATCCATTCCGGCCCGTTTGACATCTCCTATAAAATGTTATATTGCATTAGTTGGCTTCTAGCGTAATGAATACATGACAATTATTATTGTCGCATTCCATTAGCCAGTGTTTCAGCACTCATACAAATCCATATTATTAGGCTATACACACCACAAAGATGTGTAAAAATCCCTGTCACCATGTACTGTATAATCACATAAAATCCTCCCAGTATGATATTAAAATAGATTCCAAGGGGGTGTGGTGCAACAGAGTTTGTCTGTTACCAAGGTAGACCTGGTTCGATTCCGGGTCAATACATGTGAGATTCTTAGAGTGAAATGCCATTTCGTGGATCGGATTCCACGTAATAAGGAGGTTCCGTCGATTACGATCGCGAGATCAACGGCCACGTAAAACTACAACCTCACTCACAATGCAGTTTCCTGCCATTGAGGATTTACATGTGTTCCGGATAATTATTTGTTTCAGAGAAAGTGTTCTAAACGAATGAGGCTTCAGGTACATAGGAATATTTTTGCTACCCCCCCGCCCACCTTCCCTTCGCCCCCCCCCCCCCCTATGAGAAAAGTGAATTACACCACAATACTTCAATTGCCACCCTTAAATAAATTGAAATATATGTTAATAAATGGTGTATCCGTCGTTGACGGGAGCCGAGTGCCACCTTGATGACAATGTTTGTAGTTCTTCCCTGGGGAACATGTACTGCACCTCAGCCGTTACGACAAAGGCTAGCAGCCACACCACTGGACTTGCTTGACCTCTCCATTCCCACACTCACAGAAATTCTAATGTAACACGCACGAAAGTGTTAAGTCAAGTAAATTATACGAAGACTAAATCTTAAATGCCAACTTCGCGTTAATAATAACCTCTCCATTCTTGTCTTGAGCAAAGAAAATTAGAATTTGTAGTTAATTAATTTATGGGCTTTGCGAAATCGTAGTCATTTAACCCCGTGTATTTGGGTGTGTAGAATTAGTCTGAGAACTTGTCTTATTTTGGTGTCGACAATTGTGTGTTTATTTGTAATGCAGCGGAGCATAGGGAAGAGGGTAGCCGTGGCTTTCAAATAGGAACCATCCGGGTATTTGCCTGGAGTAGATGGTGAATTACGAAAAATTACTTCCAGGATGGCTGTTATAAGAAAGGGAAATAAGTTAAGCGTGAGGTTCGTAAGAATAATGTATTGCCTTTACTAGTCGTCCTAGGCTGGTTACGTTGCAAGGGTAACAAATATAGCATTCGAGACATAGGTGACAAGGGTTAGCTTAGTTATGACTAGACTGTCAAACCTTGTCCACCTAACACCCTGCAATTTAGGAATTTGCAATCGGTATATTTCTTTACTTAAAAT
This sequence comes from Meconema thalassinum, assembly GCA_946902985.2. Classification (NCBI taxonomy): domain Eukaryota; kingdom Metazoa; phylum Arthropoda; class Insecta; order Orthoptera; family Tettigoniidae; genus Meconema; species Meconema thalassinum. The sequence continues at coordinate 215,216,842 of OX336388.2, read as the reverse complement.
TAGGCACTGAAAGGAATTTCACGTGAGTTGAAAAACGCTAAATTATATGCAACTAAGAAATATCCTCCATTAACACAAAGTAAAACAAAGAAAAATTTGTTGTATTTTTCCTTCTTACTTGTGTGACGTGTATTGGTATGATGAGGAACTATGACTGTAATGTATTTTATTGTATCATAGAAATTATAAACGCTTACAACACATACATATCCATGCCTGTGGCCAGATATGAACCGGCAACAAAACGCGCGTTCAATTGCAAGGTCAACCCCATACCGCTGACCAACGCCCATGGGCAGCACAAAAAATTCAAGTGCTTTATAAGGATATATGTACTTGTATATCACATCTATTTCACATACATCTGTCTAATATGCTGCTAGACGGCTGGAGTCATGAGCTCCTCCCATCAAGGCAGTTCGACAGTTTAAGACTTGTGTTGTGGCATTTATGTTTGGACATGTCACCTCTCAATATTGAGATAAGCAAACGAGTAATTACCTTGCAGTTTTCACACCTGGCATTAGCATGTTATGCTATATATACAGATTGCGCTATCGCTTTACTACCTAGAATTGAGGCACGGTTAACCACTTTTCCCCATTAGGCTACATAAGCAATGCCTCCTACTGAAATTTCATACCATTTACTTTGTGTTTATTTCGAAGCCAATTAATAAGAAATAGATACACAATAATAAAAATTGTAGGCATCTATGGTCATTAAACACCTTGCCCAAGGTAAATAAAAAGGTTTAGCCAAACTCACAAAGAGAAAGATCACCGTATGTTAAGAGAATGATTTTTATTTCCATTTTGTCTACAAGTACGTAATAAGGTACATTATCTCCACCCAAGTTAATGATTGTGGCTGGTGGCTACTATTGGTTATGAATCTGCCAAGTAGCTCGACTCTTGAATGATCAAATAGAAGTTTCTCAAAAATATGGATTTTGCCTACTACACAATAAAATGATATTTTTAAACAAGTGTAAGAGACAATCCTTTTTTCTTGTGCTATTTACCACAAGGGTTAAAATGGTTCTTCCACGACCAAATCTTAAGTTTCTTAAAATTTCCCTTCAGTGTAAATTTTGATTCTCAAGTACTACATAAGATTGGCCTTTGACGCTTGCTAAGTAAGAGATGTCTTTCTAAATTACTCATGTTAGTAAACTTTGTATATAGTACTGAAAAATTCCTATTTTACATTGTGACGTGATATAACATATGTGTATTCAAATGTTCTTTCTCAGTAAACCTTCCATCGCACGTGCTACATGAATATGCCTCGTCACAGATATGACGTAATATATGTCTGTTCAAACGTCTCTTCTGAGTGAATTTTACATCGCAATTACTACTACAAGAATACGACTACTCACCGGTATGACGTGACATATGGTGGTTCAAGTTTCCCTTACGAATAAATTTCTTATCGCACGTGCTACATGAATATGATCTTTCACTGGTATGACGTAACAGATGGCGTTTCAAATCTTCCTTAAATGAAAATTTTGCCTCGCACGTACTACATGAATATGGCTTTTCGCCGGTATGACGAAACATATGGCGGTTCAAGTGTCCCTTTTGACAAAATTTAGCATCGCACGTGCTACATGAATATGGCTTTTGACCGGTATGACGTAACATATGGATGTTCAACAGCCCCTTTCGACAAAATTTTGCATCGCACATGCTACATGAATATGGCTTTTCACTGGTATGACGTAACAGATGGCGTTTCAAATCTCCCTTAACAGGAAATTTTGCCTCGCACGTGGTACATGAATATGGCTTTTCACCGATATGACGTAACATATGCCTCTTCAAACTTCCCTTATGATTAAATTTTTCATCGCACGTACTGCATGAATATGGCTTTTTACCGGTGTGACGTAACAAATGCCTCTTCAACGTTCCCTTGTCGGCAAATTTTGCATCACACGTGCTACATGTGTATGGCTTTTTACCGGTATGACGTAACATATGCCTCTTCAAATTTTCCTTGCGATTTAGTTTTGCATCGCACGTTCTACATGTCAATGGTTTTTCACCGGTGTGACGTAACATATGGATTTTTAAAATTCCCTTGGTGGCACATTTTGCATCGCACGTACTACATGTGTATGGCTTTTTACCGGTATGACGTAACATATGTCTCTTCAAATGGTCCTTGCGATTAAATTTTGCATCGCACGTTCTACATGTATATGGCTTTTGACCGGTATGACACAACATATGTCTTTTCAAGCTATTCTGATGAAAAAACTTTGATTCGCACATTGTACACGAATAAATCACGTTGCTATTATGAATGTTCATGTGGTCCCTCAAAAGTGTTAATTTACGAAATTTCTTTTGGCATATATCGCATTTGTACGAATAGTGGCCAGTATTAGTAAGAAAAGTTTTAATTTCATCGGCAGGTTGCTCCGCGTCAAGATTTTTTCTAGATGCAGTTGTATATTGCCCTTCAGTATATTCGAATGTATAAATTTTCTTTGGAACTGAATCCGATGTATCTGTACATGGCCTGAAATAAGTAATAGTAATTATTTATTTTTTATATTGTGTTACAAAGGAATGTGGAGCCATACTTTTGATATACAGAAATCTATGTAGCGAGGTGTTAATTGGGGAAACATTCAGTATTACGGAAGTAAGGAAAGTTTTTCTGTAAGGAAAGTTTTTCTTACAAGTACCAGGAACGTAAGTCGTTTTTACTTTGAATGAATCTGAAGCACGATAGATGCCTTTGCACAAGGGAAAGGTCAATTACATCAACATACTGATGTTGTTATTCGGGTCCTAAATCGAATCAATCGGTAGGATATTGAAATTCATCTTTCCAGTGCGAGTGTTCAATTTTCCTTTCTCTAAATCTTTCCTGTTGAATGTTCTAATGCTTCATATTTTTGAGTGAATAGGGGCACTGAAATGTGAAGTTCTAATAGCAGAATTTTAAGACGATACAATGATTGATGGAAACGGTGCAACTGAAACCCAAGGAGGTCTATCTAAGGATAGGTGACATTAATCCACATTTTGACATTTACAGAAAAGCCCTTGTGGCATGTTGCCTTAATGTTGCTGTATCGGATAAGCAGGATATAACACTCACTGCTAATTGTAATGTGGCATGTTAGTCCTATTCCTTATTGACTCAGTATAATAAGTGTCCTGAAGATTAAAAACCTTAAGTCAATAATAACTTTTACTATTTATTGTACCGGTTTGTGGCCTTCCTCAGCGCAAGATAATGTGAATATAGAAGCAAGACTGAGAGTACATGAAAACTATTAACATGATAAAACGTTGTTCTCAAAAATAAGTCCTATAAATTTAACAGTCTTAAAGCTAAAAACTTAAAAACACATACACTAAAAATTTAAAAATCCGATCTGTTACAAAAATGTTAACTCGAAAGAAATATATCTTGATATGAAATCGGCTTGAAGAAGGAAACGGTGATCTAGAAGAAGATAAAGATGGAAAATAGAAACAAATTCGAGAAAGTCATAAAGCAGAAGGGAAAAATATAAAAAACTTAGAAAACTTACGTGGATATAATATAGACAAAACTTTCGAGGTTATGATGGGATTTTTCAGAATAGTTAAAATGAAGTACAAATTTGAAGAAGTCTATGTGAAGAAAATAAAAACAGCATAATATGTATGTAATTTAGAAAATCCACCCCTGCCTTTGGTGGGGCAAGCAAGCCTTCGGAGTCTGGGGAGCTTGCACTTTCATGTGAAACTAAGAAACGTTTTAAATATTTGGCAACCATCAACATCAACTCCCTCCTTGAGACAGGAAAACTAAAACATACATTAGATGTTTTAAATGACCACAATATCCTGATAACTGCCCTACAAGAGACCAGATTTTTGGATGACGAGCCAATCGAATCACAGGGATACAGGATCTACAAAGGGCAGCCAGGTGAAAGAGTGATGAAGAATGTGCCTCACTTGGGTACAGGCTTCATAGTCAACAACAAAATGATCAACTCCATCATCTCCTTCTCATCTCCAAATGGCAGAACGTCCACTATAGCCTTCAGAACTCTCAACAAATAACACAATTGTTAATTTTCATGCACCTACTAATGACACCAATAGGAAAGATATTGACAGTGTGGAAAACTTCTGGAGGGTACTCGAAGAGACAATGGACCGGATTCCAAAGCACCATGTAACTATTTTAATGGGGGACTTTAATGCTCAGATTGGTAGAGAACGGAAATTTCAGGCCATAGTTGGTGAATATCCAGCACACAAGAAGACCCACAGGAATGGAGAAAGGCTGATTGACCTGTGCAGAAATTTCAACTTAGTCCTCAAATCTACAGCTTTCAAACGCCTTCCTAGAAAAGCTATGACGTGGAGACGCCCTAATCCCATGCTTGGGGAATTCCAACTAGATCATGTAGCCATTAGTAGAAGGAACAGCCAGGAAATATTAAATGTCAAAGTATTGAGAAGTGCGAGCATTGACTCGGATCATTATCTTTCTTTGATCAAAACCAATTTTATCCCTCTTAAAACAAGCAGAGGAATCCATTGCATCAAGTCGCGAATTCCAAGGTTCAATCCATCTAAGCTGAGACACAGTGATGACTTCACCAAGACCCTAGCTAAGAACAAGGAAAAGAAGGACTGGTCCCAACTACAGAAGGCACTAGTAGAAGCGGCGACAATAACTATCCCGGCAGTCAGAAAGAATAAACATCCGTGGTGAACAGCTACATGTGACAAGGCAATAGAAGAGAGAAAACAAGCATGGCTGAAATGGAACCGTAATAAAAGTGTCGACAATCATGATAATTTCTTAGAAATTCGGAAAACTACTGCCAAAATTATCAGAACAAGCAAGAGGCAGCATAATAAGGATATCATTGACCAGGCAGAGAGGGATTTCCCGCGGAACAACTCTAGAGACTTCTACCAGGCTTTTAAATCACAAATAACACCCTATTCAGCTCCTACACTTCACCTTCGGGGAGCTGACGGAGATCTGAAACTGAACAATGAGGAGTGCACCACAGCCTTAGCAGAGTATTTCAGCGACCTTCTTAACTCCGTGGAACCCATGGAAAAGCTACCTTTTGAACCCAAGAACGTTGCTAAGCCACACTCTTTCCCTCCAACAAAGGAAGAGATCCAGAAAGTCATTTCCGAATTAAAGTCCAATAAAGCAGCAGGCGAAGATGGGATCATTGCAGAGCTCTGGAAGTATGCTGACGAGGAGTCGATACAGAGTATCCATGACATCATATCTAACGTCTGGTTGACAGAACAATTACCTAGTGACTGGACCTCAGCTATCGTTCACCCACTACATAAAAAAAGGTGACAAATCAGATCTCAACAACTACAGAGGGATTTCCCTGGTATCAGTGACATACAAGATACTCTCCAAAGTATTGCTCACAAGAGTAGAGGTTCAACTGGATTCCTACATTGGAGAGTACCAAGCTGGGTTTCGAAAGTCAAGGTCATGCACCGAACAGATTCTGAATCTCAAAACCATTCTCACGTACAAACATCTAAGTGCCTCACCTTATGTTGCAATTTTCGTTGACTTCCAAAAGGCCTACGACTCATTAGATAGAGAGTCACTCTTTGAGACACTGGCTGAATTGGGGCTAGATAAAAAAGACCCTGACTCTAGTGAAAGCGACTCTCACTAACACCACAGTCAAAGTCAAATTCAGAGGGGAACTGTCCAAGAGCTTCGAGGTCAGAACTGGTGTTAGACAAGGGGATGGCTTGTATCCGATCCTCTTCAATTGCCTAATAGAAAAAGTAATTCGTGAGTGGACGAAAACTCTGAAGGATGATTCTGGATTAAGAATAAGCTACAAGAAAGACAAGTTAACAGTCCCCTGTTTAGCCTTTGCAGACGACCTTGCACTCCTAGCGTCCAGTGTGGAGGAAGCTAACCATCAACTATCCTCTCTGAACTATATAGCAGCTAAAAGTAGGCTTAAAGATCGCCATCAACAAAACACAGTTTATCAGCAACATCAGAGATGCGCCCGCGTCAATCCCACTGGGGGACAAAGTAGTACAAAAGACTAACTCCTTCAAATACCTAGGAGAATGGATAACCCCAAACATCAATGAAGACCTGGCCATGAACGACAGATGCATCAAACTGGAGAGAGCCTACCACCTATGCAAGAATATGTACAAATCCAAATCCCTCTCAATGAATTTCAAACTCAGACACTACAGTACTGTAGTGAGACCATCAGTACTATATGCCTCAGAATGCCTAAATATGGTCAGAAAAGGACAACTCCGGAAATTGGAGCTGAAGGACCGGAAGATTCTACGAAAAATCATGGGCCCTATTAAAGAGGAAGGCAAGTATAGAATCAGGCACAACAATGAACTCTATGAACAAGTGGAGAGCATTACAACAGCAATGAGGAAGTGGAGGCTGATCTTCTATGGTCATATTGTGAGAATGGATAATCAGAGGCTCACCTCCAGAATTTTCAACACTGTCTCTAGAGGGAAAGCAACTAACGCCAAGTGGTAGAAACTCTTCAGAAAATACCTTGAACAATTGGATATTGACCCCAGTAACATCTATGACAGGAATAAATACAGGACTTTAGTCAGAACATCAGACTCTCTCCAGTCACTAACACCAAAAGCAGTGCGTCCAGGAGTAGGTGTGAAATGGACTCAGGAGCGGAAGGACATTCACAGTGCCAGAATGAAGGAATACTGGGCTAGGAGGAAAGCTGCCAGAGATAAGAACCACGTGGTCCACAGCCGGCCCAAACGGAACTAAATAAAAATAAATGTACTCGAATATTAAATTGCGAAAGTTAGAAGAAAAAACTATGGAAAGATAGCCCATCGTTGAGAAAATATTACAATCAGGAGATAGGGCAATGGCGAATGTTTGGGTTACCAAGATACAAAGAAAATGAGGCTTGTAGTCAGTTTATAGGGCTTAGAGAAAATAGTATATCTGCTTCATAATTATCGGCGCGTGGAAATATCGGGTGTTAAACGCCACTGAAAATATAATGAACTGACGAGGATTTAATCCATTTTAAAAAGAGAATAGAAATGTATTGAACATGTACACTCAAGATCAAATATCTCAATTTCTGATTAGTATTCTTCGTAGCGAATTAAACTATTTGAAATTAAAGGTTTAATTTAAAGTTTGTGATAATTGTTTGCTTATTCACTTATTCTGTTTGTTGGTTGTTCCATCTCCGTGATATTTTGATCCCGGTTAATTATATTAAGCACAGAAGAATGGAGGTGTCGGGGTTTCTAACTTAAGACATTTCTGTTCTGAGAGTTTACTATTCTATGTGGTGGAAGAGTTGATCTTATTTCTTGGCCGCTGCCCTTCAGCAGATCCAGCAAGCCGAGGACCCATGCCAATGGAAACCAGCCAGGAAGGCTAAACGAAGCAACCCCCACTATGTTATGCGGCGACTGTCATACAAAGTGTAGACATCCATACACTCTGTGGTAGTCAAAAACCATTCTGAAATCCTAAGGAATAGTCTTTATTGTAAAAGTCAGATTAGAGTACAAAGTTATCCATCATAAGCAGTGGTTGATCATTACGCATTCTAAAATCACTGTCCGCACTGAACTGAAAAGAATTTTCCTGGTTCGGGCTCGTAATCTCTCTCTCCTCCACTGTGTGGTCTCGATTCCTGCCTGACTTTATTCGTCTCGTCTGAAAAATATTTGTGTGCTGGCCAGGTCTAGACACGTTCTGATATGGAATATGGCAATGTACATTCTGTACATTTTTTCAATTAAAGTCCTATCTCCATTACCGTAGGCATAATCTAAACCGCCCTCTTTAAGAACAATCGATCTTCGGAACGTATTGAACTCCCTGATACCACCAAAGTATGGGTCCCAGTTTTATTAAGACATGGCAAAAAGTACACCCTTTTCCATTAACAAGTTTCCCTAAATCTTTCCCCCTCAACTAGCTTGGCTAAACCGTTACCATTGATTCTCGTCTCCTAAGGGGTAACTTTTCTAGTTGCGCAATAAGAAGTGAATTCTCAATAATGTTGTGATCATTTAAAATATTAATAAGGGTTGCTTATTTTAGCTAAGAATTTCGATTAATGGTGTATGAAATTTAAGTCTGTCTCTATATCGGGAAGCGTACCTGCCTCGCACCTGGAGACCCTGAGTTCGAATCTCGGCTCCATCAGGGATTTTAGAAACTGACTTGCGGGCTATAACGGGGTGCACTCAGCCTCATGAGGTCAATTGAGTAGCTGTCTAACAGTAAGACCACGACCTGGTCAAGGACACCCAGGTGTACGGCTGAGGTAACCCTACATTCTGACCACGCGTCACGCCATAATTCGCAGGCCAAATGGCTGGGCATCAGTCGCTTGGTAGGCCTAGGCTCTTCAATGGCTTTAGCGGCACGGGGTTTGGTTTGGATTCTATGTTGGTGAACCTGTTCCCACATCGTACATATGTTCGCATACGGACGAATGTGTCCCGCATTTTATCGCATTTCTGTAATCCCTGCATCGTGTGTGCATTCTTCTGCCGGTTTGTCCCATGTAATTTGCTTGATACTCTGTGTATTGGCACAGGACATGTAGTTCGCATGCCTGAGTCCCGCCTCCCAAAACAAATCTTATATTGCCAGCTGAATGTCGGTCAGAGAAAGCAGGGTGGGCAACAAAAACGCTACAAAGATGTTCTGAAGACCAACTTGAAGAAATGTCAAATTGATACAGGTAACTGGGAAGCTGTCGCATCCGACCGATCAGAGTGGCGCCGCAACGTCCATCAAGGCCACTTGTACTTCGAACAAGAGAGAAGAAGGCTTCTGGCTGAAAAAAGAAATGCCAGGAAAGAGCGCATGATTCGCAGAATGATCAACCCCCAAGATCCATTGGCTGCTCAAGACCTTGTGTGCCAATATTGTGGAAGAGTCTGTGGTTCTCGGATCGGACTGTACAGTCACCAAAGAACTCACGCAATATGATTAGGCCTAATGTTGGATTACAGCGAAGATTTACATAAATGTAACTTGGAAGACAATCATACTCGTATCACGAGTGATAGCCTAAATAATAATAATAAAAATAATTGGCACACTATTGAGTACAGTCCTGATTCTGAGAATGAGTCTAGTTTAATTAAATAACTGTTGAGCAGATGCTTGCCGGTTGTGTTGTTTTTTTTATGAAGGCTGTTCGGGTGCCTTGTATCTTGTATAAATTTGTGATTTTGTATGTATTAGCGTTCACAAAATTGAACCGCACCTTTTGTTCTGAGTAATGTTCGGCTTCTGAATTGTGTTATACCAGTTTCTAACCTAGATGTTAGGTCCCTTAAAACAACAATTATTATCATCATCATTCATACCGGGTGAGTTAGCCGAGGTCGTTCCGACATGACTGTTGGCAGTCGCTCACATCCGGGAGGCGAGGAGGTTCGAATCCCCCCGCCGGCAACCTTGAAGATGGTCTTCTGTGGTTTCCCATCTTCCTTCCAGGCAAATGCCGGGGTTGGTCCCTAACTATAGGCCACAGCCGCTACCTTCCAACTCCTCGACCCTCCCTTCCAACTTTCCTCCCCAACGGTACTTGTAGCTCACCCATTGGGTGTCCGTCTCGAAGCAGCTACAAAACTGGCGAGCCGAACATGTCCTCGGACACTCCCGGCACTAGAAGCCATACGCTAAAAAAAAAAAAAAAAAAAAAAAAAAAAAAAAAATCATCATTCATGTTTCTGGATACGATTTGATCTTTTCGCTGGGGGGAAAATATTTTCTTTAGGTATTTGGTTGATGATTCTGAGTTCTCATTTGAAGTTTCAATTTGATATTTTAACACTATTTATTCAGTTTTAGATAACACCCATTTAAATTGTTGACCGACTGAAAAGCATTTTAATTTCGCCACATACAGCAAGTTTATAAGTAATATGGTTGGGTTTGAATATCAGAAAGCAAATCCTCGGTTTTGTTCTATTACCAAACAAATAGCTCTGCGAGTAAATGGATCGATTGTCTTTGATTTGACTTTAGTTAGTTATGGTGGTTTAAAGTTTGGGTACAGCAAGGTCATCTGCCTCGACTTGACTATTTAATGATATACATGAATACTATCGATCTTATCAATGGTATAAAAATCCCGGTTAATACAATATCCACACATCATTTTGCCATGGAGCACAGTGGGGATGAAAGTGAGAAGGGACTTATTTATTAAGCAGTGTCCACGCCTGCTCTACACAATTGAGATCGGGAGCATAGGCAGGCCATATCATACTGTGAATACTATCTGCTGAAGAAGGGCATTGAATATGCCTCTGTACGAGCGGGCGTTAAAGTCCCCGAAAGTGAAATTTGGGCCACAATTATCAGCAAAGCCTTTCACTACAGGTGCCAGGATAGTATCCCTCTAACGTTTGCCTGTCATACGCCCTGGGATGTACACAAGAGGGGTACGGCGACCATACATGATGCCACCCCAAACATTGCACCGCGTCCTTCTGTTGGTATCGGTCTCGGATGTATAGGTCATGTATGCGTTCACCGGGTCGTCTCACCACTCGCACAGATCTATCATCATTGCCACAGGTCAGTGTACACAGCCGATATACACGCATGAGTAACGGGTTCGAGTCCACTACGACCTTTGGCCAGCAATTTGCAAAACTTTTTTTGATGGGTGTGTATTGGTGCTGAGAGTTATTTTATATATTCAATGCCAATTTATTCTACACTACTTAAAATTGCTGGAGGAAGTGTTTACCGAAATGAGCGTTAATATTTCCAGTGAAAATTTCTGAAAACTCTTCCTTTGAGTCAGTGTGTCACCAAGGGCGGAAGATCTACAGGAACAGGTGAGAAGACTAGGGTTAACTGTAAATTCAGGGAAGACCAAATCACTAGAACTAAACGTAACAAGCGATAGGGAGTTTCAAATAAACGAAGAATTGTAGAGGATGTTAAAGAATGTACGTATTTTGGTAGTAACGTTTCTAAAACTGGAGGAGCAGAGGAGGATGTGAGCAGTAGGATCAAGAAAGCAAATGCAGCCTTTATCCAGTTGCATCTTATCTGGAAAAGCAATGAGATTTCCAGACGAACTAAACTCAGAATATGCAATGGCAATGTAAAATCGGTGTTGCTATATGGGTGTGAGACATGGAAAGTAACAAAATCAATCATTTAAAAAAACCAGACATTCGTAAACCGATGCATACGAAGAATCTTGAGAATGTTTTTGCCAAATGTAATATCCGATGAAGAACAATGGACACTTAAAAAAGAGAAGCCCGTGGATTTACAGTTAAAGGCAAGAAAGTGGAAGTGGGTCGGACATATACAGCGCAAAAACCAGACGGCAATAGAGAGGCAAGCCCTGAGTTGGAATCCTCAGGGTCATCGCAGAAGAGGAAGACCAAGGGAAGCTTGGAGGAGGACAGTGGAGAGGGAAGCTGCAGAAGCGGGGAGAACGTGGGGAGAAGCGAAGGCAATGGCACGAAACCAAGTCCGATGGCGATGCTTCGTCGAAGCCCTATGTGCCAGCGATGTGAACAACAGGACTTTAGTAAGTAAGTGTCACCAAGGGCGGTTATCACAACCTTTGTACGTTCAAATTTTGTAACATGAAAATCTTTTACTTTTCAAATTTATTTGTTTTATGATCCTTTGTAGTTAGGAAGTTATTTTAACCATTAAAACAAACAATTCAATGTAACTGTCGTTTTGTAGAGATAGCTGATTTGTGGCTGTACCTGTAAACATGTCTACTAATCTAGAGACCTTTTCAAGGTTTCACGAAAGTGGATCAATTTATGCCCATCATCGGGCTCTTGATACAACCTGTCCGGACCACTGCTGGAGTAGTCCCATAAATGATGCGCATCGCAACTCTATGCTACGGAATATCAAGCTCCCTCAACGTTATCTACCTTCTGTAGAGATCCACTACCCACAGCGGCAAAACCCTACATGATTTCCTGGAGTATAATTACTTTGGGGTGAAATCTAATATACCAATAAGATCACTGTCCGGAAAACATGATTTATCTTGCTGGTTCGCCTGATGTTCCTGTTGAGCTCATTTAGGAGAACACCTGTCTACCCACTGTGTACTTCTACACAAGACCAACAATCACACAGACAAAAGGGAGGGCTGACAACATGTGAGAAGTTTTATTATGTGAACCAAACCTGCCTTATCTTTACAAAATCTCAGAAAACTCTCCTGATAATGTTATCTTGAAATCACAAGCTATAAGCAGTTTACTTACAATCACTCCAGCAGCATTATGTGGGACATATTGATACCTTCCAAATCACCCACAACCTCCCACAATTAAAGATTAATGGTAGTATATCATTATTCGGATATAACTTGTAGCAGTATTAGAAAAATGGGGGCCCATTTACGTAAAACGTTTTGGATTAAAAAGGAGTAATAGGGAGCTGAAGACACAGCACACACTGCGGGAGGTTTAAAGTAGTATTTTTTCCTTACGAAACGCATATCACTGTCATAATCTTACCAATAATGCATGTGTATTTCTTACAAGCAAGTGAGAGGGCCTTTGATGAGTCAGAAACAGCATCCATCGGCAGACTTAAAACTTTTCTTAAGTTACTCTTCTGACAGCCAGAACTCTGAATGAGGATGGATAGTTTAGGGGATGTTAAACAGAAAGTTAATATCAATAATTACTGACTGAATACACGTTCAGTTAAATTGCAGGTACAATAAGAGGCATCTGACATTGCATACTAAAACTTGTTCATGCTAAAAAGTTTCAGTTTTGGATACAAAAAAGCGAATGAATACTATTTCCTTAAATGTTAACTACTTACTTATTTAAATGGTTTCCACTTGCATCACTTTCTACATACAGGGATTCCTCTTTCAGATTCTGGGGATAAGAAAGAACATTTAATATTTTCCCGATCTCTTTATATATCGTACAGAAATAACATATTATATATTTGTACAGCACAGCTCAATTGATGTAAAGATATACAGTAGAAGGTAAACGATTACCTGACCCTAATTTCATAATGCCCATCATCCAAGTAGTTCCGTGAAGAACTAAAGCCTATTTTCATATATTCGACTTGTGTTAATTGCCTCTATCAACAAACAACATTTCAGTTTTAATTGTAACAGATTCGTAGATATCGAGAACCGTCTAATATTTCGGATGGTCGCCATGTTGGATTTTAATATATGTAGGTCTTAGAGTTATGAACTATTGCATGAAGATTATTGTCTAGGTGAAGTATTCAAACTTCAATCGCGTGATTAGTACACAAGACGTAAGAAGGAGATTTTTTAATTTCGCACAGCTGCCATCTTCTGGTTATAAAAACAATGAAAATAAATTATATGCCAGTGGATCAATATTTGTACAGCCTCAGCATTTACCGAACCGAGTTTCATTGCACTCAGATGGTTAAATCGCGAGAAACGTCCATTTAGATATTTATACTTCGCGTCGCTGCCATCTTAGATTAGTGCTCACCAGGTTATTGAAAGTCCTATAGGTGAACTTATGTTCAAAGCTTCTATGTTCATAAAGAATTTCAGTTTGATTGCTGTAAAAGATTCGTAGATATTGAGAACCGTCTAAATATTTCGGATAGTCGCCATGTTGGATTGTTATATGTATAGGCCATAGAGTTATGTACCATTAAAGGAAAATTATTACGTAGGTTCATTATTCAAACTTTCAATTCCATGGCATGATTACGACACAAGAAATAAAAACGTTATTTTAAAATTCGCTCAGCCGCCATCTTGAAGTTATGTAGACAATTGAATCCCAGTGCATGACAATATCTATAAAAATTTAATGTAACATATTTCACTCCGGTCAGATGGTTAAAGCGCGAGAAAAGTCTATTAAAATGCTTCAACTTCGCTTGGCTGCCATGTTCATTTTTTACTCTATAGGGTTTTAAAACTTACAAATGTAATCTTGTAGTAGTGCCTTGTATCACTGTACAAAATTTCAGGGTGATTTCAGAAGTAGTTTCGGAGATATAGAATGCCGGTAGAATATTTCGCACAGCCGCCATCTTGAGGTTATGTAAACAATTTAACTAAATTAGATGTTAGTGCATTACAATATGTATAAACCTTTGCTGTACCAAGTTTCATTGCGTTTGGATGGTTAAATCGCGAGAAAAGTCTATTTAAAAGTCTCAACTTCCCCTGGCCGCCATGTTGTTTTTGTAGTTACCAGGTTTTTGGAAGTATCATAGGTTAACTTCTAGTAGCGCCCTTTATCACCGTACAAAATTTCAGGGTGATATCAGTAATAGTTTCCGAGATATTGAACGCTGGTGAAATATTTCGCACAGCCACCATGTTGGATTGGTGAGACGTAATACAATTTGAAGGGCACGGTCGGGGTCGGCCAAAATGGTGCTATCACTTAACCGAGTTTCATTGAAATAGCTGCAGTTGTTAAGAAGTTATTAGGGGACACACACACACACACACACGGACAAAAGGTGATCTCATAAGCCTATTTTTTTTCCATAAAATGAAAATAGGCTAAAAATAGCCATAACTGTGATCCCTAGTTCTGAAATAAAACACACTGTGAAGCCATTATTCCTTTAGGGACCAAAAAGAAGCTCCATGCGAGAGAAAACACCGAAACCAGTGCTTTAAAAGAAATATTTGCTTTAGGGATTGATGAAGATGAAAGAACATGTTTTTAAACTTGGTTTTATGAATACAATACGTCATAGTATCTTTCATGTCCAGGTATCATACACTAAAAATCGTCAAGGTCCTCAATATTTGTACCAACACTGTTTCTGAGAATACATGTATAAATCAATTAGATATATACCATATACAAGAATTTAACAACAAAATAATGCAATTAAAGCTTTTAAATTATTTAATTGAGACTAAGCCATAAAGTGTTTTGTAGCGTATATAACACTAATGCTGTTGCTAAATGCTACTAAGTACTCGCATTAAATGACTACCGGTCTTTGGAAGAACTTAGTTTGCAATGGAGATAAAGGCCGACGAAAAGATTGGAGAGCTAAAAGAAAAGTCTGATACACATTATTTTCTGAATGTAGTAGTTCGACACTTGCATTGGTTTCAAGGTTAGATTTTCTGTCTCTATTACTATTGATCGATAATCCAAGATTGAAATTCGTATACTGATTCCAACCTTTATAAATCTTGCTTTAGAACAGTATTAAAGACAAGCACAATTCGAATGTTATTCATGTTAAATGCGCCAGATCATGTGGTAAGCCTATCTGCAGATTCAGAAGAAGAGTGTGTATGATCTATACCATTGGCCATCTTAGAAATACTTTATAAACTACAAGAAGTAAATAATATGGAAATATATATATATATATATATATATATATATATATTTCTCTCACTACATACTCATTAGTGGATTTATGTATTATCAAGTAGTTTCTCCATCTGCCCCTAGAAGTTTCTCTTACATTTGTCTTCTTTAAGAATGTGTTGCCTTAATGCTCAAGACCAAGTGCATGTTCTTGCAATTCTCAGAACTGGGATAGAGCCAATCACTCCCATAAGTTAGCCATCCCAGTTAATGCCTTAAGTTAAAGTGACAAAACGACAAAAGAACACTTAAGTATTTCTGAGGTACGAAATCCCTCATCCTCTTTGTAGCCCTCATGAGGAGATCTATGGCCATAATACAGATATTTGGACAAAGCAAAATCAATTTGCATTAATTTCCCTCTGAAATCCTCCATAATTAAGGTCCACAGTGGGCAACTAATAGGCTACAATGTGATTGTGCCAACCACAATCTGGCTTCATGTAAAATAGGTTTGGCCCATGAGAATTCAGATGCCTCACCCTTTATATCAGTGGCCAGAGCATCGGTGTACACAGCCAAAGGTCGCTGGTTCAAGTCTCCCATGGGTAAGATAATTTCATTCTCCAACTTCCAAATAACAGGCTTGTGCTTTCTATGCAACAAAAGACCTATAATCTGATTTACGAAAGGTGCTCGGTGAAAGCTGTCACACGCTTGATAGGGGAGGTGAGGAGTGGAGACGAGAGGGGTAACGGTCTCCGTGGCAACAGTGAGCAATGTTGCAATGTATGCAGATACAGCAATACAGCAATAAGCACATGGTTTGACTCAGTGTGTCTTCACTCGTCACGGTCATTAGAGCGCCAGGCAGGGGGGCTAATTACTTCCACAGTATTTGTGTCTTCCTGCAAGCCTCTTGGAATGTTTATGAGTCATGATCTGCCTCAGTGGCAACACAGCATTTCCCCACGTGCTAGCATTGACAGCTGTCAGCGAGCTTTATTGGTAATTCAGAGTTTAACAGCCAGTTACTTCCACTAGTCATTAATTAAGTTCTGACAGTAAAATTCTGCAATCCCTAACCACCAATTGATGTCTAGGAGATGAATAACTGGTCATGTAGTAATCCAATAAGGTACTTACCTCGTCAAGATCTTCAGATGGTGATTCTCTTCTGACGCTTGGAACGATCACTGGCGTTGAACATTCTTCAAGCTTTATATCCCCAGCATGATCAGTTTCAACCTGCAGATAAATTATATCACTCACAAATATGGTATTTGCTTAGCGAGAATTACATCTCATACATAACCTGTAAACTTCTGCTGCAGGAATCAAAGAATTATGTGAACGATTTGTGGCTGCCAATTTCTTGATTTTTTTCCAAACACAATTAAACATAAAAGACCGAGATAAATTGACCAATTTGCTGGGTGCCTTTTATTTTAGAAATGCCTTGTAATTATACAAAGAACTAATGCAATTTTGAAACTAATTCATTTTTACATATAAGATGATTTTGCTAAAACTTCTCAACATAATTTACACGTATATTAAGACACATATTGTGCAACCAATTTTTTGAATCCATCAACAAAAAAATCTGCCATCAGATAAGCCAGCCACTGCAGCAGGTCCCTTTTAGGTCATCATCGTCATTGCATTGCCCCCTGTAGGCTCTGTCTGGCTACACGGAGTAACAATCAAATTGTTCCCACTCAAATGTAGCGATGGGGTTCGATTAGCAAAGTGAGGGCGAGAATCGTCAAGCAAAAGAAAATGAAAATGAAAATCCACAGCCTGCTTCCAGTCGACCGACCGAATCAGGAATGCAATAAATGAAGCCCTCGTCTAGCGGCGAGGATATGAATCCCTTTGTATTGGATTGTACGTTGAAGTATACGTGAGGTCTAACAATAAGGCTCACAATTTATCCCTTTGCCACGGTGCGTATCACACAGTATACATAATTTTACGAGCTGGAATGGTTTGTTTGAGCATCACACAAACCACTTCTTGAAATTTCACTCACGATGACGAAAACATTTGCATCAACTTACAGCACTAAGCCCCAAGTCATGAAAGAAGGTCGCCCACGACTGTCTACGCCATGGACGCAAGAACCGACATCTTTAAAAGCTTTAAACCGTTTTCTTTCCATTCCTTTACTCCTAGGGCGATGTCTGTACACTTCAGTATTAATCAGCCGTTCAATGTCAACCGCTTTCAAAACTTTTGTATATAGAAAACAAATCACAGACTTCATTTCACAATCTGTGGGATCGTTAATTGGTAGGATATTCACAACTGGCTTCCATTTCATAATCCTTTCACTGACACTACCTGACCGCATGGGTGATTGGCCAGTCACCATCCCCTGTTGTATCTGTGTGCTACTCCCAGACACCTTCCTTGCGACGGTAGAGGAAAGAGTGCGTGTGAGAGAGAGATGGAAGTAAGTTAAATTGCACTATTTACCTCAACGGTATTGACGGGGCATGCATAAGTAGTGTTTACTGGTTAGGTTAAATCATCACGATACTCATTACGAAGGGTGAGTTGACTTTTAAGGTGTATTCATAAAACAAAGTTACAAAGCATGTTGATATATATGTGATACGAGTTAACTTACTGAAGTTTCGTCTTAATAGCATACTCAAGCTTGACTGCTTGATAATAAAAATTCTACAAAGTGGTGTAGAGTGCTGACACCATCTCCGTAGGACAAGACTACAACCCTTGCAGTAATGTTAACATTGGCTTCCACATTCATAACATTTCGACGTGTTTAACAAGTATTTTCACCTATATTATTGGTAGACATGAATTTAGGGTTGAAATGACCTATCCTGTTGGATGGCAGTTACAAGAGCTGTTTCTGATCCTATAGCCCATAATTTTAGGAGTCATGTTTTAAGAAATAGAGGTTTTTCAAATTGAGGTTGTTTACCACCTCTTACCCACTTTTGTATAAAAACAAACCATCTTACGACAAATTATCATCCAAGTGTTTGAGCCCTATTTACACCTATTGTATTGATAGTTATGGTTTTAGGGTTTATCAGTCCTATCGTGTAGAAAGATGGTTTTAATTGCTAAGTTTAGAGCTATAGCCCATAATTTAACGATTTATAGTTTTAGAAATATCGAATTATCAATTTGGGGTGGTTTGCACTCCTAACTCATATTTTTGTAAAAAACGAATCATCTTAGGAATAAGTATCATTTGCGGTGTTTATGACCGCACCTGCGTTAGTAGCTAATATAGGTTTAGGGTTGGGATGATCTATTATATTGGAAAACAGTTTCAATGACTATTTTGAAAGAAGTCGTCCATCATTTTGTGATTATTGGTTTTCGCGATATCGATTTATTCAGTTTAGGGGTGTTTTTTAATTTAAAAAAGACTGTTTTACCACATGATTGAACCTCATTCAAACCAGAAACAAACTTCCACTACTCTACCCTGTTTCACATAGTCAACCATGGGTATGTTGGGTAACCTGATAGGTGAAGGATAGGGTCATATCTGCAGATGGTGACGTCATTTAGCATATCAAATCAAGTATCCACGTGTTTAATCACGTATCCTCTCCAGACATGGTAATGTCATCACCCTCTAGGACGAAAAACAACATGGTTGACCAATTTGATCCAAAATGGCCTATACTTTCTCTGACATGACATACCAAATGTCATCCTATGACGTCAAACACTGTCCCGAAACAAGCATAAACTTGTCTGCACTGTCACGTGGCCAGCGCAAAGGACCATAAACCATCATTCTTTTCTCGTCAAACCCACTCCTCCATGACTCTTCTTTACCGCAATACACGGTCTCGGGGCTGGAATGAACTTGTCTGCGCAGTCATGTGCCTTCCCCTATAATCATATCGCACCAACCGCACACCCCCTTTCTCCATAACTCGCTCAATATCATAACTTTTAGGACTCCAAACCAACCAACCACGGATCTGAACGCCATGACAACCTCTTTTATATACAGCGCTCATTTAGGGCTATGTCACATTCACCGCTCAGCTGAAATATCCCATGACCTTGTACCATCCTCTCATGTAGCCACGTGACCTTGAATTTCTATGGCGGGATCCCTTAACCCCAATCAGGGGGAATTTGGCAGTCAAAAGGAATATTGGAAACCTCAGGGGAATGGGGGGATGTGAGCAAATCTGGGGTATTTTAGGAAAACCTGGGGGAAAATCTAGGGAATTATATATTTTGGTCGGCATTCCTGACGGGCTATCCATGACCGAGAAGAAGTCATTCCACTCATCGCTTATCCATATCTGAAGGAAATTTTTGGTGAAGTCCGGGAGAATTCGCCACTCCCTGGTTGGCAACCCAGCCGGGATATCATCCACAACGTTACAGGACCTCGATGGCGACACTTGTTTCATCGCTGTCTTGATGACGTAATCATGTACCCTTAGGGTCCAATAACTTTGAGGCATCCTCTCATGAAGTTAGGTGACCCTGAGCAACCCTACGTCCTCCAATGACATTTACGCCATATCCCAACCTGATTATTATTATTAATGGGGGTGGATGGTGGATGGGGGTAGATCGGCGATGGGGTTCAAGACACAACTTCCTATGACCAACGAGAAGCCCCGCCTCCATCCTGATGACGTCATCATGGCCCCTCAGAACCTCATTTTCGTTTTTGCGAGGGGTACATTTGATTTTAGGCTTGAAATGACTTGTCCATTTGAAATTGAATGTGGTGCTTTCTCTTTGGAGTTATCAATTTTTTTTTCGGATCCTTGTTAAGAGGTTATTGCTAAGCCAATTCTGGGACCCACTGCCAGACTAGTGTGGACCTCACATCAAGTATCTAATATATCTACAGCATGTCGGTCTAAGAAGAATTTGATGGAAGAACGTTGGCCAGATTAAGGCCCCTACAGGGAATGAGCACTTAAAGGAGGCGACCAACTACAGGGGACAATGGAGACGGCCAAATACCCATTACGATTTTGAACCCATCGAAGAGAAATAGGAGAGGAACAATTATTAGCCACAAACCAAACAAGGGTGCAGCCCTCTATAAAGTATTAAACGAGATGGGCCAGTCCTATGTATCAGTTACCTACACGGGAAAGAGGATAGGACGCTGTAGCCATAAACCACTAAGCGTGTATACCGCTTAAAATATTATATGAGAGAGGCCACTTAAGCGTCAGTTGCCTAAGCCCGTGAGGTTTAGGCCCCAACACCGAGAAGAGGAGAGGGCACTGTAGCAATGACCCACTCACGAGAAGGCCCCTTAAAGTGTTTTATGAGAGGGCCCAGCTATACGTTGGTTGCCTAAACCCGTGAGGTTCAGTCCCCATTATGGTAAAGAGTGGAAGGCCCTGAAGCCATAAACAACCCAAGAGAAGGTTTCTTAAAGTGTTATATGAGAGGGGCCACCCAAGCGGTGTTTGCCTAAGCCTGTGAGGTTTTGGCCCCACCATGGTAAAGAGGGAAGTGCTCTGTAGCCGTAGACCACTCAGGAGAAGGCCCCTTAAAGTTCGACTGACCAATACGTCAGTTGCCTAGGCCCATAAGGTTTAGGCCCCACCCTGGTAAAGGGGGAGGGCTCTGTAGCCATTAACCAATAGAAAAAGGAGAAGGCCCCTTAAAGTCACTACTATAAGCTATTAAAATACGAAATGACATTAAATGATCAAAATTTAAAAATCCAATTATATGTATAAACCTTTCCTATTATTACAAGAGAGTAAACCTATAATCACCTGTATATGATGTTCCTCTTTAACAATCCAGTGTCCATCTTCAAATGTATCAGCAGGCTCAACCTTAAGGTTATCAGTGGACAACAGCTCTTTTGATTCATAGGGAGTATTACACAAGTATGACACAATATGAAACAAATTGTTATAATATCAGTACTGAGTAACAAAAAAAAAGAACAGAATCTCATTGGCCTACAATTTGTTAGTAAGTATTAAGGCTCTACACGTCACTTGTTTGCACATCAATAGGATTGCACTATTAGCCTACTTACCATGTTAGGTAATCCATCTGTTTCAGACAACCATTCATGCTCACTCTTGATTGGGAATTCCTCCATTATGTTGAGGAAACTAGAACACACAATGTGTTATGAATTAATCATAGACTATTCTTTTACCAGAACGACAAATAAGTCTCATATATTCTGTGCATAAACAAATGAGGTAATATTAGACCCCCGAATATAAGCTAAGTTAATATTGATAAACCAAATATAACTCGTGAGGTGCATCATTATACTCTGTGAGCTGCCTGAATAGGATTGACAGTTCTCGCCTCGCCATGTGGTCAGGGAACAAGGTTGCCAAACAGTTACAATAACAAGCGATCACACTGTACAAGCCAGAGATACAGCTGACCAGGCACTGACGCACGTGGGCTGTATTACTGCAACGCCGAGTATTATGACATCAACTATGCGAACATGGATTGGTCAAAGGCAGAGGGGTGATGAATGACGTGGAATTACCGGCCAAATGTCAATACCTTCCTGGCAGCTCACAGAGTATATAAATGGAAGTTTTTTTTTTTTCAATAAAGATCATACTTATTTGACCCTGATGCTCGCCTCGATAACAAATATGAAAAGGTATAATATCGAGTACATTTTAATGTCTACACGATAGAATTGATAAAATGAAAAGTTGTTCTGCATTTGTGGAGCAGTGAAATTGGCATCATAGCCTACGTTAGTTTCTCTATTTCCAAGTACACACAATCCTGATCACATTCCGTTTAGGCAGGCGTATCCACTACTAACAGTCGTTGATATACATTACAAACCTAATCACACGTTTGATAAGGCTACGCAATTGAACTTTTACAGCACGAGTTCTTGGAAATGAGCACTGATTCAACGTACAATAATATAAAACTTCATTCTTTTGTACAGAACGCCCAGCTCAAACTAAAAGCATAGCCTGTGGCGCGAAAGGATGGCAGACAGACGAGCGAGGGCTAGAAGTTAAAGGTATCTTTCGTAAACGTAAACGTAATTAATTCAGTAGGTATATCCTCTAATATATTATGAACGATATTCAGCGGTTAAGCGTTAAACAGCTGTAAAATGAGCTACGGACTAGAGGCGCTAAAACTAGTGGGAGGAGGGAAGTATTAGTGGGCTACAGCGGTAATAACAAAATTCTAACACGCTTTATTATTCAAATTAAGAATAGGAGTCAGCATGCTTGAGTATTGTAGGCCTATATTGATAAATAGCCTATATCTCCATAAGACTTAAATCATAAATAGAGATTTCCCGGTCAATGCATGTGAGACTTTCAAAGTGAAATGCCTGGTCCTGTTCGGATTTCACGTAAAGAGGAAGTCCTCTGTGCCTTATGATCTCTAGATTAACGGTCACGTAAAACTATAATAGGAATAGAGATTTAAATATTCACTGGCTCCCCTTGCTTATAGACTTCGATTCGTGTATTTTTTTGGTTGATAGCGTACATGAAACGGTCTTGTTTTAAGGTAAACATAATCAAAGAAAGTTGATACCGGTATTGTTTACCTAAAAAGGCATCGCAACGTTTGGTTCTTTTGTAATTTGTCAATTTCATAATACAAATCGTTTCCGTACCCCTTGGAAACGACTTAGGGTTACAGTATTTAAAAAGTTTGAGAATCCCTGTTTTAAGGCCATGAACTGTTTCCATTCATCTGGCTAACTTAGGCCTATGACTCAAGAATGTAGAAGTCAGTCACTACCGGTACCACATTCTCCGTCGGGCAGATGTAAGTTGACGATTAATTCTGATTTTAAGAAACCAACCATAATACGTTTTTGACTGTTAATGTTGTGACATTTATTCTTGAAGTATTTGTCCGAGTATTGATGCCTTTGAAAATGGGAGTCACAAATGTTACATCACTTCTTCCTGTATATTGACGATTTCTTCCCGTACCGTACTTCAATGGAGATAATTTATGCAGATTCCGATATTGTTGGCTTATCGTGGTAAACTGGCAATTTTCTTGTGTATGGCCTTTTCCTTATTTTTGTTGTGTTCGTGGTCCACGGAAAAAGCAATGGAACAGTGCCCGGTTTTAATCTTGCTCTCTCACCTTCAAATACAAACGCATAAATTCAGTGGTTGCTATCGATATGTCTACTCAGTTTATAGGTAGGAATTATTTCCCTTTGTAAATCATACTTGCCCAACACAGTTTTCGTGAAGTCATCGAGTTGAAAACGATGGGAACACACTTTAATATTTTCGGTCAGATTTTCTTCACCGAAATGTTTCCTTCTAATAGCATGTAACCATTTCTTCCTCATTTCTTTATTTTGTGAAAATTGTTGACACGAAATCGGATTTCCCTGATTTTTGCAAAGAGGAACACTGCAATAGCTCGGCATAGTCACGAAAATAGCTATTTAAACAACTTAAATTCGTGGATATTAGCGGCATGAGAACACAGGAGACAAATGAAGAGCGCATTGCGCTTACCCAGTACAACAGCAGTGCGCTCTATCGGTGCTAGTTCTATACATCCCTATTCCCAATGAATTTCCAAACTATCCTCGTTGTTGCTGCCTTGTTGAATAATTAATACCAAATAGTGTGACCAACTCGTGGAGTAGAAGCTAGCGCTTTTGTCTGTTAATTAGGTAGTTAGTTATTGTTGTTTGTACGGGAGGAACTGCGAGGTCATCTGCCCTTCTTAACACAGATTAAAGAATAGAAATTTGGAATGGAATTTATAATTTATAGGTGGATACCTAAATTTGAAAAGTCCGAAAATTAATAGCACAAAAAATTAAGTAACAATAATAATTATATAAATAAACAAAAATTATTGAAAAACAAAAATCATCATTCAAAAACGAACAAGTCGTTGAGTCAATGTACACTGGTAAAACCCACTCTCACTTATAAAGCGGATGACGAGATCAGCAGACACCGCGTCATCGGCTACTATAAGTTTGAGTGTCATCTGCGAACCTAGGTTTCTTCGTAAGTCAGCAAGATCCACACACTCGGTTAAAATGTGGGCCACGGTGAAAACGGCCCCACAGGTACAAAGTGGGGGGTCTTCCCTTCTCATTAGGTACGAGTGGGTGGATCTTGTATGACCTATCCTTAGCCTTCACAAAATGACGGATTCCCTCCGTGACCGGAAAGAGCTCCGCCACACGCCTTGATCGCTCTCAGCTTACTGAGTATTGGGTCAGCTAGCCACTGACGCTCCCAAAATGCCAGTACTTGTCGGCGTAACTGAGAGCGAATATCTCTAACGGGTACGTCCATTGGTCGAGGTGGTAGTGATACCGCGTCTTTTGCAGCTTGGTCCGCTAACTACAGAGTGATTGCCACGTACCATGCTTACCTTTATGTATGTATTGTTTATCGTGTCAATATAATAATTAGCAATACAATTTACAAGTATGAACGAAACAAAATCAACAAACCCACACTAATAGAAATATCAACAACTACAGCCATAGAAACACGCACTCTAACATCCTGGAAGAGAACTACATCGAGCTTTCACAATCCGAAATGTTCAATAATTATAGAAATTTAAAAATAACAACATCCGACGCTCTAGAAATCAACAAAAGACCACATTACTTCACTCGCTCTACATTCAACCAACCAATTAAACACAATATGTTGAGATGCTGACAGTGAATATCGGCAGCACCTTTACTCTCCAAGTAACTTGCTCCTTTTCATGACGTCATACCTGCAAGGCGTTGTTCACCAGAATATCAACTCCACCCAAGTTTTCTTTAACCCACTTGAAGACAGCCAGAATGTCTTCTTCCTTGGCAATATCACAATTCCTGGCGTACAGCTTGCTTGGAGCCACCTCAGTCTCCTGATATCGACCTCGAGCCTTAGCATTCTGTCTGGCTTAAGCGACAGCTGTCTAAAACACCAAATAAAAACCGCTGTTATTTTTAATCTATAGTGATCAGCCTCGTGTACTTGGGTGTGTTTTTATGTGGAGACTGAACCAGTGTCGGGGTTAGGACCTGAAATAACCTGGCACTTACTTTGACGGAGTGTTACAAGAGATAGCACACTGCCAAAGTCGGGTCGAAACTCCAATTTTTATACCTCCCTGTCCCGGTTATTTAACAAGAGTGGAACCTTAAAATGACAACTTACAGCGCCGCGCCGTAGCAATGTACTGAACCGAGCTAATTACTGTGAATGGTGTAACCGTTCTTACGCAAATGTTCCTAGATAAAACATCTCCACCACCATTGTCCAGTAACTGCTCCTTGTTCACCGTGGTCTTCAATAGCTGCTCCTATACCAGCACTTGCTCCCGTCACCATAGCAACACAACCTGCCCAGCGCTCCATTTTGTGTCCTCCAAGTGCGATGCTCAACACACTGTCTGATAAGACATGACTTGCTTTATAGCGAAGGTTATTGTACTAGCACCAAGCAAGTGCGTCTTTACATCGTTATGCCCATCTTCTCCCAAAATCTCTTCATTTGGGCACTGAAAATCTTCCTCGGCTCTTCCGTCCATGATTTCATGGTCCTGGTAGAAATGTTCTCAGAGAAATGATGGCTGCTGATTAATGTTCAGAACTCGAGAGGATCTTTTATAATTTCTTGTGTAATGCCAATATCATTAATCCAGTGGTTCTTGACTTCCATTGAGAGAGCAAGGTTGAGAATTCCTTTTGGAGAGCCTGTTATTGTACATTCTGGGAAGGTGGCCGTAGAACTTAAATCGCCTTTCCCTGAAGGTGAACTTTTCAGCATGTCGATTAAGCTTCTGAGATTTCTTCTGAGCAGACTGGGCCAAGGATCTCCCTCTCTTGTTTCTCTATGTCTTTAATAAGAGAGCTGCCTCCAATGGTCAGGGTTTCCGAGGCATAGTGTTTCAGGTTTGATTACTGTGGTGTAATGTCTTAATTTTACGTTCTTCGATATCGATTCTTTCGTTGATTATTATTATTCTTGCTATCGATTCGGCCATCTATGGACCACGCTACTTGCTTGCGCCTGGACTTCAACGTTCTCCCAATATTCCCTCAATCGTTCCTTCCTCGCTTCAGTCCATGTTTGACAGCTTTTGACATGACAACGTTGTTGTTGCAATACAGTGACGTTCGTAAAAAAGTGTTACATTGAAAGGGGAAGATATCGTTTTATCTCACTTGTGCTGCAATGCTCTCTCTCCCTCTTCTGTTACTGCGCTCGAGTGTCGCAACTGTCGTTTTTGGATGTCACGGGTGAACTTCTGGATGGATTTTGATGTGGTTTTCACCATTCTGTAAAGGATATCTCGATGAAGATTTTTGTAGTAAATAATTTATTTATGTTCAAAGGAAGCAGAGCAGTAACAATTTCAGTGAAAACGTCGACAAAAAAACACATGGCGTCCGTGCGCTTTTTAAGCTTACGCTGGGCAAACCGTTAAAAATATCTACATTCTATGATTGTAAGAATTGTTCAGCATGAAAAGTTCTACAAAGACAGCATATCTCTATCTTCAATACATCGCCCACTATAAGTGTTTTTACGTTTTCATTTCTTCCAACAATCTCCGTTCAATTACCGAGGCGACAGTTTACGAGCTGGCTCGGGGAAATTTTATCACCCCAGTTACAGCCTAGCTAGCGGGAGAGCCTATTACCCCAGATACAGCCAGCTGCAAACTGTCGAGTCGTGTTGAGTTAAAACTGCAGAGAAGAGTGGTTGTGTTTGGAGATTCCGTGGAAGTGCAACTCGGCTTTTCTTCATTTCGCCTGTGAACTTTCCGTTCCGCAAAATACATAATTAAAAAATTTCCCAAGAGCGACAGTTTAAACAAATCAGTCCGAGAATACGTCGTCACGCTCAAATATCGTCGCGCAATCGTAGCTGCACACACCCAATAATTGTTAGTTTTGGGTTTTCTTGGAAACCATGGTGTTTGCTATGTTTTGTATAATATATTGAACATTATGAGAAACGCAATTGACTGCCAACTGTCACTCACTTAACTGAGGACAGGCCGTTGTCCTAGCAACAGTGCACTGCCATAGAGATTCAATCACATGATCAAGCACAATAGCGGAACACGTTCCTGGATATCCTCCTGTGATATTTGCACTTCTCTACACCTCGGGGAACCACACCTTCTTGAGTATTTTGTTTTGTTAAGAACAGAAAACTGAAGATCCTATTGCGAAGCTTATAGAACTCGTTCGAGCAATGTGGCCATAGAAAACAATATTTCTCCTACGTCTGGTGTCTGTGATATTTTGTACACGTTTGTAGAGTTCACCATTTTCTTTGATTGGTTCAAGGATATGTCTCAATATATGCCTTTCTCTTATTTCTGATTTCTCGATCAGACCCTTTCTATTGATAGCACGACAATCTGCGCCTCTGGTTGCGGTAATGTTGTATCTTGGCGTAAATGGATGTTGATCTCTCCTTTTAGACATTTTTAGTTAGTTGATATGCCGTTTCCATTTTCCTAATCCGTCTTCTTTCTATAGTTATTGGAATCTATCTCCTCTCCAAGGTATTTATGTTTCTCCGTTCGCTTGTATTTCCCTTCACCCACTTCTAGCATTGTTATTATTATCTTAATAACGTTGATTGCTGTAAGTTGTTTGACATTTTGAAAAGGATTGGAATGAAGTACAGAGATGGGAGGGTACTCTACAATCTATACAGAAACCAGACGGCAGTTATCAGACCCGAAGGACATGAGAGAGAAGCTGGTATTCAGAAAGGTGTAAGGCAAGGCTGCAACTTTTCAATCTATACATTGAACAAGCAATGAAGGAAATTAGAGAAAAATTTTAAGTAGGAGTAAAGATTTAAGGAGAAATAATCTGAACTCTGAGATTTGCTGATGATATCGTCATCTTAGCCGACACGCCAGAGGATTTGAATGAGTTTTTAAATGGTATGGACTCTGTTTTGAGGAAAGAATTCATGATGAAAATCAATAAACGTAAAACGAAAATTTTGGAATGCAGCCGGAAGAAATCAGAAACCCCTGTGGCAGGTGAGAATCTAAAGGAAGTAGGAGACTTCTGTTAGTTAGGAAGCAAAGTAACCAGTGATGGACAAAGCAAAGTAGAGTGGCTGACTCAGGCAAGGAAAGCGGAAATATTGGACGGCTCCGTGGGATTTGGGGGTGAAAAATGTATTGAATTCCCTTCATTAAACGGAAACTGGATTACACGGACAACGGAAATCAAAACACGCTGTATTTAAAAACAATTTCAGGCACCCTGTGGAAGTCTACCTTACCTGCTGTAACGGTTCATTACGTTGGTCTTCCTCCCTTTGTTCTGCTAATTGCCTGTTTCCTCTTGCCCAATGCTGCCTTACCTGCTGTAACAGTTCATTACGTAGGTCTTCCTCCCTTTGTTCTGCTAATTGCCTGTTTCCTGTTGCCCAATGCTGCCTTACCTGCTGTAACAGTTCATTACGTAGGTCTTCCTCCCTTTGCTTTGCTAATTGCCCGTTTCCTGTTGCCCAATGCTGCCTTTAACGAGCTGTCAACCAACAAATGCCTATCTTTATGTTTAATTGAAGTTTTGCTTGTGCAATGCTGTATTGAATACAACACTGAATAAGGTATGTGCATCACTTTCTTTTTGAATATGTCCATTAATGATCGGACGAATAGTTGGGAGCAATGGCAGGAAGGAAGTTTGTGGGGTGATCGTTAATCTCGCGATCATGAGCCACAGGACCTCCTTTTTGCGTGGAATCCGAACCACATGGCATGGCATTTCACTTTGAATGGGAATGGAACTCGGTCCACCGTGGCGAGAGGCCACCAGCTTGACCACTGCGCCACAATGGCTGGAAGGTAGCCTACTCGTAATGAAGATATTAAGGCTAAATTAGAAATTAACACTCTAGATGAAGCTGTTCGAATGAGCAGACTCAAATGGTGGGGCCATGTGATGAGAATGGGGGAGGGGCCGGTCACTACTGCTAGTTAAAAATATTACTGTAATGTCAGTTAACGTTCTGTTTATCCGTGCAGGGCTCTAGATAAAGTACAAGAACACAGTGGCATGGCTTTAAACTAAAATTTATACTAAATACCTGTTTCCAAAGTTTCCGTGACTGACTCTCTACTCGCATGATCGTGTTTCCTTGTATGTTTCTCTAAAAGTTTATTTCCAATACTATCATCCAAAATATTATTTGGAGAGGAAGGTTTAAGGCGCTGTTGACACTTAATTCATATGGACATTTCATACTGAGTTACTTTACTGATTATAATTCTGTAATCACATTATTGGACTCGCATACAATTTCACAGGCATCAGTTTAGTGCAAAAACACGATCATATTACTGCCAATAATAATACTATTTAATTTATTATCAATATGTTTATTATTGTTATACCTATATTTAGCAATATTAACTTAATCCAGCAATAGCCTACGTAAAGCCATCATTACTTCCGACTTGACGGTTCAGTGTTACCCTAGAGTAATCTAGCGGTCAGAAAGAAAATGACCTTGACTACCCAATCACAGGCAGACGTTCAAATCGATATATCACGACACATTGAGTTTCGTCCACGATGTCGCAATTTAGCGAACGAAACTCTAGCCTAGCACTGAAACGTCAAGTCGGAAGTAATGATGGCTTTACTAAAAGTATTAGGACCTACCCGTACATTTTTCAAGCACACTACAAAAATGTACAATTTCACTTGTTTTCTTGTCCCGTCTACATCACATAGCAAGTTCAGTATAATTCTTATTAGTAAACTAGCAACCCGCCCCAACTTCGCCCGGGAACTATTATGAATGCATTACGTGATAAGCGCTCTTTTTGATGTCAATGAACTACGACCTATATCCGTTTTACGTCTTGGTAATCACTGACTGGACTAATAATTATATTATCATAGCCTTGCATGTGCAACGAATTCTTGTCAGATGTAATTTAAGTTGCATGAAACGCAAATCCCCCTTCCGTCCAATCTTAACTTGACTGTGTATTTTGCGGAACGAAAAGTTCACAGACGAAATGATAAAAGCCAAGTTGCACTTCCAGGGAAACTCCAAACACAACCACTCTTCTCTGAAGTCTTAACTCAGCACGACTCGACAATTAGCTGCCGGCTGTATCTGGGGTAATAGGCTCGCCCACTAGCTAGGCTGTAACTGGGATGATAGGCTCGCCCCTAGCTAGCTCGTAAACTGTCGCCTGAATAATTGAATGGAGATTGTTGGAAGAAATAAAAACGTAAAAACACTTATAGTGTGCGATGTATTGAGGATAGAGATATGCTCTCGCGGACATTTTCGTAGAACTTTTCATGCTGAACAATTCTTACGCTCATAGTATATTGATATTTTTAACGGTTTACCCAGAGTAAGCTTGAAAAGCGCACGGACGCCAGGTTTCTTTTTCGATTCTTTTTTTCACTGAAATCATTACTGCTTGGCTTCCTTTGGTCATACATAAATTATTTTCTACATAAACCTTCCTCGAGATATCCTTTACATAATGGTGAAAACCGCATCAAAATCCATCCTGTGGTTCTCGAGATTACCCGTGACATCCAAGAATCGGGGACTTTGTTTTATACTAAGTAGAGATGTGCATTCTTAACCTCTTCAGACCCAGACTACTCAAATGTGCACCTTATCTTTTTAATATTTTTGTGGGCAGAAGTTGGTATTCTGTCATTCTGACCCGCTTTTCTAACCCCTCATTCATCTGGAGTCGGGGTTGAAGTGAGGTAAGCTATCTATGTGACGGATGCATTTTATGACCAGATGCCCTTTCCAACGCCTCACTCATCAGAGGTGTGATGCTAATTAGAGATGAATGAAAATGGACAAGAAGCTTGAAGGAGGCGCCCGTGGCCTATTAAAAGGTACCGCCCTGATTTCATCTGGAGTTAAAATATAAAACCACCGACAACCTTTACAAGGACGGTTAACAGTGGGGCTCGAACACACTTGCCTTCACAATCCAAAGATAGACCAAACCTATGCCCTTGTAACCTAGCGCTTTAACTACCTTGGTCGGTTTATTGTGTACTGAAATTCTAATATTTTATTAAGAATATGTCTTTTGTTAAAAAAACAAGGGTTATTTCTGCCAGTATTTGATACCTATGCAAAATGCACAAAAGGAAAATTCCTACTAAAAATGTTGTCCTGGTCTAAAGAGGATGTGATGAATATCAAATTCAGCAGAGTGAGGGAGGAAGAGGGGTGGATATATCAGTCCTTCTGTGATCTTGTTAAAACAATATATTAAAATACGAATTGAATAATAGCGAAGTAGAAATGATAACGTGAGCTACGGCACTTTAAATAACATAAACGCAAATAACTTACCATGAATGATTAACATAAAGAATGCAGCCGACATTGACGAGCATAATGCTGCGTTTGTTTGTAATTAAGGTCTGTCATAACCTCCTGTGCTTCGTTATGTAATAAGAGATTAGAAACGATGTAAGTTATAAACATAATTCATGAGCAAAATAAATGTACCTAATTGATTTTGATACGTTAAGACTTCGTGACATTTTCTTCGAAACATTCTATTTGTTTCGCATTTATCATCGGCATCCCAGTTTTGTAAAGCTACAGAACAGTTGGTCTATGATTGTCTGCGTGGTGGAGTGGGGGGAAGTCTGTAATTAAGGAGGTACTTAACTTATCCCCTCCACAGGAAGTGCCTGACTGGGTGATGTAATGTTATGATACGGGTCCACTTACACAACAGCTTTCAAGGTTGTCCTGCATTATCTAATCTGTCCACAGCAGTCAGTCAGCTGAACATGGAGCGTTGGGTTGGTCGTGTTGCTATGGTGACGGGAGCCAGTGCTGGTATAGGGGCAGCTATTGCCTACCAGTTACAAGACCACGGGGTCCATGTTGTAGCAGTAGCACGGAGAGTGGACAAGATCGAGGTGAGTAACACCCCGTTTAGACGTCCCACCACGAAACAACAGAATAATCGAGTAGAGCCAAGGAGTAATAAGGAGCTATAGCATGCAGAGAGTTGAAGCACTGACCACGACCCCATACTAGCCCGGCTCCAGCGGTAAATGGAGCCTACGGTACCGTAGACTTATTTATCAGTGGGATTTATGTATGATTGCCAGAAAAATATTCCTGTGCAGGTATAGTACGAAGTTGTAAGGTATATGACGATGAAAATCAAGGAATATTTTTTGATATTTGCTGGGTAGCGTGGAGTGTACGGCAGTCACAATACTTTTCGTCGTACTCTAAAATCATGTTAACTGTCATAAAACGTTTAATTTTACAACATAAACTAGAACAATACACCGATCTAAAATATAGCACAGCACTTGGGAAATAAATATATTATACCGGTATGCAGTTTTTATAACCTGTAATTATTGCAGGATTTCAGGCAACCCGATACCCACCACTGTGTTTAACTTATACCAAATAATAGGCAAATCTTTACTGAGATACCAGAAGGTCTGCCATTATATTCACGAATGTGTATTAAA
Source organism: Meconema thalassinum (assembly GCA_946902985.2). Lineage (NCBI taxonomy): Eukaryota > Metazoa > Arthropoda > Insecta > Orthoptera > Tettigoniidae > Meconema > Meconema thalassinum. Next base: position 215,183,992 of record OX336388.2, on the reverse strand, counting down.
TAAATTAAAAATATTAAGGCATGTGAACTAAACGGGTGGTGGCATTATTGTTTTTATTGCACGATGCTTTTAAAAAATAGGCCAGTTCAGTTCCGGTAACAAAATTAACAAGCCGTAGGCTGAGGTTTGAGATTAATACGCTAACATATGCAAATAATGGCATATCAATCTTCTAATGCTCACGAGCAATAAATCTACTAGTAGAGCTCAAGCCGCGTTAAAAGAACATTGGGGGAATTAGATTAATACCGTTCATTAATTGGCAAGCAGAAACTATTTCCAGTAAGAAACGAAGGAAAAATATCCGTAATTAATTCCTAACACATAAGCCACTATGTGAACATTTAACAAATGCCACTAGAACAGTAAGGTAGGATGAAAACTTAACACAATAGATGTCAAATAAAGTGCATTTACTTGTGAAATAACATTCCTTGTGGCAGGTGGGAGTTCTGTTTGTGCAATAATATGCCCCAGACGCGAATCACCACTTTTTAGAACATAATGCTATTCTTATGAGCCTAACGCAATGTTTTGAACACAAGAGGAAGGTTGCCTTGTGGCTTCACTTCGTGGCCGTTAGGGCCTCTCCTTATTACTCCTTGAGTAAAACTGAATGACATCGCTAAGTTCAGCCAACTTTTGAATTCCAAGGGGTAAAGCAGAAATTTACAGTGTTTCCTCCACTTTTGAAGTATTTCAGTTATTATTTTTACAGAATTCAACCTACTAATGTATATTCGTAAATTAGACAAATCCTGAGGAGATGTGTAGGCAAGGCCTACTCTTGGTGTGGAAAAAATATATTTTGAAATATGTATGCACAGGTCTGGGATATTTATTGCATAAATACTTCTTCATTCGTCCAGAGTCGTTTGGTCCTATCAGAATCCCTTCTATGACATTGTCTATGACAATAAATTCACGTCTTTATTATTCGTCTTCAACGACTTCCCTCAACGCTAAGAATTCTTCCGAGTTTAAATATTGGTATGATTGTTCTCCATCCATCATTTCATAACTCTCTCAATCTTCATTATCTGATATCAACTAACATAAATACAACCATGATGGCCAACATTACATAGGTTACTTCTCACTTTCAAAACACAAGATAATCCAGAATGGCCATCATTTCCACTGCGTACTTCACTCAGAAAGCAGGGGATAGAACACACGGACGATCGCAATGCCCATCATTTCCACTGCCTACTTCACTTACAAAGCAGGGGGATAGAACACACGGACGATCGCAATGGCCATCATTTCCACTGCCTATTTCACTCACAAAGCAGGGGATAGAACACACGGACGATCGCAATGGCCATCATTTCCACTGCCTATTTCACTCACAAAGCAGGGGATAGGACATACTAACGATCGCAATGGCCATCATTTCCACTGCCTACTTCACTCGCACAGCAGGGGGATAGAACGCACCGACGATTGCAATGGCCATCATTTCCACTGCCTATTTCACTCGCAAAGCAGGGGATAGGACATACTGACGATCGCAATGGCCATCATTTCCAATGCCTACTTCACTCGCACAGCAGGGGGATAGAACACACGGACGATTGCAATGGCCACGAACGCGCTTATCTAGTTGCGAGAACGGGATCCTGATCTCGTTGGAGGGAAAGTTGATCGCGATATTGTAATCCTGTTTCGTTTATACGTCCCAAATTAATGTGGATCGTGGCCTGATCGGGATCGCGACCGGAACGTCTACACGGGGTATAACAGTTAAAAGATCTCGGGGTCCATGTAGCACGGACCGTGGAGTGGGTCCACAAATTATATCTCTAGCCAAGAGTAGGGATGGTGGATTCTCTGTTTATTGTTATTTCACCCAAATTCCAATGTTTTTGTCTCGACAAAAATGTGCTATCATTGATTTCTTGCTATAGATTCCAATGTGTTCGCAATTTAGCGACTTTTCCCTTAAACCGAACCACTTTTCGACAATATATTTTAAATGAAGTATTGTTTAGATGAGTAGGACTATTATTATTGTATTATGGAATGCTTTTCAGTCGGTCAACACGATTGTGCCCAATTATATTGTGCGGGGAGTATACATTTTTAAAAACCCTAACCTCAAAGAAATATTAATAATAATAATAATGTTATTTGTCTTACGTCCCATTTAATACCTGCGGCTTTTAGAGACACCGGGGTGCCGGAATTCTGCCCCGAAGGGGAACTTTAACGTCCCAGTAAATCTACTGACACGGCTCCCTCACATTTGCGCACTCTCAAATGCCAGCTGACTGCGCCAGGATTCGATCCTGCAACCTTGGACTCAGCATGCGAGAACATTACCTCTGAGCCACATGACGTAGGCTACGGTATTTGTTATTGCCCGTTCCTATTTACCTGGTGGTCTATCACATTGAACTCTAGGTCAGGGGTTCTCAACCTGTGGTACGCGGCAGGCCATCCTTCCACATGCGCCGTGACTACTGTGCGAGTTATTTACGGCACGTGGGTTTGAACTCCACAAAGAATTGCATCTTTTCTTTACCGAACACAATTCTAATTTATCATCAGTACTTAATGACTTTGGTTGAGGGGAGCAGTGGCTTAGCTGCTCGTCTTTCACCCGGGGTTCGAATCCCGGTGACAACGGGGTCGAATTTTCAACTGAAATATCACGACTCGTCAGGAAGGGCATCCGGCCTTAAATCCCCGGCCAAGACCAAAAATGAGCCTGATTGGCTCCGGCGACCCCAATTAATTGGGAAAAGCCGAAGAAAGAAGAAAGACTCAATGACTTTGGTTGGCTTTTAAAATTGGCCTATTTAAGTGATATTTTTGAAAAAACTGAACATTTGGAATAAGTGTATGCAAGGTAGTGTTTCTGATATGTTCTATGTTGAAATGAAAACTAACGCAATGATTGCAAAAATCTCCCTTTGGGAAAAGGAACTGAAAAACAACAAATATATTTTGTTTTATTAAAATATCTTTCCTCATAAAATTACAAAGTTTAAACCATACTAACTAAATACCTTTTACATTTTTAATAACCATTATTACTACCTAAGAAAGGTTAGTAGGGTGTCGCAGCTTGTTTAATTTTTTTAAAGGGGTACGATGCTTCAAAAAGGTTGAGAACCCCTGCTCTAGGTAATACTGGGAGCAAAGTGTGTTTTTTGGTGCGACTAGTCACGCCTGGTAGTGCACGTCAAAGAGGCGAGGAGGTTCGAATCCCCCCGCCGGCAACCTTGAAGATGGTTTTCTGTGGTTTTCCATCTTCCTTCCAGGCAAATGCCGGGGTTGGTCCTTAACTATAGGCCACAGCTGCTACCTTCCAATTCCTAGTCCTTACATTCACACTTTCCTTCCCAGACAACACTCCACACGCGACGGTACTTGTAGTTCAACTCATGGGTGTCCGCATAGAAGCAGCTACTAACTCTGGCGAGCCAAACATGTCCTCGGACATTCCTGGCTAAAAGCCATACGCTAAAAAAAAAGTTGGTGAACAAAGCTTATACATAATTGCTACAATATACTAGAGTTAAGAGTATGTGAACTTAGCTCGACAGCGTCCGTATTCACTCACAACTCCCGGCGAAACCAACTAGCGCCATTATACTGTAATGTACACCGCAAGTTAAATAGCTACCATGTCGTGTGACTTTGACTAGAGTCAAGACATTGGATTATTTATTCCTTCCAAGTTACTTTTTCGTTTTTTAAATTCTGCGTAGCGGTAGAAAGCAAACCACGAAAGAAACGGAGTGGTTTTTACTGCGCTGCTGTTTGGTGCAGCATCAATATCAGCAGGAAGAAGTCTATCTCTGTGCAGAAGTTTCTTACCAATCCTGCTAAGTAAAACTCGATCTACAATGAGCAGTCGGGAGAATGCTTAAAGAACTAACTTACGTGTATCGACATAACTTCAACACACTCATCTTATTTTATTACGTGATCAGTCACCTCGTTGGATTGTCCCAGTGTGCCAAGAGTTTGGTAACTTAGAGGAGGGAAATTAGTTGATCTCTTGGGACTCGCAAAGCTCCCGCGGGAGAAAAGAACAATAATTTCATTTCCACGTGACGTAGACGATGGGAAACCACTGTTCTAAATGCGTGCGAAAGTAACTACCTAACCTAAATGTTTAGCATACATAAATAATTTAAATGCCGCACTATATTTCCCTACTTGCAAGATTCCAGCAAGAAGTAACAGCTGAAGATCGAAATTATAAAGTGATACAAACGCCTCCTAGATTATAAGGCCTCCGCAATCCCTTACTTCAGCTTCCTTGCTTGACCAACAATTGGTAGTGATAACATGGCGATAGTGGCTATGAGGTGTACCTTCAATAGTTTTTGCTCTTGAACGTTCAGGTTACTTGAATCAATGTACAAAGGTTGGTTGGTTCCTCGGTTTAGGGGCTGCGACAACGCAGTCATTTAGCCCCGTGTACTTTGGGTATGTGTAGAATCTGTCTGATAATTTTGATGACTGTATTAGTGTTTCAATTCAAGTAAGGACTGCAGACGATAATTTCAAGTAGGTTCAACTTTCGCTACCAAACGCCACCGTCAACGACAACTAGTTCTGAAATAGGTTACTAGATGCCTCCGCAGTCGGCTCCTGGCGACGATCGTTGGAACCTAATGTAACGTTAATTAATGCCCCATGTTGGTAGCGACAAATGTAGCAGTTTTGCTAGCCCACCCTTTGCCTAAGCTATGTTGTTTTAATGGGCGCCAAGACCTCAATGCAATGTTGAAATCTAAATTTGTATTTAACAACGTCTAGCTCTGGCAGAACACCTTCAAGACTCTATTCACTCAGATCGTGGTATGATTTGATCATTAACCCAACAAACAATTGTATCAGGAGAAGGAATTGGTCTATATCTAATGCTACCTACTGAAAGCAAAGATTGCATTGTAAAAGAAATGAATTTATTATATAAAACAAGAATAGCAAAATTAATAATAATTATAAGTTTAAAATTTAAATTGGAGCGTTGCGATTTTAATATTACCGATAGAAAATTACGTGAAAACGGAGTCTGATAAATTATTGATTTTACTCTTATTCCCAAGCTATGAAGTTACTGAAATATGAAATATAAAACAAAAAGAAATGAGAGATTGCGTATTTCTGCGTCATTCGCGCTTACCACTGGAAATTGCCAAAGCATTTCCCTCGTACTGGATGATGCTGTGAGCTTCACACAGTCTCCTGGACGTCTCCATCTCCGTCGATATTTGATGATATTCTGGTAGATTAGTTAATTCAATGGTCCGTACATCGGACCCAAACACTCGTACAACCACACTGGTTAGGTTTTACAAAAGTTAGTCATCCACTCCACGGAACATCGGAGCGACTCCCGCGTGAACCATACTCGGCAAGTTCTACACAGATTCTTCTCGTTCCACGGCGCGTCGAACGATATATGCACCTGTCGGCTCCACCACTCTTCAGCCGACTTCTAGCTTACGTGGTCTCCACTGATTGGCTGAGCACCCCGCTACTTCCCCTCCTCTGGCTCATTACACACGGCGCGCGAGAGGGAGAAGTCGTTTTCCGTTCCATATATCCGCCTTTCCTTGACGCTGCGACCCAGGATTGCGTCATGCTTTCCGACAAGATTAAGCCTGTATTTGAATTCCCCGTGACTCATCTCTCTCAAATACCCTAACTGACGAAACTCCGTAAAATTCCGTAATCACATAATTTTCTATGATATTGTCGTTCGTAATAATTTGCTTGATAGCGTTTTCTAAGACATAGAAAACCTATCTGAATGCTAATACTTTTTATAAAATGCTCCGAAAATACCTTAATAAAAATTATAATAAATTAATAATAATAATAAATTAACATGAAAAGTTCTCTTGGCTGAACAATTTGCCGCGTAAATAAATATAGAATGGCTTCCTACTGACTTATGCCAGTTGCATAAAAACCCCTCGAAAAACACGTTACACTAAGAGCGTTAGTCAAATCTAACCTCTAATTTAGATTCACACAAGTAAATTAGCGGAAGGTTCTTTTACATGCCATAAATCGATGACATGGGCCCGCCGGCTTTACTTCCCCTCCGAAGGAAGGCATACTGAGGGATTGTTAACGCTCTTAAAAAATCCGACGACTTCGGCCGGGTTTTAACCCGCGACCTTGGGCATAGAAGCTCAGCATGCTACCAACGACGCCACCGAAGCCGCTTCAATGTACAAAGTTTTGTTGAGAACGTTTTGTGCTAGGTTTCTTTGGTATGTCTGGATATTATAATTAATCAGCAAAATGTGACCAGGTGTGGAGGAAATTATGCAACGGGACTGAAAGAAGCATTGGTCTTATGGGAGCTTGTTATTCCATGACAGCAGTAGACGTTGAAGGTCTCAATTTGGAAGGGGATATCGTACTAATTACTTATTCAGGGATATGACAATAATACCTTAGATGTTTATCTCGTAAGGCCTGTAGAGCTGTATATTAACTGTGATTAGTGATCATTCTGGGGTTGAATTAAATATTAGATACGGTGACATTACAAAATTAGACTCGGATATAGCAAACAAAATCATATTCCAGGATCGCAGGGCGGATCAGGGTAAATTTCAGGGGTATTTGAATGAACTATTTGTAGTATGGGCATCGGCAGGAAATCACATTAATATCCTGTGGACTAACTTTTTGAAAATATTAAATAGCGCTATTGATAAATTTGTCCCATTTAAATTACTGAAACAAAACCCAGATCCTGAGTATTACACACGAGAAATCAGGAGCCTAAAACGGAAAATTAGGAAATTATACAAGTGTATGTTGAAATTTAAGTTCTTATAAAGAGAGCTCGTCTTAAAAAAGAGGGCTGCTCATGACAACTATATGCAAAGTTTACTTGGTTCAGGAGGCGATGGGTGGAAAAAAAAATTACAGTTATGTTAAGAGAAGAAAGGGAAATTCAAATAATTTGTCTATGATAATGTCCGGTGACAGTAAATTAATTACTGAGAAACAGGCCATTGCTAATGAATTAAATGTCTTTTTCGGTAGTGTGTTCAATAAATCCAATAGCTGTGTGTTGGACCTTAACGACGAATCAGGGCCTCCCCTTTTCCAAATAAACCAGTCAGCAATTGTAAAGCTAATACAAAAATTACGTTACAATATATCGAAGGGTCCTGATAATATTGTTAGTGAAGTACTTAAACTGGGAGGTAGGGCCATGGAACGATACTTGGAGGTGATGTTTAATGTGTCCATAAACAATGCGCAAATCCCAGATGACTGGAAAAGCGCTACGGTAGTCCCAATATATAAGGGAGGGAGCAGACTTGAATTGGGCAACTACTGGCTGGTTAGCCTTACGTCCATCGTTTGTAAACAGATGGAGCATCTCATTTGCGACTACTTGAGGGAACAGTGGGAAACATTATCATGGTTTAATGATAGGCAACATGGATTTCGGAAAGGTTACTCATACGAGAGTCAGATGCTATCACTTTTTCAAGATATTAGCGAATCGTTAGACAATGGAGTTTCAGTCGAGTCGTAGTTATAGACTTTGCGAAGGCATTTGATGTCGTACCATACGACATGCTACTCCATAAATTAGCCTCAACGAAGATTGATAGAAGAGTAATTTTGTGGATCCAAGAATTTTTGACGGGTCGTTCCTAGAAAGTAAAATTCGAAGGCCTATTCTCGGATGAAATTACCGTAACGTCGGGTATCCCTCAGGGCAGCGTAATCGGAACTTTGTTATTTTTGGCGTTTATAAATGACTTACCAAATGGAATTCGTAGTGATTGTCGATTGTTTGCGGATGATTGTGTAATATATCGAAATATACATGACTCGCAAGACAACGCAGTACTTCAAGACGACCTTAACCTGGTCTATATGTGGGCGATTGAAAATAAAATGAAAATAAACACAAGAAAATGTAGTCTCATAAAAATAGGGAAAGGGCGAAAACAAGATTTTCAGTATAATATTGGCTCGGAAACCCAGAGGAGTGCGTCAGGCCTTGGCAGCCGGCACAGTTCATAACCTCGCCGCTAGATGGGGGCTTCATTCATTCCATTCCTGACCCGGTCGGAGACTGGAAGCAGGCTGTGGATTTTCATTTTCATTGGCTCGGAAATACTTGTAGATGAAGATTCTTGCAAATATTTGGGCGTTCACGTAAGGAATGATATGAAATGGAGTAGTCATGTAGGATGTGTAATTTCTAAAGCTTACAAATCCCTGCACTTTGTAATGAGGGTATTAAAAAGAAGTAGTACCTCTGCTAAAGAATTAGGATATTTTTCACTTGTAAGACCTATTCTGGAATACGCCTCGGCGGTTTGGGATCCATATCAAGTAGGGCTCATTAATGAATTGGAAATGGTTCAAAGAAAGGCCGCTAGATTTGTGCTCAGTGACTTTAATCCCAGGAGCAGTGTGAGCCGTATGTTAAAGAAACTTGGGTGGGAATATCACTGGAGGCTAGGATGATAAAATCTAGACTCTGCGCTATGTATAACACGTATACAAATCAACCAGCATGGGGTGAGCTTGGCAAACGTATGGGAAAGCCCACTTGCATGAGCAGGAGTGATCATCCTTTCAAAGTTAAGGGCCGACCACAGCGTACAAATTATGGTAAATATCTTTCGTTAACCGGGCCATTGATAACTGGAACTCTCTACCTGCCGCAGTCTTAGAGCCTTTTCCCAAACATATAGGTGTATTCAAGAAAAGACTGACTATTTGTGTAATTACTCCAGTTTAATTGTTAATTGTTATTGAAATGTTATGTATAATTATGTATTTGTTATGTATACACAATTTGCCACCGGGGGACACACCCCCAATTGCAAATAAATGAATGAATGAATGAATGAATAATATATTTCTGGACATTCACACATTAGCAGCAAGTATCGAGACGCAGCTCCCTGCAGGATTTAGCGATGAGCTCAAAGGGCGCTGCGTAGCGGACTAACTTATAACTACTCAGCCTAGTCAGAGATGTCTGTGTGTGTTCATTTTTTATGAGTATGAATGAGGTACCGTTAACATCTTAGTACGGTAACATGAAGGTTATCAGCTGTGGGCTCACTTGTTACAGGAGGCCGTGGTTCAAGCAAGGAAGGACGCCAAGAGCAGAGGACGATATCAGGAGACTAAGGCGGCTCCTGGTAAGCTGTACGCCAAGAAGTGTGACGTGGCTAAAGAGGAGGACATCCTGGCCGTCTTTAAGTGGATCAAGGAGACATTAGGAGGAGTGGATATCCTGGTGAACAACGCTGGACTGGCAAAAGACACTGATCTTAGTGGTTCGTATAGCTCCAGTGATTAACATTTATATAGGGTATGGTCCACCAGTGTTGCCACTTTTAGAACATCTATCGCACAGGGTAGCTGAGAAATTATATTTTTCGTTCGGGTTAGTTAAATAATAATTTATTACTTCTTTCTTTTAGACCGAAGTCCTGAAATGAATAGCATTACCATACCTCTGCCACGCTGTGCTGGTAATATCATGAGTTTAATGTCGCTCTTAATTGATGAGGTGCCGGGATTTTACCGCAGACGGGATTTTTCACATCGCAGTAAATCGACTGTTTCGGGTGTGTTGCAGTTAGACACAGCCAAACTGTGGTTGTGTTTGATTCTGCGACCACAGGAGACTAGTGAACAGTCATGTAATAATGTGTAACAATCAATGTGCTGCTATGAGTTGCCGAACGTCCTTGTCCCGATTTCAGGCAAAGACTGGTACGTCCTTCCTTATTTTTTAAATACAGTATACTTAAATGTCCTGAATGTCAAAAGTTGCATCTTGAAAGCATATTTTTGCTTGATTTTTTCTACAATTTGATTACGTTGGCGGCACTGTTCCTCCGATTTGGGAGAGTTGGTTGGTTGGTTCCTAAGTTTAGGGGCTGCGACAACGCGGACATATAGCCCCGTGAACTTTGGGTGTGTATAATCTGTCTGATAACCGGTGTTAATTGTGATTGCTGTATTAGTGTGTGTTATCTGTTTTTAATTCAAGTGAGGACTGCAGACATTCAATTTTCAAGTAGTTCCTACTTTTGATAACAAATGCCACCGTCAACGACAACTAGTTCTTAACTTGGTTACTAGATGCCACCGCAGTCGGCTCCTGGTGACGAACGTTGGAACCTAAGAGTGTTAGTCAAATCTAACCTATAATTTGGCTTCACACAATTGTAGTTAGTGGGAGGTTCTTTTACATGCCATAAATCTATGATATGGGACCGCCACACAGGCTTCATTTCCCCTCCGAAGAAAAGCATACTGAGGGATTTTAACGCTCTTAAAAAATCGAACGACTTCGTCCGGGTTTGAACCCACGACCTTGGGCATAGATGCTCAGCATCCTATCATTTACGCCACCGAAGCCGCTCGATTAGGGAGGAACAAAGCCATACTGAAAGTCAAGGAACTTATCGGTACTTTAGGAGGCTATTGTTGAACACAAGCGAACATACTTCTTGTTCTAATTTCTTTGTTTATTTTGGTGGGACTACTTTACGTCTTTGGTTTAAATTGTCACCTAAAACAATTAAACGTATTTGGAAATTGTCGAGGTGTTTCTAATTTCTGGAAATTTAAGATGCATCATGCGATGAATTTGTTCTGGTATGAATGCAGAATGACTGACATACATTTGAAGTTGGAGCAGTTAAAGCAATGCTGATGGTTCAACATAATTTAAAAGAAATCACATACGCGGACTTGTATGAAGCTCTATTAAAAGAGAAATGTACTTGAGGAAAGTGTGATTGGCTTACGGAGACTTCCTCATGAGTGAAGGAAAAGACGGTTTATATTGCATTGTATTATTGTTTTTGGATAGTCACTCACCATACCGTTACGGCAACCCTAACCCTATATCTTACAGTGTGTAACGATTCGATCCCATAGCTGTTAGATTTATAGTGTTATTCATTTATTATCATGTCATTATTATTATTAATTAGTACATCGATGAGATGATTTTTATGTCATATTTGTGTAAGCGGTTTTCTTTAAATTATTACAGTCAGTCACGTTTTATTATCATATTCAATTAGATTTGTGGTAAATATATTTTTGTAAGGAGACGAAGTATATTGTATGCCCTAAATATATATTGCAACAAGTTAGGTAATGAGGACCAACGCAATGTGTCACATACAGAATGACGCAGTATCGTTTCACCACGGCTAAGGGTCATTGTCTCGGGGTGCTGATGTAATCATCACGGGTTTGACCATCTAGTTCCTTCTGGAAGGAATAGAAGCTTGATATTTCACCTTATTGTGAAAGAATCTCGCAATTTCTACTGTAGGTACGCTGCTAAATATTGCAAGTTGTGATGCAATTAGCCCTCGTGAGTGAATGAACACTGAAGGGAGGGAAGCTTACTAGGTTGGGAGACAGTCGAAGACCACGTGTCAGGAAGCTCTTAGTACCTGCGCCCTCGACAAGACATTCATTCATCAACAGCTCTCATTGAAGGGAGGAAGTAATAACCTGGCTTCATGGTATAGCATCGAACTGAGTATACAGATTCGACACTGAACGATCTCTTGCCAATATCCATATCAGCCGATAGTGGAATATATCCCTACTCAACGGTCTTAATACAGATGGCAACGTACTTGATGATGGTATACCATATCTACTGAGATATCACAACATTTTCAACATGAAACGGAACATCGAGATCATCTTTCACACTTTTTTATGATGATACTTCAACAGGGTGAGCAAACAATTAAATATCCGACGTCTCTTTAATATGTAACTTCAAGATTGATATTCAATTCAAGTGTTCATTTTCTTTTTAATAATTAAACCGCAGTTGGCAATTTAAATTCTTTGTGTGGTTATTAATATTTTGTTTTTGCATTTAATACATTATTTCTTTAACTTCATGCCTATATCTTTTATTGTAGTTAGTTTATACTATGAGGCAATTCAATTACTCCTTAAATAAATACTGGATTGGTTAGATGACTTTGTTTCACCATGACCAGGGATAAGTAGGTCTCACTCTACTGCTGATAGCCGAGGTTAATTCATAAATTTCGATTCACTATAATAAATAGGGATCTGGCGCCCAACTCATATTATATTATACCACAGTGTATTTATTATTATCTTGTTTGTTTAATCGACCCGTTACATTATTGTCACCACATCGTAAGGAACTTATTAGGAACCATTACATTTGTCACCACAACGAAGGGCTATTATTTCTCTTATATTTGGACCCATTACAAGTGAGAGCTTTGAAGTCATTCTTTCAGTGTTGCCAAATTGACAATTTTATTGATATTGTAACTTTTCAGTCGGTCAACACAAGATAATGCCAATTACTGGGAAATGCGAAGAACAACCTGACGACATGTCAACATGTGATTAATAAATATGTGTTAGGGATTTGAGAAGAGCCACAACCGCACCACCATTTGGAAGATGCTTTATTACAACTCTCATAACTTAATAGACCTATTTAGAGAGGCGTGGTGTATGCCTCTCACCATGGTAGACGGGTTCGATGACCTCATACTTCCTCCCCTTAAAACCTCAATAACTAACAACGATTCCCGGTCAATACGTGTGAGATTATTGAAGTGAAATGCCATGTCCTGTGGATCGGATTCCACGCTCATGATCGCAATATTTATGGTCAGAATCATCCTTCCTTTACTTTATTTAGCCACGAGAATGAGCCAATGAATGCATATGGGAAGGAGGATGCAGTCAAAGCAGGCAGTAATGAAGGCCCCGGTTGCAAGCATATATGGACTTTTGTCTAAGCTGTGGCAGATGCTTGAAATGACCTACAATAGTAATGAGGCAATGAATGCATATGGGAAGGAGGATGCACTCAAAGCAGGCAGTAATGAAGGCCCTGGTTGCAAGCATATATGGACTTTTGTCTAAGCTGTGGCAGATGCTTTAAATGACCTACAATAGTAATGAGGCAATGAATGCATATGGGAAGGATGGACCTTTGTCTAAGCTGAGGCAGATACTTTAAATGGGAACACAGGGGTGTGCAAATTATTAGACTTGACGGCAATTTTACAAAATCCCTTTTATACTTTTCACCACTTAATCCACTAAATATGTTTGAAAGGCTTCGAATTAATTTCTAAGGGTCATAATTATATTTTCTTTTATGAACCTCAAAGTAAATTATATTTTAGAGTTCACACCAACAGAGGAGCCTTGCTGATGCAGAATGCCACACGTTTTATTTTGATTACTTCGCTCTACTTTTCGTGAGCATTTATAGCAGACACATTTGGGGGTCTTTATTACTGACGATACACTCTTGAACAAATCAAAGATTCATGAACTATGGATTGAAATCCCCTGACTTAGAGGGTACATTCCGAAGTCAATGAAAAATAGAAAACAGACCAAGCTCAGGTATTCCTCGGAATCCCCAATTCTGAAAGTTTCCAGACACAATTCCTTATGGAAAATAGCTTAAGTCCATAAGGGAGGAACCATTACTCAGTTGGGTAACAAAAGATGCCGACAGTAAAATGATTTAGATTACAAAGTTGTGACTGTTTATTTGCCTCTAATAATGCGAACGCCTGTGTAGTTCCAGAACCCATAACATAAGTCATTGAAGCCGCAGTACTTTTAACTTCTGCCTTTACTATACGGATCTGATGATGACCGCCTGACGGTCGAAACGCGCATTATATACTAGTGATTGTAGCCAATACAGAGGTGTTTATTATATACATTGCACCTCGCCCAGTCATTGACCGATATATAACAGCACATCTCCTTACCGTTGTCCTCAGAGGCGGCGACAGCTGAATGGCAACTCATGCTCAATGTCAATGTCCTGGGATTGTCCATCTGTACTCGGGAGGCTGTTCAGAGTATGAGGACCAGAGGAGTGGACGATGGGCATATCATACATATCGCCAGGTAAGAGGAACATCTAACCTATCCTCCTCTCTATTTCTCCTTGTACAGAGTGGTGGGATCACTGGCCACATCATACATATCACCAGGTAAGAGGAACATCTAACCTCTCCTCCTCTCTATTTCTCCTTGTACAGAGTGGTGGGATCACTGAGCACATGACACATATCGCCAGGTAAGAGGAACACCTAACATTTCCTCCTCTCTATTTCTCCTTGTACAGAGTGGTGGGATCACTGAGCACATGACACATATCGCCAGGTAAGAGGAACACCTAACATTTCCTCCTCCGTGTTTCTCCTTGTACAGAGTGGTCGGATCACTGAGCACATGACACATATCGCCAGGTAAGAGGAACATCTAATCTCTCCTCTTCTCTATTTCTCCTTGTACAGAGTGGTCGGATCACTGACAACGATGAGCACATCTTACATATCGCCAGGTAAGAGGAACATCTAACCTCTCCTCCTCTCTATTTCTCCTTGTACAGAGTGGTGGGATCACTGACAACGATGAGCAAATCTTACATATCGCCAGGTAAGAGGAACATCTAACCTCTCCTCTTCTCTATTTCTCCTTGTACAGAGTGGTCGGATCACTGACAACGATGAGCACATCTTACATATCGCCAGGTAAGAGGAACATCTAACCTCTCCTCTTCTCTATTTCTCCTTGTACAGAGTGGTCGGATCACTGACAACGATGAGCACATCTTACATATCGCCAGGTAAGAGGAACATCTAACCTCTCCTCTTCTCTATTTCTCCTTGTACAGAGTGGTCGGATCACTGACAACGATGAGCACATCTTACATATCGCCAGGTAAGAGGAACATCTAACCTCTCTTCCTCTTTATTTCGCCTTGTACAGAGTGGCCGGATCACTGACAACGATGGAGAAAGTAAGATAATTGTTGTTGTTTGGGTCTTCAGTCTTTTGACTGGTTTGATGCAGCTCTCCATGCCTTCCTGTCCTGTGCTAATAGTTTCATCTCTACATAGCTACCACACCCTACCACTGAGGCAATCTATTTAACATATTCTAACTTTGGTCTACCCCTACCGTTCTTGTCCTCGACCCTTCCTTCCTTCCATAATTAAGCTTGCTCTTCCTGAGTGTCTTAGTAAGTGTCGTACCAACCTATCTCTTCTCTTCATTAGCAGTCGCCAGAAACATCTGTCCTCTCCCACTTGTCTTAATGCCTCTTCGTTTGTAACCCTATCTACCCATCTGATCTTTATCATTCTCCTGTAAAACCCAATTTCTCCTCTTTTCTGCTGGACCAATAGTCCAAGTTTCACTTCCATAGAGCGCCACGCTCCAGATAAAAGGCTTTCAAAAATTACTTCCTAATACCTAATTCAATGACAACAGATTCCTTTTTTGCAGAAATGCTTTCCTTGCCTGAGCCAACTACTTTTTATATCTTCTTTGCTTCGTCCATCACTGGTTATTTTAAAACTCAGCAATTCTTCTAGTTTTGTGCCGTGTCTTGTGTGGGGTTTCGCCTAGGACACCAAGCTGGCTC
Source organism: Meconema thalassinum (assembly GCA_946902985.2). Lineage (NCBI taxonomy): Eukaryota > Metazoa > Arthropoda > Insecta > Orthoptera > Tettigoniidae > Meconema > Meconema thalassinum. The sequence goes on along the minus strand of OX336388.2, from coordinate 215,168,520 downwards.
ATCGGCGGGCTCTTGGTGTCCCCGCCCGGACCCCCACAGGAGTAACGAACTACGCGCTACCTCCCTTTATATGTAGTGCAACTGCACCACTTTACTGCGAGAACTAAAAGCTCAAGCAGCTATAACCTCCCTCGCAGTAAAGTGGTGCAGTTGCACTGCATATAAAGGGAGGTAGCGCGTAGTTCGTTACTCCTGTGGGGGTCCGGGCGGGAACACCAAGAGCCCGCCGATGAGCCAGCTTGGTGTCCTAGGCGAAACCCCACACAAGACACGGCACAAACCTGCTTGTAAAATTCGATAAAGCCAATATACCATCCTTTTGGAAGCCTTCATAGGGAGGTTATAACTGCTTGAGCTTTTAGTTCTCGCAGTAAAGTGGTGCAGTTGCACTACATATAAAGGGAGGTAGCGCGTAGTTCGTTACCCCTGTGGGGGTCCGGGCGGGGACACCAAGAGCCCGCCGATGAGCCAGCTTGGTGTCCTAGGCGAAACCCCACACAAGGCACGGCACAAACCTAGAAGAATTGCTGAGTTCTAATTCACCGGCCGTGAAAGCCAATATACCATATTACTGGTTATTTTGCTTCCTACTAAGTAACAGAAATCTCCTACTTCCTTCAACTTCTCATCTGCTAATTTGATGTCCATTGAGGCTTCTGATTTATTTCGGCTGCTTGTAAAATTCGATAATTTACTTATCGCAATTTTGATTAAACACGAGGGGAAATCCCCTCTTATACGATGCGGCAACACAACAGGCCTAATCAACTGATTGTCAATCAACCCACGCCGCACATTTACAGAGAAGCGGTCCTGAAAATGTGTATCCACAATGGCATATGGGTTTTATTCTGCACTGATGTTCATAACGAGTGTTATTCATGCCGTAACGAGTTCAAGTGGCTTCATCAGTGAAGGTTATAAATGGGATTACTTGGCGATTTGCACGTATCCAACGACAAAATTCCAATCGTCTATCTGCATCTCTTGCTCGAAGGTGTTGAACGGGCTGGTAATGATACGGTTGCAACCCATGCATACGTAATGTCCGCCATACTCCTGTACATGGAACACCGATACGTGCAGAACGTCTACGTGTGCTTGTTAAAGGACTACGTTCTACTGACTGCTTAATGTCTTCTACTTCCTCCACAGTCTGTTCATTTGCACGTTCAGATGAAATACGACGTCTGAGCACTGCATGACAGTCACGCATTGTATTGTAAACACGAGTAAACACTCTTGTATCTGGTCGTCTGTGGTTAGGAAATCGTATGCCGTATTTTCTACAAGCAGCAGCAGCGATTCCATAAAAAACACCCATACACAAATACCATATCGGCATACTCAGCATGTGCAAAAACGCGCGGCATGTTTAAACGATACAGTACAGTCATCTTGGCCAACAAAGCACACTGACAGGTGAACACATTCAATGGAAACTAAAGCAATCGTGAACATCAACACACGACTGTTGACAATCGTTAAATACACCATAGCAACCAGAGTACCAACACACGAAACGATGACTACCCTGGTTACATACCAACATCTGTATCTCTGTATGCAATTCAAATGGTACACATGTTATATGGAATACTACCACCTCCTAAAATATTTACTATTCCTCCTGAAACACCCTGTATATGAGAAGTTTTCTTATAAAAGTTACAGTTTAAAAGTTCATTTACAAAATGATCAGAATTAGGCGAGTCAATGAAGTAGATCTGCATTGGTCTGTACAACAAGAATTTTTCTATGTATTCAGTTTTGAATGATTTTCCTAAATCAGCCATTAAAAGTTTCAATGACGAAAACGATCTTTCGACGTCAACTGACACGGGAGGTAAATAGTCGAATGATGCTGCTTCTTGTGCAGAGTAGTTCGGAAAATCATCTGACGATGCTGACTCGCCACGAAGCATCCTCTCCAAGTCCAACGCTGCACTCCAACCGGGATTTCGAGCCAGCACGAACTCCAACTTTTGTTTCACAGTTTTCCTAGCCTCTCCAGGCCACGAGTCGGCTTCTTGGATGATCACTTCAACCTACTCCATCCCTCGCGATTCCAACTTTAGGATGGCCTCAGGAATGACACTCATGTTGGCTTTTATGAAAGTCAAGGATGGCATCAGGCCCTTCGTTTTAAAAGCAGCCTTAGCTTTCGCTATGTTCTTGCTGTCCGCCTCATCAAACGTATTGATCACCTGGAAGAAATATAATTGAAAAAATAGCCGAGGAGAATAACTGAGAATATTACAAAATTAGGCGCCATATGATGGAATAAACATAAAATGTATGAAAATAATGATAGAGAAAACCTCGAAAATAAGAAGATTTTAAACATTTAAAATAGTCTTACCTCTTCAATCGCCCTATGATTTTCAGCGTAATACGAGGCAGCCAAGATCCAAGCTCCCCATCGCGTCAATATGGGCTCGGGTACCAAGGAATCAAGAGAGATTATTCTGAATCAAGTCATCGCTGAAGTAGAAGCAGAAACGAGACATTATGTATTGAAAGTGAATGGTTTTACAGAGTATGAAGAGATATTTGGAAATTTAATTCAGGAATATGCAGATATATTTGATGATGAAAAAATCCACAGCCTGCTTCCAGTCTCCGACCGGGTCAGGAATGGAATGAATGAAGCCCCCATCTAGCGGCGAGGATATGAACTGTGCCGGCTGCCGAGGCCTGACGCACTCCTCTAGGGCAAGGATTAAATGAATGACAGATGAAATGAAATGATAGTGGAGAGTGTTGCTGGAATGAAGTTTTGACAGGGAAAACCGGAGTACCCGGAGAAAAACCTGTCTGCCTCCGTTTTGTCCAGCACAGATCTCACATGGAGTGACCGGGATTTGAAATATTTGATGATAAACCTGGATTAATCAAGGAGATTAGCAAATACGCAAGATTATACTGCTCAGATAACCACAGGGAATGGATTAGAATTGTACCCCTCACTGAGGAATGTCTTAATTCTACAGTACACGAAAGCACGGCAGATATTCCAACCCTACTACATTTCAACAGAAAACCTGAACGGCCATGGGATGATGTTTTCAGGGATATACCTAAGGATCACCTACCCACGAGAGAAAGAAGAGTCGAGGTAGCCCGCCAGAATCTAATCACAGCGGCGGAGAGACGAGAAAAACGCACGCTAGGAAAACGTTATGATACACCGCTGAGACCAGATGAGTTAGTGGTTATTGAAATGTCTACGAAGGCTGATGTGTCAAAGCAGATTTACCCCAGATTTGCTAAGGCATATTATGGTCCCTTCAAAGTAATCGAAAGTTATGGTAATAATTGTTACAAAATTGTGAACATTCATGACAATCAAGTTGTTGGAAAATACAATGCTAAGAATTTAAAACGCTACTACAGGAAGGTGGAATAGTGAGTTAACTATGATCTAATTCAGTGTTAAAGAAGACATTTCAAAAGCTTTGTTCCACGCTTTTGCATTGAAAAGTTGAGTGAGGATTGTACTCGTTTGGAGATACGAGCCAGAAAATCATACATCTAGTTGAAAGTTTTATTAATTGGCCCATGTTAAAATATAACGATGCTGCAAGTTGACACTAACACAGGTTTGTTGAGCGAGGGAATTAACTGAGTTAATTCGGCCAGCCAATAGCAGATTAGTAGCCGCTAGGGGACTTGGAACTTGTTTTGTCGAGACGACAGAGAGCCCGAGCAGCAACGAAGACTCCCGAGTCAGATTCCCGACAGAGAGGCAAGGCGCGTGGCAAGAATGAGGAGAAGGGGAAGAGGCGCGAGCTCGACACGCGACTGGAACCAATGAGAAGCCGCCTTATTAAAATTAACACCAACAGAGTAATTAACATATATAATTACTAGGACAGTAGCCTCCGTGGCTTAGGCAGCTGCACGCCGGCATCTCACCGCTGGGTCCGTGGTTCAAATCCCGGTCACTCCATGTGAGATCTGTGCTGGACAAAACGGAGGCAGACAGGTTTTTCTCCGGGTACTCCGGTTTTCCCTGTCAAAATTTCATTCCAGCAACACTCTCCACTATCATTTCATTTCATCTGTCATTCATTTAATCATTGCCCCAGAGGAGTGCGTCAGGCCTCGGCAGCCGGCACAGTTCATATCCTCGCCGCTAGATGGGGGCTTCATTCATTCTAATCCTGACCCGGTCGGAGACTGGAAGCAGGCTGTGAATTTTCATTTTCAATTACTAGGACAAAGTTACTATATCAAACCATCATGAAGAGTGTTGATTGATAATTAAGAACGATTGACCACAATTACAGCCGAGTATTTAAGTAATTAATGAAGAGTTTGATCAATTATTATAAGCGACCAATCGGAGCCATGGATTGAGAAAAGACGCGGTTTTGGAAATTAACGCGGGGTAAAGAGAAGAGCCAGCGAGATTCTTATCAATCACGACTTCGAAGCAGAAGGACGTTCGAACAAGCTACTCTACAAGTTGAACAATGCAACTAGCAAATATTCATCGAAGGTACTTAGTAATGTGCAAGTAACATAAAAGTCGACATTCAGCGAAGAAATAATTATATTATTGACAACAAATCCACAGCTTCAAGCATGGTGAAATTCCAAAAGTTGAGGGAGGAATTTCCTAACGATTCTACAAGCGTCGTGATGACGGCCTAAACAATTATGGGAACGACGCTATGATGGCTTCAAGAACATCCGAAATGATTTAACATCAACATTTCGGGGGAGATTAACATCTCATCTCTCCCGTAATAGAAATTCTACAATTATCAGTCATTCTACCATCTCAAATGACGATCTACAGGGAACTTTGGGGAAAGAAGACCAGACGAATTCATGAACGAGGGCGGCCAGGGAATGACCCGGCGCCGAAGCGAGAAAGGGCTATCCCATCTCACCCAGAAGAGTCATCGCCAGAGGGGGCGACAGCACGATGATGATCGAGTTCATATCCCGAGACCTGACCGCACGAGATATTCGGTGGGAGAATTGGACAAGAATGCTGAACATCACGTAGTCTTAAGCCGCTAGAAGCATTCCATTTCTAACGGGTATCCAAAGGAAGTCCGCTTCATGTCAACTTTGACCCATCACAAGGTAGTCTACGGACCAACATTGAACATCACACTTTGTAGAATTGTATATATCTAGAATATCCGACAACTATTGTTGAATGCCATTTTTCTATATTATTTATTAGATTATTGCAATTTTCATTCTTATGTTCGTAAAAACATCATGCGGATGTTTAGTCGTATTTTTCGACGATTTCGGAATTTTAGGGATTTTTAATTTCGATTTTTCGACTTTTGCGATATTCATAATTTGAAGGGAGATTTTATAGTTTAGATCAGAATAGTTATAGTAAAATTCAAACGTGTTTTAAATCGCCCGATATCTATGTTTTATTAATGATTGTAATGATGGAAATGTTTTCCAAGTATGTGATAGAAAGTATATGTCAAAGAATGCGATTCAGAAAGATCTATTGTAGAGATCTATATAAAGTCACGATCTGATAAATAATTAAACATATTTGGTGAAGAAATTTTGTGAGTAATAATTTTTAAAGTATTGGAATTTGTTGAAAAGACAGTAATGAAAGAATCTCTAAAGAATTGTAATGTGGAATTAACAAATACGAATGATAGCGTATTTTGAAGTAAGAAATAATGTAACGAAGGAATTGAAGGAATATTACAGTTTGTTGAAAGCTTTTTAAGAAATGTGAGTGAGGCAAAGAAATCAGATTTTTATTTGAAGATTATCATTTTATCGCATTACCTGTTAAATTAATTCATGGATAGAACCAGAATTTTTTATTGTATTGTTATTAAGATTGTGGTAACTGAAAGAAGAGTTTATTATTGGAGAGTATAAAGGAATAGTATTGAAGGAACTGCGAAGTATCTCGATGGATGAGATTTATTATTCCCGTTGTAGACGGAGGTATTTGTTGTGAGACAATGAGCCAGTGTGTAGCCATTGATCTATTTTTGTAGAAATGTCTGTAGTGACAGACGCGTGTATTGCATGGAAGTAAGACGTTTTGAGAGCAGTGTTATGGAAGTTTATCAATTGTGGATGTTATTGAAATAGTCTCAATATAGTTGAAACGCCTTGAAATTCACAGGACAGCGAATCCTGGATGAAGTTAAATCTGATAGAAATTATAGTATTTAATGGATCTTTGTTGAAGCTGAGAGTAAACTGAGGTCTATTAAATGGTTCTTTTCCTAATGTTTTCATTTATGGTAATTTTTCGATGAATGGAAATGTGTATTTTTATTAAGTATATTTATTTCATGAACAGATTAGTTGTAGGAGGATTTTGAGCTATGTCTCTACTTAATTGTGTGGATTATAGAATCCCAGATTGTGACGCAAACCACGAAAGAGACATAGCAGAGTGAAGTTATACTTTTCTGAAGCCCGTTGATAGGCAGGAGTGAAGTAGAAGGACAGTTATATGTTGTATTGTCGGGAGAAAGGAAGGAACGCGTTGTATATATTTTTGTTTTAAGTAAGTAGTCGATGAACTACGACGTGATTATTTTCATTGTATAGAATGTTGTATTAAATATTTTTCAGATAGATTCGTAATTAGATTTATGAGTGTTTTATATTTTTAATTTAAACTTTAGAGTTGTGTAGAGATTTTGCGCTTCCTAGAGGAAGAAATTTTAATGTTAGGGAGCGGGAGATAAATTGTATAGAGTAATGAATAGTATTTGTAATGACGGAGATCCACGTCAGGGGTAACGTCATTTATTTTTGGGATTATTAAAATTTTTAAATTATAACATTTTTCTTGTTATAAACTCCCGTCACCTAGGGCACAGCAGTTGTTCCCTGTATAGAAGCTTATTGAAGCTTTCACATAACATTTTTTACGGTTTCTTAAGGAAATGATTTGTATTTTTATGTGGATTAATGACACTTGGTCATTCTTATTTATTTCTTTGTTTTTTTTTAGAGCGCTTAATCGAAGTTCGACGACACGAGAAGTGTATTGATTTTAGTAATAAATAGACGGATTCGTGTTGAAGATTTCCTGATTGTTTTATAGGAAGCTGGCATTATATTTGTAGTTAGATGGTAGAAGAATGTGCTGTAGGGTGGAAGTTCCCGAGGGACCTAATCCGCACCCTTACGCCCGAGAATTTTTGAGACTCTCTTTATCCTAAGTAGTTAGATGACCCTACTGTTCTGTAGTTTGTTACTGCAGCACATTCCGTCTGAGAAAATCCTGTCCCTTATTCTGGGTTATTTCGCCAAGTGACACCATGTCGTTTTTAGCCGGGACTTCAAGATGCTACAATCCCAGATTATTTTCAGCCGGAGGATATTGGTGGATCATCCAGTATATAAGGGTACAGTACTATGGTTTGTCACATCTAGCTCCCTGCACAGAATTAGGTGGCCCTTCCCGGTTCACTGGGACTAAGTTTTCCAACAATAACGTTGGCAATTTATCTTCCACAACTGTCTGTAGTCTCTTCGATAGATAACCAAATTGGATGGCTCCCAATGTCACCCCTGATTGCGTGTAGAACCAACCTGGTGAAAAAAAGTACCTGAATGAATATTCTTCATGGAATGAAGGTATTATCGAGAGATTACCTTCATGTTACCATTCCATTACCATGTTAACATTACTTCTAAATTGTTTAACCGAGAATGCGGATTACGGCAATCGTGCATGAATTCATACGTAATTTTTACTTAGGGTCGACTCATGAGGCATCTCTATTCCTGCAAAGTCCTTGAAGAGAGCTTAAGAACGCCCTACAAACTCTGGAAGGGAATTCATCTGAGTGCTTACATGCTAACATAACTATTGGCTACACACAATGAGCTATGCACTACGGAGATTTGGGTCATGTCTGCTTGATCCATAGACTTGTGTTCAGCAACGCACTGGGTTTACATGCTGATATAACATTTGACTACTCACTATGTGCTATGCACTACGGAGATTTGGGTCATGTCTGCTTGATTCATAGACTTGTGTTCAGCAACGCACTGGGCTTACATGCTACAGTGAGTCCGGAAATGTTCTCCGCAGCGCCTACATGCGTCTGCGAGAGCTAGCTACAGCAGTTACATTGGTAGCACGGCTGTCGCTTGCATCATAACAAATAAACAGTAAACTTTGTACTCACCACAGCCATTCATGACAGATGCTGGAACCATTCACAGTACATCACTCTTTTTCCGTAAACAGTTTGTTTTAATTCATGAACCACGGTAACTTTATAAGGGAACAACTAAAGCTTGTCTCTTACAGCTTTATGTGCTGTCGACTTAGAGATTCCTGTTTGTTGAGCTAATTTTCGTGTTGATTTACTTGGACTACGCAGCATTATATCAGAGATTTCATCATGTTTTTGGTCTGTTAAAAGCGTAGGCCTGCCTGTTCCGGTACATCGTAAACTGAGCCAGACACACGAAATTTACTTACCAAATCCCTAACGGTATCACGGTTTGGACACTTTGAATTAGGAAACCGCGCCTGAAATCTTAATTTTACATTCTCTGTAAACCGATCGCCTTCGCGAAACACGTATTCCACCAAATAAAAAACCCTCTCTTCAGTGGTAAACATAACCGCCTGTATACTGTTGCACTCTTCCAATAATCTATCTGAACGCTCGCTTACTGTAATACACTCTGAAGACATGCAGGCTCGCTCGCTTATCACAATTCACACTGACTGCCCACATGGGGGAGTCCCGCTTTGAAGGACACAGTGCAATGCAGCCAACTAAACTCATGACTCAACCACTCACAGCTGCACGTACCCACTGCGGAGATCATTCTCGGGCGCCCTGTAATATAACTATTGACTACTCACTATGTGCTATGCACTACGGAGATTTGGGTCACGTCTGCTTGATTCATAGACTTGTGTTCAGCAACGCACTGGGCTTACATGCTAATATAACTATATACTACTCACTATGTGCTATGCACGACGGAGATTTGGGACATGTCTGCTTGATTCATGGACGTGTGTTCAGCAACGCACTGGGCTTGCATGCTAATATAACTATTGACTACACACTATATGCTATGCACTACGGATATTTGGGTCATGTCTGCTTGATTCATAGACTTGTGCTCAGCAACGCACTGGGCTTACATGCTAATATAACTCTTGACTACACACTATGTGATAAGCACTACGGAGATTTGGGTCATGTCTGCTTGATTCATAGACTTGTGTTAAGCAACGCACTCGGCTTACATGCTAATATAACTATTGACTACACACTATGTGCTATGCACTACGGAGATTTGGGTCATGTCTGCTTGATTCATAGACTTGTGTTCAGCAACGCACTGGGCTTACATGCTAATATAACTATTGACTACTCACTATGTGCTATGCACTACGGAGATTTGGGTCACGTCTGCTTGATTCATAGACTTGTGTGCAGCAACGTAGTGGGCTACATGCTAATATAACTATTGACTACTGACTATGTGCTATGCACTACGGAGATTTGGGTCACGTCTGCTTGATTCTTAGACGTGTGTTCAGCAACGCACTCGGCTTACATGCTAATATAACTATTGACAACACACTATGTGCTATGCACTACGGAGATTTGGGTCATGTCTGCTTGATTCATAGGCTTGTGCTCAGCAACGCACTGGGCTTACATGCTAATATAACTATGTGCTATGCACTACGGAGATTTGGGTCATGTCTGCTTGATTCATGGACGTGTGTTCAGCAACGCACTGGGCTTGCATGCTAATAAAACTATTGACTACACACTATGTGCTATGCACTACGGAGATTTGGGTCATGTCTGCTTGATTCATAGACTTGTGTTCAGCAACGCACTGGGCTTACATGCTAATATAACTATTTACTACTCACTATGTGCTATGCACTACGGAGATTTGGGTCATGTCTGCTTGATTCATAGACTTGTGTTCAGCAACGCACTCGGCTTACATGCTAATATAACTATTTACTACTCACTATGTGCTATGCACTACGGGGATTTGGGTCACGTCTGCTTGATTCATAGACTTGTGCTCAGCAATGCACTGGGCTCACATGCTAATATAACTATTGGCTACTCACTCTGTGCTATGCACTACGGAGATTTGGGTCATGTCTGCTTGATTCATAGACTTGTGTTCAGCAACGCACTGGGCTTACATGCTAATATAACTAATGACTACTCACTATGTGCTATGCACTACGGAAATTTGGGTCGTGTCTGCTTGATAATAGCCTTGTGTTCAGCAACGCACTGGGCTTACATGCTAATATAACTATTGACTACTCACTATGTGCTATGCACTACGGAGATTTGGGTCATGTCTGCTTGATTCATGGACGTGTGTTCAGCAACGCACTGGGCTTGCATGCTAATATAACTATTGACTACACACTAAGTGCTATGCACTATGAATATTTGGGACATGTCTGCTTGATTCATAGACTTGTGTTCAGCAAGGCACTGGGCTCACGTCCTAATATAACTTCCTTGAAGTAGCCTAGTCGACAATCAAGGAAGCACTTTTGTTCACTAGCTACTACAGACTTGATTGCTATGTGCTAAGCAGTTTTGGATCATGACATCTGACGTCAAATCCAGAATATTAGTCGACTATTTAGTTCACTGCGGCTGAAAATGTAGTATTGGGACACAGCCTAACATCGCAAATATTATCTAAGCTGATGTGATGACACTGCATAGTGGATCATTTGTGTCGGAAGACGAAATTCCATCATCCGGATGACGAGTGTGAGAAGACAACAGACTGCCATCTCTCTATATATAAGAATGAAAGTTTGTCAGTTTTTACTGAATTTCAACGGAAATTTGCGTTATTAACGCGTTTCAGACTGTTTGATGATGGATTCGCGCAAAAATATTTTTTGTCTGTCTGTCTGTATGTCTGTTTGTCTGTCTGTGGACAACTTTGTTCCCTTATAACTCTAGAAAGGCCTGGTGGATCAACGTAAAATTTGGTACTGATATCCATCAGAGGCACGACTCCCATCATTGATGTATCTCTTCTCCGTACCTCTCTTAAAAGAGGGCCTACCCCCTTAAAATGCACGAAAAAATAGGCGTAGAAGGGCCAGACAAAGCTCATTTTCATCCCCTCGGTGTCCGAAACAAAACACGGGGGCTCTAAAGGGTCCCCGAAAACTACATTTTAAGGCTCTATACCCCACAGTTTCTGAGATAATCCCTGAAAACTAATTTAATTTAATAAACTAATCAAGAAATGCAAGCCGGTAACCATGACAACAGTATCTCAAGAGATGACATCCAACTTTCCATCTCTTTCTGTAAGAAGCAATGCCACTCCATTTATTACATTTGTGTGAAAGTTTGCAAAGGGCTATAAGGTTATCACGGAACCAACTAAGACTGTAAAATTCATCAATGCGCTTAAGGGGGTCAAGGGGCACTCTATAATTTTTTCACCCGACTTACACGTGCGATATGCTGTACATAAGGTCTATTATATCTCCAAACAGCAACATTATTTTCAAAAAAATCCTGAATTGAAATAGTATTTTTGCGGCTTTTTAAGAATTTGGGCCATTGGAGGCTAAAAAAAACTGAATTTTCGTGCACCACAAGCCGATATAAATTTATTGAAGGGGTCTTCCTGTGGATGGGGACTTTACATAACGGTGAGGGTCAGTTTTTATGAGACGTGTATTGCGTTTCGTTTATGAGGTATTCAATTTTATTTTCACGTCAGGTAGTACACGTTAGGTGAATTCAGTTTGAGAGCACATTTTAAAAATAATTCTTTTTTGTCAACAAACGGGTTCATCGTAAGGATGATTTTGTTTAAGTTAGTAATTGTTGTTTTAAAGGGTGGAATTACGAGGTCATCTGCCCCTTGAATTTGTTTGATACTGTGTGGTTGATACATCCATATTTGGACATCTGGGTGATACGTTGTAGTCAATATAGTTAATTTGCCTCATGGCCACTAACTGCCTTTGCTCTTGCATAAATGCAGCTGTCTATAAATATATGATTGTTTGTTTAATAAAATTTCAATTTTGTTTCTTTTACGCGTTTCGGTATGTTTTTTGACGGATGCAAGCAAAACGTGGATTTGTGTGGCTGTCTTTCTGTGTATCTTTATATACGCCTATAACTCGTGTTCGGATGCTTGGGGCATCGTAAAATTAGGTAGGTATCCACGAGGGTCAATACACTAATCATTTACAAAACTCTTCACTGTACTTCTCATAAAAGGGTGGGTATAGGGAAATACGTTTCAAAATACATGCTAAAATAGGCGAAATATATAAAAATTGCCCTAGAAGGACGACCAAAGCATATGTTGCGCTTCTCAATGTGAGACACAAAATTCGGGAGTCTATAAAGCGTCTCCGAAAACCACATGTTAAGGCCCTTAAATTAACAGTGTCTGTGATATTCTCAGAAAACTAACTTCGCTCTGATATACTTATGAAGGAATGACAAGCCCCTAACCATTGCAAAAGTAACTGAATTGATAACGTCTGGTTATTCATACCAAAGACCGTTCGATGAACGGGTACTTCTGCTAGTAAAGAATAAATATGATTATAATTAATGTTTGGAAGTTTAGGTAAATTCATTCTTTTTCTAGAACCTGTTTAGCAATTGTATTTTGTCCACAAAGGCATATATTGGCCATTTGTTATAATTTTAGTGATATAAAGTAATATTTGGTTATATTTTGAGGGTTTGAGTATTGACTAGGTAGCCTACATGTGGCCGGAGTGGAGGCTCCAACACGGGATTATACAGTAGACAGGCACATAGCTGATAAATACAGTAAATAAACATATAAATAAGTAATTCAATTACTAATAAATGAATAAACCAAAAAACAAATACATAAATAAAGCAAACAAACAATATGAGTGTCTGCAAGTGGCGCCAGTGAACGCAAGCCTCAAACAGCGCATCATCCCTGGGAGTGGTATTTATCCAGGAAAATATACACTCCCTATGGCTCTGATCGCTTATTTACGGAATTTATTAGACTCTATTATTAATAAAAGAAAACGTTGTCGTGGCAACAGCACGCCAACAAAGGATAAAACAAAACAAGGACCCTCTGTCAAAGAGAGAATAAGGAAATACATTCCCTGAAACCAGATGGCGGTAGCTGTTTCTTAGTCCTGTAGCAATATTATAAATCGCTATGCTTGCAGGGTGGTTAAGTTCGTTAGTAATATGACTTAAGGTGCCGCGAACTATATTTGTGATGTTGCTAGAATAGACTGAGTCTTGTTACACATTGAAACAACACTCATATCTTGTTGATGTGATTCTGGAGGCTGAATTGTATGTATTTCAGTATCGGAGGACACATAGTAACTGCTTCCAATATCGCAATGTACTGTGCCACCAAACACGCCGTCATGGCGCTCACTGAGGGGATAAGGAAGGACTTCTTGGAGCACAAGAGTAACATGAAGGTCACGGTAAGTTACCAGGGACAAGAGTAAGCGGATACCTATTCCACTCCCTCTATGGACAAATACGTCCCCTAAAACAAGACAAGATATTTGGTTCTTGTTACACGTTGAGGTCAACATTACACACAATAGGGATACCCTGAATTAGCACCAACAGATAGCGCACTGGTAGCCTACTATGTGGGATCATTTTGTTCTTTAGTTCAAATAACACACAATAAGATGCTTCTCTAGAATGAACATTTGTCGTATTATCAAGTCGTCATGCTTCAAATTTGATGAGTATATAGAATGTCAACGGAAGGCAAAACAATGGAGTCCCACATAACAGATATGACATCTAGTGGTAAATATCCGCTTAAGGCCCGATGCACACTAGCGGTAGAAGAGCGCTATGACGCAGCGTCATTATTTCGAGTTGCGGTTCCTGCTAGTACACGGAGTCAACGCTGACTTCCTGCGTCGTGACGGTACATTGTTGACTGTTGGTTCGTGCACACGTTGGGTAGCATGGACATTGAAATAGTTCAAGTGAAGAAATATCCTGAATTATGGGTAGTTTCGTGCACCGACTACAATTATTTTCTCACTGTAATCAACTTGCTATCTCGTAACAATCGGCAAGATTTGAATCGCACATAGCGAGATGATGATGGTGATAATACATATTGGCGCTGATGAGGATACGAGGGTGAATGACGGTACGTGGGAATTGCCGGCCACGTCATAGCCAGTGGCGTTCGCAGGATTTCCTTCTGGGGGGGGGGGGGGGTTCATTAATATATTAGGGTAATTGTGTACATTACCGGTATTACAGGGACAGATGACCTTGCTGTTCCGCCCCTTAAAACATCATCATAATTAAAATGATACTTTGATTAATATTCATAAAAAACAACAATTAAATAACCACTCTCTTTGCATGAAAGATATTTTTAGGTCTCATTTTTTCGACACAATAAAAAAATGAAAAGAAATTCTAAAAAATATGGACAACAGTAACTAAATATTGAGACTGAAACGATGCAGTGGTATAATCATGACCATAGTGACGTGGTTGCTTAAAATATTGATATTATGTGAAAGAAAAATAATGTTTAGCTGTCCGTGTTCTTACTGCTATAGCTATTGGCTCTCAAAATCTGCCTATCTTGATTATTTTATCTGTATCATTAATTGGAATAAATTGCAGAAACTCCTCTTTTACTGAATTATCTATAAGGAAACGGGCACACACAATTAAAGCAACCCGAAGCGACGTGAAAAGACTTACCGATCGCACACTTCAACAGCAAAACTGATCCATGGGTAGCTCCAACACTGCGAGTAGAGTGCAGGGCATTTATTAAGTGAGGAACGTGACCACACCTAAGGTGTATGCGGGAGTTAAGACGCCTAAAGAGCGATGCCGTAAAACAGGTGATAGATGGGACAATATATAGATTCAAGTAAAGGAATATCTCTGGGGGGGGGGGGGGGGGGGTTCAACCCTGAACCCCCCCCCCGTCGGTACGCCACTGGTCATAGCGTCCTTTTACCGCTGGTGTTCATCGGGCCTAAGATATCCCTTTCCACGTAAGGTATAAGCGCCATTGTTGTGGTCAAGCCAATATTATTGTAGCACGGCTTCCTGAATAGTCCAATATAGTGACGCTCTCAGAAGACCTGTGAAACAACACACGAATACATTCAACAGAAGATGGTGTCAAGCCTTTGTTATTATATATCTACTTAAACTCCATCCAAGCAATCTGTGAAGTGCCAGTGTGCGCACAGGAGTGACTCGGCTGACTGGCCAATGAGGCGCGGTGCGACTGAATAATACGCGCAGGTGGAAGGCGCAACCTTGGCTTCAACCAACCCTCGCAACGGCTGGGCTGCCAAGCTCCACCTATCGCATTCTCTTTTCACTTCCTCTGTGTGACGTCATGCGCAAACCTACTTCACAGATTCCGTGGATGAGGTATAGTATAAAACAAAGTCCCCGATTCTTGGATGTCACGGTATTCTCGAGAATCACTGGATGGATTTTGATGCGGTTTTCACCATTCTGTAAAGGATGTCTTGAGGAAGGTTTCTGTAGAAAATTATTTATTTATGATCAAAGGAAGCCAAGCAGTAACGATTTCAGTGAAAACGTCGAAAAAAAACCTGGCGTCCGTGCGCTTTTTAAGCTTACGCTGGGCAAACCGTTACAATATCAATATACTAGGAGTTTAAGAATTGTTCAGCATGGAAAGTTTCACAAGAAAGTCCACGAGAGCATATCTCTACCTTCAATACATCGCCCACTATAAGTGTTTTTACGTTTTCATTTCTTCCAACAATCTCCATTCAATTATTACAGAGGCGAGAGTTTACGAGCTATTTAGTGGCGAACCTATCACCCCAGTTACAGCCTTGCTAGCGGGTGAGCCCATTACCCCAGATACAACCAGCAGCAAACTGTCGACTCGTGTTGAGTTAAGACCTCAGAGAAGAATGGTTGTGTTTTGAGATTCCCTGGAAGTGTAACTCGGCTTTTCTTAATAACGCATGTGAACTTTTCGTTCCGCAAAATACACAGTCAAGTTAAGATTGGATGGAAGGGGGATATTTGTTCCATGCACCTCGCCATTCTCAAATTTAGTCTGACAAGAATTAGTTGCACATACAACTCCATGATAATATAATCAATAGTCCAGTCAGTGATTTTAACCCATCATAGGTCGTAGTTCATTGACATCGAAAAAATAAAGACCTTATCACGTAATGCATTCATAAATGTTCCCGGGCGAAGCCGAGACGGGTATATTATTATCTGTATATTTCAGTGTGTCAGCCCTGGTGTGGTGAGGACGGAGTTTATCGATAACCTCCCCAATTTCAATACCGACGAGTTCCGGAAGCTGCCCTTCTTGCAGTCTGAGGATGTAGCAGACTCTGTATTGTACGCGCTGGGGACTCCCCCGCATGTGCAGGTACGTATACAACACTCCAGTAGTGATAATGTGTTGTGGAATGTCTGAGTTGCCACACCTTTTAAGTTTTTGCGGCACCTTTTGCTTTTAGAAGACAGAGATTTGTGGGTTTAGTAGCCTGACAAGTGAAACATTTCATCCTCCCAACAAATATTTATATTTTTAAATGTCATGTTATTTTTTTTGCTTGTCCCAGTGATTGGGATTATATTGCTTGACCGACTGAAAAAATGCAATATCAATTTTATTGTGGCGGGAAGCAGGGTTCAGTCACGTGCGTCACTAATCACTAAATGTTATTATGTACAACTATTTACACAGTTTCCATGTCTGCCCACGCATCGAACTCAGGGCCTTCAGCACTGTCCGTTCACACAACTCTCCGTGGCCCAACACTCACTTACATGTGCACCTCTGTACACAGCTGTCAGTTACTGTCAAATCCTAAGTAAACTCGCCCTCCTTCGCTTGGCAGACTTTTATTTTTACCTGGTAACGAAATATCTGTGTCCTGAAACTTCTTATGGGTGCTCACACCAGCCTTTCTGGAAATAGAACAGTCTAGTAGCCTCAGCGCATAAATGAATCAAGTGGGGCTTTTGTTTGGCGAGACAGCCACGCAGCCAAATAGGGGTGCAGTCAGGAACACAGTCCTCAGTCCTCCTTCAGTGAAGGACTGCTGGAGTATCTTATTCTTGTGTGGTGATGCAGGACGGTTTCCGTGAAGTCATTGAATACGCATCATCAAGTGTTTAAAAAACCGGGTAACCTCGTAATTCAATGCAATTCAATGCCCTTGCTGACATGGGCTGGGAGTCCATCTGGACGAAATCCCGACATCTATTTACCATGGCAACAATCGTGGATATAATCGTAAGGTTTTCTGATATTTTGGGATATTCCTCTATTGTTATTATTATTATTATTATTGAAATTTGTCTGAACTAACCAAAAATGAACCCTTGTTGTAATTCTGAAATAACACGTTATTTTTAGCCTACTTTTCACAATTTGCAAAAATGAGGAAAAAGTAGACTTATGAGATCAATCCGGGAAAATGTGTGTCTGTCTGTCCTTCTGTTTGTCTGTCTGTCCTTCTGTCTGTCTGGCTGTGTGTGTGCCCCCCCCCCTATCAACTCCTAAACGGCTGCAGCAATCGAATCCAAATTTGGTATGAGTAAAGATCTTTACCTGAATATCTCCAGCCCATATTTGAAAATTATGTCAGTGCTACCAACTACTCAAAAACCGTAATTGAAATTTGAGCTCCATGTTGGATATCTTGGAAGGCATGCATGGCGGCTATTCCAAAATTGGCACACATATAGATAATAATATTTCAGGTCAATTTCCAGGAGTCAATTCATGGTAGTGTTGCCAAAATGATTCTACGCCTGCTGATAGGTCCAATTTTTAAATGCATATAACTTCTACACTATCAATTGGATTTCAACCACATTTTGTATGTAGTATGTGTACATAAACAGATATGACTGAGCGTATTCATAAAAGCCACCAGGGCTGCAATCCGTTAATAAATCCTCTCTCTCTATTTTCTTATCTAAATACCAATATATCAGAAAGTATGCAAGCCGACAGCTTTAAACTATGCACACGTGTAGTACCTGACATTCTAGATTAATTTGGAGTAACTTATGTACGTCAGTGCTACCAACATGATTCTAAGTATGCTGATAGGACCAATTTTTAAATACGTGTAACTTCTATACTATCAATTGGATTTCAACCAAATTTCGTATGTGCTATGTGTACCATGACAGATAGCATTATGTTTATTCTTAAGAGCAACCCGGGCTGCCAACTGTTAATAAATTCTGTCTCTATTTTTACCCTAATATTAATATATCAGAAAGTATGTAAGCCAACATCTTTAAAATTTGCACACGTATTGTGCCCGTTTAGACCGGAGTCCGCACGACCACATATGCATTTTACCAATAATCAGTCAGCACGAGAATCAAAATATCCCGGGGCGCCAGATGGGTTAAAGCAAATCGCAAAAACGACATCAAATTAAAAAAATGCTTTACTGATTTTTGGCTCAATGCACAATAAGGATAGAAGGAGATTTAATTGGGTGTAACACATCCTGTAAAATTATCTCAGTTTATTTTGAAGTTAAAATCTGACTGCAAGGGTGCTCAAAGCAGCATCATCCACGTGTGGCGATCCACACTCTTATTTACACACAATATACAGAAATTTTCCAAACACATTTGACAATCTTTTTGGAAACACAAGTCCGATTAATAGTCCTGTGGACTGTGTTCCAAAATTATTAATATTTAATTACAGTTCAAAGTTAATTGTCTATACTGGAAATATCGTAGATCACTGTTTGAATATTTACATGATATTAACACTCGTAGAATAAATGTTTATAGAATTCTAAACTTTCACTTTTTTTCCAGTTTCAAAAATATATCGTCGAAAAATATTATCATCATTTAAGCAACACAAATTATTTACATATATTAATAACATCTGAAAAGTATTTGACCTTGAGCATAGCATCGAAGAACTGTGCGAAGCACAACAACAATTAATTGTTCTTCTGACATTTAACATTCGAGAAGTGACTCGATTATGAACTTCAAGTTCCTAACAAAATATATGATTTCTGAATCATCAACTTGATCAATAAATGGTTGAACCATTCAACTATTCAATTTTCCACTTGGAATCATTATTATAAAAAAATATTTATATTCATGGCCATTTTTTAGTAATTTTCACAACTTGCAATTCTTCGACAGAATGCGGAAATAAGAATTGTAGCTTTATAATGAATTCATTTAGTTCATGGCACTAGGATTGAAAATATCCTTCAAATTATTCGTGGTTAAAGAATTATTTTTAATTGGCAGTGGCCCATTCTATTATTTGTGTAAGAACACAATATTACAACAACAACGGCAAAGGTCTTCCTCTGAAGAAGAATAAGCTACTATCATGACAAATCCGGGTTCTAGCAAAATCAAAGTCTAAATGGAATTCGTAAACAAGGTTGAAATAAGAACTGATGGTTTCAAGAAATAACCTTCGGGTCATTCATACGACGAAATGTGTAGTTCCAATACTCCTACTATAAACCTGAGCCATCGAACCTGCTATTTGATTGATGCTCGAAAAAACCTCTTGATTCCTGCGACTTAAACATGCGCACCTGGGAATGGCATTTCAACTACTCCACACACATAAATTTTCTTCCCAAAATTTATACAATAAATCAAGCCTCTTGCTTGTTATCAACACTGGAAGATTAATAAACTTACAAGTTTATTTTATTTTACCATTCAGTTCAACCCGTGAATTTACCATACTTATGAAAATCTTCATTTCACTTTCGAGTGTATTTACGTCATGATTTTATATAAATACAAAAATATCCTATTTGATACAAATATCAATTGCTTCCCGTTTCATGCCTCTCCGTGTTATCTGAAAAATATACTTTGCTCATTGCAAATATCAACTGTTCAACCAGAACTGAAATGTTGGTTGAATGCGGGCTTGCGCTAACCACTCTCCTTCGGAAAATCTCCTGTTCCAGACTAGAAATGATTAAACTACTTCATAGGCTCTTTCTCAATACATATGATTATTAGAAAATATAATATCCAAGAATTATTTAGAAAAATTATAAAAATTCTTATTATTATTATTATTAGTGGATTATTATTATTATTATTATTTGTATTATTTCAAATATGTTTAATTATCATCTCATTATGTGAGAATCCACATGTTCGAACCTTCGAATATGGAAAAAATATCCATTCCTCAACAAAAATAAATTATTAACTTTTACAGTTACATCGGCTGATTACCGTGATTTCCCAAAAATATGAAATATTCAAATAAATCTTCGTTATGCTCGGTCATCGATCCTAAACTGTTCTGAGTGCTGAAAATACTCAGAATAACTCTAATAAGTCTTGCGTAAATCATTGCAAGATTTAAATACGAAGAAAAATAAAATGTGTTGGTCATCTGCAGAAAAAAAATAGTTTGTTCCAATTAGCTAGGCATAAAATAATTCAAATGTGGCTTACATTTCTTGATGGTCTTGAAGCGTAGTAAACCTGGTCTGTACCAGATTTATCCATAGACATGCCCTATTGGACAAGCACGTATAATCCTTGTATCCGCCGCCATTATATACCCACAATTCGTCTAGTCAGACATAGTGGTAGTATCTTTTGACGTTTGAAGAAACTGTGGTTCCATTTTAATATGGGCTTCTATCAAAGCCATAACAGTTTGTTTAAATAGGGTCAGATCTAAGTGATCTATTCTTAGATATGTCAGTTGTAACATAACTCACGGTAATCTTATCAGTACAAGAAAAACACTGACAGTCTAAGCAATTAACGGCTGTTCTGAAGATCGTTCCCTGGGCATGGTTTATTAATATCACCATCTGCCATGCGCTAAGCAACTTGCAGTTTCCCTTGCGTAGACTAATGAACGCCACCGTTATAGACTAGTCTTCAGTGTACTGACAGATCGAAGTGGTTAACTAGTTACAAAAATGAAAACTGACTTGAAATGGATTTAAACATCCAAGTATTAAGTTATTACTGGACTGTGACAAAATACTATTTTCTAGACAAAGTCTAGCATATGTCCTTGTAGAAATATAAATATTTCCACCAATGTCTGTAGAAAAATCAATCACCTCAGTGATTCTCCTCACCAGAAACTTACTAAGTTCCAACTCGTAACGCAGCACTTTTCGTGACTATCACGACTTTGAAAAGAACTTCTGCGTAGATCCGGAAACCATGTGCCTTGGCTCAACGTAGATGCAACTTGCTCGCCAAGTGCTTGTGTTAGAATGAGCTGAAGTTGCTTCGGCCAGCTGGCTTTTATTCAAAACTGCCAGGGTCACGCGTCATCACCTGATATCTAGAAATCCTCATATCTCTTGAATCCCTGGTCCGATTTACTTGATACTAATTGCATTCTCTTTCATTTGGCCGTGCCAGTAATCTGGTCCCAGTCTCAAGTCTCTACTCCATAGTTAACTATTTAATCAATAAATAGCCTCCACCTCTGCTATTACTCGCTACGTCACTTGACATCCAACTATCGGTAAATTATTTCCAAATGCTTCGAGAAGCAATGAAGCGCGATATTCAAATATCTCAACTTTCAAAAGCGGCTACAGCCTTTCCCTTGATATCTAGGTGTCTGAATCTTGGAATACCCATTCCTAGAGTTGGGCACATCCACCCCACACCTAGCAAAAAAATAAAAATTGAAAAAGTTTTATTTTTCCTATCTGCACATTAAATCATCTGGTTCTTGAATAATAAATCTTCAAATTCGATGCATTATAAGTTCCCACGATGTTACCAGTTCGTGTATTGGCGACTTCATAGCTTCCATTATTGTTTACTTCCACAATACGATAGGGTCCAGCGTAAAGGCTTGCAAATTTCGAGTACACTCGATTTTGCACGTCAGAGGGTGTAGGTCTTTTCACTAAAACCAGAGTTCCTACGCGCAAGGGTCTGCGAAAACGCTTTCCTCTTACTCTGCGCTCTCTCTTCTCAGCTTGACTCCTTAACTTGTCTAAAGCTAGAGTTTCCCTCATCTGACGACTTGGTTCAATCTCAGGTGGAATAGAGATGATTCGATCCCATAATCGTGTTGGTTTAATTCCATGATGAAGCAACATGGGAATCTGTCCAGTACTCTCATGAATCGTAGAGTTGATGGATTCGGATGCTAAAGAAAGAACATCCATCCATTTCCAATGCTCATTTGGACAATAGAGGCGGCAAAATTTTGCTATCTCAGCCATCACGCGTTCCGCTGGATTGCTCTCTGGATGTCTAATAGAACAAAACAATTGTCTAATCCCAAGATTATTCATGATGGTTCGAAATTCCAAAGATGTGAATTGAGGTCCACGATCTGATAAAAGGAATTCCGGTTTGCCTGCTTCCGGAATTACGCTGTCTCTAATTCTCTTCGCACAATATTTTGCGTTTGCCTTCTGAATTGGATGTAACATGGTGTATTTGCTGAATACATCCATGGTCACCAGAATATATCGGTTACCTCTTTTAGACTTTGGGAGAGGACCATATAAATCAGTCGCGAAGATTTCGCAAGGCTTAGAAGGAATAATAGGCCTTGGTAATTCTCTCAATAATCTAGAATTATGTTTACTCCTTTGGCATAAGTCGCATTCTCTAATAGTGTTTCTGACAGTTTGTCGCATTCGCTCCCACGAAAATTTCTCTTGAATCATGTTGACTGTCTTATCTACTCCATCATGACCTGCGATTCTATGTGCCATCCAAATAATGGGTTTTTGCAATCGTGGAGGTATCACTACTCTCAGCTTCGTATGGTCGGGATCTGCAAACTTGTAGATTAAACCATCTAACATCATAAAATCTCTGGATATTCTTTCAGTTTCCACAAAATCATCATCATTTGGATCCATGTTTCCGCGTAGAAAACGAAAAATGTTTCTAAGACGTCGGTCTCTCCTCTGGGTTAAATGCAATAACCTTAACCTTCTCAAGGTATCTTCATCCTCCTGCGTCAGGTTAACTTGAAAAACCTTAGATGTAGACTCCACTGCTCTACTCAATAAATCAGCTCCCACGTTCAACTTTCCAGGAGTGTGTTCAATAACTAGGTTGAATTGCTGAATAAAAAGTGACCATCTAGTTATTCTATCGCTGGCAAAGTTTGTTCTCAAAATGAACTCCAATGCGTGGTGATCAGTCCTCACAATGACTGAATGTCCAATTAACATTTTCTTCCATGACTCCAAAGCGAATATTACAGCAAGTGCTTCTAACTCCGTGGTGTAATAATTTCTCTCTGATGGACGAAGTTTCCTGCTAATGAACGCCAGGTAATGTCTCTTGTGGTCTTCATCTTCTTGAAGTAGAATAGCTCCAATCCCTACGGTGGATGCATCAGATTCTATGATGAAATTCTTGGTAAAGTCAGGATACTCCAATTTCACACTGTTTACCAATAACCTCTTGGCATCTTGAAATGATTGTTCACAATCTTTATCCCATTTCCATTTGTTTCCTTTCTTTAACAATTCCTGCAATGGCGCAACTGTCTTGGTGAAGTTTGGACAATGCCCTGCAAAGAATTGGCATGTCCCGAGAAAACTGCGGACATTCTTCACTCTAGTAGGTCTAGGGAAATTTGCAATTGCCTGTATCTTCGTCTCATTGGGACGGTATCCTTCTCCATCCAAAATGTGACCCAAAATTTTTATTTCCTTTCGAAAGAACTGACATTTTCGAAGGTTTACCTTGAAGTTCGCTTTTCTCAAATCTGCGAATAACATTTGAAGATGTAACAAATGTTCCTCCTTAGTCTCGGATGCAATTAAGATATCATCAATATAACGAATTGCTATCTCTTTTACTCCAGGACTCAAATTTTGTTCCAGGGCTCTGATCAAAACTGATCCAGATGTTTTGACTCCAAATGGTAGACGGCGGAATACATATGTCTGCTGGTCAAACATAAATCCTGTAAACTTCTTAGAATCTTCACTAAGCCTAATATGATGGTAGGACGAAGTGAGATCAATATTACAGAACCAGACCTTGCCTTGGAATTTCCTTAACAGTTCCCTAATGATTGGTGGTCTGTCATACTCTGGCAGTAATCTTGAATTCAAATTTCGCGCGTCTAAACATAGTCTCAGACTTCCATCTTGCTTAGACACTACTGCTAATGGATTGACATAAGATGTAGTGTACTTTTCAATCACATTGTTGTTTTCCATTTCCTTGATAAGCACTTTTACTCTTTCTCGATGCTTTTCTGCTACTGGATACAATTTAGCATGAAAAGGTGCATCATCATTTACACGAATATGATATTCAAAATCTTTAATTTCACCAGGTTTAATGTCAAAAATATCGTGATACTCCTCCAAAATTTTCCCTAGCTCTGGGGACTCCTTCTCAGTGTAGACTTCTCTTCCTTCGGCTTCGTGAAAAATCAGAGACCATTGAGCATCTCCCTCGATGTCTTCCTCTTCTTTTCCCTCGAAGTTAATCCCCTCGGTATTCTTGAATCTAATCGTCTCTGTCTTCATATCTATCACTGCTTGATATTTCTGAATGAAATCTGCTCCCAATATCATGTCAAAAGCCATGTCCTTCATTACAACAAACACATGTCTGAAATCATGTCCTCCAATCGTAATACATAAGTATAATTGTGTTTTACACAGAGATATTTTATTGGGTATTATTCCTTGGATCTTAATTCCTGATACTGGAATCTCCTCTAAATTCTCTTTGAGCTTCCACAGAATATAAAGCTTCTCACTCACCAGACAAAGCATAGCCCCAGTATCGATCAAAGTATCGACAGGCATACCGAATACTTCGCATGATATGATTGGCATTCTAATTCTGGTACCCATTTCTTTTCGTTCGTCATTCTGTTGAATTAAGTCATCATCCTCTGCTTGCCATTTAATAATTCTGGAAGTGAAAGTATTCAAAATTCTATCTTCTACTGTGAATTCGAAGTTTTTTTTTCATTACCATTCCCCCGGGATTGTTGTGTTCCCGATGGACCTTGTTCATTGGGCCTCTGCTCCAAAAATTGCAAGTTATCTTGGTGTCTTGCTTCCAAATTTTTCCTCGTCTCCTTGTTGAACTCTTCATTGGACTGACGAGTATCCACATTCCCTCTGTTATTGTAGTTATTTCTACCATAATATCTTCTTTCCTGGTACCTTCCTTGAGTATCTCGTGGCCTTCTCCATCGAGTATTGTATCGATTTCCACCATCCGGTCTTGCATATGGCTTGTAACTGTATCTGTTACTGTACTGGTTCCATCCTCTCGTATTTGGATCTTCCCTCGGCGTTTTCTCTTCTCGCCCTTCTCGAATCTCTCGAGGTGTTTGAGAATAACTGTCAGCCATAACAGCATACACAGCGTTGTTATTCTTTACTCCCTTCTGATGGAAGAATTGAGCGTTTGTATGATCCAGCTTCTGTAATACTTCATCAAATTGTTCCATATTATAGATATCAGCAGCGATCAAAGTCCTCTGGACGTCTGCTGGAAACTGACGTATCAATGCAGTAATCAATTCATTATCTGGCATCGGCGGATCTAAATGTTGGAGTTTAGACAGCTGTCCAGAAAAGTACGTAGAGTATCGAGTAGGTTGTGACGTCGAGAATCTCTTCGAATATTACTCTGCTCTGACTTGCTGTTGGGTTTCCGGGGACCAAAACTTTTTCAATAACCCACGAGAAAACTCCTCAAAAGTGGTTAGAGTGGATCTAAAAGCTCTAAACCAAAGAAGTGAAGGACCTTCCAAAAACTTCCCTATCACTCGGATCTGTCTTTCTTTAGGGATCATAGAATCTTTCAGGTAATCACCTGCTTCTCTCAAAAATTCCACGGGTGTCACAGAATCTCGCCCTGAAAATTTAGAAGGCTTATCTTCTATATTCTTAAATACAGTTATGGGGTTGGATTGAAATACTGTCCTGACCTCATCCTGTCTTTGACTATCCGTTTCTCTAGCTCCTCCTAGATTTATCTGTATCTGTTCCTTTCCCCTTACATTTGGCATTTTTAACAGATGATCAGACTGTTTCTCATCCTTGATTTGAGTTTTCATAGCCTCAAGTTCCTTCTGGTTTTCTTCTGCCATCTTCTTAATTGCTTCAGTTTCTTTACAATTCTCCTTAACATCAATGGATATCTGGTTCATAACAGTCTCATGACTTTTCAATGACCCTGTCATATCTGATATGTCCTTCTGAGTTGCTTGGATATCTTTGGCAATTACTTCAATATGGGATGACAAAGATTCCCTAATCTCCTTGATTCCCTCTTGGTTCTCCAGCTTGAGTGTGTCTTTAATTTCATTGACAACTGTGGTTTTAATTTCAGTTTGCAACTCATTAATCACACCTTCTCTTATTTCTCCCATGACAAGTTCTTTTCCGCACGACCACATATGCATTTTACCAATAATCAGTCAGCACGAGAATCAAAATATCCCGGGGCGCCAGATGGGTTAAAGCAAATCGCAAAAACGACATCAAATTAAAAAAATGCTTTACTGATTTTTGGCTCAATGCAACAATAAGGATAGAAGGAGATTTAATTGGGTGTAACACATCCTGTAAAATTATCTCAGTTTATTTTGAAGTTAAAATCTGACTGCAAGGATGCTCAAAGCAGCATCATCCACGTGTGGCGATCCACACTCTTATTTACACACAATATACAGAAATTTTCCAAACACATTTGACAATCTTTTTGGAAACACAAGTCCGATTAATAGTCCTGTGGACTGTGTTCCAAAATTATTAATATTTAATTACAGTTCAAAGTTAATTGTCTATACTGGAAATATCGTAGATCACTGTTTGAATATTTACATGATATTAACACTCGTAGAATAAATGTTTATAGAATTCTAAACTTTCACTTTTTTTTTTCCAGTTTCAAAAATATATCGTCGAAAAATATTATCATCATTTAAGCAACACAAATTATTTACATATATTAATAACATCTGAAAAGTATTTGACCTTGAGCATAGCATCGAAGAACTGTGCGAAGCACAACAACAATTAATTGTTCTTCTGACATTTAACATTCGAGAAGTGACTCGATTATGAACTTCAAGTTCCTAACAAAATATATGATTTCTGAATCATCAACTTGATCAATAAATGGTTGAACCATTCAACTATTCAATTTTCCACTTGGAATCATTATTATAAAAAAATATTTATATTCATGGCCATTTTTTTTAGTAATTTTCACAACTTGCAATTCTTCGACAGAATGCGGAAATAAGAATTGTAGCTTTATAATGAATGCATTTAGTTCATGGCACTAGGATTGAAAATATCCTTCAAATTATTCGTGGTTAAAGAATTATTTTTAATCGGCAGTGGCCCATTCTATTATTTGTGTAAGAACACAATATTACAACAACAACGGCAAAGGTCTTCCTCTGAAGAAGAATAAGCTACTATCATGACAAATCCGGGTTCTAGCAAAATCAAAGTCTAAATGGAATTCGTAAACAAGGTTGAAATAAGAACTGATGGTTTCAAGAAATAACCTTCGGGTCATTCATACGACGAAATGTGTAGTTCCAATACTCCTACTATAAACCTGAGCCATCGAACCTGCTATTTGATTGATGCTCGAAAAAACCTCTTCATTCCTGCGACTTAAACATGCGCACCTGGGAATGGCATTTCAACTACTCCACACACATAAATTTTCTTCCCAAAATTTATACAATAAATCAAGCCTCTTGCTTGTTATCAACACTGGAAGATTAATAAACTTACAAGTTTATTTTATTTTACCATTCAGTTCAACCCGTGAATTTACCATACTTATGAAAATCTTCATTTCACTTTCGAGTGTATTTACGTCATGATTTTATATAAATACAAAAATATCCTATTTGATACAAATATCAATTGCTTCCCGTTTCATGCCTCTCCGTGTTATCTGAAAAATATACTTTGCTCATTGCAAATATCAACTGTTCAACCAGAACTGAAATGTTGGTTGAATGCGGGCTTGCGCTAACCACTCTCCTTCGGAAAATCTCCTGTTCCAGACTAGAAATGATTAAACTACTTCATAGGCTCTTTCTCAATACATATGATTATTAGAAAATATAATATCCAAGAATTATTTAGAAAAATTATAAAAATTCTTATTATTATTATTATTATTATTAGTGGATTATTATTATTATTATTATTTGTATTATTTCAAATATGTTTAATTATCATCTCATTATGTGAGAATCCACATGTTCGAACCTTCGAATATGGAAAAAATATCCATTCCTCAACAAAAATAAATTATTAACTTTTACAGTTACATCGGCTGATTACCGTGATTTCCCAAAAATATGAAATATTCAAATAAATCTTCGTTATGCTCGGTCATCGATCCTAAACTGTTCTGAGTGCTGAAAATACTCAGAATAACTCTAATAAGTCTTGCGTAAATCATTGCAAGATTTAAATACGAAGAAAAATAAAATGTGTTGGTCATCTGCAGAAAAAAAAATAGTTTGTTCCAATTAGCTAGGCATAAAATAATTCAAATGTGGCTTACATTTCTTGATGGTCTTGAAGCGTAGTAAACCTGGTCTGTACCAGATTTATCCATACCCACAATTCGTCTAGTCAGACATAGTGGTAGTATCTTTTGACGTTTGAAGAAACTGTGGTTCCATTTTAATATGGGCTTCTATCAAAGCCATAACAGTTTGTTTAAATAGGGTCAGATCTAAGTGATCTATTCTTAGATATGTCAGTTGTAACATAACTCACGGTAATCTTATCAGTACAAGAAAAACACTGACAGTCTAAGCAATTAACGGCTGTTCTGAAGATCGTTCCCTGGGCATGGTTTATTAATATCACCATCTGCCAAGCGCTAAGCAACTTGCAGTTTCCCTTGCGTAGACTAATGAACGCCACCGTTATAGACTAGTCTTCAGTGTACTGACAGATCGAAGTGGTTAACTAGTTACAAAAATGAAAACTGACTTGAAATGGATTTAAACATCCAAGTATTAAGTTATTACTGGACTGTGACAAAATACTATTTTCTAGACAAAGTCTAGCATATGTCCTTGTAGAAATATAAATATTTCCAC
Organism: Meconema thalassinum; assembly: GCA_946902985.2. Lineage (NCBI taxonomy): Eukaryota > Metazoa > Arthropoda > Insecta > Orthoptera > Tettigoniidae > Meconema > Meconema thalassinum. Next base: position 215,139,378 of record OX336388.2, on the reverse strand, counting down.
CAATGTCTGTAGAAAAATCAATCACCTCAGTGATTCTCCTCACCAGAAACTTACTAAGTTCCAACTCGTAACGCAGCACTTTTCGTGACTATCACGACTTTGAAAAGAACTTCTGCGTAGATCCGGCAACCATGTGCCTTGGCTCAGCGTAGATGCAACTTGCTCGCCAAGTGCTTGTGTTAGAATGAGCTGAAGTTGCTTCGGCCAGATGGCTTTTATTCAAAACTGCCAGGGTCACGCGTCATCACCTGATATCTAGAAATCCTCATATCTCTTGAATCCCTGGTCCGATTTACTTGATACTAATTGCATTCTCTTTCATTTGGCCGTGCCAGTAATCTGATCCCAGTCTCAAGTCTCTACTCCATAGTTAACTATTTAATCAATAAATAGCCTCCACCTCTGCTATTACTCGCTACGTCACTTGACATCCAACTATCGGTAAATTATTTCCAAATGCTTCGAGAAGCAATGTAGCGCTACAGCTACAGCCTTTCCCTTAATATCTAGGTGTCTGAATCTTGGAATACCCATTCCTAGAGTTGGGCACAGTATAGTACCTGACATTCTAGATTGATTTGGAGAAACTATTATACGTCAGTGCTGCCAACATGACTAAGCCTGCTGATAGGTCCAATTTTAAAATGCATGTAACTTCTATACTAACAAATGGATTTCATCCAAAATTGGCACAACAAGAGATCATAATATTTCAGATTATTTATGACCAACACATGCATGACATTGTTGCCAACATGATTTTACGCGCTGATAGACCCAATGTCTAACTGCATGTAACGGCCATGCTATCCATTGGACTTCAACCAAATTTTGTTTTCTGTACCTTAAGGGATGGAACTAAGAATATATTCAGTCACCAGGGCTGCCAACTGTAGTGCTCTATTAGGCTGTTATGCCAGGTATACATTATTTCAAACTAATTAGAAATTTCGATATTACCAACTTAATTTCGCCATTATTCTTGATAGGTCTTTACTCTATAGATTGGCATGAATCTTACATTTTAAGAAAAGTAGGCTCTATCGTTCGTCACGGGACTTCTTGATATTTATTCATTCGTTTGTTCGTTTTTCATTCCTTTATTAATCAATTAATTTGTTTATTTAATAATTCTTTTTTTATTTATTAATTTATTATTTATTTATTCATTGATTTATTTTTATTATTTATTTTTATTTATTTATTCACTTGTTTATCTTTTTTAATTTAATTATTTTATTTATATATTCTTTTATAGATTTGTATTTACTTACTTATTCGTTTGTTAATTTATTTAATTTTTTATTTAATTAATTATGTATTTATATTATTATTACTATTATTTATTTACCATAAATCCCATAAGAAGTATGGAAGGCCTAGTGAAAAAGGGCGCCTCACATACATATTTCATGCTTCACAGGCACAGTTTACACCTACATTTGCATCTACAATATTTACAAAGATATTTTTGGTTAAGCCTCCGTGGCTTAGGCGGCAGCACGCCGGCTTCTCACCGCTGGGTCCGTATTTCATATCCCGGTCAATCCATGTGTGATCTGTGCTGGACAAAACGGGGGCAGACCGGTTTTTCTCCCGGTACTCCGGTTTTCCCTGTCACAATTTCATTCCAGCAACACTCTCCACTAACATTTCATCTGTCATTCATTTAATCGTTGCCCCAGAGGAGTGCGACAGGCTTTGGCAGCCGGCACAGTTCATATCCTCGCCCCTAGATGGGGGCTTCATTCATTCCAGTCCTGACCCGGTCGGAGACTGGAAGCAGGCTGTGGATTTTCACAAAGATATTTTGGGTATTTACATATTCAGAATATTAACATAGTTCACTCACTCCCTCCCTCACGCACGCACTTTCATCACCTCAATCACTCCATTCATTCAGCGAGACAATCTATCACTCATACAGACGTTTATTTATACAATGTACCTTTTTATGTGCGGCTTGAATTAGTTTTATTTTTTCATTATTTTCTTATTTATATCTTCATTTATTTATATATCTAATTCTTTTTCGTTAGATTTTTAGTTAATTATTGGTTCATTCATTTAATTTTCTAATTGCTGATTTATCTCTTTGAGGGGAAGATAACCTCTTAGTTCCGCCCCTTAAAACAACAATAACTAACTAACTTTATTTATTTACGGATTAATTCTTTTAGTTATTTAATTATTTATTTATATCTATGAGCAAATTAATAGCAGTTTTAGACGTGTTTTTCCCCTGCTAATTACAGATTGTTTTCTTGCCTTGCAGATCCACGAGATTATTATCAAGCCTGTTGGAGAAACATTTTGACGTGTTTTGAGATGGTTGAGCCAACAATAAGGTTTCTTTATAAACTGTGTATCATTAATAAAGGAAATTCAATGATAATTTAATTAATGCAGCCAATGATCATTTATTTTAACACAATCAACTTCTACTGCTCAGTTCTCTCCATTGTACCTGATATTTACATTATGTTGCATCTCACTTGTTTGTTCCTTGTAACTTACTGTTGATTGTGCAGCCGATTTGGGAACACGGACAAACAGACCAAGTAATGGAAGCGTGGTCTAATTCAGGGGTTTCCAATCACTTGAGCCTGAGGGCCACACTGACTATGTTCCAAGGGCCATACCAACATTCTGTAGTTTCATATTACGCGCAAAGTTTCGTTTCGGGACTGAGTGAGATATCCACGGCGCAGTGCGCGGGGGTGATTTGCAGTGTAGCCATATTTTTAAAGAGAAATAATCAAAGTTGTTGTAATTGCTGGGATTTTACAGAGTGCTTCCACTCACAGTTTGATCAGTTACGTAAATGTGCTCCAGGCTTCATTTTCAGCTATATTCTCCAAAACAGTGTATAACAATATTTACTGACCTAAATTAACTGATGAGAAGAAGGAGTTAATAATTTCCACTTATAAACTTGATCCACAGCCGCAAACAATTGTTAGTGGAAAGTTACAGCTATATTATTTTGGGTGTTGTTTCCAAGATGAGACGCATGACCAAGTCCGCTAGAAAACTTAACATGCGTCACTCATGCAAAATTGCAGTGAATACCAATAATACCTCATAGCTCCCGACATACTGCACCACGGACTGTCAGGACGAGAATTACGGTACTGATGAACTAAAGTTGGGTGAGACAAAGCCATTGGTTGCCACTGGTCAGAAGACTGTTACTGCCTGCACTACAAGCAAGGGGGCCTGGGACGTAGCCCCCGCGTTAGGTTTGTGTTTGGATGTGAAGCCTTATTCCGCGTTCACCACTTTCGGACTGTGGAGAAAAACAAGCGCCAAACAATAATGGTAAAATGTTCAATTCCTGTATTTTAGTCACATTACCTATTACAGTACCATAGATTATTTTCCGAATTTTGATGGCGGCGAACTGCGTTTTCCCTTTCGTATATTCCACTTCTGCAACATATATATCTCTGCTCCCCACAAAAAAGTTTTTTGTTATCTTCTCATCCCATCTACTAGAGAGTGTAACTTCTTAGCGTACTCGAAGCTACGGTCTTGGTCTAAATCCTGGCGTCTCTTCTCAGATTTTTTTACCCATTATATTTAGTCAAAATGTTTAGGAGCAGATGGCTTTGCTGTTCTGCCCCTTAAGACAATAATCATCATAATCAAAAGGTGAGGTCATATGTAGTTGCTATTCCCATTACTATGCTCTACTGAGCAATGCTTTCATCATTACCTAAGCTGATCTGCTACGATTGTTTCAACAGACCTTGCCATTTCCTCTTTGGTGAGAGCATTCTCTTTAAAAATAGTTATTTACAGACATTTGTCCCAGAAATGCTGTGGCTCAAGAAATACATGCCATAGACTTGAATAACAGACACGAAAGCAATAGAAGACGTCAAAGCCAGATGCCAGAAAAAGATACTAGGAATAGCAAAAACATCTTACTCTAGAATAGCTTATGAACTAGCACGAGAACCATTCCTCATAGAAGAACTGAGAATGAAACTTTTTCTGCCACTGCCAGCCACAAAATTAAAACAAGAACTCTTCAAGATATGGAAAGAGGAGTCAGAACACATAAAAAAGGGATTTCTACGGCGCAGATGCATTGTGCGATAGTAATTGGATGGGACCAAACTGTCGGATGAGGAGCGCAATGCTTCCATCATAAGATGTGCAAAAGGACAAAATTCCATGACCCGGATGCCCAGTGTGTGTGTACCTTCTGTGATCGGTACCACTCCGTGAAATTCCAGAATAGACCTAAGACTACAGTAGAGCATACAGCATTCGGTGTTACATCAGAACTTATGTCTGGAATTTTATGGCCTTTCGGTTGAAATATATTCTTATAGGTAACAGCAGAGTACGATTGCCACAATTCTGGACCCATATCTGGCTGGCACCTACGAAAAGTAAGGATAATAATTATGAAAGATCTTTGCTTTCCCATAAATCCTTGATTCGTATCTGTCTGTTATTTTATGTTGTTCGTAAATATGGTTGGATATTGGCAATTCAACTATCACTTGGGGCGCAGCGGTCGGTCCAACATAAGATAAGACTCGCTATGGGACACTTTTGTGTTGTCCTGTTATAATCAGTAAATTTGATCCCTGAAATACTGACATATGTATAACTGTGCGACACACGTGATCTAATTTGTGTGCCCCATTGGATTTTGTGTGAAATACCGTACGCATTATCAAGCTTTGCTTGTCTGCACGGATTTGTTTGTGCATTTCGAATCATGATGCTGTTGGTTGGTTGGGTTGGTTCCTTAGTTTAGGGGCTGCGACAAGCCCGTGTACTTTGGGTGTGTGTAGAATCTGTCTGATAACCAGTGGTAATTGTGGTGGCTGTATTAGTGTGTGTTTTTCTTTTCAATTCAAGTAAGGACTGCAGACATTGCATTTTTTCAAGTAGTTCCTACTTTTACCGCCAAACGCCACCGTCAACGACTACTTGTTCAGAATTTGGTTACCAGACGCCACCGCAGTCGGCTCCTGGCGACGAACGTATGAACCTAATAGAGTTTGTCAAATGTTTAACTATAATTTAGCTTCATACAGTTGTAACTAGTGGATGGTTCTTTAACATGCCATAAATCTATGACATGCGACCGCCGGCTTTACTTCCCCTCCGAAGGAAGGCATACTGAGAAATTTTTAATGCTCTTAAAAAATCCGATGACTTCGGCCGGGTTTGAACCCGCGATCTTGCGTTTGAAAGCTATATTCGAGTTTGCTAACTGTAACATAGACTCCAGAAATTTTACAGAAAGGATAGAAGTTTTATTTGTTGCCAAATATTTGTGGAAGAGTTCACCATGATGAAAATGTTTGGTCAATTTACTCTCCAGACAACTCAGCTCCGCCCCACTTGGTTACAGGAGAAATTGAAAGGAGGACGCAGTTTCAATATTCGTGTATCCAGGCAGGTGCGTCAGAATGTTGCAGACATGTTTCAGCAGTGCTTATTTTCTGTCACAGGTAATTAGGGCCTATTAGTCCATTATTATTATTACCTTAAGTGTCTATACTGTCCCCCAACGTTCACACCAACTGTATTCCAACTCGTTCCTGTTCTCTGTATTTATCCGTTAACGTCACTTTTCGGCCATTACTAATTGCATCTTATGGAATATAATGAAAACCTATATCCTTAGCATTCTTACACATCGACTTGCAGCCGTAAACTGAGCAATCTACTTCGCCTTTACTCATGTTGTATTCTAACGAGTAAAACTCATTAATTGTGTATAAAACACAAGAAGCCACAGATAATACTACTACAACCATGCTAATTCTTGGCAACTAAAACTTCAGCGTAGGGGCAGATGACCTCGTAGTTCCGCCCCTTAAAACAATAACTAATAGACTTCAGCGCTATCTGGCCTCGTACTAGCAACATGTCGACCCTTAGCACCACCTTGTGACCACTACCCCTCCCCTCTTTCCCGTCCCTTGCCATCGTTTCGCTAAATATTCTGGTCCTAAATGCTCTGTCCACTTCAACGTTCTGGAAATCACTATCTTCCCAATAGAATATAGCACGTTTTTAATATGATCCACAACAAATAAATCGCATTCAAAATACCAATAATAGAAAAATTAATAAAAATAATACCAAAGTGGGAGATTGTGAATTCCAGAACTCTGAAATGAGCAATCACAGCATTTAGGACACAACCAACCAACCCATTAATAATTTACATATTTAAATTACTTTAGTTGCAATTGGAGCATATTGCATTGGTGGCGAGAATTAGGCCTACAGCATATTATTACCCAGCTTTAAGAATTGTTCCCTTCCAATAAACCACAGTAGGCCCAATAATAACCAATTACTTCCTAGAATAAACTACAAAGGAAAAGTACTCGGAAGGGAGAATATTCATATCACTTGATGCTGTTAGCAACACCAGTTAAGTATCAAGAGAGAATGTTAATGAAACAGGTGGTGTAACCGGATCCTTATTACACTCAAATTGATAGGCTAGTGTAATTAGTGCCAAATTCATTAGGAGGCTGAAATATCATAAAAATAATTGGATTTCACAAAATGTTTATAGTTCATTCCATATCCCCTTTAAAATATATCCAGCCCACCAATTTTGAAGGGTGAAATACAGTAAGTATCATCGCACACTAATACAGTAATTTCTATAACATGCGGCGAGGGGGAAAGGAGAAATAGGACTTTTATTGAAAAAGTAGAAAAACACTCAACGATGCTAAAAATCATCATTTTTTTATTTTAGAAGTTGTCAACGAAGAAAAAATGTCAGAGAGACCCAAAATCACACTTAGCAAAAATACAGTAATGAAATCTGGTCCCCCTAAAAGTACGAGTTGAGGCATGTTCCTTTCTTCTTCCTTGCCAAGGTATTAGAGTAGGCTACAGCACATGATAATGAACCTCTACCCTCCTTGATGCCATGGCTGACTCTGATGAACAGTAAATTCCTACAACACATGCAAGTTTGTATGTTGAAACAGTAAACTTAATAAAATGTGTAATGCTTCAAATGGAGAACTTGAATTTGCTGATATGTGTTTGCTTGCTTCTACTATAACTATTATTATTATTGATTTAAGCCCACTACGGAGCGCTTTAGACTAGTTCTTCGATGCTCTTTTCCGTTCCCAATATCTCTTGAGCCCTGCTGATAATTTCTCCTTTCTCTCCTGCGAAAGGGGCTTCCGACATTTAGAGACTCTAGGTGGTGGGGTCCAAGTCTCTACCATAGCACAAAATTTAGAACGATCTTCTACATCAAGGTCAGCAATTCCAGCCGAATCCAAGTCCTTTAGTACTTCATTAAGCCACAGGCTTCCAGTATTGTAGCTTTTAACCAAGGAGAATATCTTCTTGGTAAGCACGTTGCTGTTCATTCGTTGTAGGTGCCCATAGAACATTAGCATCCTACGTCGCATACTGGTATTGGCTGATTCTAACTGTCGATACAGGTCAGAATTAGATTTCAAACGGTAGGTTCCATCTGGGAGCAATCTCGGGCCATGGATTTTCCTGAGGATACGTCTTTCGGCTTTCTCCAGGTCATCCATGGTGCCTTTTCTGTTCATCAAGAGGGTCTCTGCGGCATACAGAAACTGTGGTCTGACAGCAGTTCTGTAGTGACAGATCTTAGCATTCCTCAAAATGCATTTCTTGTTGTATAAATTGTGGGATAGTTGGTATGCTGCGTTGAGTTTGGTACGCCTTGCTAAGATGGAGGTGCCATCTCTACCATTGGGGTGGACCCATTCACCAAGATAACGAAAGCGATTGACTCTTCCAATCGTTCCATGTATGGTCGTCAAAGGGGTGTTTCCGGAGTGCCGATTCTCAAAGTACTTGGTCTTATCGTAAAATATCTGTAATCCAGATTTTACCGCTATCTCGTGCAGGGCTTGGACAGCTATGCCAGCATCCTTAGAGTTGTTGGCCAAGATTGCAATGTCATCTGCGAAGGCAAGGCACCTGATCTCGATTCTTCGGGTTCCAGCTCCAATGGCAACTGGCTTGATTCCTAGATTCCTCAATGTGCATTCCCAGGTCTTGATGACTTTATCAAGCACCAGATTAAACAGAATGGGCGAGAGACCATCACCCTGTCGTACTCCGGTTTTGATCTTGAAACTCCGAGATAATTCCCCTCTGAACTTCACCTTAGAAGTTGTATCCGTGAGAGTCTGTTTGATGAGGGTGCGTGTGTTATAATCCACACCTCGTTCTTGGAGTATTGAGAACAGTGTCTGGCGGTCGATGGAATCATAAGCTTTTGCGAAGTCGACGAAAACCACAGTAATGTTCGTACTCCTTACTTGTTTTAGTTGGAGAATGGTTTTCAAATTGAAGATCTGCCCGGTACAGGACCTTCCACGCCGAAATCCTCCTTGATATTCACCAATTGTTTGGTCACATTGACTTTCTACATTGTCCAGTAAAATACTGGAGAGCACTTTGTATGCTATTGACAGCAGAGATATCCCCCGGTAGTTGTTTACATTACTGTGATCGCCTTTCTTATGTAAAGGGTGTATGACAGCTGATTTCCAGTCATCAGGGATCCTGCCAGTCTCCCAACATTCGATTATGAACTGGTGTAGGGCCTCTGCGATCGTATTTCCACCTGCTTTCAGGGCTTCTGCAATGATTCCATCTTCCCCGGGTGCCTTGCAGTTCTTAAGATGGTTGATGGCATTAGCAACTTGCTGCAAATTTGGTGGGTTAGATGCCAGGTGTATCTCTGGAGGATCTTCAACAGGCATTCTGTCCGTGGGCTCTTCGCAGTTAAGCAATTGTTCAAAGTAGTTTGCCAAAAGTTCCACGTTCTCGCGGTTGCTGGTGACCAGCTCCTCGGCTGTATCCTTGAAGTGAGGGCATTGTGGTCTATACCCAGAGAGTTCCTCTTTGAAGACCTGATAAAAGTTTCTGGTGTTATACATATTAAATTCTTCATCCACCTTTTCCAGTCTTGACCTATCGTAAGATCTCTTCACACGCCTTATGCTCTTGCTCGACAGTTTCCGCACCACTGTGAAATTCTCCCAATCTTCTTGTCGTTTTGTCGAGTTCCACTTCATCCAAGCAGCAGCACGCTCATCAACTGCAAGGTCACATTCAGAATTCCACCATCTATGGTGTCGCTTCCTTCGAGGTTGTCCGAGGTTATTGGTCGCTTCGCATATAGTGGACCTCAGGTGGTTCCAGTCTTTCATTTCATTTTGCATGTCAGATTTAAAGCGTTCTCTATTCTCCATAAGGAATTGAGGATCAATCCATGGTGGAATTATGGTAGGAGGTATCTTTTGTTTAGGTAATAATCTGGTCTTAATTTGTGTGAAGAAATGGTCAGAGTCAACATTCCAACCTTTTCGAACTCTGACATTCATGATCTCTTTCCTACTCTTGACACTGATTGCAACGTGATCGATTTGAAATGATCCCATAACAGTGTTCGGTGACTGCCAGGTGGTCTAGTATCTTGCCTTTCTAGGAAAAACTGTGGACATGATCTTTAATTTTTACAACCCACTATAACTACATTCTAAAGAAACTCTTACTGTAGAATAATTGTGTTGTTGATATTATTTCATTTAGGGCTTTTGATAACATTCATGTAGCCCCGTGTTTTGGAAGTGTGTAGGGTTTGTATGGCAATCTGTGTTATTGTAGTATTTTTATGCTTCTTGTAATTCAAGTGAGGACTGGAAAGGAGGCAGACGTAGCCTTAAGTTAGGAACCATCCCAGCATTAGCCTGGAGTGGAAGTGGGGAAACCACGAAAAATCATTTCTTGAATAGCCGAGGTGAGTTCTGCTCCCACGCAGCTGAGTGTGCGCCGTTCCAACCCTCAGATCAGAATTAAATTACTTGATCGAGCTTGCAAACTAGCCCAGGACCTCAGGAGTGACAGCCACAACACCACAAGGAGGTCTTATTACAGAATCAATTGATGAAAAAATGCCTCCATGTAAGCTTAGATATTGGCATCATACGTGTTGAAAAATATTGTAAGTAACGTGTGGGAATAAATATACTAGCTATATCAACCAATATATTGGCATACAATAAATCAATTATATTTGGGTCGTATTTATCATGCTCAGTAGGAGTCATCAAGTCACGTCCGATATTTGTGAGCTGCTAGCGAAAGTTTCTCAGGGCTTGATCTGTAACATACAAATGAAAAAAGTGTGTTTAAATATGTATTTAGTAACGCGAGTATACCGACAGATATCATGAGTTCATGACCATAAATAGTGACAAGACTGAGGTGATCTTGATGTCACCACCACAGTTAAATTGCACGTGTTTGTCATCAATCACAACAAGAGCCAAGGGAACACAATCTCCAAAGAGTGAGACAGTCCTGACCTAGCAATATACCGTCCGGGTTGCAGTAAATACAAGGGTGTACTTTTATAAACAAATATAGCTCCGTTACGCAACACTCGTGCAATAAATTGTACTCCTGAAATTTCCTACTCAATATCTCTACCCATGTACTTGCGTGTGTATAGAAATTATTTCTATTACTACAGACACCACAGTAACATAGGCTATTTTACTGAGGTGTAAGTAGTAATATGTGTATTTGTGTTTTCTGCTAAGATTGGGATCGAGGTAGTCTTCCCTGGGGTAGAAGTGGATAACCACAGAAAACTACTTAGAATATAGGATACCTGAAGTGGGAATCGAACCATCCTCCTCTCAGATTTGGCTCACAAGTCTGAGTGTATTCTGTTCTTACCCTCAGACCCTCTCCTTTACAGTACAGTAAAACTTCATTTAACCGTCACTTTTTAAACCGTTAGTTTCTGTTAACCGTCATTGCTGTAATAGCATAATAATACTGCAATAACAAGGTGCTTTAATATGCAGTGACGCGTTCGCTTTGTTTTCTTACTTTGTTTTAGTGGGAAGTGAATGTACCTGCCCGCCATAGAATGGACGAGTGTTCAAACCCTGACGAAAAACAAACTATTAGCCACTCAGAGGCTGAAACAAAGCTGTCCAAGTGTATAGAATGGTTTGAAGTCAAGAAGAAACCAATGCAACACAGACACTGCTGGTCCGAAAAATAATAAATATTGTCGCGGTGAAGGCTCGAGCATCAAAGAGGCAGAAGAAAATGACTGGCTATTACCAAGCTACATGAACTATTTCACCTGTAAGTTTATATTACTGTACTGTGCATTATGTTGCCACATTTGTAGCTACTGTGCGGATGTTTTATCATCTAATAAATAGTTTTATTTGATATTACAATCGTGTTTAATCACTTTTCGCTCAAAAATATATTACAACACATTATTGTGAGAGTGATATTTGTCTATAATATAATTGGTTGAGGTAATGTTTTGGAGGAATATTACAGTGTTTCTGTTATCCGTCTATTCGCTCAAACGTCACGACCACGGTACTGACGATGACGGTTAATCGAGATTTTACTGTATTCCGCCTCAACGGTCTTATTAGTTTTATTCCCATTGTTGCAGGAAGAATCTCGTAGTGAGTTAAGTTCATAGGCTGTCTCAGAAATGAGTTTAAACTATTTCGAAACCTACAAAAGTATCCTTTTTGAAAGACGTGGTTTATATTTACACTCAGCTGATTGAGAAAAGTGAAGTAAAATATACTTTCACTACTACCGTACACCTTGATAATAATATTCTAAATTTATATTTACTGTGCCACAACTGTAACGCAAATTTTAAAGCATGAGGTGGTTGTTTAATGCTGATTTCTCTCAAACACAACAAGTCTTCTTCCATTCGATATTTCACGTGAACTTTGTGTTTAGTATCGTCATTGAACTGTCCGCCTGCGGATCATGCGGATGCTTGGATGGGGCCTTCCAGCGAGGAAGCCGTTGAAGAGGAAACGCGGTCCATGGATATATCCCACACCAAGGGATCACCCCGTCATCAGCCAGTACTAAGGTAGAAAGTTATTTTCTTTGTAACCCAGCCATGGATATTCTAACCCAAAATCTTCTTCTTCTGCGATTCATTTCAACCATTCTTCGCAGAGGAAGCACCAGTAATATTAGGAAGTGAGGTGAATTTCCACATTTACATATATATATATATATATATATATATATATATATACAGTATATATATTTCTCTCGATATTACTGGTACTTAGTTCGATGACTGTTTAATGAGGCAACAGGATTATAGACACATTAAAGCTATAATTATCACTATAAAATTAATACTTATTTTTGTAATTAGAATAATAATAATAATAATAATAATCAAATATTCTTTAAGGATATAAACATCGAGGATTATTTAGACAAGTGATGAAATTGAAATTCATAATATGTGAGGGATTGCGGAACCTTAAGCGAGGTATTAGGATATATGAATTAAGTGAAGCTAGATGTTAATGAACAAGTTAGTGATAATAGGGATTAATACTCCCAGGTTTATATGTAACTAGCAGTAGTACCCGGCTTCGCCCGGTGGAATGATGATAATATCTCAAAGTCACCTTAACACTCAACGTGATAAATTGTATTTATTTATGTATTCATTTCTTACATTATCAAACCTACGTTATCAAACCCAGTGACAATGTTTATACTTAAGTCATTACGGGAAGGCTCTGTAAAATAATGATCATTCTCATGATATTTGTCTTCAGTCCGAGTCGAGATATGTCGTTAGTGGTCCCAGAAGTCGTGACATCTCAGTCGAAGAAAACTTTATGTGGTGGTGTTTTAAATATATATAACGGACTTAAAATCAAGGTCATTTGCCCCAATGGCAATGAGGGTGTAACATGTAGATAATTTGCCCTAATGATCAGGATGATACTAAAAATTACTACAGAACTGACATATGAAACTTAGAAAATAATAGAAAAAGTTATTTTTAGGAATCACATTTCGGGAAAGACTTGATTATTTTTTGCCAAAGAGCTCCCACTTAGATCGCTATCTGGTAAAAGTTTCGTCGTGTTATGGTTTCACCTGTAAGATAAATGTCCGAAGCAATTCCTCCAAGAGAAGCTTCCAGATTTTACAGTCGATATATCGTTAACGTTCCTGAGCATCCAGTTGTCTCTTCTTCTGACGAAAAACATCTGCATAGTGATGATGCAAATAGGAGCGACCACTGGCTCATGTAACTTATCAACGAATTGGAAATAAATATAAGTTAAAGGAATGAGAGGAATAAAATAGAAAAGAGATGTACGATATACCATAACACTTTCTGTGAATTTTCTACGTGACTGGCTTACATGTTTCAGTACAGGTTCTCAAGAAGAGGAACCAGATCATTCGCATAAATGAATACAGTGACAGTAGATTAAATAGTATCCGAGACAGATGACACGCAAAGTAACACGGCCTAATATACGATGTAATGGTTGAACTTCAGAGACATATTTAATTTATTTAATAAATACTAACATGTATGTAGGTAACATGGAGATTATTGGAGTGCGTTAGGATAAACGGTATTCCTTGTTTTTCCCTCTGGTGTATAAATAAATAAATGTTTAGGTGTGCCCACTCTTGAGCAAGCTACGTATAACTGACCATGAGAGAAGCATGGACTTTCCAGATTAAGGCCTGCTACCTTGAGTGACTGTCCTTGGGCCTTGTTTATGGTCATTACAAATGCAAGACGTACAGGGAATTGCAGTCGCTTGAAATCAAAAGGCATATCAGTAGGGATCATAGGAATCCGGGGAATGAAGATATCTTCTCCCTTGGCATGGCCTGTCAATACTGTCGCTTCTATTACATTTGGCATGAGTTTTTTCACACAGAGTCTTGTTCCATTACACAATTTTGGTGGATCGATATTACGCAATAGCAGTATTGATGATCCAGCTTTTAGTATTAATTTATGTGGTGGAAATCCAGGTGGTTCCAGAGAATTCAAGAACTCAGTAGGGTAAAATACAGCCTGTTCGGTCTCCAGAACAGTATCGATAGATTCGTACGTCGTACTGGGGCCAGGAAGATGATCTTGGATCTGAATATTCATTTTTGTGTACACTTTCGTTTTTAGGCGCTAGAATTGCTCGCTCGCTAAGCCACTGATGGTCTTTATAATTTCCAGGAATATTTGGGAATACTTCGTTCATCATTTCCTGAACTGAAGTTATCAGTTCGCAAAAGTCTAACGGGAAAGAAATGAGATTAGTTGTCGCATCAGGCGTGAAATCACCATCAACGAGATGCAGGAGTTGTGGCGCAAAATTCTGTGCAGTCACATCTCCTAGTAAATGGACTCTCATATTGGTCGTCAGTGTCATTTTGTAAACATGTCTCCAAAGGTACGATGCTTTGAGGCAAGCATTGAGTTCATCAGCAGGAGTCGATCGCGATATAACAGGTAATGTTTGGCGAAAGTCACCCGCCAGAACAATAGCAGCTCCCCCCCATTAGTTGACTGTTTCCTCGTATGTCTTTCAGTGATCGATCAAGCGCTTCAAGACCTTTCTTATGGGCCATAGTGCACTCATCCCAAACAATGACTTTGCATGTTTTTAGTATTTCAGCTTTTCCTGAGCCCTTCTTGATGTTACATACTGGAGTTTCTGACTGCGCAAGATTTAATGGCAGATTCAGAGCTGAGTGTGCTGTTCGACCTCCAGTGAGTAGTGTGGATGCAATTCCTGATGATGCCATTGCAAATGCAATTTCGTTCTGTGCACGAATTTCTGCAAGTAGCAAATTAATGAGAAACGTTTTTCCTGTTCCTCTTGGTGCATCAAGAAAAAAATTTCCACCATTTCCGTTATTGATTAAGTCCATTATGACAATATAAGCAAATCTTTGGTCATCAACAAAGAGAGGCTTCTTGTCTTCAACGAACCTTTTTAACTCATCAGAGTTGAAACTTCTTTCTCTCAATATGTCCCTATCAAGTACGTCAGTATTAGTGCGTATGGGGGCTGGCAAACCAAGCTGTATGAGAGTTTTGCCATTGCATTTATCCTCAATCATTATAAGGGCTTCATTAAGTACTTGAGGAGAAAAATTCAAATCCTAAGCTGGATTATCTCTTCGTTGTTCTCTAAGTACATCCTCACTAAGGCTTTCTTTATATTTGTCCCAAAGAGCCTGAGGGTTTGATGGGGAGCAAGTTGTTATTATAATTGCAAAGAGACTTCTTAGTTGAGATGGAAAAGATGTGAGGGATGTTTCGTACGATGTTATGTCGCAATGTTGGTCATTTTCAAGTAAGCCACGCTGTTGGCATGCTTCTCTGAATGTTTGGCATTCCACCCCGTTCACAGTTTTCAGATATTTGAATGATGTTGGCCCTCGAATTGTGTGAAGTAGTAATCGAAGGTTATATCATTCGGCGTTGTTGGGATGAACTGTATATACCCGGCCTAAGGCATCACTTGCACGCACATCATGTCCTGGAACTAAAGCACCTTGTTTTCTCTTGCAGAACACTTTGGTAGATTTATTCCATGTATAATATTCTTGGAACGTCTGCATACATCAGTGTTCTAGCCAATGGATCTTGTTTACATAAAAGAAAGAAGGCTGTTAGTGTCGTGTTAGCAGGTTGTACAGCTCTTTCTTGGGCGTTATCAGCTGTGAAATAAACTCGTCCGTTTTCTAGGTGAACACAGAGATGAACAACAGGTGGATAACGTTCATGAATTGGAAAATTAAGGATACGCCAAACTGCTTCGTTGCTAGTGATATATCTTCCCAACTGAAATTGTGTAGGCTCATCGACAGTCCTGGTTTGTCCTTCAATTTGAAATACTGCCATATCGCTACCCTTGTTGACATATTTACAGATGTATTTAATGGATTTCACTAAATTGCAGTATTCAACATTGATGTGTGCTTGGAACATTTTATAAAGTAGAGGAGAATATGAAACAACCCATCTGTTGTCTACCTCAGTTTGTCTGTACTGGTTGTTTATTTTAAGATTAATATTCGTAGTATAGCCTCCATTTCCTGGTTTTCGTCTTCTGTACAGAGGGTAGCCATCATCTCCGGTTTGGGTTTCCTGGGTAAATTCTCGGGGGGTACTTTTTGCTACATTTTCCTTCCTTCATGCAGGGTGACTTAGGGTTGATAGCTGAACATGGTCCATGAATCATATTCTTTGTAATTATCTCAAAGAGCATGAGGTCTTGTTCTTTACTGGGTATCTCCGCGGATATAACACTGTCCACTAGAGTTGGACGTATGTTGCTTTTGAGCCATAATAATATGTGAGCATGTGGAAGGCCTCTTTTTTTTGCCACTCAATTGAGTACATCCAACAGCGAGTTTCTCCGTAAATATGGCTCTGGTTATTATATTCATGAGTTTTGCTAAATTTGTTTAAAAATTCTCGCTGTCAAATCATGGCGATCAGTAGCTGCCTGGCCACAGAAAAGTTCTTCCTTAATGTCAGTCCAGGCAGGATTGCAAGTAACTGTATTAAACAAATCTGGACATCCGTATATCCGAACATAGCACATGGCATCCTGGGCATATTCGTGCATATGTCTTGGACTTCCCGTAAATGTTGCCGGTAAAATAACCATTTTTCCAATGTCCACAACATTGCCATCATTGGCTACAGCATCACGCAAATGAATGTAATCATCAACTCGAAGTTTATTTTGGTTTATTCGGATGTAGAGCAGGTGTTCACTTTCAATCTTGGCGTACATATCAACAATAAATTGATGGAAGAGTTGTCCGCTTTTCAGAATAAGGTTCGGTGATCCTGGTCTAATCATTATTCTGTAGACATAAAAATCCATAGCTGATAACTTTTTATTCGTGGCTGCGCCACTGATTGGATCAGTTTGCCTCAGATTAAAGTGGTACCCATCCTCACCCTCCCAAAATATTAATGGGTACTGAAGGGCATCGTACGATCTGTGTGTTTCTGAAATTCGTTGCAAAACATCACTCCGTCTATGAATGATTATGTCACGTTTCTCGAATTCTTGTCCTGTCATTACAATGGCCACTTCGTCAATGGTCGGAGCATTAAAACGACGTTCATGTTCGCCTACTGGTCTCTTGTCTGCTGATATGACAACCTTATATTCATCCGTTGGCATTCGATCCAGGGCGGTCTTAAACATATTTACTAAGTTATTATGCTCTTGCAACAACCTCTGTAGAGCTATAACAATCTCCCTTCTGATGCTGGGGATAATTTTACAACGTTGATCGGCTTGTTGTCGTTCGTCTCCCATAAAATAGATTTGTAAGAATTTTGGATTCTTATTAGTGAAGGGGAGAATTGATCCAAGTTGATGATAAATTAGACCTTGCACTTTGAATGTTGGTATGAAACCAGTTTCTTTTACTGTTGCCATTGTACCGAAAGAAGTCATTTGGGAGCATGAATTGTACTTCCTAATGTTTTTCAGGAAGTGTTTAGATTCTCGAGTCGTTCCTGACGTGTACGAAAGAAGTGGTTCGGGAGGAGGATTTAGAGTGGCTAGCTTAATTTTCCCGTTAGAGCAACATATTCCAGGCGACTCCGATCTGAATTTTTTGACTAGACAGTGATGGCATACAACATCCATTTTTCCAATTGTTACTTTGGGGTGTATTCCATAATCGTAAGTGTGATCGTACTGAAATGCCTTTAATTTCAAATCAGACTGCCTAAATGTTTGCCTAGATTGGAAAAGTCGCGTACGTTCGATTTCAAGCCGATCTAGACGCTGCTGAGGTGTTTCAGCAGCCCTGAGCTCAGCGTGCCTTCTTTCGTCCTGTTCAAGCCGGTCTTGACTCTGCTGAGGTGTTTCAGCAGCCCTGAACTCAGCATGCCTTCTTTCATCCTGTTCAAGCCGATATTGACGCTGCTCAGATGGTTCAGCAGCCCTAGTCTGAGATTGCCTTATTTGCTAATCTTCAAGCCGGTCTTTACGCTGCTGAGGTGTTTCAGCAGCCCTGAACTCAGCATGCCTTCTTTCGTCCTGTTCAAGCCGATATTGACGCTGCTCAGATGGTTCAGCAGCCCTAGTCTGAGATTGCCTTATTTGCTGATCTTCAAGCCGGTCTTGACGCTGCTGAGGTGTTTCAGCAGCCCTGAACTCAGCATGCCTTCTTTCATCCTGTTCAAGCCGATATTGACGCTGCTCAGATGGTTCAGCAGCCCTAGTCTGAGATTGCCTTATTTGCTGATCTTCAAGCCGGTCTTGACGCTGCTGAGGTGTTTCAGCAGCCTTGAACTCAGCATGCCTTCTTTCATCCTGTTCAAGCCGATATTGACGCTGCTCAGATGGTTCAGCAGCCCTAGCCTGAGACTGCCTTATTTGCTGATCTTCAAGCCGGTCTTGACGCTGCTGATGTGTTTCAGCAGCCCTGAGTTCAGCGTGCCTTCTTTCGTCCTGTTGAAGCCGGTCTTGACGCTGCTCAGGTGTTTCAGCAGCCCTTAATAATCTAACTTTCTTGGTTTGTTGGCTGATTTTCCCAATAGATTGTCGCTTTTTGGGAGGCATTTTGAAATAGTAAAAAAAAAGAAACCGCAATTTGAAGTGGAAAGCTGTTGGTGATTGTTACTATAAAATCGCAGTCAAGGAAGATTTTATGTTGTGTTATTTAAAAGTAGTACGAACGGAGCATATTATGGGTCATTGGCCCCTAATGACTACTATTGCATTGAACACATGAAATATAGACATTAATAGAAAAAGTCATTTATAAGAATCATAGTTCGTGCAAGAATATGTGTTGGTGATTATAACTATAGTAAAGGGCGTAACATGTGGGTCACTTGCCTTAATGATGAATATGATAATGAAGACGACTACTGAATGGGTAATCAAACTTACACTCTAACAGAAATACATATTTTTAAATCACAGGCGAGTAAGACTGTGGTGTTGCTTAGTAGTATAGTGGACGTAAGATTTTGGTCATTTGCTCTTTTGATAAGGATGATAATGGAAACTACTGTTGAATTCACACGTCAAACTAACAAACTACCGTAATAGAAAGAAATATTTCAAAATTCACAGGAGAGGAAGACTTATTGTGTGTGGTGATTAGTGGTATAATGGGCGTAACATCTAGGTCATTTGCTCTTTTGATAAGGATGATAATGAAGCCGACTACTACTGAACGGGTATATGAAACTTACACACTAATATAAAAATATTTTTAAAAAATCACAGGCGAGGAAGACAATTTGGTGTTGCCTAGTAGTATAATGGACGTAATATCTAGGTCATTCGCCCCTTTGATAAGGATGATAATGAAAACTACTGTTGAATTGACACGGCAAACTTACATACTACTGTGATAGAAAGAAATATTTCAATATTCACGGGCGAGGAAGGCTGTATTGTTGCTTAGTAGTATAATGGACGTAACATCTAGGTCATTTGCTCTTTTGATAAGGATGATAATGAAAACTACTGTTGAATTCACACGTCAAACTTACAAACTACCGTAATAGAAAGAAATATTTCAAAATTCACAGGCGAGGAAGACTTATTGTGTGTGGTGATTAGTGGTATAATGGGCGTAACATCTAGGTCATTTATGATAAGGATGATAAGGAGAACTACTATTGAATTGACACTTCAAACTTACAATGTACTGTAATAAAAATAAAGATTTTAAAAATCACCGTCGAGAAAGACTTAATGCGGTGGTGATTAGTGGTATAATGCTCGTAACATCTAGGTCATTTGCCCTTATGATAATAATAAGGCAATGCAAAAAAGACTACTAAACGAACATGGTATAATTTTAAAACTGATACAGGTAATTCGGATTCCTACCATCGATGTCTTCCTAAGTCTCAACCTTATTTTCCTGCTTAGGCCTATACACGATGCTTCTAGTGTAAGAGCATATGGCGTACTGCTCGGGTCCAAGCTGCACAAAGCTGAGAGGATCCCAGATGATGAAATATGATGACACACGTTCGGGGTTTCCCGTCCTATTTACATTGGCCGGGGAGTCACTCAGTATTTCGCAACACCAAAGTGGCTAGAGCAACGGCCCTGTGCTAGCGTCAGCATAGACAGCAGATTACACGGCGGGCTCTAAACAGTCCTCCCTTGTTACCTCGCGATGAATCAGCAAGCTATTCTCACAACTGGCCCCTCCAGGGACTCACAACTTGTGGCACGTAGGTTGGCGACCACGGACCCCAGCTGAGTCCGGCATAGCTTCTACTTCCTGGTGCCAGGCTCCTTTCAGTTCTCTTTCCTGTCGGCCTCCCTTGGTCAAATCTTGTTCTCTTCCGACCCCGACGGTATTCGGGTATCCGAGGCCTAGGGATTCTTTCACTTTCCCGCCTTAATTGGCCCTTGCCTCATCTTTCCTGATACCCTCATTCTCCGAGGGATCAGCCTTCTTTTTCTTTTCATAATATATCCTGTCTTCTGCTCAAGGCCCTCAAGGAGGCAGGGTGTGTGTAGCTCCACCACTTCTGGTGCACCCTGGATAGTGCTAAACCCACAAGGGCTCATGGCCGGTGAGTTCGGGAGCTGGCAACCCCGAGGGATTCCTGAGCTGGGTCCGGTTTTACCCCTTTTTCCACTGCCTTTAGGGTGGACCCTCTCCTCTTTCCCATTGTTATCTACCTATCGTGGCTCTCCTTCCTTCCAAGTCCCTCAATTCTCATTTATCCAGGGTTAAGAGCATTTCCTCTCCTCCTGTCTTTTATTTCCCTTATTCCTTTCTTTTGTCCTTATCTTCTTCTAGCCCATAAGTTTTGTAGTTAGTTTTAGTTTCATTAGGGGCCGATAACCCCGATGTTAGACCCCTTAAAACAACAATTATCATCATCATTATCACAACTGGCATTGTGCAATTGGGTTACTGTGGTATTTAAAACTTCCTGTTAAGTCCCTCACTCTTTTGTACTGTCTGAAATTTAAAGTGGACGGTGTTACCCTCAGGTTCCAAAAGGTAAGTATGTAAAATTTGGTTGAGATGGGTGAAATGGTGTAGATTTTTGCCAAAGGGCCTAAATGCAGGTAATGGAGTGGTCTGTCCGAAATTTCAAGTAGACAGTGTTACTCGTCGGGTTCCAAAGGGTAAGTATGTAAAATTTGGTTGAGATGGGTGAAACGGTGTAGATTTGTGCCAAAGGGCCTAAATGTAGGGAATAGAGTGGTCTGTCCCAAATTTAAAGTGAACAGTGTTTCTTGTCGGGTTCCAAAGGGTAAGTATGTAAAATATGGGTCAGATCGGTGTAGATTTGTGCCAAAGGGCCTAAATGTAGGGAATGGAGCGGTCTGTCCGCAATTTCAAGCAGATAGTGTTAGTCGCAGGATTCCAAAGGGTAAGTATACAAATTTTGGTTGAGATCAGTGAAACGGTGTAGATTTGGGCCAAAGGGCCTAAATGCAGGGAATGGAGTGGTCTGTCCGCAATTTCAAGCAGACAGTGTTACTCGCAGGGTACCAAAGGGTAAGTATACGAATTTTGGTTCTGATCGATGCAACGGTGTAGATTTGTGCCAAAGGGCCTAAATGCACGGAATGGAGTGGTCTGTCCGCAATTTCAAGCAGACAGTGTTGCTCACAGGGTAGCAAAGGGTAAGAATACGAATTTTGGTTCTGATCGGTGAAACGATGTAGATTTGGACCAAAGGGCTTAAATGCAGGGAATGGGGCGGTCTGTTCGAAATTTTAAGTGGACAGTGTTACTCGCAAGGTTCCAAAGGGTAAGTATACAAATTTTAATTCAGATCGGTGAAACGGTGTAGATTTGTGCAAAAGGGCCTAAATGCAGGGACTGGGGTGGTCTGTCCGAAATTTAAAGTTGACAAGGTTACCCGCAGGGTTCCAAAAGGTAAGTATAAAAATTTTGGTTCAGATCGGTGAAATGGTGTAGATTTGTATACATAACAGACAAACAGACAAACAAACTTTGTGCTTTATATATATTCACAAGTGAGGGATTGACATTCCCATAATTACAATTGGTTTTCCTAAGGTTGACTTAGAAGGTCCTACTAAAGTTAGGACATGTCGCATATGTGGCAACTCTGTCGAAAATTATGAAAGCTTTCAATATTGATACATTACCAGACTTCCACGTTATGTCAATTGTTGTTTTAATTACTGGTCAGAAATAATATGTTATTGTTAAACACGATGGATAGTACACGCCGTGGCCTGATCAATTTAAGATTTATTTGAATCCAATTTATTCATTGAGTTATTGAAATCCAATGCGTGTATTAAATTGTGTTAACAATTATAATTGTGATTTACAGGCCACACTTATGGATTATCGCCCTTTTTCGTTCGATTTAATATATTTTCTTCCTCACAAATATATTTTTAAGACTTGTTGCCTGTTGCCAAAGAAATTAAACATGAGAAACATAAACAGTGAATCTCATGCAGATTAAATATGAACGGGGAATCAGCAGAGTAAGCATGAACGATGATTGTGCCAATCGAATAAATGTAAATATGAACAATAGATTACGGCATCATAAATGGAAATAGGATTAGTGATTATTGCAAAAATATGAGTTTCATCAAGGACAGTTTAACATTGCCGCTTAATGTAAATCATCGTCAACAGGACCGCCGACTGCAGCCGCTTTTATTAAAATATTTATTTATTTATTCTAGTGCAAAGTCTTTTGGTTCAATACTCAGATTGTTTAAAGTTACCCATCATTATATAGAACTCTGAACAAGTAAATGATGACTATTATTTCTTCTTTCGTAGAGTGCACTAATTACAATTTTTGATATACTTTTTTTCTTGCCTTCAATAATTTCGTTTTCGCTAGGGATGTGCGAGTGTTTGTTTCTTTTTGTCTATTTTATGAATAAAGATGTGAAACCTATTTTCTTTCAATACCTCTCATTTCTGGGTGTTGTTGCTTGACATTACTTACCATAAATCCTTACGTGGGACATGGAGGCAGTGTTGAGTATATATATGACGGCATAACACAGAACGCCCTGAGATGAAATTTCGTGGTAGCACTGTCTTTATGTCACCTCGCTGTGTGCCGCCTGTTCATTCAAAGTGAACAGACGGGCACAGCATATATATCATAATCACAAGCAATTTATTTCAGGTCATTTTTTACATACTTCAGTAATTGGAATGATTTTGTATTGTTAAGAAGGCAACAACACAAAGCTCTCTTTACTACTAAAGCTCACGATGTCAACCTTGAACAGACGCGGCCGTCCCGCACCAACCCTCCAACACAAAGCTCTCTTTACTACCAAAGCTCACGATGTAAACCTTGAACAGACGCGGCCGTCCCACACCAACCCTCCAACACAAAGCTCTCTTTACTACCAAAGCTCACGATGTGAACCTTGAACAGACGAGGCCGTCCCACACCAACCCTCCAACACAAAGCTCTCTTTACTACCAAAGCTCACGATGTGAACCTTGAACAGACGCGGCCGTCCCACACCAACCCTCCAACACAAAGCTCTCTTTACTACCAAAGCTCACGATGTGAACCTTGAACAGACTAGGCCGTCCCACACCAACCCTCCAACACAAAGCTCTCTTTACTACCAAAGCTCACGATGTGAACCTTGAACAGACGAGGCCGCCCACAACAACCCTCCAACACAAAGCTTTCTTTACTACCAAAGCTCACGATGTGAACCTTGAACAGACGAGGCCGTCCCACACCAATCTTCCAACACAAAGCTCTCTTTACCACCAAAGCTCACGTTGTGAACCTTGAACAGACGAGGCCGCCCACACCAACCCTCCAACACAAAGCTTTCTTTACTACCAAAGCTCACGATGTGAACCTTGAACAGACGCGTCCCTCCAACACAAAGCTCTCTTTACTACCAAAGCTTACGATGTGAACCTTGAACAGACGAGGCCGCCCAACACCAACCCTCCAACACAAAGCTCTCTTTACTACCAAAGCTCACGATGTGAACCTTGAACGGACGCGGCCCTCCAACACAAAGCTCTCTTTACTACCAAAGCTCACGCTGTGAACCTTGAACAGACGCGGCCGTCCACCACCAACCCTCCAACACAAAGCTCTCTTACTACCAAAGCCCACGGTGTCAACCTTGAACAGACTCGGCCATCTAACACCAACCCCCCAACACAAAGCTCTCTTACTACCAAAGCTCACGATGTCAACATTGAACAGACGAGGCCGCCCAACACCAACCCTCCAACACAAAGCTCTCTTTACTACCGAAGCTCACGATGTCAACCTTGAACAGACGCGGCCGTCCAACACCAATCCTACAACGAGCGAAAAAATCTTAATAAAAGTTCTGTGAAATATGTGTTAAGTCACCCAAAAAAGAAATATTTATTAAATCTACAGAGTTGGAAGGTTGGAAATCACAAAACAATCGTCCTCCACCAGCAAATTTTCAATGTTTGGTTATTACTGCTGAGATTCACTTAGGTGATAAGCGTGCATAATAGAAGTAACTTAAATGTCTAAGAGTGTTTTGAAAATTGATGGATATCAAATTCATCGGAACGTGATCAAGTCACTCTGGCAACGATTGAGGTTATATTGTGATACATAGTCCCAATATATTACAACTATGAACAAAAATAAGCAGCATTTGTGCACAAACACTATGTTAATGAAGTGAAGTGTATTGTCTTCACACTGCTAATACTACTAACACTGTGTTAATGAAGTGAAGTGTATTGTCTTCACGCTGCTAATACTACTAACACTGTGTTAATGAAGTGAAGTGTATTGTCTTCGCGCTGCTAATACTACTAACACTGTGTTAATGAAGTGAAGTGTATTGTCTTCGCGGTGCTAATACTACTAACACTGTGTTAAGGAAGTGAAGTGTATTGTCTTCACGCTGCTAATACTACTAACACTGTGTTAATGAAGTGAAGTGTATTGTCCTCACGCTGCTAATACTACTAACACTGTGTTAAGGAAGTGAAGTGTATTGTCTTCACGCTGCTAATACTACTAACACTGTGTTATGAAGTGAAGTGTATTGTCTTCGCGCTGCTAATACTACTAACAGTGTGTTAATGAAGTGAAGTGTATTGTCTTCACGCTGCTAATACTACTAACACTATGTTAATGAAGTGAAGTGTATTGTCTTCACGCTGCTAATACTACTAAGACTGTGTTAATGAAGTGAAGTGTATTGTCTTCACGCTGCAAATACTACTAACACTGTGTTAATGAAGTGAAGTGTATTGTCTTCACGCTGCTAATACTACTAACACTGTGTTAATGAAGTGAAGTATATTGTCTTCACACTGCTAATACTACTAACACTGTGTTAATGAAGTGAAGTGTAATGTCTTCACACTGCTAAAACTACTAACACTGTGTTAATGAAGTGAAGTGTATTGTCTTCGCGCTGCTAATACTACTAACACTGTGTTAATGAAGTGAAGTGTATTGTCTTCACACTGCTAATACTACTAACACTGTGTTAATGAAGTGAAGTGTATTGTCCTCACGGTGCTAATACTACTAACACTGTGTTAAGGAAGTGAAGTGTATTGTCTTCGCGCTGCTAATACTACTAACACTGTGTTAATGAAGTGAAGTGTATTGTCTTCACGCTGCTAATACTACTAACACTGTGTTAATGAAGTGAAGTGTATTGTCTTCGCGGTGCTAATACTACTAACACTGAGTTAATGAAGTGAAGTGTATTGTCTTCACGCTGCTAATACTACTAACACTGTGTTAATGAAGTGAAGTGTATTGTCTTCGCGCTGCTAATACTACTAACACTGTGTTAATGAAGTGAAGTGTATTGTCTTCGCGCTGCTAATACTACTAACACTGTGTTAATGAAGTGAAGTGTATTGTCCTCACACTGCTAATACTACTAACACTGTGTTAAGGAAGTGAAGTGTATTGTCTTCACGCTGCTAATACTACTAACACTGTGTTAAGGAAGTGAAGTGTATTGTCCTCACGCTGCTAATACTACTAATACTGTGTTAATGAAGTGAAGTGTATTGTCTTCACATTGCTAATACTACTAACACTGTGTTAATGAAGTGAAGTGTATTGTCCTCACGCTGCTAATACTACTAACACTGTGTTAAGGAAGTGAAGTGTATTGTCCTCACACTGCTAATACTACTAACACTGTGTTAAGGAAGTGAAGTGTATTGTCTTCACGCTGCTAATACTACTAACACTGTGTTAAGGAAGTGAAGTGTATTGTCCTCACGCTGCTAATACTACTAACACTGTGTTAATGAAGTGAAGTGTATTGTCTTCACACTGCTAATACTACTAACACTGTGTTAATGAAGTGAAGTGTATTGTCTTCACGCTGCAAATACTACTAACACTATGTTAATGAAGTGAAGTGTATTGTCTTCACGCTGCTAATACTACTAACACTGTGTTAATGAAGTGAAGTGTATTGTCTTCGCGCTGCTAATACTACTAACACTGTGTTAATGAAGTGAAGTGTATTGTCTTCGCGCTGCTAATACTACTAACACTGTGTTAATGAAGTGAAGTGTATTGTCTTCGCGCTGCTAATACTACTAACACTATGTTAATGAAGTGAAGTGTATTGTCTTCACACTGCTAATACTACTAACACTATGTTAAGGAAGTGAAGTGTATTGTCCTCACGCTGCTAATACTACTAACACTGTGTTAATGAAGTGAAGTGTATTGTCTTCGCGCTGCTAATACTACTAACACTGTGTTAATGAAGTGAAGTGTATTGTCCTCACACTGCTAATACTACTAACACTGTGTTAAGGAAGTGAAGTGTATTGTCTTCACGCTGCTAATACTACTAACACTGTGTTAAGGAAGTGAAGTGTATTGTCCTCACGCTGCTAATACTACTAACACTGTGTTAATGAAGTGAAGTGTATTGTCTTCACACTGCTAATACTACTAACACTGTGTTAATGAAGTGAAGTGTATTGTCCTCACGCTGCTAATACTACTAACACTGTGTTAAGGAAGTGAAGTGTATTGTCCTCACACTGCTAATACTACTAACACTGTGTTAAGGAAGTGAAGTGTATTGTCCTCACACTGCTAATACTACTAACACTGTGTTAAGGAAGTGAAGTGTATTGTCCTCACGGTGCTAATACTACTAACACTGTGTTAATGAAGTGAAGTGTATTGTCTTCACACTGCTAATACTACTAACACTGTGTTAATGAAGTGAAGTGTATTGTCCTCACGCTGCTAATACTACTAACACTGTGTTAAGGAAGTGAAGTGTATTGTCCTCACGCTGCTAATACTACTAACACTGTGTTAATGAAGTGAAGTGTATTGTCTTCACACTGCTAATACTACTAACACTGTGTTAATGAAGTGAAGTGTATTGTCTTCACACTGCTAATACTGCTTAAACTGTGTTAATGAAGTGAAGTGTATTGTATTCACGCTGCTAATACTACTTAAACTGTGATAATGAAGTGAAGTGGAAACGTATTCTGCTAATACTAACTCTGTGTCCATGGAGTGAAGTGTAAACTTACCTAAACGTGTATTATCTTCGACACCAGTCACAGGGGATCAATCCAGCACATCTGCGCCAGTTCTAAGCCTGAGTGAATGGCTAAAGGCAGAGTCTCAGTGGATGCACCAATCCCGGGTAGGTGTGACCGTTGAATACTAAGAAATGCTTGAGTAGGTACGGCTGCCTAATTGCATAACCAGGAATTTCTACTCCTTTTGAGGAGATGGGTTAGGGCGAGCATCCGGCGATCTAATGCAGGATTTTCTCGGCTAAGGTATCGTAACCCTTAGAGCAGGTGGTCGTGTTCACCAACTGGCATAACAAAGAATCAGATCAAGCATATATTGATAGACAGGAGACATGTCTCTGATATTCTGCAGGTGGATAGTTGACAAGGTGAAGACTGGGATTCAGACCACTGTTTGGATCATATAATGTGCAGACAAAGGATAGCCATATACGGAGTAAAACGAGCGGATAGATACAGCAAAGGTATAATAGTGGTAGGCTCAAATATATAACAGTACAACACCTATTAAAACATTTAGAATGCAGTATTAACCATTCACTTGGTGTGTAGGATTTATGAGACAGGTGAGGTACCCCCTGATTTCAAGAAGAATGTAATCATCCCTATACCAAAGAAAGTGGGAGCTGACAGATGTGAAGATTACCGTACAATCAGCTTGATTACTCATGCTTCAAAGATCCTTTCTAGAATAATTTACAAGAGGATTGAGAGCCAGATAGATACGGAGTTGGGTGAAGACCAGTTTGGTTTCAGGAGAAATGTAGGAACAAGGGAAGCTGTACTAAGTCTTAGGCTGATTTTGGAAGGTAGAATAAGGAAAGATAAGAGAACGTTCATGGCTTTTGTAGACATAGAAAAGGCTTTTGATAACGTTGATTGGACTAAATTGTTTGACATTTTGAAATCGATTGGAATAAAGTACAGGGATAGGAGGGTGATATACAATCTATACAGAAACCAGACAGCAGTCATTCGAGTTGAAGGACATGAGAGAGAAGCTGGTATTCAGAAAGGTGTAAGGCAAGGCTGCAACTTATCACCCATACTTTTCAATCTTTACATTGAACAAGCAATGAAGGAAATTAGAGAAAAATTTAAAGTGGGAGTGAAGATTCAAGGAGAAATAATTTCAACTCTGAGATTTGCTGATGACATCGTCATCTTGGCCAACAAGCCTGAGGATTTGAATGAGTTTTTGAATGGTATGTATTCCGTCTTACGGAAAGAATTCATGATGAAAATTAATAAATGTAAAACAAAAATACTGGAATGCAGCCGAAATTAATCAGAAACCTCTATGGAGATCAAATTGGCAGGTGAAAAGCTGAAGGAAGTAGGAGATTTCTGTTACTTAGGAAGCAGAATAACCAGTGATGGACGAAGCAAAGAGGATATAAAAAGTAGGTTGGCTCAGGCAAGAAAAGCATTTCTACAAAAAAGGAATCTGCTGACATCGAATATAGATTTAGGTATTAGGAAGTCATTTTTGAAAGCCTTTGTCTGGAGCGTGGCGCCCTATGGAAGTGAAACTTGGACTATTGGTGCAGCAGAAAAGAGGAGAATTGAAGCATTTGAAATGTGGTGTTACAGGAGAATGATGAAGATCCGATGGGTAGATAGGGTTACAAACAAAGAGGTATTAAGACGAGTGGGAGAGGAGAGATGTTTCTGGCGACTGCTAATGAAGAGAAGAGATAGGTTGGTAGGACACATACTAAGACACCCAGGAATAGCAAGCTTAGTTATGGAAGGAAGGGTCGAGGACAAGAACTGTAGGGGTAGACCAAGGTTAGAATATGTTAAACAGATTGCCTCGGATGTAGGGTGTGGTAGCTATGTAGAGATGAAACGATTAGCTCAGGACAGGGAGGCATGGAGAGCTGCATCAAACCAGTCAAAAGACTGAAGACTCAAACAACAACAACATTAACCATAAAACAAAGCGGAAAAATAATAACATCTTGAAAAATGTGCTATGTATGATTTTTTTTCCAACAGTCTGCATGAGTTTTGAAAAAGGCATTGCCAGGATTTTAGCAAAGGATTGAACTCACTTTTCTACAAAAATTGTTCCG
This sequence comes from Meconema thalassinum, assembly GCA_946902985.2. NCBI lineage: Eukaryota > Metazoa > Arthropoda > Insecta > Orthoptera > Tettigoniidae > Meconema > Meconema thalassinum. The sequence continues at coordinate 215,109,880 of OX336388.2, read as the reverse complement.
CTCATATTGTATGCGTTTATAAAGTAACAAGTGTGTTTTCAAATACCCCTTTGCCATAAATGTTGCAACGCACATACTACATCAATGGAATATTCCGCACTATGATGTCACATGTGTCTCTTCAATCTTCATCTTGAGTGAAGTGGTTTCCATACGAAGTACACGATATGGTTTCACGGCACTATGAATTAATAGGAATTATTTTCAAAGTTCACAACAGATGAATTTTATTTCTTGCCTTCATGAAATAACATACACCTCATCCAACTTTCCATTTTAGTAAAGTAGCTTCCACGTGCACAACATTAATAAATTCAACATTGCGTATACTACATATTTTTCCTTATTCCATAAATTAGTAAAAGTTGAAATAATGTACTACATGAATGAAATTTCTCGCCTTCATAACGTTCTATGAGTGTGTTCACACATCTTTCTCAGTAAATTTGTTTTGCAAGTGGTAGATGAATATAGTAAATAGCCTCCATGATCAACTTATGACTCCTTAAAAATCCCTTCTCAGTATACTCATTACAGCACGTAGTACATGATTATGTTTTCTCACCACTATGAATAAGCAAGTGTGTTTGTAAGCGATGCTTCGTAGTAAAGCTTCTTCTACACGTACTACATGAGTATGGCCTTATACCACTATGAACCATCAGGTGTCGCTTTAAATGTTCATTGTAAGTAAATGTTTTTGCGCACGTAGAACATGAATAACTCCTCACTTTACTATGAATAAGCATACGTTTTTTAATACTATCTTCAGAGCATAGCTCTTCCCGCACGTATTACATGAATATGGTTTAATGTCACTATGAGTTACCATGTGATTTTTTAAACTAGTCTGCCATGCAAAAGTCAACCCGCACGTACTACATGAATACGGCTCCTCTCCACTATGAATTAGCAGGTGTGTCTTTAATGTTGAACTTCTAATAAAGCTCTTTTCGCATATTGTACATGGGTATGGCTTGAAGCCACTATGAACTTGCAGGTGTTGCTTTAAATTACTCATATTAGAAAATTATTTTTCGCAGGTAGAACATGAATACTTTTGCTCTCCGGTATGACCTAGCTGGTGGAGTTTGAAAGTTCCCTTTACGGTAAAGTTCTTTCCGCACATGGAACATGAGTAAGGTTCATCGGCACTAAGAGTTAACTGGTGTCCCTTCAAACTTTTCTTTACAGCATACTTGTTTCCGCACGTGGTACATGAATATGGCTTCCCACCAGGATCGGATGTTTCTATGCATATCAGCCTGAAATAATCAGTACTAATATATTACAGTAATCTTTGCATTATGTAGAAGATGAAGCGATCAACTAGCTGTTGGAACATTTAATTGGTTACAATGATACTTTCCTTAACAAATGCCTGGAACTGAGGTCACTTCTACTCTTGAAAGAAGTGTTTAATCTTACAGTTACATAATATACATATACATTTTCATTTCATAGAATTTGGAGTAATAGTCTTATATTGAATAAAGGTCGCGTCCAGTCTGTGCATGGGGAAGGATATAGCTGTTTCTGGTCCTTCATCTGCTCTACAGACAGTTCGCCGAAAAATGGTTTGAGTATATTACCCCTGTATTTTTGTGCATTAATTGTGCCTTGAAAAAGGATAGGCCCTATAATTATTTATCCATTCACTGTGCATGATACTCTGACCCTTTCGTTATGTAGAGGAATTTCATATATGCGATGGGAGGTTTCTGTACTCCAATACCCGTATAAATGGAACTAAGATTCGTCCGAGAAAAATATTAACATATCCGGAGAGAAATAGCCGGAAATGTATGGATGTAGGAGGAGAACATTTCCAACATCTCCTGTCATAAGAAGGTAGTAGCAGCTTATTTTATTAATTCTTATTTTCTTGAATGTAATTGTTATCTCATGTCATGAAGTGAGCGAAGTGATATGCTATGCCTAGCGGGAGGGGGGGGGGAGGTGAGGGGTCAGTTCTTTACGGAACCCGGGTGCGTGACGTTTGAGAATGGAGGCAGTACGAGGACACACAGATTTCTACCGTTTGGTACATTTGGAGTCCAACCTCCCTTGGCCAACCCCCTAAACTTGCGAGAGATGCACATCCTGAAGCCGAAATGGCGACCAGGACGGCGGATCTAGGTGTAAACGTTCAGATATAAAACTAGTGAATATGCCACTGTTAGATATATGCAAGATTTATGATCGACGTATGGCGCAATAAATTGTATCTTATTGCAAACCTTTTGAAGCAGGTTGTGCTGTTTGTTTGAAACTATTTTGCGCTATCGAGACCGTTGTAGTGGCACGCCAAAGTGACCACTGCAAAAGGATTAAACGAGCTAAGTCTACTAACTAAATTTGAATTTACCGCCACAAGTTAGGGTGGCAATCGTGTGCCCGTCAACAGTAAAATGTGAGCATGTGCCTACAGAACTGAGGATCTTCAGCAATGAACTGGCCCAGGAAGAGATCGTGATATAAAGTTGTGCTCCCGAGCGAGAGAAAGCCGCTGCAAAGTGAACCCTTTTCGCCTATTTTCAATTACCCCCCCCCTTACGCTTCTATCTCATGTGTCAATTATTTGAATTATTCTCTCTTCTTCTCGGTTATTACTGGCCAGAACAACTAAGCAGATCAGCGGACATTTCTGTAATAACCGATCGGGTTGTTTCTATACCGAATCGTGATTAGTGGTCCCTATCTTTATTGTATCTATGCTACTCCGGTACCAGGGACAACTCCTTGTTTGTCTCTGGGCTGTTCTTCTCTTTTTCGAATGTAGAGTGAACGAAATTTTTTAGAGCTACCCCTCTCATTTTCGGGATGCCTTGGTCCATGTTTCCTTTTTAATAATATTTATCATTTTTATTTGAGAAATGCTGGTGCCTGACTTTGATGTGATTAGATATTTCTTCCTTTTATCTTTATTATGTGAGATTTGCTTCACATCCATGTCATCAAGTTAAGGTCACGAAATAGTTTTTTCTTTTGCATGTATCTTCCTGCGGAATACTATGTTGTTTTGCCATGTATATTCACCGTGTGTATGTTTGTTTCACTTGAGTGCTGTCTATTTCCCCCTTTTCATGTACCGTTTGTATTATTGTGAGTGTTACGCCTTTATGGGTTATTGTGCGGTTTTCTTCATCCCGAGGCCAATTGGTCCTACATTGAAGCAACGCGCTTGTTTGCAAGTCTGTTCGCTCAGGGACGCAATTATGACCCGTGACTTCACCGATCTCTATCATTCAGGCAATGGACCTGTGGACATAGGGTTTGGTTGGGACCTCCCTATTACACCCTGGTCCAAATGTGATATCTGTAACTGGTGGCCACAACTACGATCTTCTTGGATTTATTTTCCCCAAGTAAGGCCTATGTCGTAACCCGCATCATATACATTCAGTACCTATGATTACGATTTATTCCCGTAAGTCATTGTGTTTATCTAATTGTCCCCTTTGTGTAACGTATCTCCGTTCGCTGCACTCGCCTTTAATTCTACTTCCTTGGTACTGTAACTTACCTTGATGGATTTTACATATACTGTACATTATCCTTCAGGTATTTATTTTAATTGTCGATTGTTCTGTCGTCACATATTTTGTTCAGTCACGTCCGTCCTACGAGTATTTACTCTATTCATTTTTGACCCTCCTAAACCCTCTCTTTTTCTGTATCCTCTAGGCTATTCGGAATACCGTACACTTCTTTGTCGGTATGTTCCTTTTCCTGACTCTCGTGTCTATCCTCTTGATCTTTTATTTCCGAACATAATTTTGCACCGTGGGTGCATGCTAATTCCCTAGCGTACCTCTCTCTCGCTTATGTCAATGACATAAACTTCACGCACATTCATTCTACTTACAGTAACTACATGGAGATTAATAACATATGGTCCTTTTCAGAAAAGAACCTGCGTATAATCTATAAGTTACGGTACCAATAGTGGAAAATATACCCCTTTGAACAATCTCCATCACAACTAAAACGGAACATTACGCGCAAGAATATACAACTTTCATTATCCTTCACACTTCCCCCCGCGAGATTGTATATTTCTGTACCGATTCACAACAGCTAAATTTAAGAAATGTTCTAAGCTCGGATTCTACCTTTTATAAAAAAAACAAGCCACAGAAAACAGTGTCATTAGATAATGAATAGTTCATTATGCGAGCCTTCTCTTCGATCGCTTCAATAATAGTACGATATTGAAGTTTAAACCTGTCCCCAGATTGAATTATTGAAAACAATTGAACAACTTTAAATATTTGTATAGTAGGCTCTGAAAAAAGATACGTTGTGCCACATTTCACTGCTGTTAGAAGATTAGAGTGTCAGAATAGGCATTTTAAATATTAATATTTCGCGTAGCCGCCACGTTGTTTTGGTGTTTAACAGGATCTTGAATGGCACGTTTATCAGGCTTTTGAATTTCACATATGTACTTCTTAAACAGTCGTCTATTAACAGACATGATGTCACTTTGATTTCTTTAATTGTTTCGGAGATATTTAGAACAGGCAAAATATTTCGCATGGCCACCATTTTGGATTGTTTTATACGTAAATTTTAAAATTATATTCCACCAGATGACAATTATATTAATGGTTCATTTTAAAATTCGTACAGCCGCCATTTTCTTCTAATAATTAGAATTGAATAAAACACTAATAAATGAAGCCTTTACCGTGGGAATTTTCACAGAGCTCGAATAATGAAATTGCTACAAACGTCCTCTCAAAAGCACGAGGCCGCCAGGTTGGTTTTGTGTTTATCATATCACTGACAAATAAGAGTACAGTTCTTTTAGCGGTCTGTTTTAAGAAAAGAAATATCAATTTGATTGCCGTAAAAGATTCGTAGATATTTCAAACCAGTAAAATATTTCGCAAGACCGCCATGTTGGATTGTTTTTCATCTTTAGAGTTATATACAAGTAGATGAAAATTATGTTGTTGGTTCATTATGAAAATTCTATTTCAATCGTTTGATTAGGATACAAGAAGTAAAATTAAAACTTGGCACTCCCCTTCTTGATTGTATCAAAACAATTGCATTAAATTGAACGCCGGTATATTAAGCCTGGAATACAAATTTCCCGTGGCTATCATATTCTTCAATATCACTTAGATTGGCGTATCCTCTATCAACATACAAAATTGCACGCTAATGGCGGTAATAATTTTTGAATGTCAGTGAAGTATTTCACGCAGCTGCCATCTTGGATTGCTGAAAGTTATTAACATTTCAAAGGCACGGCCGAGGTCGGACGTGGTAGTTAAACCGAGTTTCCCTTGAATCGCTCCAGCCATTACCGAGATTTTATTAGCAGGGCCAACACAATTACTTGCCCGGACTAAGGAATATCCATTTGCATGATGAAAATAGGCTAAAATACCAAAATACCAACTTAAGCACCACATTTCTAATTACAATGATATGCAAAATATTTCATTACAAGCAGCTTATTTCATCCACCAAAGCAGACAATCTCCACAGACATTCCTAAAATACAGTATGAACCCTCTGCGGGAGGCTCAGAGTAGTGGATGTTCCTTACAAAACTCATTCATAATTTTATCAGTGGACATCTCCCAAGAGGGTTTCCCTCAAGACAGAAATACACATTAACACTAAATGTGACATCATCGTGGCTTCTACACTTGCATCAGACATACCTTTAGGGGCAGATGACCTCGCTGTTCCACCCCTTAAAACCTCAATAACTAACTAACACACCTTGTTCCATCTTCTGGGGGCCATTACCAACTCAAATTAGCAACCCTGGCCACTGCAGCTCCAGATGTGTTTTATTTATTGCTCTTTTAACAACGGCAGCGATGTTCCACAGCGCACAAGGTCTTTTCAACTGTCAACAAGGCGCACACATTGTTGCCAACATGTGGAACAGAAAATACACCATACTAATTAATGATTATTGGTGCGCGTCTACCTCACTGTGCGTGACAAAAACCAGGGGTGTATAAATGGTTGGGCCGGGCTACCTAACAATTTTCATTGGTCTAGGCGAAAGTCATTGGTCTACAGTTAACACATTTTACAGTAGCACCGTAAACGCACGGTTGGCAATGCTGTATTTGACGATAATTCACGCGCATAATGGCGGACACAGCTGGAATATTACTGTATGAGTTGTGATCTAAAAAGGGGATGGCGGGCAGGTTATGGTCAGCATCTATTACTACATCACTTCCTAATTTATTTTTCATTATTTGAAAAGGTATTTGAGCTAATTTTAGTACCTTGGAGAATGTTATCGTACAGTGATGTCTCATTCAGTGTTGCAATTAGACTGCCCGTGACGTTTATTAAATACTCCCAGACAGTGAGAACTCTACATGAGAATGGAGAATTTGTGGGCTGCTAAATTGAAAGTTAATATAATTTTCCTCTTAAATACAATAAGAAGCATATCTGACGTTGCAAACCAAACTTATTCCTATCCAAAACTTTCAGTAAGTTGTGCGAACATAAAAGAGAAAGAACGTGCGTACACTTACTCATTTAAATGGTTTCCACTTGCTTCACTTTTTCTATCCTGGGTTCCCTCTTCCTTATCCTAGGATAAGATGGAACAATTTATTTCTTTATCACCTCATAATTTGTACACAAATATCGATGATGAAGATGATGATGATGATAATAATTGTCGTTTTAAGGGGCCTAACATCTAGGTTATCGGCCCCTGATGGTTTGGGTGATCGTGAAGATGAAAATGAAATGCAAACTTAAAAACTAAAACTAACTACTAACCTACATACTAGAAGAAGAAACGGAAAACTAAAGGAGAAAAAGTCAAATAAGGGCAGGAGGGGAAAAAGCCCTAAACCCCCGAAGAAAGCGGATTGAAGGACTTATAAGGAAGGAGAGCCATAAAAGGCAGATAAAAAAGTGAAAGAGGAAGGGGTGCTCCCCACAGGTAAGGGACAAAAGGGGAAAACCGGACCCAGCTCTGGAATCCTTCGGGGTCGCCAACTCCCGAACTCACCAGCCGTGAGCCCCTGAGGGTGTAGCATTATCTAGGGTGCACCAAAAGTCGTGGGGCTACATACACCCGGCCTCCTTGAGGGCCTTGAGCAGAAGGCAGGAGATAACATGAAAAGAAAAAGAAGGCTGACCCCTCCCAGAAAGAGGTATCAGAAAAGATGAGACAAGAGCCAATTAAGGCGGGAAATGAAGAGACTCCCTAGGCGTCGAATACCCTAATATCGTTGGGGTCGGAAGAGAACAAGAGTTGACCAAGTGAGGTCGACAGGAAAGACGACGGAGAGGAGCCCGGCACAAGTAAGTGGAAGCAATGCCGGACTCGACCGGGGTCCCGTGGTCGCCAACCCACGTCCCTCTAAATGTGAGCCCCTGGGGGAACACAAATATCAACTATGTAATTATACAGAACAGTTGAAGTGTGTGAGGAGCAGATGACCTCGCTGTTCCGCCCCTTTAAACAACAATCACAACTCAGTTGAAGTGAAGATATATTCACGGAACAACATTCCCACTGTCCATCACATCGTAATGCTAGAGATGAACATTATACAGATAAATGATTATGTCCTCCCTGCTTCTAAAAGTTATAATACCCATCTTCTTTAGAGACCAAGTGGATCCTTGAAGGAGAGAAAATGCTGCGATCAGTGCATTAATGCAAGTATTAGCTTTAGGGATTGAGGACGCTATTTAGCTAATAACTTCACAGTATATAGGACAAGTAAAGCATTGACGAAATCAGAAATAATATGAGAAAAGAGACTTATCTAGAATCATACAGACAAAGTAATTAATAATTATACAAAATAACAAGTATAAGAGGACTTGACTCCTAACTCGTGTCATTGAGTGACTAGCAACTGGGTATAAATTAATTCGATAAGGAATATTATAAATGCATTCTTCACAAAACACTGGAATATTAAACGCTATTAAATTTACAAACGAATTCAGAGTAAGTCAGTTACGTGCCTACAGAAGGAGTCTGTGTGTCTGTGCTAGTAACTACAAGCTCATGACTACTGGTGTACGGGAGCACACAGAGTACAGTTACGTGCCTCCAGAGGGAGTCTGTGTGTCTGTGCTAGTAACTACAAGCTTATGTCTACTGGTGTACGGGAGCACACACAGTACAGTTATGTGCCTCCAGAGGGAGTGTGTGTGCCTGTGCTAGTAACTAGAAGCTTATGTCTACTGGTGCACGGGAGCTCACACAGTACAGTTATGTGCCAGTCTGTGTGTATCTACGCTAGTAACTAGAAGCTTATGTCTACTGGTGTACGGGAGCACACACAGTACAGGCCGGACGTTTGTTTTAGACGAGTGACAAATCATAATGGAAGCCAGGAGGCGAGTTACTGCAGTACCTGTGTAGTTGTCACCAGCCCCATGCAGTTTGACGATGGACAAATCTATCTCACGCTACTACTGAAGTACAGTCATTGGCAAATATAATGGCGTTATGTTTGGAACTATGTAAAGTGTTTCTTCACGTCACACAATACTTCGATGTGGACTGTACTGTTCTGTACGGTGGTGTCGTCACATGCTCAAGTGAGGAATTCCATTACATCAGACCGGTGGTGACAATTGTGAAGGGAGAGGGCGAGAAGTGACTGTGTACAGGCTCACCCGCAAGCTTCAAGGTCAAGGGCAATCGTCTAAAACAAACGTCCGGCTTGTAGTTTGCAATGGAGGAATCTTTCCTACCACATGACTTTCTGCAATATATACATCCAAGGTTGAATTTGTAAATTGAATCCAACCTTTATAGTTCCCGTCTTAGAACAGAAAAAGCTTTCACAGCTCAAACGCGCCAGGTCATGTGATCAGTCCGAGGAGACAAGAGGGTATGATCCCCACCTTTGACCATCCTTCAAATGGCTTTTAATGGTTCCCCATTTTAATCTCTAGGTAAATGCTAGGACAGTAACAACTAAGGGGCCATTCTAATTCCTTACCATATACAATTCTTATTAAAACCAAGAAGGGTGGACAAAAGAGCGAAGACTGTCGAAATCACTGCCTGAGACAGCAGAAATGGGAATATTAAGGTGTAGAAAAACACAACATAAAAACGAGCAGAAAAATGTCAGGAGACAAGGGTCTTCAGAACGTACTTGCATGTAAAGGTTTTATAGGTTTATAGGTATATATAGGTTTTAACAATCTATTTCTCCGCATGATTCTAGAAAATTCTCGTATCTCATATCTACGATTGGGATACACGAAGGGAGCCTCCTCGAAGATTGTGTACATTCTAATTCGAAGAGAATGATATACAATCGGGCGTATCCTGGGCAACGTCAGTCAACTAATGAAACACTGACGGCTGATACTTTCACACCAGAAATATCAACAGTTGAGCCCTTTTCAGTTAACAATTATCTCTGTTAATATAGAAGACATATCACCAGTCAAAGAGGAGCTTCTACAAGATCTATGCATATCCTGTGCATAAAAGAAACACACCAAAATATTGATATGCGCCGACCAAAGGTGAATGGAATGTTTGTCCGGCCAGATGTCCAGGTACCTTCGACTGCCTTTAGAGATGAAGACGATACTCTAATTCTCACGGTTGAGTTAAATAATTGCACAATCTCCTCTGTGTATAAACCACCAACATCAACTTCAAAGCAAACGTTCCGTTCAACTTTGGGAATCAGCATGAATTTAAAGAGGATGGTTATTATAGTAGAAAGTTTAGAGTTGTAGTCTTTGTGGATCTATCAGCAGCATATGATACTGTCAACCATCAAATCCTACAAGACAAGGTCTACAACCTGACGAACGGTAATGGAGACTTTAATTGCCACAGTACTTTATGGGGCTATGAATCCGATGATGATAGTGGAATAGAAATACAGGAATGAGCAGAAGTAGGCCTAAGTCTCCATACTCTCATACACGACTCTAAGCTCCCACATCTTTCAACAGACGGGGTTACAACCCTGATCTCATATTTAGTAGCAATAGCATTAGCCAGCAATGTGTGAAGTCAATGTTGTACCCGTTCGTCCTGGGGATGCGATGACCCATCTGCTATAACATCACATCCCTGGAGTTCCAGGACAGAGCGGAGTTAAATGAACCTCTAGTCAAATAAGGAATGTGTCGGAAATTCAGTTGAATTCATGAAAAAGCAGTGGGTTTCACGAGACAAAGTATCTCTAGGGTCGTTACGGGCTTAAGTTAATAAAAATAATTCAAATATAAATGGGCGCCATCAACTGAATTCCTAGCAAAACCACTTCCTTTCCGGATAAGCCTTACTCAAGACAAGGAAAGAAAAAGGAACATCACACCATCATCAGATCACAACTAAGATAAAAACAAATTTATTTTACTTTGAAAGTCAGACAGACATTTTAAATATAAATCCTACCTGAGAGTATGGTCGAATGCAAAGTTAAATTGTCATTGTCCAAAAAATCGAACCATCTCCTTTCTAATGCAAAATTATTTCAATCCACTTATCAAGAAAAATGTATAAAGTTCTCTTGGGTTCTCAGGATCACTGTATCACTATGTCTTTCGTCACTGACATTTGTGAAGCCTGAGACCTAATTCTCTTTAATTTAACATCAATGTGGATTTAATTAAGTTACTAATCTGCCTAAACATACACATATAATAATCACTCATGTTAAATATCACATAAATTATGGTTTGCATGGTATAATTTGAACGTAGAACATGTTAATCTAATGTTCCTAAACATTTACTAATTAATTTACATTATTTACATCGTCATTAATCTCTTATCTGTGAATTACAGAAAATTCAAATTCTCATTGGTCATCCTCATCATTATTATCAAATTAAATATTTCTCACATTAATTCTCACTTCAAAATTCCAAATATTCCTGTCAGAATCGTTAATTCATCACCATTACATCATTTAAATTCACATTTTAAGTTGCAATTCCTTCGAATTATCTCTCAATTAAATTTATTTAATTGCATATAAATTCATTAATCATCAGCTTCTTTAATTAATCATCACCTTCTAATTCAGTTATTCATCATCATTACAATCGTCTAATAATTCATTTCAATCAGTTTAATTAATTCAATCTTTAATTCATCCACTTATTTAATTCATCGATTTATTTCAAAATTTAATTTATCAACTTATTTAAATTTCAATCATCTGGTTATTTAGTTTTATTATTTCATCTAGTCATTCTGATTTTTATTTCATTAGGTCAGATCGTTAATATGCTTAAATCTCAGATTATTATTTCATTAATTATTATTTTCAGAAAATCTTGTATTATCAACTTCATTTATTTGTTCAATTTCCTAACAAATTGTTTAATAAGGTTTATAGAACGTTGTCTTACAGTTTTATTACTTCCAAGTTATATCTCGTATTTAATTATCATGCCAAAAATATTATTGTCTCCACGACATCACGTTGGATCTAACTATCCACAACGACATTATATTTCTTCAATATTCCAAATATCACATTTGAATATAAGAATTGCTACAAAAACTCCATAAATATTCAGCACATACAGCATGAATCTCAACAAATACGCTAGACTGGGTATGACAACCTCATGTCCGCTTCAAAATACATTATCAACGTTGCAACTATCAAATGGCAAATTCCACAAAATGCCTATCACAAACTTCTCTTAACCACGTTGCATGATCTACAAAAATATATAAATGGCTTCAAATTATTAACGCACATAATCTCCAATGACTGTAATTACTATGATCATATCTAGACAACTTCTTAAACAATTGGAAAAACATTACTTCAGTAATTTATGATCTGCTTTCAAATAGCATAAATTCTCCTTCACAAGTTTCATAATTCACATCGCAGAAAAACACCAATGTGCTATAATCTCTCACATCAAAATCTGCAATACTGATCTGCCTTAAAATAATTATGACCATTAATGATTAATCTTACAAGATTAAATTACTTTAAATCCTTCTCAAAGGTATCAAACACAATTATAAAAATCATCAAAGCATCAGCTGTGATAGCTGTTAAATCTGAAATTACTCTCAAAAGAGTATAGCAACAAAATATTGGATTGGCAAACAAGAATTACTAAATGCAATCCTGTTGACATTTATCGTTACTTTATTTAACAAAATTTCGACTGATATGTGACTAGTAGTTCCTTGTTTAATTCACTTACATCTCGTGTACATTCGGATGATAAAATGAGTACCTCAATGGCGAGTAAGATGTGTAACCACCGTGCAATCGTATAAATACGAAGGACCTCGCCCCGTCGACTTGGATGATAGTTCCCTGAACGGTTGGTAAGGTGAGTAGCCACCATACAATCGTATAAATACGAAGGACCCCACCTCGTAGGCTATATGAGTGAATGTACCAGAAAGGAATCAACAAGTTTCTAGTTGTCATATAAAAGCGACGTTCATTCACTAAAGTGAATAACTTCTTAATATCTCCAAACAATCCAATGGAAAAATCCCTACTGATGAATAATACACACTCGCTAGTATGCAATGAACTGACGAAGTAGTTTATGATAATCAATTGCAGATCACGAGTTAGAAATACTCGTTACACAAAAAAAACTATCCATGAAAAATATCCTAGCTGGAAAAATGTCTATAAGACCAAACATCTTCTTAATAAAGCCAAACAACGGTGAGAATATCGAATAATGATGCCTGCCATATCATATGGTCACTCCATATTCTAGCAAATTCGAAGTATATAAATTCAAACCATGTCTTAATAATCAAATCACTCCTATTAGAAAAATATACATGTGTGCCCAGTATTCATGAAAATAATCGAATCAGGTAGATAGAACTCTTACAATACCTTTCATTATCAGTTGTAATATAATTTCCAAGATCGTCGATTTTCCCTACCTAAAGATTTCTCGTAAGATCGGCGTGAATATCATTTCATCCATGAAATGACGATTTCCTTCGAAATCCCAAGCGAATCAGTTGTTGGACTCCTCTCGTCAGGAATCGAATCCATCGCTCTGTGGTGCCATCTTGTCTCTATTCACGTTTACTCGATCATGTTGAACCTCGAATTACCCATAGCGGATATCGTCCAACTCCTTCTCGAAAAGTTCATGGAAACAGCGGACCCCCTACTCTTCTTCTAATATACGCCACTGTTCCGATAAATGTTCAGTTTGAGAATTGTAAGTCCACTCTCAACTTACTGCAAAGTTCTATTTGAGTAAAATAAAAATTTTACTAGATAGTGTTCAAGATTACGATACACCCTGTATCTGTCTATAATTTGTAATCCATGAAAATGGCATAAGATAAAATTCTTATAAATGCACGCTGTAATGTTCATCAGAGCCTATGCTAAACATTCAGTTTACTTGGAATAGTAAAAAGTCGCTTTGAATGTATTATATAACAGCATGGTTATAAGGTTGTATGTGAAAGCCTGTGTTCGAACAACGTCGAAATGAAGCTTGAAACAAAGTCTTCATATGCGATCAGTGTGGTTTTGAAATACCCCGGCTATCTACAATTGTCTTCTCGGCTAGGTCGCCTGTATCAACGACCCGCGCGGCCTCTGTTGCTCGGTGATGCGAGAAATGTCGCCTACACTTGCCGTGACGGTTTACGTGTGTTGCGTGACCTTCAATGCCCGTCTCGCTGTGCTATAGAGCTGCTCTGTACTGCTCCTCTCATTGAGCTCAACTGAACTGCTTAGCGCTGTCTTCCAGCTTATGAGCTCCGTGCGGCACGTGGCTAATTCTCCCCACCACGGTGCTCCTACGTCACGAAGATAGTCTCGAACCCGACTCCTCTCGGCTGTTCTGTTATACAATAACTTATTTCCATAAAATTATTTCCACATATAATGCATGTTATATATACTCTTCTAAGTTGTTTTAACTTATTATAATCCCATATATATTTCAATAAAGTTTCACATCTTTATTAATAATTCTATCTTCTTACAGATTTCAATGCCTCCTTGATTCTTGACCTCCTACGTCATCTTGGCTTTCTTCTTGACGCGATCGATGCGCTATCTTGTCTGCTTGCTTTCCAAAACCTCAACTACAGCTTAATGTCAGCTGGCGTAGCCGATAGCCTAAAATAGGTATCGGGTACATCTCTCCCGTACATCTCCTATTTTTTTATCAGGATTGAGAAAAAAAAATACACTCTCAGGCATTCAATATATTATACATGTACACGATAGCTCTACAATTTCCTTTACTCAGCATGATGGTATTTCCTGATGCTAGCTGCATTAAAAGTTCCTACAACTTCATCAGTATCCATTCTGACAATCTTATAGCTATTATTCTGGTATGTTTGTTCAATACGGAACGGACCAGCGTACAATGGAGCGAATTTATGGTAGATCTTCAGCTGTAGGTTCGAAGTGACTGGCTTCCTAATCAGCACCTCATCATTTTCTTGAAATGGCTCGTGGAACCTCCTTCCTGCCTGTCTCCTGGCTCTCTTCTCCGCCTGTCTTCTGAGCCTCTCTCCTGCCATTTCGACTCTTCTTTCTTGTGTGGGTTGAGGATCTACTGGTGCCCTCACGACTCTATCCCATGGTCTATCCGGTTTCAATCCATGATGAAGCATGGACGGAATCTGTCCTGTGCTTTCATGTACTGTGGAATTCAAGCATTGGCTAATGATGGGTATCACTTCCATCCATCTATGGTGTTGCCTTGACACATATAAGCGACACAGCTTACTTATCTCCGGCATAATTCTTTCGGCGGGATTTCCCTCTGGATACCGTACAGAATTAAACACATGCCTGATTCCTAAACGTTCCATAGCAGTAGAAAATTCCATGCTAGTAAATTGCGATCCATGGTCACTCAACAAAACTTCAGGTTTCCCCATGCTCGGAATAACTGTTTTCTCAAGTCGATTTATTACGTACTTGGACGTAGCTTTCTGTATAGGGCATAGAGATACGTACTTCGAAAATACATCGACTGTTACTAAAACGAATTGATTGCCTTTCGTCGAACGAGGAATCGGACCAAAAATGTCCGTCGCGAAAAGTTCTCTTGGCTTGCTGGGTATTATTGATCTGGGAATTTCTTTCATTAACTTAGATGAGTATTTACTTCGCTGACAACTGTCACAGGTCTTTATGACGTCGCGAATCGTTTGTCCCATTTGTTTCCAAACAAAAGTTTCTTGAGCGAGAGCCAAAGTCTTGTCTACACCTACATGAGCTGCAGTTCGGTGTATCATCCAAATAACTGGTTTGACAAGCTTGGGTGGGATCACTACTCTAAGTCTAGTATGATCCTGGTCAATATATTGGCATATAACACCTCCCATAATATGATGTCTTCTAGCCTCTATCTCAGTTCTTTGAAAATCTGGATCAGTGTTATCCATCCTACGTGTCAGAAAACGGTAAATTCTTCGCAAAGGTGCATATCTCTTCTGAGTTTGCGATAACAACTTCAACTTTTCTAGAGTACCACTATCCTCTTGAATCAAATTTATATGGTTGACTATTACTTCTTCACAAGGGTTTCTGCTCAGCACATCTGCTAACAGATTTAACTTCCCCGGTCTATGTACAACAGTTGGGTTAAATTGCTGTAAGAACAGAGCCCATCTGGTGATGCGGTCACTCGCTAAGTCTGTCTTCATAATAAATTGGAGAGCTTTATGATCTGTGATCACTGTTATGTCATGTCCAAACAACACCTTCTTCCACGTTTTGAGAGCATGAACCACTGCTAATGCCTCTAACTCAGTTGCGTAGTAATTCTTCTCACAATTCCTAAGCTTGCGACTGGTGAAAGCTAAATATATATGTTTCTTGTCATCATCCAGCTGATATAGGATTCCACTAATGCCTATTTTGGATGCATCTGTCTCTACAAAGAATCGTCTTGTAAAATCAGGATACTCGAGCTTGATATTTTGGATTAGCATTTTCTTGGCCGCTAAAAATGCTTGATTGCATTTATCGTCCCATTTCCATCGATTTCCCTTCCTTAATAAATCCTGCAGAGGTGCCATTGTCTCAGTATATCCAGGACAATGTGTTGAAAAGAACTGACACATGCCTAAAAACTGCCGTACCTCTTTAATCTTTCGTGGTGTTGGAAACTCTGAAATTGCCATTATCTTCTTTGGATTGGGCCTATAACCATCTCCATCGATTCTATGTCCAAGAAATTCAATTTCTTCATGAAAGAATTGACATTTATTGAAGTTCACCTTGAAGTTCGTTCTTCTAAGATCTTCAAAAAGCATTTGAAGGTGTCTGATATGTTCTTCCGCTGTCTCAGACGCTATAATCAGGTCATCAATATAGCTTACAACATGCTCTTTAACTGCATCTGACAAATTTTGATCTAGTGCTCGGATCATCACCGGACCACTATTTTTCACACCAAAAGGTAACCTATTGAATACGTATGTTTTATGGTCAAACAAGAACCCTGTGTACTGTTTGCACTCTTCTGCTAGCTCAACATGATAATATGAACTAGTCAGATCGATTGTCGAGAAGACACTCTTTCCTCTAAATCGGCGTAACAATTCACGAATAACAGGTGGTCTATCGTGTTCAGGAAGAACTCTTTCGTTAAGGGATCTGGCATCTAGACATATCCTCAGCTTACCGTTAGGTTTCTTGACAACAGCTAAAGGATTCAAATAAGCAGTTGGCATTTTCTTAATTATTCCATCTGTTTCCATGTCGCTTATCATTATGCTCACTTCCTCCTTCCATTTATCCGGAATGGGATATAAATTTTTATGGTATGGTTTGTCATCCATCAACTTGATGCTGTATGTAAAATTTTCTATGAGACCTGGTTTGTCATTGAATATATCCTCATATTCTGAAATTACTTGATCAAACCGCCCCTTAATCTCTGGATTTATTTTACTAGTTATGCCAATTTTATCTTCTATAGACCTTTCAACGCTGCATACAATTTCATCCAATATATCCTCTCTAAAGAATGTCATCTCTGATTCTTGATTTTCCATGACCCCTTCTTGAAAGTACATGCGCCTACTCTGCATATCTATGATCAGGCCACTCTCACTTAGGAAATCCACTCCTAGGATCATGTCAAAATGTAGTTGACCCACAACTAGGAACATCTGTTCAAAACTTCTGGTTCCAATCTCAACATCTAAAAGTACCTGACTTTTACATTTCATACTCTTGTCTGGAATCACCCCTTGAATTTTGCTAACAACAGTTGGCAACATTGTAATTCTTCCTAATAATTTTAATTCATCCAGGCAACCTATGGATATCAAGCTCACCATAGCCCCTGTGTCTACAAGTGTCTTTATTTCTTTTCCCATGACTTCCACACTAATAACTGGCAATTCATGTCTATTTTCCCGTTGTACTATATCTTCTTCCTCGATTAAATCCTCGTCCTTGACCTGATATGTTTCTACGATGACGATTGATTCCCAATGATTTTCATTTTCTTCTGGAGTTAATTTGACGGTTTTTTTTTTCATTGCCACTCGTGCTGGCTCGATTGACATCTCTCATTGTCTCCTCGAGTGGTGCACTAGGCTGTCTATCCTCCTGTCTTGACCTTTCATGTCCACGATTATCCCTTCTGTCGTTAGGATCGTTTCTTCGGCCTTCCTGTCGGTCGTTTCTATTAAACTGTTGACCTTGGTTCCAGTTATTCCTTCCCCGATATCTGTTATTATACCGATTTCTGTCCTGATACCTGGAATTTTGGTTATAATTCCTATACCGGTTATCTCTCGCTTCTTGATCGTATGGCCTTTCATATGGTCCTCTATATCGATCATTTCCTCTTGCGTTACGGATGTTTCCTCGATTCCCATCGTTCCGTCGGTTTTCCCAGGAATCCCTTCTGTCCGTTTGAGCTGCATTGTCCACGACTACCGCATTTACTTCTTGCGTGTTTCTGTTGTCGTTCCGATTACTTCTCGGTGTAACCTGTGCGCTCGTATAATCCAATCGCCTCAATATGTCATCATAATGTTCCAGCGTATTGGCTCCCGATGCTATCAAAGATCGCTGTACCTCTATCGGTAACTGTCGCGCTATAGCTTGCAAAAGCTCTTCTTCTGGCAATGGAGGAATAAGGAACTGTAATTTAGCCAGTTGTGACGTGAAGTAGTTGGCGTAATGCGTCGGATGTGACGTAGAATAGCGTTTAGAGTACATCTCCGCTCTTACGTTGAGTTGATCCTCGGCACTCCAGAATCTCCTCAAGAAAGCCATGGCAAATTGCTCCATGTTCGCAAAGTTGCTTCTGAACGCTCTAAACCACGTAAGTGCAGATCCATCTAAGGCGCGTTCTACTATCCTTAGCTCTCTTTCTTTGGCTACCCTGTGTTCCGCCATGTAGTCTCGAATATCTCGCAGAAATTCTACTGGTGTAACTCCTGTATTTCCCGAAAACTTTCTCGGTTTGTCATCTAGGTTCCTTATAATTGTGACTGGACCTGAGTATCGTTCACTTGGACTCGACGTACTCCTACTCGAACTTGGATTCTCCTGAGGGGTTGAACTGACCCTTTCGAATGTCACATTCGGTTGCATTTGACGGTCTTCTACCATGCTCGTGTCTTGATTCGTCATACTGCGGTCTATCGCTGTTTGATTTATCAATGTTTCCCCTGATGTCACATTATGACTGGTAAAACTGTTAACTATGGATTCTAGTTTCGTCATCCTGTCTTCTGCTAATCTCTTGACCTGAGTCTTCAACTCATCTAACGATGTAACGTCCTGCGTCTTGTTACTTTCGTCTAGATCGTTCCTCAACTTGTCAATCTTTCCTTCGCACGTGTTCTTCACTAACGCGACTTGTTCTTTCAACAGATCAACATCTGTTCTAAATAGTGTTGAATCTAATTTCATCGCTTCCTTGCTTTCCGTAAACCTAGCTTCTAAGTTTGCCATACCTGCGATTAATTTTTCATCTAACCCGTCACGTTTCTCTTTTGCTTCGGCATCGACCTCATTATATCGTTCTTCAACAATTGCTCCGACTCTATTTTTAAATAAAGTTAAGTTTTCGTTAACCTTTTGCTCTATATCGTCGTCTATCTTCCTAATATCCTTCTGCAATTGATTTTCTAACGACTTTATATTAGAATTGACCTCTCCCAAGACTTCATCTTTAATGGTCCCAATTACTGTCTTCAAATCTTTTATTTCGTTACCTAGATTCGTTTCTAGACCCTTAATCTTAGTCTCGAAAGATATTTCGGTAGACCAATCTTGAATTTTTCCTACATCTGCCACTAAACCATCGATGTCGAATCTCAACTTCGATACATCTGACTTAATGTCTTTCTGTATGGTCATAACGTCTGTTCTTAAAATAAAAATATTTTCTTCCCCTCTATTTTCTAACTCGATAATATTTTTCCTTAATATCTGAACATTTTCCTCTCCTTTCATGTTTACTGCAATTATGTCTAATTGTAAAGTTTTCAACATCTCATTGTTCTTCAAAGTTAAACTATTCTCTAATCTGGTTAACTTATTTTCTAATTCAGTATTAGTTTCTTCACTACGAGACTGTAATTTCTCTTCTAACGATTTAAAGTTATCTTTCAAGTTAGCTTCACTAGCTTTTAAATGACTTTCAGTATTTGACTGTAACCTTTCTTCTAATAACTTAAAATTATCCTTCAAGTTAGCTTCACTATTTGACTGTAGCCTAGTCTCTAATGATTTTAAATTATCTTCACTAGTTGACTGCAATAATTTCAAATTTTCTTCACTACTAGTTTGCAATGCTTGTACATTCTCTTTACATTTAGCTTCTAATCTAGCTTCTGAATTATTAATTTGCTCTTTAACTTCAGTTTCCATCTTAGAAATAGTTTCTGCAATTCCAGACATACCCGTCTGTAACTCTCCTAACACCTTCGCTAAATCCTCTGGCAACATAATTATATTTCAATATAGAATTATATAGAGACGTTAGACAACAACACATCACAATGTCTCAATTCCTGCATTCACTTGGGTATAGGGAAAAATATCTTATAACTAACATGATATTACTAATACGATTAACATGAACACTGGATTGGGCACACAAGTACATTGTCTGACTAAGTATAATAAATTTTGTAACACACTTAAATGAACTTGAGATCAATCTCTCAGTAATCTAAATCTGATGTGATTCCATAGAATTAACAAAATCGAAAAGCCCCACTAGTTGGATAAAGCCAATTCTCCCTCTCTCTCTGTACCCGTTCGTCCTGGGGATGCGATGACCCATCTGCTATAACATCACATCCCTGGAGTTCCAGGACAGAGCGGAGTTAAATGAACCTCTAGTCAAATAAGGAATGTGTCGGAAATTCAGTTGAATTCATGAAAAAGCAGTGGGTTTCACGAGACAAAGTATCTCTAGGGTCGTTACGGGCTTAAGTTAATAAAAATAATTCAAATATAAATGGGCGCCATCAACTGAATTCCTAGCAAAACCACTTCCTTTCCGGATAAGCCTTACTCAAGACAAGGAAAGAAAAAGGAACATCACACCATCATCAGATCACAACTAAGATAAAAACAAATTTATTTTACTTTGAAAGTCAGACAGACATTTTAAATATAAATCCTACCTGAGAGTATGGTCGAATGCAAAGTTAAATTGTCATTGTCCAAAAAATCGAACCATCTCCTTTCTAATGCAAAATTATTTCAATCCACTTATCAAGAAAAATGTATAAAGTTCTCTTGGGTTCTCAGGATCACTGTATCACTATGTCTTTCGTCACTGACATTTGTGAAGCCTGAGACCTAATTCTCTTTAATTTAACATCAATGTGGATTTAATTAAGTTACTAATCTGCCTAAACATACACATATAATAATCACTCATGTTAAATATCACATAAATTATGGTTTGCATGGTATAATTTGAACGTAGAACATGTTAATCTAATGTTCCTAAACATTTACTAATTAATTTACATTATTTACATCGTCATTAATCTCTTATCTGTGAATTACAGAAAATTCAAATTCTCATTGGTCATCCTCATCATTATTATCAAATTAAATATTTCTCACATTAATTCTTACTTCAAAATTCCAAATATTCCTGTCAGAATCGTTAATTCATCACCATTACATCATTTAAATTCACATTTTAAGTTGCAATTCCTTCGAATTATCTCTCAATTAAATTTATTTAATTGCATATAAATTCATTAATCATCAGCTTCTTTAATTAATCATCACCTTCTAATTCAGTTATTCATCATCATTACAATCGTCTAATAATTCATTTCAATCAGTTTAATTAATTCAATCTTTAATTCATCCACTTATTTAATTCATCGATTTATTTCAAAATTTAATTTATCAACTTATTTAAATTTCAATCATCTGGTTATTTAGTTTTATTATTTCATCTAGTCATTCTGATTTTTATTTCATTAGGTCAGATCGTTAATATGCTTAAATCTCAGATTATTATTTCATTAATTATTATTTTCAGAAAATCTTGTATTATCAACTTCATTTATTTGTTCAATTTCCTAACAAATTGTTTAATAAGGTTTATAGAACGTTGTCTTACAGTTTTATTACTTCCAAGTTATATCTCGTATTTAATTATCATGCCAAAAATATTATTGTCTCCACGACATCACGTTGGATCTAACTATCCACAACGACATTATATTTCTTCAATATTCCAAATATCACATTTGAATATAAGAATTGCTACAAAAACTCCATAAATATTCAGCACATACAGCATGAATCTCAACAAATACGCTAGACTGGGTATGACAACCTCATGTCCGCTTCAAAATACATTATCAACGTTGCAACTATCAAATGGCAAATTCCACAAAATGCCTATCACAAACTTCTCTTAACCACGTTGCATGATCTACAAAAATATATAAATGGCTTCAAATTATTAACGCACATAATCTCCAATGACTGTAATTACTATGATCATATCTAGACAACTTCTTAAACAATTGGAAAAACATTACTTCAGTAATTTATGATCTGCTTTCAAATAGCATAAATTCTCCTTCACAAGTTTCATAATTCACATCGCAGAAAAACACCAATGTGCTATAATCTCTCACATCAAAATCTGCAATACTGATCTGCCTTAAAATAATTATGACCATTAATGATTAATCTTACAAGATTAAATTACTTTAAATCCTTCTCAAAGGTATCAAACACAATTATAAAAATCATCAAAGCATCAGCTGTGATAGCTGTTAAATCTGAAATTACTCTCAAAAGAGTATAGCAACAAAATATTGGATTGGCAAACAAGAATTACTAAATGCAATCCTGTTGACATTTATCGTTACTTTATTTAACAAAATTTCGACTGATATGTGACTAGTAGTTCCTTGTTTAATTCACTTACATCTCGTGTACATTCGGATGATAAAATGAGTACCTCAATGGCGAGTAAGATGTGTAACCACCGTGCAATCGTATAAATACGAAGGACCTCGCCCCGTCGACTTGGATGATAGTTCCCTGAACGGTGGGTAAGGTGAGTAGCCACCATACAATCGTATAAATACGAAGGACCCCACCTCGTAGGCTATATGAGTGAATGTACCAGAAAGGAATCAACAAGTTTCTAGTTGTCATATAAAAGCGACGTTCATTCACTAAAGTGAATAACTTCTTAATATCTCCAAACAATCCAATGGAAAAATCCCTACTGATGAATAATACACACTCGCTAGTATGCAATGAACTGACGAAGTAGTTTATGATAATCAATTGCAGATCACGAGTTAGAAATACTCGTTACACAAAAAAAAACTATCCATGAAAAATATCCTAGCTGGAAAAATGTCTATAAGACCAAACATCTTCTTAATAAAGCCAAACAACGGTGAGAATATCGAATAATGATGCCTGCCATATCATATGGTCACTCCATATTCTAGCAAATTCGAAGTATATAAATTCAAACCATGTCTTAATAATCAAATCACTCCTATTAGAAAAATATACATGTGTGCCCAGTATTCATGAAAATAATCGAATCAGGTAGATAGAACTCTTACAATACCTTTCATTATCAGTTGTAATATAATTTCCAAGATCGTCGATTTTCCCTACCTAAAGATTTCTCGTAAGATCGGCGTGAATATCATTTCATCCATGAAATGACGATTTCCTTCGAAATCCCAAGCGAATCAGTTGTTGGACTCCTCTCGTCAGGAATCGAATCCATCGCTCTGTGGTGCCATCTTGTCTCTATTCACGTTTACTCGATCATGTTGAACCTCGAATTACCCATAGCGGATATCGTCCAACTCCTTCTCGAAAAGTTCATGGAAACAGCGGACCCCCTACTCTTCTTCTAATATACGCCACTGTTCCGATAAATGTTCAGTTTGAGAATTGTAAGTCCACTCTCAACTTACTGCAAAGTTCTATTTGAGTAAAATAAAAATTTTACTAGATAGTGTTCAAGATTACGATACACCCTGTATCTGTCTATAATTTGTAATCCATGAAAATGGCATAAGATAAAATTCTTATAAATGCACGCTGTAATGTTCATCAGAGCCTATGCTAAACATTCAGTTTACTTGGAATAGTAAAAAGTCGCTTTGAATGTATTATATAACAGCATGGTTATAAGGTTGTATGTGAAAGCCTGTGTTCGAACAACGTCGAAATGAAGCTTGAAACAAAGTCTTCATATGCGATCAGTGTGGTTTTGAAATACCCCGGCTATCTACAATTGTCTTCTCGGCTAGGTCGCCTGTATCAACGACCCGCGCGGCCTCTGTTGCTCGGTGATGCGAGAAATGTCGCCTACACTTGCCGTGACGGTTTACGTGTGTTGCGTGACCTTCAATGCCCGTCTCGCTGTGCTATAGAGCTGCTCTGTACTGCTCCTCTCATTGAGCTCAACTGAACTGCTTAGCGCTGTCTTCCAGCTTATGAGCTCCGTGCGGCACGTGGCTAATTCTCCCCACCACGGTGCTCCTACGTCACGAAGATAGTCTCGAACCCGACTCCTCTCGGCTGTTCTGTTATACAATAACTTATTTCCATAAAATTATTTCCACATATAATGCATGTTATATATACTCTTCTAAGTTGTTTTAACTTATTATAATCCCATATATATTTCAATAAAGTTTCACATCTTTATTAATAATTCTATCTTCTTACAGATTTCAATGCCTCCTTGATTCTTGACCTCCTACGTCATCTTGGCTTTCTTCTTGACGCGATCGATGCGCTATCTTGTCTGCTTGCTTTCCAAAACCTCAACTACAGCTTAATGTCAGCTGGCGTAGCCGATAGCCTAAAATAGGTATCGGGTACAATGTGTAGCCCACTACCGAAAACACAGCAGAGACCAATAATGTGCCAAGTGTTCGCAGCAGTAAGACCTCAGAGCGTTCCTTTCCGTAGGAGGTATGATTTCAAGAAAGCTAATTGGCCAACGTCACGGAGTTGTTGGATAATGTCGTATCCACTGATGAGCCACACCAGAATCTTAAGACACATTTTCTGCAGCTGTGAAAAAATGCTCCACAATGACTATACCTCGTGGTTGTAGATCATCATATACTATTGGTCTCACTTCTGACCTAGCTACCCAGTTCAAGGAATATAAATCAATGTTTGAAAATAACCCTTTTGGAGAAGAGACAATTGAAGCTGGTAACCACCTTATATCATATTTAGGCGCGGTAAAACGAGAACAATGGATCAAGACAGTAGAAGAACTAGATTTGACTAGAGACAGCCACAAGGCATGGAGATTATTGAAGCGCCTCAACAACGATCCAACGAAAATGACTGGCCATTCAAACATCACTGCAAACCAGTTTGCACATCAGCTACTGATGAATGGAAAGGCTATCAAGAAAGGAAAATTGCGCAGAACACGCAAAGAACAACAGGAAGAGAGAGAGACAACATTACTATCGCCCAGATGATATCCGGTCCGAACAAATTAAGAATTTTGGACTCAAAACCAAAGAATGGGTTCTGCAGCTTTTTAATAATTGTATGAGCAAATATCAGATACCGAAGATATGGCGTAGGTCTAGAGTAATTGCCTTACTAAAACCCGGAGAGGAGGGCACTGATTCAAAAGAGTTCAGACCGATAGCGCATCTGCGCCACCTCTACAAATTGTTCGAAAGATTGATTTTACATCGTATTTTACCTGCCATTGACACACTATTGATACCGCAACAGTGTGGGTTTCGTCCTGGCAATAGCTGTACCGGACAGTTAATGCATCTAACATAATTTAAAGAGGATGGTTAATAAACTAGAAAGTTCAGAGGTGTAGTCTTTGTGGATCTATCAGCAGCATATCATACTGTCAATCATCAAATCCTACTAGACAAGGTCTACAACCTGACGAACGTTAATGGTTTAACCAGACTCATCACTGCGCTTCTCCAGAATCGAAGGTTTTTCGTCGACTTCCAAGGACAGCGAAGCCATTGCATACAGAAAATGAAGTGTGTTGGCTCCGTTACTTTTCAATATTTACACGAACGATCAACCAGTATCTCCAAACACCAGAAGCTTCCTGTATGCTGATGACCTCGCCCTGGCCACACAGATTTTGAAACAGTTGAAACAAATCTGTCTACTGCCCTTGAATGCTTGAAAAGCTATTAAAGTGAAAACCAGCTAAAGCCTAACCCTTCAAAAACTCAGGTGTGTGCTTTCCATCTGAGGCACAAAGAAACTCATCGTGAACTCTAAGTATGTGGTCTGGTATCCAATTACAGATTTGTGACACTTCAAAATATCTGGGTGTAACCCTTGACAAAACTCTCACATTTAAGAAGTTTTGCATGAACTGCGAACTGAAAGAGCTGGCAAGGAATAACCTACTCCGAAAACTGACTGGTTCATTGTGGGGTAGCCAACCACAAACCCTCCATACATCTGCAATGGCACTTTATTCCGTCGGAGAAAATGCATGTCCTGTTTGGTATTCGTCATCCCATGGTCGACAAGTGGACGTGTTAGTAAGTTATTGTTGTTTTAAGGGGCGGAATGGCGAGGTCATCTGCCCTTCAGGTGGATGTGGCCCTCAATGAGACTTGCAGGCTAGTGACTAGCTACTTTAAGTCTACTCCAGTTGACGAACTCTATTGTCTTGCGGGAATTGCTCTACCTTGTATTCAAAGGAAAATAGCTGCGGACAAGGAGAGGCGTAGAGTGGAGCAACAAAGTGCTCATCCCTTACATGGCCATACACCTCCAGTTCAGAGAATAAAGTCAAGAAAAAGCTTCCTACGAACGTCTGATGAACTAACAGGATCACCTACTACAGCGAGAGTACGGTTTGGGAAGCCAAGATCCCCGTCATCCCAGGACAAATGACAGTAGCAGAACGTTTACCACCTGGCTGTCATGAAGACTGGTCTGTGTGGAAGTACTTGAACAGATTGAGTACAGGAGTGGGGAGATCCAAAGTCAACATAGCAAGATGGGGCTATATCGATTCCAGCAACATCACAAGTGACTGTGGTGAAGAACAAACTATGCAGAATATGCTCCAGTGTCCATTGTGCCCATCTTCCTGCACCGAAGGTGATCTTTTTCATGCAACACAAAATGCACTTGATGTTGCAAGGATCTGGTCGAGATTGGTGTGAAGTGCTTTTCAATGTATTTGTGTTATGTACGTTACTATGCAAAATTGAACTGTGTAAATGGTATTTCTGATACGATAATAATAATCTTCAACTGTTTAATTCCTTTAGGCTCAAGAGCAAAGGAATGATCTTGCAATGCTCAGGATTGGGAAGGTTGACCTATCCTTGCAATTGCCTGCAGTTAAAATAAAAAACCACTGAAGACCACTGCTGAGGCTAGTCAAACACAGCTCCATTCTGTAGCCCTCATCTCTGACCAGAAAACAGAAATCCTAAATGAATTGTTATACCTAGACCTCAAGTCCACAGTGATTGTGTCAAACATATGCTAGATTCACAGGTAACATTTCGGGAGTGAGGAACCAAGTACAAAGCTACTTAAATTAGCCGAAATACCTTGTGTAATGATGAATAATACTTTTGGAAATGATGTCTTAATGATTTTTTTCTCCTCCACTGTCTGTAACCCACCCACCATCCTCTTTTTATAACACGACTTATTTTTTGAAATATCACTCGAGTGCGATTGTGGGCGTGATTTATAGGATAAATTAATTGTTGCCAATCCCACAGATACGGTACTGTGTGGTGTTTGTTGTATGCTGCACTCGCTCTGCTCTATTCGTTCGATTCAATGTGTTCCTAAGGTTCAAACGATGCATTCATGTTAAATTCGGTGTGTTAATAGAGCTAACATACAAAACCAAACCTATCTGGGGCTAATACCCTCACCCCCTTAATTGTAGTACAAGCATTAATATTCGGCCAGGCATTGTCTAACCTAGTAGCAGCAGTAATTCTTGGCCAGACATAAGAGTGTCTCGCTTCGCTTCCTAAGCCAGTGGTGTCATGCTACGCAGGACCTATGTCGTGTATATTGTGAACTGTACCATGCATTGGCCACAGTGAAATGTCGTTTCGATAACAATTGAATACGCCTAATGTGTAGCAGTTGAGCAATGACAATTGCAGTCGTTGAATGAACAATAAATAATAACATATGTCACATATTAGCCTACTTTCGATTTTTGCAAAAAATGAAAGTAGACTTATAGATATAACAGCTTAGGCTTTCACGGCCGGCGTTCATAATTAAATACAAGTTTTTCGGGCTTGTAGGCCGTGGTCCAGACACGATATCTCCCGACGTTTCACCGGAAACTGCGTCCGGCAGTATTTAATTATAGACTTATAGAGTTCTACACGGGGCCAAAAAATTTTGTGTCTGTCTGTGTGTGTGTGTGTACTCTGAATGTCTGTCCCCCCTATCAATTCAAACAGGGTGAAACCAAATTGAACGAAATTTGGTACAGAGGTAGCACTGGCAAAGAGCACCTCAGTGTCATGTTTTATATCGCCGCCATCTTGACAGAAACGTAAAGGCGGCCACCGAAATGTTCAAAGCTTAAATCAAATTACGACTAACCTAATCATCCGATCTCTACCAAAGTTTTCAACAACATATAATCATATGGTGAGCGTCTTTTGACTAAACTACAAGGTCATCAACCCAATAGTTTACAGATGGCGGCCACGTATGTGTGCAAATCGATTCCCCCTATCAATTCAAACACGATGAAACCGAATTGGACGAAATTTGGTACAGAGGTAGCACTAGCAAAGGGCACCTCAGTGTCATGTTTTATATCGACGCCATTTTGACGGAAACGTAATAGTGGCCACCCAAATGCAAAAGACCAATAGTTTGCAAATAGCGGCCATGTAAGTGTGCAAATCGATTCCCCAGATCAATTCAAACACGGTGAAACCGAATTTAATGTATTTTTTTACAGAGGTAGCACTAGCAAAGGGCACCTCATAATCATGTTTAATATCCGTATAGCTCGTTGTATTTCAACAAGCTACTACAACGAACATTCAATTATGCTCCTTGAAAAGGACAAAGAGTTATAACAATACCCATGCATTCAGGAGAAAGTAGGCTATATGTGTTTTACAGAACATCTTGGTTATGTAATTTGGCACATATTTCCTGTACAGTAGTGATAATGGACAGTAATTTCAATTGGTAATGACTCCCGGAATACAAAATAAGGTAATTATTAGATCATATATTTTAGCCAAGTGAAAGTGTATTATCTTGGTTCATCACTCCCGAAGAACTACCGCTTCACATAATATATCTTTAGCCGAAATGCATCCACCATTAGCTCAGTAATCGGAGCAACAGAAGTCCCGTATGGATCAGATATTTTAATTCTTCATCCGTCAATCATAATCGCTCGAAATTTCTGTGCTATACAAAACCTAACACTTACTTTTGTCATCAATGCTACTCTTCATCCTGCAATGCTATTAGGTGATAAAGAGCCATTAGGTGATAAAGAGAAGTCATGTCGTGTAAACAGGCATGAATGTACTTACCTCTTTCAGATCTGAAGATGGTGTTTCTGATTTGAAGCATGGATCGATCTCCGGTATGAAACATTCTTCAAATTGAATATCCCTAGTGTCATTGGTATCGACCTGCAGAGAGAAGACGTTATGTTCCATTACATAGGCGGAATTATTGGTAAAAGATGAGGAGACAAGAATTCACGGAAAAATGTATTTAACTATTGATATTGGCCAAAAACACCTTCTGTACTGTTTGTTTTGTTGGAAAGGATGTAGTTCATTCCTCCGCTGTCTATAACCCACCCGACTTACCAAATTATATCACAATTTCTATAGTAAAATTCCAGCTGTGTCGGCCATTATCTGCGTGAAATATGCACAAGCACAGCGTTGCCAACCACGAGATCATCCCATCCACACTGTACCAATTGTGTAGACGGTCCAAGTAGAATACTGTGAAGGGGTACAAATGAAGAGAACAGTGGTTTTGACAAAGGTTACAACCTAACACGTCCAGTACAATGTCTTTTTGACAAAGGTTATAGCCTAACACGTCCAATACAATGTCTTTTTGACAAAGGTTACAGCCTAACACGCCCAATCCAATCTCTTTTTGACAATTGATCCAGCGTAACTCGTCCAGATCAATGGCATTTGATAATAGTCCCAGCCTAACGTGTCGTTAGCAGTTCCCCACTAGCTTCCCGCGGCCAAAGCCGCACCTCAGCCTGACCATACTAAACTTCATTTTGTCCAAACCAATGGGTTTAGACAATGCTGTTAGCCCGTGGGCAGCGTTAGCATATATACACGCCTGGATTTTCTAACGCACAGTGGAAATAGTCACGCATATGACCCACATCATGTGGTAGTGTATTTTATATCATACACGTTGGCAACACTGCCGTGACGTGAATGTGTCGTTAATGTCTCCGCCGATGTAAAAGTTGACGAATGCTCAGCGTTTGAGCAACATGGCTGCGTTGTTCAATGAGCAAGAAACAAACACACATTTTAACGTAAATTAGCACATATTAGTGCACTTGTGATAATAGACGGCAATTGTTCCCTAGGAAGGTTGTATTATCCACATTAACGTAGATGTGAGAGTCTTCGCCTCTCCTCAACTAGTGTTAGTGTGTTCATAGCGCGGGTGTCCTTGTGATAATAGACGGTAACTGTCCCCTAGGAAGGTTGTATTATCTGCATTAACGTAGATGTGAGAGTCTTCGCCTCTCCTCAACTAGTGTTAGTGTGTTCATAGCGCGGGTGTCCTTGTGATAATAGACGGTAACTGTCCCCTAGGAAGGTTGTATTATCCACATTAACGTAGATGTGAGAGTCTTCGCCTCTCCTCAACTAGTGTTAGTGTGTTCATAGCGCGGGTGCACTTGAGATAATAGACGGCAATTGTCCCCTAGGAAGGTTGTATTATCTGCATTAACGTAGATGTGAGAGTCTTCGCCTCTCCTCAACTAGTGTTGGTGTGTTCATAGCGTTGATGCACTTGAGATAATAGACGGCAACTGTCCCTTAGGAAGGTAGTATTATCAGCATTAACGTAGATGTGAGAGTCTTCGCCTCTCCTCAACTAGTGTTGGTGTGTTCATAGCGTGGGTGCACTTGTGATAATAGACGGCAATTGTCCCCTAGGAAGGTTGTATTATCCGCATTAACGTAGATGTTAGTGTCTTCGCCTCTCCTCTTGAGACATGTTAAAGCACTATCGAACTAAGGGAGAATCAAAGTAGGTGATATTTAATGGGAACAGAAAAGAAATTAGGTCATCATACAGTATACACAGGTACACCGATTATATAACTCAATTAATTTATAGAACATAACACTTGACCTTCTAACCTAGAAAGGTTATTGAACACATATATTCATAGTAACAGCTAACAGCGGAGATTGTCATCAAGGGTGGACCAATACCATATTCATAGTCACAGCTTACAAGTTGACAGTTGATGAGACCGGATGCATTGTCGAACATGGCTGCCGTTCTTAAATGAGCAATAAAACACACATATTTACGTAATTTAGCACGTATATACGGTGCAGTCAGTGCAGTAGTGACCAGGGTTAGTGGTTTAGCACATACAGTATATATTGTGCAATAGTGACCAGGGTTAGCGATTTCAATTGTCATTGACCCTGAGAAGATGAAACAAGTTATGAAAATCATATATTATCGAAATGAAAGTGAAAAAGAAATGAGTGATGCTTCGTTCAGCATTAATAGAGAATCATTACCTTATCAAAGTGGTAGTGTAAAATCCACGTTCCTCTCTCGTATTGAATCATCACTAGAGAGAGTGAAGCTGTACACTCGCCAGACAGAGTTCAGGTATTCTCTCAGCAGTGAAACAGGTACGAGCGGCTACCGCAAGACTGCGCCACACGACGCCCTTGTAGAGAGACCCCTATGAATTTGGGGACTATTTAACATCAAATATGAATTTATTTACAATTGTACCATGTTTCAGTGAGATCAGGAGATTTATATTGGCGATGTTCTCTTGTTAGTGTTACGCAGGGTGTACCGTTCAAGATGGCTACACACCCCCTGCCCTTTTAGTTACCTCTTATGAAGAGTATGAGACACCCTGATAAGAAGAAACAGTCTAGCACCTCAATAACTATTGCACAGTTCATTAAGATGAGTTTATAAAATATAACCTAAATCTGTCGGGATCACAACTGAAATAGAGTTGACCAAGGGAGGTCAAGACGAGCCCTGTCCAAGTAGGTAGAAGCAATATCGACCTGTCCAGAGTGGGTACAAGCAGAGTGAACCCACATTATCAATACAATAACATTAGTTGTTTAAATAAGAAACAACACAGCATAATCCAAAATTCCAAGTAATATTTTATATAAAAACCAATAACATTATTATAACAGAGGAAATGTAAAACCTAGGATCACCTTTATTTCATGTTCCATTTTAACAGCCGTGGTTTTATCTTCAATCTCATCACCAGCCTCATCCAGCAGGTCAGCAGTGAGCAACTGATCTTCTGATTCCTAGAAGAAACCCAATGTAAAATATGCTGACGAGTAGGTTACTAAGTTGCATGTAACTTAAAAAGCTGTTTAGCCTACTATTTGGTCAAAACAAAAGTTTGGTGATTTTCAGTCAGTCAACACGAATGTACCCAAATAGAGCTGGGTTATGCCCTAATCCTGAAATAAATTACATAAGATTAATAAATACACAAGAATGACCAGTTTCGATCGTCAAGCGATCATCGTCAGATCCATTACACTTAGGCTATAACATCTATGTTTGAGAATACAGGTGAAAAATACAATTATTTAGTTGCAGTGTTGGTAATGCAACAGTCAGTGTATGCTAAATGTGGTATATCTAATGTTAGTTGAACTTCTAAAATAGTGATAAAAATCCGGAAATTTGTCTGTTAGGGGTGATTATATGGTTATACAAAATCAACTATGGTTATAATGTAATAATACTGACTTATACTTATCGGGTTGTCTCCTTAACTGGAACTTGAAGCAGTTGCATGTTCATTTAGGCACCAGTTATGGTCGACTACCCAGGGTGTTAACTGGGCGGCACTGGTTTTTCCCTTTTCTCCCCCTTTAGTTGCTATGTTCTTTCTGAGGTCAGTGCCATGTTTATTTGTGTGACGTTGCCAAATCTAGATAAGAATGTATGCTATCGAATACAGGACTCTGCAACTATTAAAGACCGCGGAACTATCTTCGCCACGCTCGGACTAAAAAAGCCATTCAAACTAAGCGGTACACTGTCTATTGAAGATGTCCCGGCACCTTTAATACTGCCGCGCATATCGGCCTAGGTTTATTGCAGAAAAAAGTACATCTAAATAACATTTACCTATAACCACCGCTATCCCCCCTCCCTTTTTATCTATCTTGGCTGTATCGCTAAGTTGTGTCTTGTTTTCGACAGGGTGTGTTTTTAGTAGAGCGAAAAGGGGTGAACTCTCCATAAAAGTGTATTCATTTAGATTGTAGGGATTGTTTTGTTTGACCAGGTGAATCTCGATTGCTTCCTTTATGTCGAGAGCTCTCTCTGCCTTTCGATTCGTGATGAAATCTTTTTAGGTCAGTCTCGATTTTAGTAAAGCTGTGCCCCGTGTCACATACATGTTCGCATACGGCTGAAAGTGTTTCGTATCTTATCGCATTCCTATGTTCATTATAGCATGTATCTACTCGTCTTCCGCTCTGTCCAATGTAATTAGTTTGACAACCAGTGTCTTGGCATGTAATAGAATATACCCCTGACTTTGAATACGGGTCTTGTTTACTTAGATTACTATTTTTCAGGTGCCTCCCGGTCGTATTATTCGTTGTGAATGCTATTTTATGCCTTGATTTTTGAATAGATTAGTGATTTTATATGTGTTCTCATTCACATAGTTGAAGCGCGCGAATTTTTTCTCATTAATGTCCGGTTTTGGAATAATTTTTTTCTTTATTTTTATGTTTGGCTACAATTTGGTCTATTTTGCTTGGCGGGAAATTGTTTTACTTTGCTATTTGTTTAAAGGTTCTTATTTCCTTATTAAAATTGTCTATTGACATGGATATGTTTAAAGCTCCGTGCACCATTGAATTGAACCCCGCTAACTTATGCATACTGGGGTGCTTAGACTGATTGTCGATTGCATGCGAGGTTTGTGTGGCTTTTCGGAATATGGAGTATGAATGCTCGTTGTCTTTACGTTCAATAGTTATGTCGACATAATTTATTTTTCGAATTAACAAGCGAAGAAACAATTCTCCAATCCATTAATAGCCTACACCACTCAATCAAATTCACTAAGGAATCCGAAACATATCGACAGTTAAGGAGACAACACGATACGTATAAGCCAGTATTATTATAGTATAACCATAGTTGATTTTGTATAACCATATAATCACCCCTAACAGACAAATTTCCGGATTTTTATCACTATTTTAGAAGTTCACCTAACATTAGATATACCACATTTAGCATACACCGACTGTTGCATTACCAACACTGCAACTAAATACTTGTACATATTGTATATATTTTTCACCTGTAGTCTCAAACATAGATATTATAGCCTAAGTGTAATGGATCTGATGATGATCGCTTGACGATCGAAACTGGTCATCCTTGTGTATTTATTAATCTTATGTAATTTATTTCAGGATTAGGGCATAACCCAGCTCTATTTGGGTGCATTCGTGTTGACCGACTGAAATGCACCAAACTTTTGTTTACTTAGGCAACAATGAAAAATGGCTTCAAACCTTCCTTCTCTGACGAGTTTCCATTTCCTGCCTTTGGCGTTCTTGTTCAAAATATAAAACAGGAGCTGAGGAAGTTGAACACCAACGTGTGCGATCTTTTGCAAGAGTTTGCCAA
This sequence comes from Meconema thalassinum, assembly GCA_946902985.2. Lineage (NCBI taxonomy): Eukaryota > Metazoa > Arthropoda > Insecta > Orthoptera > Tettigoniidae > Meconema > Meconema thalassinum. The sequence continues at coordinate 215,075,486 of OX336388.2, read as the reverse complement.
GTATGCTAATGACGGCGGCTGTTAGTACCGAGTCTGAGTTATCTCCGATAAATCAAAAAAAAATCAGTGACGAAAAGTGTGTTAAATGTAATAGAGTAGTGAAGAACGGTTTTCTATGTACAACTTGTGATGAATGGTACCATTTTCGCTGTGGAAATATCAATATCAAGTCCAATTTTAACGAAAATGAAAGTGAGTGGATCTGCGTTGCATGTAAACAAAGTGGCAATAGCATGGAGACTAAACAACAACAACAATAAAACAATTATGAATCCGTAGTTAAAATTTTAGGTGTACTTCAAGAAGACTTAATGGCCTTGAGAGCTGAAAATGAATCTTTAAAAGAAAGAATTGCAGCGTTAGAAGAAGACGAGAAAGAAATACAGAATTGGACAAAGATTACAGGTCGCAATTTTAGGCCTAATGCAAATCAAATGGGACGAAACGAGTATGTTGTGAAACACGCAAGTGCAACAGTGAAGTGCTCCAATAAATTCCAAGTGCTTGAACATGTTTCAAATGACACGTTTTCACCGGAATCATCCAATAGTAAAACCAAACACAGTGCTAGGAGCCCACAGAAGAAAACTAATAATTCAACTTCCTCACGGCAAGCAGTCAACGTGTATGCAGACAGCCAGGGTAGGGGCTTGGCAGAAGAAATCAAGACTAATATCGATAATCCTTGTATACAAATGTGTGGATCAGTAAAACCTGGTGCAAAAACTGTGGATGTTCTTGCCAATTGCAATCCTCTAATGGAAAAGTAGTAATTGTGACAGTGACCAACGATGTTGCTGCTAATGAAGGTAACAAATTAGTCAGGAGTTTAAAAGGTAAGCTCTCAATAATGAATAATTCACGAGTAATTGTTGTTAATGTACCTTATAGACATGATCTTATGAAGGAATCTTGTGTTAATATGGCTGTAAGTGAAACTAATGCTGAAATTCATAGCTTATGTAAACATTTAAAAAATTGTGAAGTTATTGATATTTCCAAATTTAGCAGAGAAATGTTTACTAAGCATGGCTTGCACCTTAACCACAAATGGAAAGAAGCACTAGGAAGGGAAATTGCTTGCATTATCAGGAGGGAGATTAGCGGTGTCTCAAAATTGAGAAAAGCTATACCTCTTATCTGGCCCTTGCAGGGAAACGTGCTAGGAAACTCGGATCCTTAAACCAGAAACCTTGTACAAAGATCCGAGTTGAAAATAATGTTACAGACAAAATAGTAATTTTGAATGAACTTACTAAAGATGTAAATATCACTGAAAACAAATCTGATGGGCTATCTTCACATGTTTTGAAATTTCATATCAATTTACAATCTATAAGAAATAAGTTAGGTGAACTAGAAACCCTTACTCAATTCCCTTTTAATAGATATCTCGTGTGTAAATGAACTTTGGCTTGTGAAGGAAGAGGTTATTCTTTATATTCCATCAGGGTATGTGGTAATGACTAGCTTTTGTAGAAAAAATAAATCAAACGGGGGTGTTGCTATATTCAAGAAAGTAACTACAAACATGGATAGTATAATAATGGATTTAAATGATTTCTGTTTAGAACAGCTCTTTGAAGTAGCTGGGGTAAAGTTTACAAGAGCTAAATGTATTATTATTTCCATATATCGTACACCTGATTCGGATGTCCAGGCCTTCATAAACATATGGGAAAGGTTTGCTTGTTACATAGCAAAATTCCAAATGTATAAAATATATTGTTTAGGGGATATTCACATAAATGTATTAATTGAATCACTGGCAAAGAAACCATTCTGTAACATTTTAAAATCTTTTGATTTTTATCTGATCAATAACCAACCAACTAGAAAGAAATCTTGTTTGGATAACATTATTACTAATGTGCCAACAAATGGTTATAATTTTGGTGTTACAAATCCTCTCTTGTCTGACCATAGTGGCCTCTGGCTAACATTTCAAATTGATAAAGGACACTGGCCAGAAAATAGGAAATTAGGATGTTGAGCGACAATAACTTTCTCAGATTAAGGCATGAGTTGACCAGCAGGAATTTGGAAATCATAATTGTGAGTTATAACAATGTTTCTGAAGCAGCTGATAAGGTTATGAATATAATACATACTTCCGTAAATAAATGCTGCCCTATTAAGAAAAAAATAATTAACAGTCCAGATCAAAAACAAAGTAAAATTAATACCAAATGGTATACGCCTTACCTTGATGTTATTAGGAAGCTAAAGATCGTGTATTACACTAAAGCAAAGAAAGGAGACCCACAGGATATAGAAAACTATAATCACATTAGAAAATTATATCGGGGGGAAATTAAAGCAGCAAAAAAAGAGCGAATGATGAGTTCATTAATAATGCAAAGAATAAATGTAAAGCTGCTTGGTTAATCATAAACAAGGAACTGGGTAAAAATAAAAGTAAGGACTCTACACCAATAACGCCAAATGTGTTAAATGAATATTTTATAAATATTGTTGAAAATATGGTGAAAAGTTTGGAATATGAAAATCATCATACAAAGTTTATGGAGAAATTGGAAAACCATAAGGTAGATGAAAATACCACACCATCCTTCAGAGGGAGACAAATAACATATGAGAAGGTTCTAAAAATAGATTCAGAACTAAACAATTCAAAATGTGAGGATTATTATGGAATGTCGAATTTTATTCGAAAACAAATAATAGACATCATAGTATTACCTTTAACTTATCTAATACACTGGATATTTACTACTGGAGTTTTTCCAGAGTGTCTGAAAATCACAATCACAATTCCAGTCCATAAAAAAGGAGATATGATGGACCCCAGTAACTATAGGCCAATCTCAATTGTCCCAATTATTTCCAAAATAATAGAACAGTGTATGAAAGAACAATTATTAGCATTCTTTGAGGAGCACAAGTTGTTTAATAGTACCCAATTTGGTTTCAGAACTGGTAAGTCAACGGTTCAAGCTGTTGAAGCTGTTGTTGATGAAGTGATTGCTGGATTTGAATCTCAACTTATTATATCTGTCACACTCTTAGACCTAAGAAAAAGCTTTCGATTCTGTGGATCATGATATATTAATACAAAAACTTCACTATTATGGAGTCAAAGATTGTGAATTATCATTAATTACCTCCTATCTCCACAAGAGAAGGCAAATAGTTGTAATAGACAATCAAAAATCTGCTCCGCTCATTGTAAATACAGGTGTAGCCCAAGGTTCAGTCATTGAAGCCCTTTTCTTCCTGGTCTATATAAATGACATTGTTAGTAATATAAATGCCAAGTCAATACTGTATGCTGATGACATTACTGTAAAGACAAGTGATAGAGACCTAACTTGCCTTGAAGAGAAATGAAACAAATTATTAGGTGAATCAACTTCTTGGCTAAAGGTAAACAAACTATTTCTAAACAGTAACAAAACAGAAGAAATCTATTTTCACTTATTCAAATTGGCTTTAAGTAGTCATGAAGGCGGCTCTGTTAAGTTGTTGGGAATCCATTTAGACTCTAAATTAAACTGGGACACTCACACACAAAAATTATGTACAAAATTAGCACGAGTCTTATTTTTATTGCGAAGACTCAAACAATCAGTTAGTGCTAATCAGATGATTATCGCATACTATGCATTTTTCCTTTCACATTTAACTCATGGTATAATATTGTGGGGAAACTCAACAAGGGCACAAGATATTTTCAGATGGCAGAAGAAGGCAATAAGATGCCTACAAGGCAAGCCTAGTACAGAATCCTGCAGAAATCACTTCCAAGAACTTGCAATTATGACTCTTACATCAATATACATATTCCATAGCTTAGTGTATATTAAAGAAAATCTCAGTGTATATAAAAATCGAAGGGATGTGCATTCACACACCACAAGAATAAGAAACCAGTTAGATACACCTCATGTCAGGTTAAAGAAAACACAAGACCACTACAAATACTATGGAATTAAAATCTTCAACAAACTATCAACATAACTACAGCAGGAGTCTATAAACATTTTCAAAGCTTCCATTAAGCGATGGCTCATTAACAGCAGTATTTACACTTAGGTCGAACTTGAAGAGAAAATTACACTCTACCCAGATGGACTATAGAAGATCAACTTCTTCTATTAAAAATACAGAACAGGAGACCAAGCCGTCGTAACTTTCAACAAGGTATATTATTGAAAATATAGTATTTATGATTGACAAACCTTTCTCGGAGATGTTGGGAGTCGTTTTACTTTCTCAATTGCCACTGCTGCACCGGAATAATTCCTTTTAATTGATTATTTACGAAAATAATACTTTTAGCATTGTCTTCATTTCACTATGGACGCCATCTTGGACACTACGTCATACGTCATGTGACACCCGAAAAACGAACATCTGAGTACGTTACCAAGATGTCCAATACAAAATTCACCATATGACACGTAAAGTTTGAAATTGTTACAAATTTCCACTAAGTTAAGCACTGTCTTGCGGAAAATTACTGCTAGTACCACAAGCAAGGGGGTCTGGGGCGTAAGCCCCAGGTTAGGTTTGTTTTTGTATGTAAAACATTAATAAGATAGAATTTATGTCCGCTGCTAGGTTAGGTACTGCCTGGTCGAAAATTACTGCTAGTACCGCAAGCAAGGGGGTCTGGGGCGTAAGCCCCAGGTTAGGTTTGTTTTTGTATGAAAAACATTAATAAGATAGAATTTATGTCCACTACTAGGTTAGGTACTGCCTGGTCGAAAATTACTGCTAGTACCACAAGCAAGTTAGGTCTGTTTTTGTATGTAAAACATTATAAATACATAAATAAACACAGACAATTAGCGCAATTTTTCATTACATTACTTTATCGACGCTCTTTTGTTTACTAGTTCTATACCCGATGTGAAATAGTACCAAATGCGTGGGGTTGGCATTCCTGACTTAGTAAGCAAGATGGCTCCAAAAGACTTCATTTCTGCTATATAAGTCGTGTATCTATTTGGGATGGCTGGGTGGGTTTATGGCAGCGGATGAGTCAACATCTATTATTTTAACATCTCCGGATACCATTACTAAAGGTACTTTGGCAAATTTCATTACCTAAATTTTTTTATACCTTTGGTCTCCTGTTCTGTAGCGCTACCTCCATACCATTTAAAAATCCATTCAAATCCTTTCGTGTGTCGGCTAAGATAACGATGTCATCAGCAAAACTCGGAGGTGAAATTATTAAGAATACCGTATAGTTCAGTATATCTTATGTACGATAACACTTCACGGAAGTCAAACACACGATACAATCTAATAAACTGTTGAAATTAGCCGAAATACCGTTTGTTATGATGAATGACAATAATTGTGGAAATGATGTACCGGTATTAATATATGTTTTCTCCTCAGCTGTCTATAATCCACCCACCAACCCCACTTTAGACCACGACATGTAGCCTACCGGTATTAGAATTCTAGCTGTGACCTTGGTAAAAAAAAACACTGCAGACAACTAGCGGTGGGCGAACACTTAAAAATATGAAAAGTGCGGTAATAAGTTAGTTGAATAGTCGGGCTTTAGACAGCACGGAATTGATCAAGATACATTTCAATAATTAATAATGACCCGTCAAATTGCAATGACCACATATATTTGGAAGGATCATCTTATATCTTCTTTAACAGATACATGACGGCAAAAAGTTATGCTTCTTTGTACTAGTGCGTGTAGTTGGGAAGAAGGAATGGGGGAGGTAGCAAATAAAGAAGATATTTTTATCTTTTCGCAGCCTATCAAGATCTAGACTGGACGATGTTATGGAGTCCATGTCTTTCTTGAGACTGGTTCATGGCCCTGACGGGGCGGGGGGCAAGGAATAATTAACATTTCATTACCTTCTTGTCACTGGGTGATCATGAGATGCACTCCCCCCAATTTTCGTTTAATTTTGTTATTTGCTTCGTGATATTCATAACTTGGCTGATCTTAAACCGTTGGCCACTAGTCTACTTACCTTGAGCCTGCGAGTCTACTTTGAGAAGCAGTGTGAAGACGTGCTTGTGACCAGTACAGCTCAACACACTGCGTTTGCAATATTCATTTTTTGAGGCTACAGAAGTGAGGTACTGGTATGCATCTTGAAACAGTTTTACCACGACAGATTGTCTCAATTTACATGGTCTGTATAAGAATCATCCTTTAAAGTGGATTTGTCCTACGCAGGGTTAACAACATGTCCTGCTTTTCATTCATTTTGGTTATGTCCGGCCGTCATTTCGTATTTTTCGAAAATGTTGGGCATTTTTCCTGATTAATGCTAGTTTCTCGCTAGGTTTTCCCCTTAACGTCAGACAGATGTTAAATATATTTTCAGAAGATGGTTTGGATAAAGAATGCAAGGTGTTTATGTTCCTATGAAACCTACAAAGAGTCGACTAGGCCTACTTGGATAAATGGATGCAACCTATGGAGGAATTCAAGTGTTTCAAAAGGATGGAATTTCAAAACATCAAGGACCAAAGTTTTAAGGAGATTGTACCATTTATTCAATATTTACAATCAAAAGGTGTTGAAATAGATCATTCAATATTACAGTATTCGACCAGTGCTTCAACATAAGGGCTTATTCTAAAAGTTCAACTTGGATTAAGACACAACACTAGACCAACCTTCTTTAATAATAAGAATTTATTGCAGCCGAAAGGCCAAAAGAAGAGAATTTACATCTTACTGTACTCAGTCAATGATAATTTTCTCTTGGAGCACTTTGATAGGTGGTACCTTTCACATTTCAGGTTACACAGCTCACATACACAGCTTTCGCTTGGGTTATGGTACGATTTTGTTGCACACACTCTGTGATGAAAACCGTGGATGGCGTGTCTCGTCACGACATGTCTCAGTTCCTGGTTTTCCTTCATCCAGGTCCTGTCCACCATGGCGCTTGTAGCGTAGAAGTCCGGATCTATATCTTTGCTTTTGGCTTTCCTCCTCTCCAGATGTTTAGAGTAATGTTCTGTAGCTGGTAGAAGCAGTTGGGTCCTTAGGTCTTCTGCGTAGTAGGCCTCCTTTGTTAGTCTATAGACCATTCTTGTTGGTGCTGCTTTTCCCACTCTCAGTGCATTTTTGAGGAAGCGGGCTTTGACTCGTTCTATTTTTTCAAATTCACTGAGTTTTAGGCGTTCCCAGATAAGTTCTAATCCGTACGTTACTATAGGGCGGCGTTAAAAAGTCTCATTGCTGTAACTAGGGACAGAGCAGGAAGGTTCTTTATGGCTGAGATTGCTCTTGTGGCTGCTGCAGTTCTCTCCTGAATATGGCATCTAAACGACTTTGTAGTTGTTTGCAAGGTAATTCTAAGATACCTAAATTGATTGACATTTTTCAGATGTTCTCCATTAAGAGTAGTATAATTCGCTAGACTTTGAATATTGCATCATCATGACCAGAAATTGCGTAATCCTGATGACGTCATTCCTGATTACGTCATGGGCCCTTAGAGCGAGCACATGGTCCAGGAGCGAACATGTGCACTGCACGTGTTAGCGTGGGAAGGGGTTGACCTTTTGGCTTGTTTGTGCGATGATGATAAAAAGTTAATGGGTGTTGACGTCATGGGGGTTGTTTATTAGGATGCTAACTGTCATCTGACACCCATGCGAGTGTGAGCATGTGTGCCAGTGCGAGCGATCCACACATGTGGTGTGCAGCTGTTATGTTTTTTTGTCCGCGTCGGGTGGGCTGAGCGGAGAGGCGGTTCCTATCCACACATGTGGTGTGCAGCTGTTATTGTTTTTGCTTAGGATGCTAACCATCATTTGACACCCGTGCAAGTTTGACCATGTGCAGCAGTGTGATTGATCTAGTCTGCTGTGTTCGCGTGAGACAGAGTTGACCTTTAACGTCATTGGCTAAGAATGTAATCTTTGACTTCTTTAAGCAATAGTGGAAAAAAGAAATGTATGCGTTAGAAGCTAGTTTGCAGCATATGGTTTCTGGAGTGTGGGTGGGGGTGAAGGATATATAAATGGACGAGTGCATGGAAGAGTTTAACTTTTACTTTTGCGCGAAGAGTGTGTGTGTGTGTGTGTGAAAGAAATAAAGAAAGTCAACGACGAGGAACAAATTGTGTGATGGAAGCTCTAACGAAGTTCAATAACTTATCATCTTGTACTGAGTATTCTAATAAGAAACTAGCAGAACTAGTCATTGATTTACCATATGTGGTCCAAATTATTCGCCCCGTACAGACGAGGTTTGGAAGAAAAATAGTGGTGGACATTAACATTGAAGATGAAGTAACAAGTGTATTTCTACCAGCAGTATTTTCAAAACTAAGCGCATCAGAGATCGATGAACTAAACTCAATGGGAGGCACACTGATGCTGGTGTATTTGGGGGTGAAGAACCGCTCACATCAAGTCATTTTGAAACAGTACTCGAAGGCAAACTGATGACGGTGTATTTTGGGTTGAGGAACCGCTCACATCAACATGTTTTGGTGAGTATTGGATTATATATATTTTATGTATTGATTGATATAACGATTGATATATTTAGTTGCTAATTAATTCTTAATTTGTTTAATTTTTCAGATTATCTAAAAAACTAATAAAACAACCAGCATAATGAAGTGGAAAACTGTTAATTTCCTGAGTGGAACTGAACATCGATCGCACCCGCTAATAGAGTATCATCGTGTATGCTTTCAACAACCGAAAGAAGAGGAAGAAGATGATAACGAGGTGAGTCGTAATGAGAAAAAAGCTTGTTTTAACAAATGGACATCTTCGAGTGGAATTTCAACATTTTCAGTCTACGTTACCAATGTTAGCAAATCAGAGGATAGTCAGCGAGAGGTGACAGAAACAGTTCTAAGATATCTATTGAAAGAATTATGTGAAGATGAACATTTTATTTGTTTCTTCGGATACAATACATTTGATGAAGTTTTCAAAATCGAATTTTCCAAGACTTGTTACGATGTAACAAAATTGAATGAGTATAGGAACAATTTGCTTGGTAAACTTCAGGATGAATTTCCTTTTGAGGCTGTTCATTGTTCATTGGAGATTACAGGCAGTAATTTATCACAATGGCTTGAATATACTTTAAAAGATTATAGGTTTATGGTAAACCGATGTTACAGCAACTGCTGGTGGTGTATTAACAATAGTGCAAATTGGACGTATGCTTAGACATCAGTGATGGTACACCAACTGTTAGTGGTGTATTAACTTTAGTGCAAATTGGACAATTGCTTAGACAACACCAACAATGACCTCGCCTCCTAGCAAACGTAGAAAGGTCGATATTGTAATACATAATAACAGTGAAAATATAAGAAACCAATTGGACGATGCATTTGAAAGTGTTTCTAATTTTCGAAGTGAACTAAACGGTGCTATTTCAGTATCATACCAAATCGGGGGAAACACTCAAACCGAGTTGATTGAGAACAGTGATGAGTTGATTGAAAGTTGGAGAGTTATTAGTGAGCACATATTGCAACAAGCTGTGAATTTCAAAGAAATTACAATTCAAATAAAGGATGAATCTTTCTTGAGCTGTGAGTTAATTGAAACGGCATTCAATTCTAGAGTGTACACACTTGCAGTATCAAATGTTAAGAATGAGTTTTTGGATCCTCGCGAATTTTTAGCGAATGCTAATATTTGGTTTACAAAGTATGTTAAGAAAGCGTTAACTGTACAAGCTTTAAAGGTGAATTCAGTTTTGTGTGCACAATATGTGCTTCGCGACATATCAGAAACAAAATATTTTGCTATCAAAAATGAGGTAGTTTTCGAGTATACTGATTTAAATGAATTTTATAATAAGAATATCATTGAAGGTACATTGACAAAAATGAGCGAATTTGAAGCAAATGGTTCCGGGTGGGCTTTAGAAAAAATTCATAGTTTGAGAATTAATATAAATAAATATGTTGGATTTCAAGTAGGAATGTCCAATACTAGTCGATTGCCTGATGTAATAGTCAATAAACATGCAGTGCTAAATTTGTATGATACAAAGGAAGCTTGTTTTGCGTGGAGTGTGGTTGCTGGTTTGTATCCAAAAACTCGAAACGTGAATCATCTTTCTTCCTATCCTAATTACAGAGATGTTTTAAATTTAGATGGAATTCCAATTCCGATGGAAATGAAATATTTAAACAAGTTTGAAAACCTAAACAATATTTCTGTAAATGTGTATGGAGCACAATATGATGAAAACAATTGGGTATGTATGGGAACAAACGAAGTAAAAGGAAAAAAAACTTTTACTATTGTACCTTTGTATGTATCAGATAAAGTATATGAAAGGAGTGTAGACTTATTGATGTTGCAGATTGGAAACAGTGAAAGTTATCACTTTTGTTTAATTAGAAATCTTGCTCGCCTTGTGCGTTCAAGCATCACTAGCACTCAGAGAAGGATTTATATATGCAGACGTTGTTTGTCATATTATTTTCTTGAGGATGAGTTAAATGTTCACTTTGCAGACTGTAAACAGTTTCCTGTTGCAAAAAGCATAATGCCGACTGATGAACAAAGATTTGTTAATTTTACAGAATTCCGAGTTAAAGATACAGTTCCATTTATAATATATGCAGACACTGAATGCGTCTTGTCTCCAATTTCCTCCTGTTTTCCAAATAGTGACATTCCTAACTCTACTTTAACACATAAACATATTCCTTACAGCATTTCTTTATACCTTCATTGTAATTTCGATAGTGAATTGTGCAGTTTCAAACTCTTTAGGGGAAATAATTGCATTGAATTGTTTGTAAAGGAACTTTATAGTATTGTGGATAAACTTCAAACATATTACTTATCGGTTAAGCCAATGTTAAAGATGACCGAAAATGAAGAAATATTATTTTTGTCAAGTAAAATGTGTCACATTTGCGAGAAACCGATTGCAGTTAATGAACTCAAAGTACGCGATCATTGTCACTTAACTGGAAAATATAGAGGAAGCGCACACAATAGTTGTAATTTAAATTACAAAGTAACAAAGGTTTTGCCTATAGCATTTCATAATCTAACGGCCTATGATGGACATTTTATAATTAAAGAAATTTGTGAGAAACGTGATGGAGAGGTGTTACATAATCCTGGTAATATAAGTTTGTTGGCGGTGAATATGGAACGTTATAAAGGGTTTACAAAGTATGTACGGGTTAAGAATGGATTCATTCAGTTAAGATTTTTCGATACATATAATTTCTTGTCCTGTTCACTAGATCAATGTTCATCTTCGTTAAGTGAAGATTCAAAGCAAATAACTCGACGTTATTTTAATGATGATGCACAGTTTCGACTTACTGCGAGAAAAGGCGTGTTTCCCTATGAATACGTCACGAGTATGGATGTACTTAACGAAACTAAATTACCTGAAATATCCAAGTTTTATAGCAGTCTTAATGATCAAACAATATCGAATGAAGAGTATGAGTTTGCTCAATCGGTGTGGGAAACGTTTTCATGTCAAACATTAGGAGAATACGCCGATTTGTATTTAAAAGTTGACACACTTCTTTTGGCGGATGTCTTTGAAAATTTTAGATCGAATGGCATGGAAACTTATGGCATTGATGCAGCTCATTTTTACACTGCTCCATCTATGTCTTGGTGTGCTATGAAAAAGATAACCAACGTTCAACTTGAATTGCTTCGAGATATTGATATGTTACACTTTTTTGAACGATCTATTCGAGGAGGAAATGTTCAGTGTATAACACGACATGCGATTGCTAATAATAAGTATATGAAAACTTATGATGAGAAAAAGCAAGAGTCCTACATAATGTACTTTGACGTTAATAATTTATATGGATATGCGATGATGGAATATCTTCCAACGGGCGGGTTTAAATGGGTTGCAAATGTTGAAGGCTTTGATGTTTTAACTATTGATGATACTTCAGAAATTGGATATATTTTGGAAGTAGATTTGACTTATCCTCAAGAGTTACATGACAAACATTCAGATTACCCTCTATGTCCCGAAAAGTCGACAAAGCTAATGGCTACCCTAGATAATAAAGAACGTTATGTTTTGCATTATAGATTGTTAAAGCAATGTATTCAACTAGGAATGAAATTAGATCGTATTCACAGAATAATTGAATTCAATCAGAGCCAATGGCTAAAACCATATATTGATGTGAACACCGAGAAACGAAAACATGCCAAAAATGATTTTGAAAAGAATTTTTATAAATTGATGAATAATGCAATTTTTGGTCGTTCACTGATGAATGTGAGGAAGTTAAGGGACATCAAATGGGTCACCAAATGGCATGGAGCTCGTGGTGCTAGGTCTTTAATAGCTAAGGCTAATTTTAAACATAGAATTATATTCGATGAACAATGTATGGTCATCGAGATGAGTAGACTAAAGATTTTTCACAATCAACCAGTATATGTTGGTGCATCTATATTAGATTTGTCTAAATGTAAAATGAATGACTTTCATTACAATGTTATTTTAGCAAATCCTGAATCAAATGTGAGGTTGTTATACACAGACACCGATAGTTTTATGTATATATTCTATGATGATATTTATGAGTTCATGAAACACCATTCAAATTTGTTTGATACTGTAAACTATGAAACAAACAATCCTTTTGGCATTGTGAGACAAAATAAAGGTGAAATTGGTTTAATGAAAGATGAAAATGCTGGAAGGATTGTTGAAGAATTTGTGGGGTTACGACCCAAAATGTATGCAATAAAATTGTGTGATGAAATGAATAGCTTGTGTAAGGCTAAAGGCATTAAGAAGAGTGTGAGTAAAAGTATGAATATTGATGAGTATCGAAAGTGTCTTAATAACAGAGATAAAGTCAACAAAGTTCAAGTTTGTATAATTTCAAAATCTCATTCTGTATTTACTGTTCGGAAAAATAAGTTGGCAATTTCATCAAACGAAGATAAAAGACACATAACTGAAAACGGAATTGATACTTTACCGTTTGGTCATTTTTCTCTGAAAAAAATGATTAGAAACAAATTTGAGATTAAAGCACTTCATCTCACTTACTTTATTTCTTTCACACACACACTTTTATGCTGTTAATAATAATACTAATTTTTTGTGTGTTCCTTTGCTTATGAAAAAAAAGAATAAATAATAATAACCCAAATTTTGTGTGTATTATTTAAAAAAAAAACACCTCCCCCCACCATTCCCATTTTCCAGAAATATAATTATATATGTATAATTACTTTATATTACATATCATTTAGTAATGGTGCGTTGTAAGAGGAGCAACTCTACCACTCAATATAAACGAACAGGAAGTGGATCATTAATTAGTCGTGTACTTAATAAAACTATTGATAATTTACCCGTGGAATTACACATCCCGGGATATGAATATTGTGGACCAGGAACAAAATTAGAAAAGCGATTGAGCCGTGGTGATCCAGGAATAAATATATTAGATAAAGCGTGCAAAGAGCACGACATTGCTTACGCAAAGCATAAAGATTCAAACAAAAGAAGAGAGGCTGATGAAATTTTAGCTTCAAAAGCTTGGTCTCGTGTAAAATCCCGTGACGCATCATTTGGAGAGAGAGCAGCTGCACTAACAGTGGGTGGCATAATGAAAGCTAAGTCTAAGATTGGAGGAGGTAAGCGAAACTTAAATAATAAAAAAAAAACAAGAAAAGATTAAAAAAAAGAAGAACATCGAAAAAGCAAGGTGGTATTTTACCCCTACTTCCGATATTTGCAGCCTTGTCGGGCTTGGGGGGTCTAGCAGGCGGAGCAGCAGGGGTGGCGTCTGCTATAAACAAGGCGAAAGCCGCTCAAGAAGAACTAAAAGAAATGAAAAGACACAATCGAATGATAGAAGCAATGCGAGGAAAAGGAGGTCAAGGCATTTATTTAAATCCTCCTGCATACAAAAGATAATTAACCAAATACCAAATAAAGCATTAAGTAATTTCGATTTAGCTAAATACGCACATCAATTAAAGATTCCAAATTTTAGAGGAGTCTTTATGCGAGATACGTTACCAAGATATCCTCGCAAAAATGAAAACTGTATTGTTAACCTTGAACCGTTGGATAAATCCGGTTCACATTGGGTGGCTTTCAGTAAACGTGGTAAATATGTGCATTATTTTGATAGTATTGGTAATTTAAGACCGCCATTAGAAATTTTAACATATCTTAAAAATTGCTATCTACAATATAATTTTCATTCATATCAATCGATTACTTCTTCGATTTGTGGACATTTATGTTTAGTCTTCTTGTATTGTATAAATAAGGGAAACACAGAACGTCTTTAAACATTTCAAAGATGGCTTTCGAAAGACGGATAACTCTTGAAGGTAAAGGCTCGAAGATTGATGTTACATTGGAGAACCCGATTCATCTTGTAGGAGCAGAGTTTTTTGAAATAGGACTTGCAGGATTGTATACATCTAATTCTATTCGAAATGTTACCAACAGAAATAATAAATTTCGCATTCATTTTACTATTTTTTTATCAATTGATTTAGTGGTACCACCGGGTATTTATGAATTTGAAGATCTAGCCTCAGCTTTTGATGATTTACTTAGTTATCACTCATTGTCGAAACTTATACCAGAACATTTAGAAAAAACAAAATTGTATGTGGAAGAGGATATAGATGGAAAAAGAGACAACCGTCTCGTTTTGTCTTCCCCGTTTAATATTGATTTCACTGTAGCCAACAGTGTAGCAGGGCCTTTAGGTATTGAAAAGAAAGTTTACCCTAAAGAGAATAAAAGAGAAATTGAAATTCATCGAAATAGAATCGATAATGAAGTAACAATTAGCGAGAATAATAACATTTTGGCTATAAAGTTGAACGAAGCGGATAGACCGATTTTAATAATACCCAATGCTAGCTATACGTTAAAACAATTAAGTGAAAAGATTAATGAATTATTAGTTGAACATTTATTAGGTGACAAAGACAAATTCCCATCTTTTTATATTAATTATGATAAAGCCTTTTATCATTGTAAACTACATTCGAAAGTGTTTGCTATAGATTTTGGTGTTGCAGATTCTATTGCAGATTTGTTAGGCTTTTCTCATAGAAAGTTCAAGGCAAACACAACTCATCATTCTGAATATATGATTAAAATTAACACTGTTAATAGTATTCGAGTATGTTGCAACCTTGTGCTTGGTACGAGTTCTTATTTGAACCATAAACCAACACACTCTTTATATAATTTTAAAGCTCATGTTCCTGCTGGTTACCCGATTGTTGTACAACCAACAACGATTATTTTTTTGCCTATGAACACCAAGGTTATTCAACATGTATCTGTGCAACTTGAAGATCATCTTCAACAGCTCATTGATTTGCAAGATGAAGATTTAACTGTAGAATTAATTATTCGTCCAGCACGATATCTTGCTATATAAAGTAATGAAATACTGTTATGTTTTCATTCTACTTGAGTAAGCATACTAGAAAACAATCACAAATATGGTTATACTATATAATACTCAAAGTTTGAAAAAAAAGAAGTCAACTCTGATTCGAAAAAATAATATAAATCAATCAGCTAAAATTTGTAAAAAAAAACAACAACGACATCGCACCTTGAAATCTAAAAAACAGTTATCGAGTAACAACAAACATTTCTTACAGTCTTTAGGCTATCGCGTACTTTAATTTCAATATAAATATTTATGCAATTGTTAATCTTATTTAGTTTCTATCTATAGTTGAAGCTGTTAACATGTTTAGCATGTTTAACATACCAGATAAAAGAGAGTTTGACAACAGAGTTGTGCGACGAGAAGAAAGAGTTTATCAACCTTATTCAGCTAATAAATTCGAAAATAATGATGAAATTCGAATACCGATTCAAAATGAAGAAAACATAGTTTTATTATCAGAAGGTGTTCTTCACTTATAAGGTCAAATTATTACTTCTAACATAAATCCAGCTGCTTCTACTACAGCGCATCCTGACCAAAATTTTGGGGCTAATCTTTTTAGCGAAATTCGCATCACGTTAAATGGTAAAGAAATTGATCGTACACGCCATCTAGGTATAACAAGTTCTATAAAAACCTTTGCATCATATTAAAAAAACGAATATACAGCTTTACAAAATGCTGGTTATTTTCCCTCTTTAACAACACCAGCAAGTGAAGCAAATATTGTTGATAGTAACACAAAACGTTTTCATATAATACTTCCTTTAAGCAACCTGTTAGGTTTAGCAGAGGATTACAGAAAGCCGATTTTAAACTGCAAGCATGAGGTAATACTTCTCCGATCGTCTAGTGACGCACGTGTGTTGCAATCGACAACCGAAAACGATCTTTCTAAGGTTAAGTTATTTAAAGTTTATCTAAAAATTCCCGTTTTATTATTATCGGACGAAGAACAAATTAAAAGATTAAAACTAATGCAGAAAAATATTCCCATTCAGGTTGGTTTTCGATCATGGGATGTTCATGTCTTGCCTTCTCTTCCTAGAACAACTAAATATAGTTGGACTGTAATGACAACTTCTGAAACTCAAAAACCACGTCAATTTTTATTAGGTTTTCAAACTAGAAGAAATTTACTAAACACATGCTCTTCCTATTTCGACCATTGTAACATTAAATCTATAAGAGTTTTTTTAAATTCAATTTTTTATCCCTATGAAATGCCAACTTCTGAAATTGCCATAAATGACTACAGCGAATTGTATGACATGTTTGTTAAATTTCGTAATGTATATTATCAGATCGATGATGTTCGTTCAGAGACTCTAGTTTCACAAGATGAATTTAAGTCTCTTTGTCCGATTATTGTAATTAATTGTCTCGAACAAGTGGAAGCAGTGAAGACATCTTCAGTCGATGTGCGAATTGAAATCGAGACAAGTGAGAATATACCTGAAGATACAACTCTTTATTGTGTTCTTATTCATGATCGTCAAATATCTTACAGACCATTAACAAATGAAGTAATTATCTAAACCAATATTTGCTAAGTTATAAGCAAGCAAGTAAACAAGTATTCTCACTTTAGTTGCAATCATGGAATTGACAACAACAAACTCTCCTTCTACTGATGCTGGCACGTGGAATAAGAAGCAACCAATAGTTGCAGACATTCGCAAGCTACCAAACGGCAGTTTGGAACTTGCTTACTGTATGTTAAATAACGACAATATACCTTCATTCAGCCCCGTGATCACATGGGTTGCAGCATATTGTGAAAAAACTCTTTCTTCTTTTTTTGAGTCTATTAAGAATAAATATGACTATTTAGTTGTATATAATTTGCCACAGGAATTTTCTTTGTTTGCACTAAAAGCACTTTCCCCCGACTCATTATTCGATCTTAATACGATTGATGGAATGTCAGACCTAATGTTGAGGCATAGCCATCGTTTACCTACAGATTGTCCAAAACATTTACCATCTCTAGCAATGGGAAGCAATAGTTGTGCTAAATTCAATGTCAATGCTGTTCAACATTGGTTAAATTCTTCTGATGGCATCATGAAAATCGTGTGTTCGATAATAAACAAGTTTCGAAACAATGGACTTCGAGGTTTTAATAAGTTTGATTGGAACTACTTTCCTATAAACGTACTGACTATATATGAACCACAACGAATTCGTCTAGAGTGGGAACATCTACCAGATCATCTAAAGAGGAAATTTCAACTGTTTCATCTTCGCTGCAAATGTGACAACTGTAATCGCTATCTATAAAAGGTGGTTAATTAAATCTACTAGTGTCGTTGACCGCTATACATATTTTGTTTTAGTTTGCTTTTTAACACTGTGTATATTTTTTGTCTACAGAAAATAATCATCTGGACAACTAAAAAGAAGAAGAAGAAGAAGAAGAAGAAGAAGAAGATCATCTCAACACACCCACACTCAACTGGACAACTAAAAAAAGAATGAGATTACTTCAAGACAAATAAAATTGTATTAATTGTAATTCTAAATGAATAAAGAAGAAAAGGTCTTTTGTATCATTTCATAATAAAGTTCTTATTAATGATCAATTACCTCCTCACTCTACATGTAAATAAAATAATAATAATATTGTTGGGTGAGGGATTCGAACCCTCGCTTTCAATTTCTGAAAATTAGATCTTAAGTCTAACGCCTTAGACCGCTCGGCCAACCCAACACATGCAAATCAAGCATATTAGCCAACGTGTTTTGTTGATTCATCTCAGTTCGCATTTAGCTTTGTGTGGTGAACATCTTTTTCTTTGTGAAGTAAACCAGCATCATGAAGTATTTTAATTGTGTAAAGTATTCCAAAAAACAGTTAATGCAAATGATATTGAGTCAAAAAGAAATGAATTTAAAATCTGAAAGAGATCGGTTAAAAACATTTAAGACATGGTCTTCAGACAGTTTTACGAACACTGCATGGTTAGCAGCTGCAGGATTTTACTATTATGGATATAAGGATATGGTTAGGTGTGCTTTCTGTAATCTGCAACTTAGTTATTGGGAAGAAGATGATGATCCGTTTGAAGAGCATAAGAAATGGGCTTTTTCTTGCCCCTACGTAAACAATATTTCTCCTAGCATAGAATTGAAATGTGAATATGAATGACTTAAAACTTTTCAAAATTGGCCTCTTCCCTGTCCAAACGAATTTTGTTTAGCATCAGCAGGATTTTATTATACTGGTCATGGTGATAAGGTGAAATGTATATTCTGTAAGATTGAAATTGAAAATTGGAGGGAAAACGATAATCCTTTAAATGATCATGAAAAATGGGCGCCATATTGTCCATATTTAAGAGGGTTTTACGTCGGCAACGTTGATTTAAATCCTGAAAATCCTACTATTATTCCATATAATACAAGTTATGATACGTGTGGAAGCAATATATGTTGATGTGATGTGATTTTTTGTGCAGTGTGCATTCTCAGACGTAAACGTAGACATGCTGAAGTTTGTTAAGCAGTCAAACACTCTACCAGTAATTTCATTTACTAATGCTGAAAACCAGAGTAAAAGTGAAAAAAGAAAGCATGGTGTTTTACTACCGAACACAATTCGATGTATCATTTGCGGTCCATCGAACTGTGGCAAAACAAACGTAATGCTAAATTTATTGTGTCATAAAAATGGAGTTCGTTTTGAAAATGTTTATATTTATTCTAAATCACTTGCTCAAAGTAAATATGTTGAATTAAAAAAGTTTTTGGACTCCATAAAAGAAATAAAAAGTGATTTTTTTTCCGATAATGATGAAGTAATGCCTCCAGAAATGGCTAGAAAAAACTCTATATTTGTTTTTGATGATGTAGCCAGCAATAAACAACAACACATGAAAGATTATTTCAGTAGAGGTCGTCATCACGACGTTGACGTATTTTATCTTTGTCAAACATATTCTTGTATACCTAAACATCTAATTAGAAATAACGCTAATTTTTTAATTCTTTTTAAACAAGACGGAACAAACTTGCGCCATGTATATAACGATCATGTAAATACAGATATGAGCTATGAACAGTTCTTTGATATTTGTTCATATTGTTGGCAAAACTCTAAGTTTGGCTTTTTGGTTATCGATAAAGATAGCGAGTTACAAAATGGTCGATATCGCAATGGATTTGATGTTTATTTTCAGTTATAAATATGACTTCAAAAAGAGCTAAATGGCCATTCGTGTTATTGCTTTTGCGTGGTTAACAACTTAACTATGACATCGTTTAACAAAACCAATAATGTGTCTATCGGACGACCGACTTCACGACATGATATTGCAACTAAATCATATGTTGATGATAAGCTACTGCAATATGGAAATCAACTAACAACAACAAGCGACGGACATCTAAGTATTAACGGCAAACGGTTAAAAAATGTTGGAACGCCAATACATGTTGAAGATGCATGCAACAAAGGTTATGTACTGAAGTTATTAAATGAGCTAAATAAAATCGAGTCTAAAGAAGACATACAACGAAACTTTAACGACCTTAAAGGTTTAATTTTTTCAATTTGTAAAATAGAGAAAAAAGAACTTGACTTTCAAAACAAACGTCTCGCGGGCTTAGCTTTACCATCATCTGCAAATGATGCAGTAAACCTTATTGCAATGCAGCAACATACATCGAATATAAAAAAATATCTTGAGACCCGAATAACCGAAGTGTTACAACGAGTAGAATTCATTCATGGTTTAGTGCGAGAATTTTCAGAAGATCACTTTCCGTATGATCAAGATACTCTCGACTTGGGTAACAAAAGAATAAGAAATGTTAAAGATCCAATTCAAAATCAAGATGCTGTAACGTATTCTTTTCTTAAAACTCATGTAACAAATGAACTCGATGAAATTAAAAAATCTCTTTTGAATATAAACAGAGATGATGAAACTGTAGATATGTTAAATAGAAGAATAACAAACATATCTCAACCAATCGATTCGTTAGATGCAATAAACAAATATTACTTAGAAAACTTTGCTGCCTCGCGAAAAGATCTAGAAGACTTAATCACTAAATTTAATAAACAAAACTTTTTAAACGTAGACGATGGTGGAACTTTAGATATGATGAGTAAACGAATTACTCACGTAAACAATCCCATATACGATAACGATGTTGCAAATAAGACGTTTGTTGAACAATTTGCCGCTTCCCGACGTGAATTTGATCAATTGAAACAAACTGTAAACAATCTACAACATCAAAAACAAACAAATGTTGAGTTTCCTGTTAACGACCAAGATGTGACAAATAAACGGTTTGTAGAACACTATGCTGCTTCACGAACTGAAGTTAATCAACTAAAAGAAATTTTAAGCAATTTACAATCTCGTATTGAGGGTGTTGCTAACAATCTCAATATTGTTAAAAAAGAAGATCTTGAAAGTTATGCTGCTGAATCCAAAGAAGAATATAACAAGTTAAAAACTGAACTAGAAAAAATTGAGCAAATGGTTAACAAAGAACCACTCGAAAGTTTTACTGCATCCAAAGAAGAATATGGTATATTAAAAGATGAAGTAAAGAAAAAGAACTTATCAAAATTTATTCTGAAATTCTCCAACACACCATCAATCCATTCACCAGTATACACGCTTCATAATCATAACATACAGTATCAACTTCCCTACAAAGGTGTATTAAAACCAATTTTTGTTTCACCAAGATCTCCAATTGTGTATGCAATTTTAAATATACGTCAAGAGATTGAACTGGATGGCAGTGATATTGTTGTTGAAGAGCAAGATGAAATTCAGTTTCGACTTAGAGACCCTAAAACACATAAAACTGATGATCTTCCTCTTCAAATCGATTTTGAATATACTATAAATAAGTAAAACAGCCACAATTTCCGTTTAGTCATGGAGAAGAGCTCGAAGATTAAAGCTGAAAGTCGAGTAAAGGATAAACTTTCTCGCTTAAAAAAAGATGTTAAAGACAAGTATCTTTCACTTCAAAATGATGTTAGACGAAAAGAATTAGATATAGAGACTAACTTTAAACCAGTAACAACTTCATTAAATCAACTTGTAGCTATTGCTAATACATCAACTCAAAATAAAGAATATCGAAAAAGAAAAGGAAAATATGACGATTCTGAATCCACTGCTACTTCAGACGAAGAAGATGGAGATAGCATCAAAATAATTTCACTACTTAACCGCTACTTTGATCCGTTCATTAAACAAAACGTGGATAGAACATTTGGTATAACGATAAGAAATGATAAACAATACTTGGGACGCGAACGAGTTTTCTTTGATAAAAAGTGGATAAAAGTTGGTGGTGAAAAATTTCCTATAACAGAAGGTCTACTTGAATTGATTCAAAGGAAAGTACCAGACCCCACTCTAATAGATAGGAGTGATTTAACTTCATATTTGAAATTATTAAATGTTTCAAACGTGCACAAAAGAAATTATACAAGCAATGCAGCTCCAAGAGGGACGCAATCTTATAAGTATAGACATATAATTGAACCCCTTCTCACTGAAGACATAGATAGAATTATAAAAACAGCAGATGAAAATGAAGAAGAAGCAAATACTACGATGCATACTGGATATGGTCAAAAAAAAACACATCGCGCCACAAGCCATTTGGAAATTTGAAGGCGGAAACAATATTGAATTCGTTCACTGGAATGAACCAAACAAATTGGTATCAAGACTTAAAAAATTAATTGCATCGAAAGCTGCAGGTCACACAGGACTAGACAGCGAAATCTTTGCAATAGAAGAAGAACTAAGAAATGCTGGATATATTGAATAAAAATTCCAACGTTTGTAAAACAATGCACAGTATGTTATAAAACATTGTTTGGAAAATAACTATGAACGAAATCAGACGAGAAATTGCAAAAGAACTTCACGCACCGCTTAGAAAAAAGTTTAAAAGACGACGTGTTATTAGGAAAGGAATCGATGACCTCCATGAAGCTGACCTTGTGGACATGTCCAAACTTGCAAAATGGAATAATGGATTTAAATATTTATTAACCATTATTGACGTTTACTCGAAATATGCATGGGCAATTCCTCTTAAAACCAAAAATGGAAGTGAGATCGTAAAAAGCTTAAAATTTGTTTATTCTCAAAGTAAAAGATTGCCGAATTATTTTCACACCGATCGAGGAACGGAATTTTATAACAGTGAATTCAAAACATGGCCTCAGAAACAAAATCTAAAGCATTATTCCACTGGCAGCTCCATTAAAGCGAGTGTGGTAGAAAGATTTAATCGAACTCTTAAGGAATCGATGTGGAAAGAATTCACAACACGAGGTTCTTACCGATGGGTACATATTTTGCCTGAGTTACTAGTAAAGTATAATCACAAAATACATCGCAGCATCGGCATGAAACCTAATGATGTAAAAAGAAACAATCCACCCCGCTTGCCAACACAATATAATGAAACTTTAAGAAAACCAAAATATAAAATCGGTGACATTGTAAGAATATCAAAAATCAAGAAACACTTCACTAAGGGGTACGAAGCTAATTGGACAACGGAATTATTTACAATTTATAAAGTTCAAAATACTAATCCACGAACATATCTTTTAAAAGATAATAAAAATTTGCCTATATTCGGAGCGTTCTATGAAGCAGAGTTACAACGAACAAAACATCCTAATATTTACTTAGTCAACAAAGTACTACGTAGAAAAGGAACCCGAGCCTTCGTATCTTGGCTTGGATTCGATTCAACTCACAACTCATGGATCCCCAACAAAAATATCTTCTAATAACAACAGTGTAAGTTTTTTTATTTTTTATTCCTCACAAAGATATTATTATTATTATTATTATTATTATTATTATTATTATTATTATTAATGTGTCTCTATATATATTTTTCAGCTCACTAAAACCAACACACGCAAGAAAGAAAAGAATGATTGTACTTACCCGTACACAAGACCAGCATATTCCACTCTGCAAACAACACAGCATCTTCAATTCTCCGCAGCTTGTTGGAAAAAGAACTACTTACCACTTTAAGAACGAAGATCATATCATTTTTCACTAATTCATATTATATAATTAATGTAAACCACAAATGATCAAATAAATATATTTAAAAAAAAAATTACACTACACAAAATTATTATTATTTTTTTTTTCGTTAAAAAACAACCACTGTCCAACGTCCATTTAATTAACAATTTGGACTTCTTCTTCTTCTTCACCTTCTTCGGCATCCATGCCATCCATGCCTGCACGATCTTCACCCCCCACACTCTCTTCCTCCAGCGGCGGAAAATCGAGCAGCTCAATACTGTTGGAATTGATTGATCGCAGCCGCTGAAAGATTACCCCCAATATGTGGGGGGTTACGCCATCCGACGTCAACTCTCGACAATGCTGGCGGTCTCGAATTATTTCTAAGAGCTCACAATTGTACATGTCCTGCTGTAAATTAGTAAGCCCGTTGAACCACACATCCTCCTCCACTTTGAGCGCGCTCACGGCAAAGTTTAACCCCAGCCTCTCTGATTGCTCTCTCAGAGATTTTATCTCATAGAGCTGCTGGAGCTTAACAAGAAGACTTCCATACATGCTCATGATGATAGACAACTGTGTTACTTTGAAACTAAGTGTTACTTCATAGCTATGTGCTCTTATATATTGTGAATATCAAACTGCAAAAAAGCTATTTTAAACATTTTCACATGGAGCTCTGGGAACTGGCTTCAGATCTTGTTCTCTCATTAAAAATTACACACTTGAATAATGACGTCTAGGAATCTAAAAACAATCAGATCAAGATTCATTTCACACACTCGAAGATATACATGACATATAAAACACTGTAACCAAATTGAGATCATGAAGCAAGTCAGAACACAAAAAATGTTAACATCATTTAAATTAAACAGACATAACATAGCGACAAGGAGTAACACAACTCCACTCCCACGCTCTGGTAATATATGCCGTACTTAAACAGAGTGTAGCTTTACAACATCAGTTTACTTATTTAGCAAGCGCGAGCAAAAACTTTAACAACCATGCACCACATGTGTGGGGAGCGCTGGCTGGTCTCATGGCTTGCCGCACGGCGCGAGCAAAAACGGAACAGCTGCACACCACATGTCTGGTAGCGAGCCGGCTATGTCGAGCGCCTCACCGTACACTCTCATTCAAAAGTTATGACACCCAAGACTCTCTACACTTCCTTTAACAATTACCAAAATATAATTCAATAATCAATCAATAATTAATAGCCATGATACACAACTAACCTCTGCTGTCCTCTCCATGCGAACACAAGGCATGGTGGTCATCCTAACCATTAGCCATTCACCTGATCCCACCTGGACCACGTGCTCGCTCTAAGGACCCATGACGTCATCAGGATTACGCAATTTCTGGTCATGATGATGCAATATTCAAAGTCTAGCGAATTATACTACTATTAAGAGTAAGGGAGTCACTACCTGCAATTTTTCCCCCTTTCCGATATGTCATTTGGACTGTCTTCTCCAAATCAATGGTGAGGCGGTTTTCCAGTACCCATTTCTCCAGCTCTATTAGGGCTCGTTGCAGGTCATTTCTATTTGGTGATCCCAACACCATGTCATCCGCGTATACGATAAGTTTCGTATTCGATGTGCGCTGAAGGATGTCTCTAATGTCTGCTGTGGCGATGTTGAACAACAAGGGGCTCATTGGACCTTCCTGCAGGACACCATTTGTTTGTTCGAACGTGTCGGATAGGCCGACTGTATCCTCAATCTGTACAAAATTGACTTTTAAAATGCTTTCAATTGCTCTGACAAGAGGATGTGTTGTCCCAATCATGTCTTTCAACATTGTTATCAGTATTTCCCTGTTTAGGAGGTCGAATGCTTTCGTATAGTCAATAAAGACAGCGTAGTATTTTCCGTTCAGATGTCGCAAAGCTTCTTCTATTTCTTCCAGGAGGTATCTGACTGCTTGTGTTGTGTTTCTACCTGGTATGAAACCAAACTGGCATTCAGGAATATTTGCTAATGTTTCCAGTTTTGACGCTAGGATTTTTGTATATATCTTAAAGATATTAATTTCCAGTGCGATTCCCTTGTATGAGTTAGGGTCGTTCGTATCTCCTTTCCCTTTGTATAGAGTCCTGATGGATGATAATCTCCAACAGTCCGGGATCGTTCCAGACTTTAGGCATTCATTGAATAATTTTGTCCAAATTGGTACTGTACCTTCATTCTCATGACTGGAATGCCTTTATGGGAAGGTAATATGTTTTTGCCTGTGAACAAGAATGGCGAGACAGGATCATATGTTTCGCGACCCACAAGTTGACTTTGGATAGCGATCTCGACGAGAGAAGCGGGGCGCATGCGTTGCATGTACTGTGGTCACAGCTGATTGGTTAGGAGTATTGATTATTTTATCGATTAGCAACAAGAGATAGACTATGCTTTTGTGGTAGGGAATTCAAGTCTTTTATACGTTCGGGCATAGTTTAACATGTCTGTAATTATAGCAGGTGTTGGATTATTAACTTCTTTCGAATAATTGTACTCTTAGGAACCCGGAAATAAGATATCTGCATCTTATCAGTTCCAGTTTTGAGCGCTTGTGGCGCGACGGTAGGTGATCCAGCAGTCGCGTTCTGACGTGAACAACGAGTAGAGTAGATTGGTTTAACCCACGCACGAACACACATGTTTTGAGATATACCGGTGACCGGCGGCGAAACGTCACGTGCACCGTGAGTGAAAGTTTGTCTTGAGTAGTGTACTATCATTGTATCGAGGAGAGTTGCCTTAGTGACGGAAAGGACTCCAATTTTAGTTCTGGTTAGGAAATGGCAATCGAAATGAAAACGCAGCTTGTCTTGATAGATAGCTGTTCTTTATAGGCCAGCCATATAGTGTTCGCATGAAAGGTGGATACTTGCTTTAACAAGAACACAGTCATAATGTTCTTTCAGTAGACATTCTTCGCGTTGGAACTGGCTGTAACGATACACTTACTTCGTGTGTGTTGTCAGAACAATTAGCACCTTCATTTGAGAAGTATTTCTCAATACAAGTGCTTGGATATTGTATATACTTTTTATATTTATAAATGGCCTAACTCATATGTCTGTGATCTTGCAACTATGTTGAGCAAGTTCTTGTCGAAAGGAAAGGCTGTTATGAACTTCAGTGACTTAAACATGTGCGGCTAGATGTTTTAAACATGAGTGTCACTATGCGAGCGAAGTTACGTGCATTCCGATGCTATACGTCGCGCGGCCCGTGCTGGTGACTGCGAACACAGCTGTTGTTTGGCAGTACAGTGTGTATCAAAATGATCCGATTACGCGGGGGCGATGAACTTTGGTGTTCGGGCCGATATAGACATCATTGCGTGCTGCGGTTGATGGGACGTTATCCGAAGATGAAAGAAACTGTCGTTGGTATTAGAGTGGAACATTCAGTCTGGATGGGCGATGTCTGGAGATCCAGGGTTCGTTTCTCGCTTTCCTGGACAGTGAAGACTTCCATTGCTTGCATGGAGGGTACAGTCATAATGGACATGACTGTGTCGTGTCGAGATATACAAGAATCATCTAAGGTACTGAATTAACCATCTTCAATCGTAGCTAAGCATGTTCATTCTAACGTTGTCTCCCTGCCACATTTATTTTCTTTTTGGGAATTTTCGTAGAATGTCTAAGAATGGAGTTTAGGCTTGATCCCAGTGTCAAGACTGATTCTATTCTGGACAGGGTTTTGATTCTACTAAAAGGATGCACCCATTGTAATTAATTGCATTATAGTGTAATTTTCTATTGATTACTGTAAATTCAAGTTCATTTTATGGGGATTTATTTAATGTAGAGAAGAGGAACTTTAGGCCACTCAAGATTCATCAGTTTTCGTGTCTGATTTATATTGAAAATGAACACTAGTTTTATGCCTTCATATGACATTACTCGAGCTTGAGTAGACTCAATTTGGAGTTTCTACTTCCGTAAGCCTATTTAGAGGACTGTTATATACTCAAAAGTGAAATTTCAGTATTCAGGTTGATTTTCGAATATTGCAGTAAGCTTTAGGAAGCGAGTTCAGTGAAGAAAGCGGATTTGCTTTGATTTGCAATTTTGACTTGATCCAGGTTCTTTCTAACGTATATTTTTTTTTGAGATCTTACATCACGTTTGCTTTATTAGATTCGATCAAGATCCATTATTAATGGACTAGACAGATGTTTTAAACACAATTTGAAGACATTTGAATACATTCACCCTATGTTATTAACGCGAATCCCAGACTAGATTTATGTGGAATTAGATATATCGACAAAAATGCAATTGTTATTTAACACTTACTAAAAGCTATGCATATTGATCGTGAATAATAATAACATAAGAGCAAATGAAATAATATTTTAACAGTGATTAATTGAACTGTAAAGAAACTTGTATAAATTTAGCAACAATATTTCACTGTGAATGTGACTTGTCAATTAAGCTGAATTTTTGTTCACTAAGAAAGATAACTAGTTGAAGCGCTAAAGAGATAGTAGTAATGCCTGATAATATGAATAAGATGAATGCTTAATATAGCATGATATTAAATGGCAAAGCCATGTTAAGGCTAATGTCCTTGATTATTAAAAGGGTATTCAATGGAATATTCCAAGTTGTAATATAGAAAGTAATCCACTCAGATAGATTGTGAAATTAGGGCAATTTACTTCACTATCAGTTAAAGTAAATAATTTGTTGTGAAATTCATGCATTTCAGGCATGTTGAAATAAACCTATCTGGTAAAATTTTCGATTATTTGTATCAATGCAATGCTTAACAGACGTTTTAAGAATCACTAATTCCGGTCTGGCGAGGACAGTTCATTTGAAGGGTGTTAAAATTAAATGAAAGAAATTAAATTTTTGACTTAGCTTTATTGTTCGGTCAGAAGAGATGAATAAAATAAAAAAAAACAGCAAACATAAATATAATAAATTATGTGGAAGATGTCACTTCTGAATCCTATAAAAAGAAACACGCTAAGAAGGTGTTACAAAAATGACTGTACATTTGTAATATAGCTTTAAATTTTTTTTTTTCAGGGTATAAATTGATATATGTCTTGTAAATATAAAAATTTCCAGGCTTTATTTTTAAATGTTGCAATTGCTGTCAGCATCTATGTTGGAATATACATATGATTGGTGTTCACCTATTCTTGGGTAAAATGCAGTCAATGACATTGATGAATGTGGGGCTAGCATTTTTTTTTTCCATGTTCATGAAACTTCGGATGGAAGTTGGGCAC
The DNA here is from genome assembly GCA_946902985.2 of Meconema thalassinum. Lineage (NCBI taxonomy): Eukaryota > Metazoa > Arthropoda > Insecta > Orthoptera > Tettigoniidae > Meconema > Meconema thalassinum. Next base: position 215,046,751 of record OX336388.2, on the reverse strand, counting down.
TTTGCTTTGAAGTATATTATAGTGACTTACACTATATTTTCATTTCCTGAATAAATTTTTCTTTGATCAGTTTAAAATCTTCGATGTGTGGTACTTTATAGAAACGATAAGAGAACACGTTAAGAAGGCCAGCGGTGGGTATTTCAGTGGTTTTCCCACACACCTGAGATTGCGTTCATTGTTATTCTTGTGCTTTTGATTTTTTTTATGCCGTTCACCTTGGTTTTTTCTTAACGTAGTCTCAGTTAGGAATTCCTGTACCCCATTTCCTCGTCTCATGTTGGGTAGAATCTGGCAAATTTTATAGCCGGGGTTTCCAGGCTCTACGATCCAGCTGTCTTCGTGGGATTCCAACATGCTGATGGTAGGTATTTCGGGTACATAGAAAATGGCTTCCAACGCTCAGGGGCGAGAATTTACTGGAGTACCATTAAATTCCATGGTTTTTTGAGACCAATGTTTGGAAGAGATGCAAATGGAATGGAAGAGAGAGAGCCATAGCTTATGGGGACTTAGACAATGATGTCATACTCCATGATGGTTCTATAGGCCGGTTGAATGACGCCATTTCATGCTTGTGTTCGACATTGCTGTCAAACGCGTGGAAGGAGTCATAAACGGGTATACTCTGACGCCATTACATCGATCATTGCGAATTCTTTGAATGAACGTCAGAAAGTAATGGTGTACTGACATTTTTAGCACAAAATGCCGGAATTCACTTGTGAACAAAGCGTATATGAGGACACTCAATTTGCATGGCATACATGTAGATACGCAACCATTAATAGATTTTCTTTTTATTAATAGTGGTGCTACACTTGTTTGTAATAAATATACGATTGGAACATGAACAGTGAAAGGAATACTCTGGAATCTTTACTGACGTGTTTGGTCGACTGGGGCATTGGATGTAGTTCTCGTTTGAGCTACACACACAGTGCTTGGTGTAGTTAAATCCGGCTGATGAGCATTTTTGAACTCATCGTAATTTAGGAGGGTTTTTATTCATTTAAATTATGGTCAAATTAGGATCTTTAATATGACTAGTTGAATCCCGTCAAAACATGACGGCCAATGGGAAAATAATTTACCCAGGAATGTTTTTATATATATTCTTTGTACGATTACTTTTAGGCACTGTTGAAACTTTAAGGGCGTCAAAAGATTGCACTCTCGACGTTGCAACATGCTTCTGGCCATGACTGAAAACGCGATGAGGTAAATATTGAGACCTATACGTTGCAGAGTTTCCCCTTGAGTATTGATTGTGATAAAGTATGCCAAGCGAATTGGAAAATGTTGCCTCTTAAGAAAATGGTAGTGTTTTTTCGGTTGGTGTTAAATCAAGTAGAAGGATTAGGCCTCTCTGCCTAATTTTAACTGCACTTATTATATCCAAATCCAAGCAATATGGTTGCATTTAGGAGCCCTTGGGAAACGTTCAGATTTCTTAAGGAGCATAACTATGAATCAAGCGTTTGGACTATGTGGAGGCATATAATTTAATTCCAAGAAATTCAAGAACTATGCAGGAAACTGAAATAAACGTATAGGCCTCAATTTTCCTCATCAAGTTTTCAGTCATGGCCAGCAGTATGTTGCAATGTCGTCAGTGCAATTTTTCATCTTCAGTATTTAATCTGTTAATGCACGTGTACTGGTTTTTTTTTGGAACTAAGTTACTGGATTGAAGGTCAATGACTTATAAGTTGATTTCATTACATTGTTCATTTTTTTGGGTGTAAGAATCCCTCAGTATGCCTTCCTTCGGAGGGGAAAAATCCGGCGGTCATATGCCTTAGATTTATGACATGAAAAAGAATCTTCCACTAACTACAGTACATTTGTGTGAAGCCAAAATTTGTTGGTTAGATTATTTGATAACGCTATATTAGTTCCAGAGTTCGGCGCCAGGTGCTGGCTGTGATGGCATCTAGTAGTCAAGTCCGCAGCTAGGTGTCGTGGACGGTAGCATTTGGTAGCAAAAGTAGGAACTACTGTACTTGAAAATTAGATCGTCTTCCGTCCTTACCTGAATCACAGATCACACACACTAATACAGCCATCACATTATTAACACCGGTTATCAGACAGATTCTACGCATACACCCAAAGAACACGGGGCTACATGACCGCATTTTTGCAGCCCTTAAACTAAGGAACTAACCATTCGTGTAAAACTGCGAACTTTCGAGAAATTTATTATATCCTTCGCAGAAGTAAATGTTTCAGGCACGGTATCCTCAGGCGTTGCAAGTTTGGCTGGTAATTCATTAACACTTGATTATTACCATCCATAGAGAAGTTGTCGCCGTTAACATGTAGCATATAATCAGAAAATTCCATTTCACCTGGTTTCAATCGCGTGTCTTTAAGTAAGTGGTTTATTTTGGAGAAGGGCCAGAGAGAAGAGTATTTAATATAATTGTGAATAACTGTTTGGCGAGAAGCGTGCAACAGACCTGAAGTCACCATGAAGAATAGCTTTCCCACAAAAAGGAATAATGTCGTTAACTATCTCTTAGAAGTAGATTCACACACATGCAAGAATGAATGTTTGCCATTGGGGCTCCATGCCAAACTATGAGCCGAGCTCATCGAATATCGTCAGCTGGATTTTGAATGTTAAATGTAGGAGTTTTGCAAGAATTCACTTGATTTGCAGATCTGACTCGATTAGCTTCTGGAGAATCTAATATATACAACTGGTCGCAAGAACCGTCACTTATAATTTTGGAATATAACGAAGAAATGCGATGATGTGCAAATCCATACATTTTAAAACAATATGGACGTATGCATGTGGCACAGTAACATTGGTACCGGTACCAAATGAAACGAAGTTCATGGCATTGTTGTACTGCCGATTTTTATTTCGGAAATTGCTCGAGATATCATCTCCAGTGAAAAATTGTTGCAGCCTGTCGAATATTTTATATTTAGTCAGATCAATTTTACCTTTACAACAGCAAAGGTCAAAGTAACCAAGCGTAGATTTCTCGCAAGAGAAATACAGTGCAGAACAATGTTTACATTTGTTCGTTAAGGACCCTACACTGTATAGCATATACTCTGGAATTGCTTCTGAAATGGCATATTTATATTGGATTTTAAAGGCGGCTTCGTATTTTCCTCCGATTTCCCATTTTAATGCGGCTAATGTTTTTTTTTTTCGTCAAATGGGTTTATTTATAGTAGCATTTCTCCCCAAATTAATGTCATATTCAATAACACTATAGTGGCCTGCATCAAAGCAGCCGCCGCATGGTTAGATTCATTGTTGTGTACTCTAAACAAATAATCAATAAACAATAATATTCACTGATACAATGAAGTTCAGAGGATTTCATTCTCAAGTTGGTTGCTGATGAGAATGCGATGAGACTGATCGCTAAAAATAAAATCATTATAATTATCCCTGCCTGCAACTATTTTTGCAATTTCCTTGCAAACGCAGCTCAGGAAGAAGTTCTTCGTTTTGAAATAAACAGCACGAAACTGCTCTAAATAAGCCATTTCCATCACCTGTTGTAGGTACAATCCTTAGCATTTCCATGACAGTAAATTATGTGAGGGAGCATAGAATCACTTCGCCAGCCGCCGTAATGGAGGGAGTTTTAGAATTATATGTTCAGTGCATGTCAAAAATCATATTAACACAGGGAAGCCCAGTCTTAAGACTACATTCTGAGCTATCACCCCGGATTACGGGTTCAATCCCTGCTCTGCCAAGAAATTTAATTCTGGTCTGAGGGCTGGAACGGGGCGCACTCTTGTGGCAAAATTAAGAATAGCCAGATTCGATTCCCATCTCAGTAATCTTTGATGTGGTTTTCCGTGGTTTCCCATTTCCACTCCAGGCAAATACTGGGATAGTTCCTAATTTAAAGTCTCGGTCGTCAACTCCCCATTCCCCAACTTAATTACAAATGCACACATCAATATAGACATCACAATAACACAGGTTATCAGAGAACATTTTTACCACGTTGTCCGAGTCCATCAAATTAATTATGGTCGCCAATTCTCTCATGGCGGAAGCGATTGCGGCCATTTTAATTTAATAATTTAAAAGTATGCCAACGTAAATGGTGGGGAATTCCTTACCTAACGGGAATAATAAATGTAAAATAAGTTTAGACAATGCGACACCAACAGCAAGAAAGAATAATTGGGAAATAAAAATTCATGTCTGAGGTGGGACTCGAACCCTCTAAATAATGCATAATGAAATTCGCCGAGTCCAGCGCTGCCCCTGAGCCACCTAGACAATGTAACTGGCTTGCAATACTACAATACTTAAACATACATACCCACTCAACTGACTGTTTAAGTTCTTAAATACCTCCCTTATTTTATAATTCTCTTTCAATGTATATTGTGGAAACATCATAAACAATATTCGGGGCCCTTTTTAATTCTCATAAACAAAGATCTCAGTAAGAAGCGGTGGGATGCGCCATTTCGCTCGTATAAAATAAAGCCATTGTGCGCAAGCGCGGGAGCTACAAATTTTATATTTTCCTTTATTAAGGAGAATTCGTTACATTAGGGGAATTTTAAAAGTTAAGTATGATTTGGCTACGTAATACTAATTGCAAGAAATAAGATTACGGAAATTAAAAAACCTGTCGGAGGTGGGAATCGAACCCTCTCTATTTCACGCTGCATAAATTTTAACTTCGCAACTCTACCATTGAGCCACCAATCAAATGGTAAACTGTCGCAATATTGTGTTATATAAACACTATACACACCCAACAGTCTGTGTAAGTTCTTCTGCATTTCCCGTCTATTATAATTCCATTCTAGTATATATCGTGGAAACATCTTCATCAATATTCCCCTCCTTTATAATTCTTATAATAATAACTATTACATTAAAACGCGGTGGACGTCCGCCATGTCTGTCATTAACCAAGGTGATACTGCGCATGCGCTTGAGCCAATAATTTTGCAGTTTTGTTTATAAATTTAAAAATATATGGTAACATATTTGTTTATTTTAAAGACACTCTGCAAATATACAGGGCAAGGGCTTTCGGCAGAGATCATTACGAAGTCAATCGGTTCAGCCGTTCTGTCAATCTCGCCGTAACAAAAATCAGCTTACTGTTTTAAATATATAGATTATCGTCGATATAAAGCATCACACTTTTAGGAGTGGAAAATTTCATATTTATAACTGACTTTATTATTAATTATTTTTAAGTTAGCTTAGCTATAAGGTAATGCAATACATTAAATAAATTCCCATGTGGCAGTGGATTTCATTGGAATGTTCGTGCTTTGCTTAGTTATAGTGATACTCATGTTGTTTGTCTTTAGTGAACTATATTAATTATACCATGTCTAGAGAAGCGGAAGTAGTGGACCTTAAGTTGCTATACAGTATGTTACAAAGTAAAATAGATGCCATACATGATCATTGGACAAATACAAGTAAAAGTATTATACAAGACGTAGTTGCCGAGAGTCTTAGACAAGATATTACGGGCATCCAAGGCACATTACAGGAACTACAAAATAGTTCTAAAAGAGTAGAAACCAAAGTGAATAGGGTAGATGAAACAGTAGATGAGGTCCAAGTGGACGTAAAACAAGCCCATATAGACATTCATAAAGTACAAACGGACTTAGGAGCAGTTCAAACTGGACAAATGAAGCTAGAATTATGCGGTAATAAACTTCAATCCACAGTTGATGAGCTTCAATTGAAAATAGGTAAAGTTGAATCTAGTCAAGATAACCATCAACGAGAACTAAGTAAAATTAAAACTAGCCAAGATAGCATTAAATTCAGTCAGGATTGTGTTAAACTTAGCCAGGATAATCTTGAAACAAAACTAGATAAAACAGAAACAAAGTTACTTAAAATTGAATCAACACAGTCAAATATACAAACTAAGATAGACATAGTAGATGCCAATCAGAAATTGTTACAGGTCCAGTTGAATGAAGCTGAACAATCCAATAAATTTTTTCAATTAGAAATGCGATTAGAATTATCCAATAATAAGAGAGAATCTAAAATTAATATTGAAGCACTTCAATTACAAGTGTCAAATGACACAATTCACACCCAAGCATCTTTAGAAAACTTAAAAGAAGAGTTATTGTTGTTGCAAACACAAGTTAGGGACCACAATAAACTTCTTAAAGACGACTTTGATGTAGATATAAAGGGAATTATAAACGAAAATGTAGTCACTTTAAGGCAAGAGATGACTAAAATTAATGAAGACTATTTCAAAGACTTCAAATTAGAGGTCAATAAGAATATTGTAGAAGGTGAAATTAGATCCAGCAAGGAAATCACAGATGTAAGGGAGGACCTGATAAAAAGGTTGAATGTTATTCACTCCAATCAAACTACAAACCATGGTAACATGGAGGATAGAATTCAAACTTTAGAGGTAAAATTTGATCAAGGCAAAACGGAATTAATTGAATTGCGTGAGGAAAAGACTTCGGAAATCAACCAAATCAGAGATCAACTTGAGAGTTTAACAATTGGGGACGGTTTAGATCTGGATAAGTTAAGGGATAAATTAAGGGTAAATTGGATCGCAGATTTCCAGACCACGATTAAGGAGATTAATCGCACTTCACATGAAAGGGAAGGAGGCGATAAATATCCAATTCCTATGGCAAATAGTAGTCCACAGTATCAAATTAATCCGAATTTGAGCTCAGCTAATACACGTGTCCAAACATACACGTCACCGATGACACATACAGGAACGGGAGCCTACAATCTGTACACATCTAATGGGGCAGGCCACATTACAATTATTAGGAATTTTGAAGATAAGCCTCGTCGTTTCAATAATCTTGATGGGACGACACCTATAGGATTCATAAGAAGTATGCGTGATTATTTTACTGAATCTCACGTACCAACGGAAAGACAACTACGTGTGGTAGAGCGTTTTCTTTCCGATGTACCGCTTCAGTGGCACAGGGCGTTTAGATACACGTTTAACGACTTCGAGGAGTTTGCCGAAGCATTTATCAATCGTTTTTGGTCTACGGAAGTTCAGAATAACTTTCGTTCCGAAATCTATTCGAGCAAGTACTCAAGTACTGGTCCGACCAGTTACTCAGAGTATTTTTCTTGTCAGTTATCGAAATTAAGATTTTTACAGCCTCCGTTAACCGAAGAACAATTGATCGAGGCGATATTTCGACAGTTTCCTGTTGACGTAAGGAGGAACATAATTTCATCCGGAATCACTAGTTTAGCCGCGATGGACGATTTGTTGAGACATCTGGACTATGTGAGTGCTGTTACGACACCCACAGTGGTGAGAAACAATCGACATGAACACAGATCCGTGAATACTATCGTCATGGACAGAACACAGCAAACAGACCCAGCCAAACCAGAAAACAGAAACTATGTTAAACCAGGGTGGAATAGGAACAATTACCAAAGGGACGATCGTCAGATCGATCGATACGCAGAATGAAATGAACAACCTTGGACACGAAAATACGAAGAAAGAAATTTCTATCGTCGGAATAATGAATATGATCGAAATAATTACCGAGATAGACCATACAACCCCAACTATAGACCACGTACTGGTTATAGCAGATACAAAAACTATAGGACGGAGGAGTTTGAACGAGATCAAGAGAAACAAAGGCTCAAAAGCGAGCAGGAAAAGTCTAAAAATAATAGACAAAAAAATTCAGGAGAGAGGAAAAATCAGGAGATTGATGAACGAGAAAATAGACCGAGTACGAGTCGTCAGGGGAGCATCGTACAGACTCCTGACGAAGAAAAAAAAACGCCAATCTCGAAACGCAAGTAGGAATTCAGAATTTGACACTTCCATATGAGATAACTATAAATGAAACATTCAACGTAGCGGACGAGGATCTCCTATATGAAGAAGGAGGGAGAGAGGAAGGAAGGCCTACTGAACTACCGGTGATCCAAGTACAAGTAGGAGAGCAACTATGTAGAGCTTTAGTTGATACGGGGGCTATGATTTCGATCATAAGCGAGGATTGTTTTGAAAGATTAAAAAAGGAAGATCCTTTTGTCATACTGCCAGCGTGCTCTATGAAAGTTAAAGGAATATTTAAAGACAGGTCGATGAAATGCAAAATTCAAGCTCTGATGAAATTCCGGATAAACAACAAGCTATATGAGAATATATTCGTCGTTGTGAGGAACATCAATTTTGATTTAATCATTGGGATGGACTTTATTATCAAAGCTAGAGCTGTGATTGATATGAATAAAAGACTAATAAAATTTCATGAAGATGCTACAGATCAGGTGGCAATAGAAGAACAAGATATAGATAACATTAATGATGATCACCCTAGATTGGATATCCTAGAAAACATAGTCAATGAAGTCGAGCAAGAGAGGGAGCAGTATGCACTCAAAGCCGAGGGATTTGAGGACGTTGAACAGGAGTTCAAATAATTAATAGAGAAATATCAGGACGTTTTTGACGACAAACCAGGAATGATTAAGGACTTTAAATACCGGATAAGGTTAACTGATAACTCTCCATACCAGGCAAAGTTGTACCCAATTCCGCAGAAATACTATGATGAAGTCAAAGTCATCATAAGGAAAATGGATCAAGAAGGTATTATTAAGAAACAAGCATCCTCATTCCTCAATCCGATCATAGTAGTGAAGAAAGCAAATGGACAACTGCGATTATGTCTCGATGCACGGAAAATTAACACAAGAATACTCTTAGAAACAGACCGACCACCTAAGATTCGTGAACTTCTAAGGAAGTTTAAAGGAAAAGCTTGTTTTAGTGTATTAGACCTCACGGCGTCATTTTACCAAGTTGAACTTGAGGAAGACAGTCGCCAATACACAGCTTTCCTTTTCGATCAAACCACGTATGTGTTTTGCAGGGTCCCATTTGGAATGATTAACAGTGGCCCAGCACTCATACGAGCTCTTGACGACAAGCTAACTGATGCTGTGAAAGAACACGTAATATGTTATATTGATGACATCATTGTATCATCAACAGACGCTCGGGAACATCTAGGATATCTCAGAGAGTTGTTTGATAATTTGCGTCAGGTTAACATCAAGTTGAACTACGACAAATGTAGATTCATGCATGAGCGCATAAATTTCCTGGGGCACACGATAGACCAGAAGGGTTATCATCCTAATACTAAAAAAATTGAGTCGATCACTCAATTCCCTAGGTCTATGAAGATCAAACAATTAAGAGAATTCCTAGGCATGTGTCAATTCTTGTCTAGCCACTGTCCAGGATATTCAGTGACTATGGCACCTCTTTATGAAATTCTAAAAAAAGAACAACAGATGGAAATGGACAGAAGAAACAAACCAAGCATTCGAAGCGGCTAAGGACATGTTAAGGAACTGTATTAAATTAGAATATCCGGAGTTCGACAAGACTTTTTATATTGAATCTGATGCGTCTAGAATAGGCATAAGTGCAGTGCTCTATCAGAAGGATAGCGAAGGCCAGAAACATTATTTAGATTTTCATAGTAGGAAGTTGAAGAACCATGAACGAAACTACTTCACTACTGAATTGGAAGCACTTGCTTTCATTTCTGCTTTGCAGAAATGGAAAAAGATATTGATGGGTTATCAAGTGGTTATCGTTACTGACCACAGAGCGCTTCAGTTTATGCTGAAAACAGACTTATCCAGTGACAGGTTGACGAGATGGACATTGTTTCTTCAACAGTTCAATGCCACCATCGTGCACCAGCCTGGTAAGGACAACCTGTTAGCTGATGCCCTTTCAAGAAATCCTTCAAACAATATCCAGATTAACACTGTACAGTTGGAGAGGGAACATGTGGCTACCCTAGAAAAGCTAAAGAAGATAGCAGTGTCACAGAAGAGACACAACTCAACTAGAGCTATGTACAGGTTTTTGAAAGGGTATATGGATGACTCCGATCCGAGCTATCAACAGGTTAGAAAGCGTTCTGTGAAGTATCTGATCTGCAATGACACTGTGTGTAAATATATAGACAGGGAGAGGACGAAAGTCAGGATTATAGTCCCTCCAAAGATCACTTTGGGTCTGATATGGTTGGCTCACAACATCACTGGACATGGAGGGTTAGATAAAACGTTTAAAACGTTATTAGAAACCTTCACATGGAACAGGATGAGAGAATCCGTAGCAGACGTGATAAAGACGTGCCAGGAGTGCCAACGAGGGAAATACCCCTCAGCATTATCAAAGGAGGAACCTCGAGCCATTATTCCTTCAAGGCCTAGAGAGCTGTTGGCATGCGACCTGTTCGGTCCTTGTCCAAAGGGGGCTAGGGGAAACCAATTTATCCTGGTTACTGTCGATGTGTTTTCCAAGTACGTGACCCTTGATCCCATACAGAAAGCCACATCTACACAGGTCCTTAGTCGATTGGAAAAGAGAGTTTTTCCTAAAGTCGGGAAGCCCGAATCACTGTTGTCTGACCATGGAACTCAGTTCACGTCTCAGGAGTTCGAGACGGCCATGGAAATATTGGGTATAAATCACGTATTCTCCAGTATACGATACCCGGAATCGAACGTCTCGGAACGTATAATGGGCGAAATTTCGAAATACGCACATTTATATTGCCCAGAAGATCATGCGAGTTGGGTTAAGTTTGTACCACTTATGGAAGAGTGCATGAACTCCACATTCCACGAAAGTATTGCAGATGTGCCCATGACTGTGCACTTCAATACAAAACCTACCAGAGTATGGAGCGAGATCACCAACTATATTCCCAGAGATCTAGAACCAACAAGGGAAGAAAGAATACTTTCTGTTCGTGAAAATCTCATGAATGCGGCTGAGAAACGGCAGAAGCGTGTTAGAAACAAGCGCTATCGTCCGCCGTTCAATAGGAATGACTTAGTCTTGATTAGAAGACCTACGAAAGCAGATGTTCTCAGGAAAAAATACACGAAATTTGCTTATGTCTTCCACGGTCCACATCGAATATCTCGTGTCTTTGGTAATAATTGCTACGAAGTCACTAGTCTGGATGGGAGAGATACCATTGGGCGCTTTAACGCGAAAAACATTAGAAAATATTACAAGAAGATTATATGAATAAATGAGAATGATGTTCCATTATTTTGAGAGGTTTGTTTACGTATACATATAAGTCTGTTCCGACTTTATGTAACTTGTCGAGAGGAATATGTACCTTCATTCTCATGACTGGAATGCCTTTATGGGAATGTAATATGTTTTTACCTGTGAACAAGAATGGCGAGACAGGATCATATGTTTCGCGACCCACAAGTTGACTTTGGATAGCGATCTCGACGAGAGAAGCGGGGCGCATGCGTTGCATGTACTGTGGTCACAGCTGATTGGTTAGGAGTATTGATTATTTTATCGATTAGCAACAAGAGATAGACTATGCTTTTGTGGTAGGGAATTCAAGTCTTTTATACGTTCGGGCATAGTTTAACATGTCTGTAATTATAGCAGGTGTTGGATTATTAACTTCTTTCGAATAATTGTACTCTTAGGAACCCGGAAATAAGATATCTGCATCTTATCAGTTCCAGTTTTGAGCGCTTGTGGCGCGACGGTAGGTGATCCGGCAGTCGCGTTCTGACGTGAACAACGAGTAGAGTAGATTGGTTTAAGCCACGCACGAACACACATGTTTTGAGATATACCGGTGACCGGCGGCGAAACGTCACGTGCACCGTGAGTGAAAGTTTGTCTTGAGTAGTGTACTATCATTGTATCGAGGAGAGTTGCCTTAGTGACGGAAAGGACTCCAATTTTAGTTCTGGTTAGGAAATGGCAATCGAAATGAAAACGCAGCTTGTCTTGATAGATAGCTGTTCTTTATAGGCCAGCCATATAGTGTTCGCATGAAAGGTGGATACTTGCTTTAACAAGAACACAGTCATAATGTTCTTTCAGTAGACATTCTTCGCGTTGGAACTGGCTGTAACGATACACTTACTTCGTGTGTGTTGTCAGAACAATTAGCACCTTCATTTGAGAAGTATTTCTCAATACAAGTGCTTGGATATTGTATATACTTTTTATATTTATAAATGGCCTAACTCATATGTCTGTGATCTTGCAACTATGTTGAGCAAGTTCTTGTCGAAAGGAAAGGCTGTTATGAACTTCAGTGACTTAAACATGTGCGGCTAGATGTTTTAAACATGAGTGTCACTATGCGAGCGAAGTTACGTGCATTCCGATGCTATACGTCGCGCGGCCCGTGCTGGTGACTGCGAACACAGCTGTTGTTTGGCAGTACAGTGTGTATCAAAATGATCCGATTACGCGGGGGCGATGAACTTTGGTGTTCGGGCCGATATAGACATCATTGCGTGCTGCGGTTGATGGGACGTTATCCGAAGATGAAAGAAACTGTCGTTGGTATTAGAGTGGAACATTCAGTCTGGATGGGCGATGTCTGGAGATCCAGGGTTCGTTTCTCGCTTTCCTGGACAGTGAAGACTTCCATTGCTTGCATGGAGGGTACAGTCATAATGGACATGACTGTGTCGTGTCGAGATATACAAGAATCATCTAAGGTACTGAATTAACCATCTTCAATCGTAGCTAAGCATGTTCATTCTAACGTTGTCTCCCTGCCACATTTATTTTCTTTTTGGGAATTTTCGTAGAATGTCTAAGAATGGAGTTTAGGCTTGATCCCAGTGTCAAGACTGATTCTATTCTGGACAGGGTTTTGATTCTACTAAAAGGATGCACCCATTGTAATTAATTGCATTATAGTGTAATTTTCTATTGATTACTGTAAATTCAAGTTCATTTTATGGGGATTTATTTAATGTAGAGAAGAGGAACTTTAGGCCACTCAAGATTCATCAGTTTTTGTGTCTGATTTATATTGAAAATGAACACTAGTTTTATGCCTTCATATGACATTACTCGAGCTTGAGTAGACTCAATTTGGAGTTTCTACTTCCGTAAGCCTATTTAGAGGACTGTTATACACTCAAAAGTGAAATTTCAGTATTCAGGTTGATTTTCTTAATATTGCAGTAAGCTTTAGGAAGCGAGTTCAGTGAAGAAAGCGGATTTGCTTTGATTTGCAATTTTGACTTGATCCAGGTTCTTTCTAACGTATATATTTTTTTGAGATCTTACATCACGTTTGCTTTATTAGATTCGCTCAAGATCCATTATTAATGGACTAGACAGATGTTTTAAACACAATTTGAAGACATTTGAATACATTCACCCTATGTTATTAACGCGAATCCCAGACTAGATTTATATGGAAGTAGATATATCGACAAAAATGCAATTGTTATTTAACACTTACTAAAAGCTATGCATATTGATCGTGAATAATAATAACATAAGAGCAAATGAAATAATATTTTAACAGTGATTAATTGAACTGTAAAGAAACTTGTATAAATTTAGCAACAATATTTCACTGTGAATATGACTTGTCAATTAAGCTGAATTTTTGTTCACTAAGAAAGATAACTAGTTGAAGCGCTAAAGAGATAGTAGTAATGCCTGATAATATGAATAAGATGAATGCTTAATATAGCATGATATTAAATGGCAAAGCCATGTTAATGCTAATGTCCTTGATTATTAAAAGGGTATTCAATGGAATATTCCAAGTTGTAATATAGATAGTAATCCACTCAGATGGATTGTGAAATTAGGGCAATTTACTTCACTATCTGTTCAAGTAAATAATTTGTTGTGAAATTCATGCATTTCAGGCATGTTGAAATAAACCTATCTGGTAAAATTTTCGATTATTTGTATCAATGCAATGCTTAACAGGCGTTTTAAGAATCACTAATTCCGGTCTGGCGAGGACAGTTCATTTGAAGGGTGTTAAAATTAAATGAAAGAAATTGAATTTTTGACTTAGCTTTATTGTTCGGTCAGAAGAGATGAATAAAATCAAAAAAAAAAAAAAAACAGCAAACACAAATATAATAAATTATGTGGAAGATGTCACTTCTGAATCCTATAAAAAGAAACACGCTAAGAAGGTGTCACAAAAATGACTGTACATTTGTAATATAGCTTTAAATTTTTTTTTTTCAGGGTATAAATTGATATATGTCTTGTAAATATAAAAATTTCCAGGCTTTATTTTTAAATGTTGCAATTGCTGTCAGCATCTATGTTGGAATATACATATGATTGGTGTTCACCTATTCTTGGGTAAAATGCAGTCAATGACATTGATGAATGTGGGGCTAGCATATTTTTTTTTTCCATGTTCATGAAACTTCGGATGGAAGTTGGGCACTTTGCTTTGAAGTATATTGTAGTGACTTACACTATATTTTCATTTCCTGAATAAATTTTTCTTTGATCAGTTTAAAATCTTCGAAGTGTGGTACTTTATAGAAACGATAAGAGAACACGTTAAGAAGGACAGCGGTGGGTATTTCAGTGGTTTTCCCACACACCTGAGATTGCGTTCATTGTTATTCTTGTGCTTTTGAGTTTTTTTTATGCCGTTCACCTTGGTTTTTTCTTAACGTAGTCTCAGTTAGGAATTCCTGTACCCCATTTCCTCGTCTCATGTTGGGTAGAATCTGGCAAATTTTATAGCCGGGGTTTCCAGGCTCTACGATCCAGCTGTCTTCGTGGGATTCCAACATGCTGATGGTAGGTATTTCGGGTACAGTACCAAGGTCTCTCGTGATTGTTTAGGTGTTCCATGTGTATTTGATCTGGGCCTGAGGCCTTTTTGTTCTTCGTTTGATGTATCGCCTGTGTTACTTCTGCTGGTGTTATTTGCATGGTTTGCTCCGTTTGTTCCTGTATGTCTTGTTTTTCTTGCTCTTGTGAGGATATCGCGTCCTCTTTGAAGGCGCATGTTTTGTTCTCCTGGTTCAGAAGTTTTTTGAAGAGTGTCTCCCACCTGTCCATTGGAATTTCTTTCGGTCTGGTTGCGATTTTCCTTCTGAGGGGCAGGAAGGGGTCTGATTTCGCGTCCTCCGCTAATTTTTTTGCCTCCGTTTCCATATAGTTGGATTTTTTCAGTATCAAGAGTTTTTTATGGTCTTTCCTGTGCTTGGCGTGTTCTTGTAGGTCACTTTTCGTGTCTTTGACCTTGCCTCGGGCAACAACTTCAAGGTTTCCTTTCTTTTGTCGTAGCATTCACTGTCGAACCATGACTGTGATTTTCTCTCCTTTGCTGGCATGATCGCCTCCCTAATTAGATCAGTAGCGATTTGAGTTGCTTCGTTTAATTGTCCTTCTTGTATTAGTTGTTCTGTTAAGGTGATCATTTCTTTTTGCTGTAATTTTCCAGTGTCCAATCTTCTTGATATTTTCTTCTCTCCGTATGTATGCTTGACATTTGATATGGCTGTCATAACTGTGAAGTCGGTTGCCACCGGTATGTGTTTCCTTATTGGAGCTGCACCTGAGTTCCAGAGGACTTCCTGCTTCTGTATGGTAATTGCTGTTCCTCTATAGAAGATTAGATCTATAGTACTAGATCCGTTGCCTGCAAAGTACGTTTTGTCTTCTTTCTTATTTACTAGGGTGAAGCCCTCTTCTGCTAGCATCTCTAGGATCAATTTTGACTTTTGGTTAGGTTTGTCAATTCTGCAATTGATGTCTCCTGCAATAATGACATTTGCATAATTGCTTACTTTCTCGATGGCTTTAAATAACAACTCTATCACGTCTTCTATCGAATTGTCTGGTTTGCTATACAGGCAGATTAGTGTTATTAACGACGTAGTAGCTATTACCATATTTCTTTCTTTGTATGTTGCTTTCAACTTGCCTGCTGTTGCTTTCAGGAAGCATGAAACTCCTCCCTCCGGTCGTCCCGCTGTGGGTGTTGCGTATGTATGAATGCCATAGTATCCTGGTAGATCGAAGTCTTCAAGTATAAAAGTTTCTGTTGCTATCAATATATCTGTTTCTTTCATGATCGTTTGAGGGATGTGAGGGACTGCATTTTTCATTCCTTCTGTGTTCCATAATAGTATCTTAATCAAGCTGGTTTTACTCGAGAGATGCTCCTTCGTGTCTTCTTTGTGAGAAGCGAAATCGAAATCTTCTCACTAGAACGTCTTTGGGCCAGAATTCTGGGTCCGCTGTAATCGTGAGGTTTTTGGTAAGGGATTCCTATTTTGAATGCCTTTCCTTGCCCTCTCGTTGAGAGTTCCTCGCACTCTGTTTGTCCTTGGATTCCATGTTTGTGAAGAAATGACTTCACTCTTTCTGTTGTCGTGCCTGCCTTTACCCTCCCTACATAAAGCCAGGCTCTTTTCTCTGCGGCTTGTAGTTCGTCTTCGTCCCTGAGCACGGCCTCTTCCGTTTTCTTTCCCATTATCACAAGATTCTTTGGTTCCTGTTTCTGTGTCCTTCCATTACGTGTAACCTTTGCCCATGTATCATCGTTGGTTTGGTTCTCTTCTGTTCCCTCTGCTTGGTCAGTGTTGAGGTTATTCTCTACTATTACTGTCGCATTGTAATCTATAGTTTTACTATTTTGTAAGTTTTTGGTTATTTTCTCGTCTATTAATACGCTCAGTTTGTTGGCTAAAAAGTCCATTATGTTTTCTACTTTCTCCGTTAAGATATCTGTGTTTTCTTTTCCAGTCATTTTCTCTTCGGGCTTCGTATTCACGTTCAAAGACTCTCTGCAGTTATCGTAAATCCAACATAGCTTTCTGTTTCTTCTCTTGAGAATGTCGAATTCTCCTTGAGTTAGTCCAGTACATTCTTTGTGATATTTTTCTTTACAAGCGCCGTCACACTTTAGCGAGATTTCCTCGTCCTCCTTGATACCTCTGTTGCAAGTGCTAAATATCTCCTGTGTAGTTGGCATGGAGGTAGTCTGTAGGTAGTTGCAATATTCTTAGCTTCGCCAGTGGTGGTAGCTCGCGGCGGAAGTTAGTAACTCACACGACATAGGTCGATAGATGATACATGCACTCTCGGAGTTGTATATCTTACACTAACACTCTTTGCTTAATGAATTGCGTTGGCAGTACTGTTCTCGTTCTTGACTTGCAAATATTATTTTTGAAATTGTGTAAAGCAATTAAACATGCACACGTTTGTTACTGTAATATAAACACGATTACTTACATAGATTTTGATTACACTGGTCTATCATTCAAAATAGTCCTTCAAAGCATACCACAATGTGGTTGTTAAACACTATTATTTACACTTAGGCTAACTGCAGCGTGCCGATTCAACCGTTAACACTTACTACCGTAATTGATTGATTTCTTACTTATTTGTGATCTCCATACTATTCACGTTAAAACGTTTACCCCTCACTTCTGGTATGTCACTCGGAACACATTTATTTGTATACTTTTCACTCGCTATTGCTCTCGTGATGCTATGTAACTTGCAACCGACCGTCCCAGCACTTATCTTCTTTAATAAGTACTAGAACATTGAGTTTTGTTTCTGAAATTTTGTACATTTTGCCAGACCAGGCAGCAATGTGTGTCTATTCATACCGTGCCTTTTATGCTCAATGGAGGAACCGTTTGTTGGTAGAATGTTCATTGTGAGGATCAATTCCAAACATACGTAGTGTGAAGAATTCTATAAATATGTGCTTCTAGAGAATAATTCGCGTCTTCTTTCAAAATTAGGTTCTGTTGAAAATACAGCTTCAAGGAAAAGAACTGCAGCGGGGCCGGATCATTAAGTACCGGTAAGGTATTTCCTTAGTAAAAAGTTGTGTAATATACATATTATGCTTAATTTTTCTATCGATTGAACTTGTCAGACATTTTCTTGAATGTGCTGCCCTTTTCTGAGCAATGTCGTGCATTTGGAAATTTTCAGTTGGTGACGTCTACGGGACAATGATGAGAGTTTTGTTGTGAAGTGGTCGCATTGTAACACAAGGGGGAGACTTTTAGCTAAAATCATTGAAATCTAGGTACATTAATGCTGGAATACCGACTGTTTGTGAGTGAAGTGCGGTTTTAATGCGAGTATTGACGCCCGGTCCTTCCTAGAGAATGAAGTGTTTCTTTCCCTCGATATTTTAGTCTAAAGTTGAACTTCAAATAATTCTCAGAAAATTGCAAGTAACTTACCGGTACCGTAATATTGTAAAACTATAGCTCTGTCAATAAGGAACACTGTTCGGCAATATCACACTCAGGTAAATTAATAATAGGGCCTACGTCTATTCGTCATATACTCTTAGGCCTATTATGTCAACATTTGACGTAAGACGTATTCGCAAACGCAGACTACTTTCAAATTTTTATTATTTAAATTAAGTTGACCGTTAACCTACCGATCATTGGAAAATACCATATTTATATCGTAAGTAAGGTACCGTATTCCCTTTTGTAAGAAGTTATGTGTAATGTACATATTATGCATAATGTTTCTATCGATTGAACTTGCTCAGATGTTTGTGAATTATTGGTGAATTTCCTGTCCCGTATTTTTTGGAAGTGTTTACTGTGGGCAGGTAATGAGCTACCTGAATTCGTAAGTGGGATTTGTTTCAGTGTAAGCGGTTGCTTATTGACTTTGCTGCAAACTGATTGTTACATTCTTATGTTTTTGCTCGTTGTTTGATTCTTCACTATGCCTTAAAAATACAACTCTGTCTTTTTTGAAACAGTTCTCGCAACAATTTCCGTGCATGATTGAATCCAGCAAATGTCGATGAATTTTACAGTTTGTCAACGTAATGTTTATATATCACATTAGGGAAAAAGGTAGTAATAATAATAATATCGTATGGCCTCGGGTGCCTGGTGCAAGCTTTGTTAATTGACACCCAGAGGGTAGCTTGCATGTCGAATTTCGTCGTTCCTTTGAACGCTATGAAAGTCAAGGAGGTTAGATATCTAAACTCCTTGACACTACAGCGCTTTCAAGTAGAGAATGGAGGAACTTTGTGTTGGCGCAAAATCCTGAGATTAATTTTGCCATTGAACACGGCCTACTGAATTCAAATGGGTTCTTAAACATGCCAACAACGTTTGACATGAGTATCGTGATTTTTGTCGCCTTCAAGAATCACTTACCATGGCCAGGGTCGAACCTGCAATCTTGGGGTTGGTAGTCCGACACTATAACCACTGGTGATATTTCGAAACACGTGGGAACAAAGAAGATCCAAGAAAATGTAAAGTGTAATAAGAAAAATGAAGTGAAGACAAAGGTGTTAAAAGTGGGAGTTATGGGATAACAGGTGAAGAATGCTAGTTTGAATCATTAATTTTGCATTTTAGTTTGCCAATTAATTGAGGTAATATTTGCCCACCTACGAAAATCTCCTGATTTTTGGTTTAGTAAGGTAGGGAGGTATGAAAATGTTCTAGGGCAGCTAACGACAAGCAGGCAGTGCAGCCACACACAAGGATTTCGGTGTCGGAAGGAACGAAATAAGCTGGGAACTAAGAAACAACTTATAAGGTCAAATAGTTCTGAGCGCACCATGAAATACCGGTAACGCTAAAACTACGGTACCACACCACATTTCTCGCCGTGGCTGCCACAATATTACAATTAGAAATGCAATACTTTACCATGTCGAACCCGAACTACGGTACCACACCACATTTTTCGCTGTGGCTGCCACAATATTACAGTTAGAAATGCAACACTTTACCATGTCGAGCCCAAACTACGGTACCACACCACATTTCTCGTCGTGGCTGCCACAATATTACAATTTGAAATGCAATACTTTACCATGTCGAGCCCAAACAACGGTACCACACCACATTCCTCGCCGTGTCTGCCACAATATTACAATTGGAAGTGCAATACTTTATCATGCCGAGCCCAAACTACGGTACCACACCACATTTCTCGCCGTGGGTGCCACAATATTACAATTAGAAATGCAATGCTTTACCATGTCGAGCCCAAACTACGGTGCCAAACCACATTTCTCGCCGTGGCTGCCACAATATTACAATTAGAAATGCAATACTTAATCATGTCGGGCCTAAACTACGGTACCACACCACATTTCTCGGCGAGGCTGCCACAACATTACAATTAGAAATGCAATACTTTACCATGTCGAGCCTAAACTACGGTACCACACCACATTTCTCGCCGTGACTGCCACAATATTATAATTAGAAATGCAATACTTTACCATGTCGGGCCTAAACTACGGTTCCACACCACATTTCTCACCTTGGCTGCCACAACATTACAATTAGAAATGCAATACTTTAACATGTCGGGCCTAAACTACGGTACCACACCACATTTCTCGCCGTGGCTGCCACAATATTACAATTGGAAATGCAATACTTTACCATGTCGAGCCCAAAGTACGGTACCACACCACATTTCTCGCCGCGGGTGCCACAATATTACAATTATAAATGCAATACTTTACCATGTCGAGCCCAAACTACGGTACCACGCCACATTTCTCGGCGAGGCTGCCACAATAATATAATTAGAAATACAATACTTTAACATTTCGGGCCTAAACTA
This sequence comes from Meconema thalassinum, assembly GCA_946902985.2. Classification (NCBI taxonomy): domain Eukaryota; kingdom Metazoa; phylum Arthropoda; class Insecta; order Orthoptera; family Tettigoniidae; genus Meconema; species Meconema thalassinum. Next base: position 215,026,301 of record OX336388.2, on the reverse strand, counting down.
CGGTACCACACCACATTTCTCGCCGTGGCTGCCACAATATTATAATTAGAAATGCAATACTTTATCATGTCGGGCCTAAACTACGGTACCACACCACATTTCTCGCCGTGGGTGCCTCAATATTACAATTAGAAATGCAATACTTTACCATGTCGAGCCTTAACTACGATACCACACCACATATCTCGCCTTGGCTGCCACAAAATTACAATTAGAAATGCAGTACTTTACCATGTCGAGCCTAAACTACGGTGCCACACCGCATTTCTCGCCGTGACTGCCACTATATTACTATTAGAAATGCAGTACTTTACAATGTCGATCCCAAACTACGGTACCACACCACTTTTCTCGCCGTGGCTGCCACAATATTATAATTAGAAATGCAATACTTTACCATGTCGAGCCCAAACTACGGTACCACACCACATTTCTCGCCTTGGCTGCCACCATTACAATTAGAAATGCAATACTTTACCATGTCGAGCCTAAACTACGGTACCACACCACATTTCTTGCTGTGACTGCCACAATATTATAATTAGAAATGCAATACTTTTATCATGTCGGGCCTAAACTACGGTACCACACCACATTTCTCGCCGTGGCTGCCACAATACTACAATTGGAAATGCATTACCTTAACATGTCGAGCCCAAACTACGGTACCACACCACTTTTCTCGCCTTGGCTGCTACAACATTACAATTAGAAATGCAATACTTTACCATGTCGAGCCTAAACTACGGTACCACACCACATTTCTCGCCGTGACTGCCACAATATTCTAATTAGAAATGCAATACTTTATCATGTCGGGCCTAAACTACGGTACCACACCACATTTCTCGCCGTGGCTGCCACAATATTACAATTGGAAATGCAATACTTTACCATGTCGAGCCCAAACTACGGTACCACACCACTGTTCTCGCCTTGGCTGCCACAATATTACAATTGAAAATGCAATACTTTACCATGGCGAGCCCAAATTACGGTGCCAGACCACATCCAAGGCTGCCACAATATTACAATTAGAAATGCAATACTTTACCAGGTCGCGCCCAAACTACAGTCCGACACCACATTTCTCGCCTTGGCTGCCACAACATTACAATTAGAAATGCAATACTTTACCATGTCGAGCCTAACCTACGGTACCACGCCACATTTCTCGGCGAGGCTGCCACAATATTATAATTAGAAAAGCTATTCTTTATCATGTCGGGCCTAAACTACGGTACCACACCACATTTCTCGCCGTTGCTGCCACAATACTACAATTGGAAATGCATTACATTAACATGTCGAGCCCAAACTACGGCACCACACCACATTTCTTGGCAAGGCTGACACAATATTATAATTAGAAATGCAATACTTTATCATGTCCGGCCTAAACTATGGTAGCACACCACTTTTCTCGCCTTGGCTGCCACAACATTACAATTAGAAATGCTATACTTTACCATGTCGAGCCCAAACTACGGTACCACACCACATTTCTCGCATTGGCTGCCACCATTCCAATTAGAAATACAATACTTTACCATGTCGAGCCTAAACTACGGTACCACACCACATTTCTTGCTGTGACTGCCACAATATTATAATTAGAAATGCAATACTTTTATCATGTCGGGCCTAAACTACGGTACCACACCGCATTTCTCGCCGTGGCTGCCACAATACTACAATTGGAAATGCATTACTTTATCATGTCGAGCCCAAACTACGGTACCACACCACTTTTCTCGCCTTGGCTGCTACAACATTACAATTAGAAATGCAATACTTTACCACGTCGAGCCTAAACTACGGTACCACACCACATTTCTCGCCGTGACTGCCACAATATTCTAATTAGAAATGCAATACTTTATCATGTCGGGCCTAAACTACGGTACCACGCCACATTTCTCGCCTTGGCTGCCACAACATTACAACAATACTTTACGTCGCGCCCAAACTACAGTCCGACACCACATTTCTCGCCTTGGCTGCCACAACATTACAATTAGAAATGCAATACTTTACCATGTCGAGCCTAAGCTACGGTACCACGCCACATTTCTGGCCTTGGCTGCCACAACATTACAATTAGAAATGCAATACTTTACCATGTCGAGCCTAAACTACGGTACCACACCACATTTCTCGCCGTGACTGCCGCAATATTATAATTAGAAATGCAATACTTTATCATGTCGGGCCTAAACTACGGTACCACACCACATTTCTCGCCGTGGCTGCTACAATATTACAATTGGAAATGCAATACTTTACAATGTCGAGCCCAAACTACGGTACCACACCACTTTTCACGCCTTGTCTGCTACAATATTACAATTGAAAATGCAATACTTTACCATGGCGAGCCCAAACTACGGTGCCACACCACATCCAAGGCTGCCACAATATTGCAATTAGAAATGCAATACTTCACCAGGTCGAGCCCAAACTACGGTACGACACCATATTTCTCGCGGTGGCTGCCACAGTATTACAATTAGAAATGCAACACTCTACCATGTCGAGCCCAAACATTGGTACCACTCCACATTTCTCGCCGTGGCTGCCACAATATAACAATTAGAAATGCAATACGTTACCATATCGAGTCCAAACTAAGGTACCACACCACATTTCTCGCCTCGGCTGCCACAATATTACAATTAGAAATGCAATACTTTACTATGTCGAGCCTAAACTACGGTACCACACCACATTTCTCGCCTTGGCTGCCACCATTACAATTAGAAATGCAATACTTTACCATGTCGAGCCTAAACTACGGTACCACACCACATTTCTTGCTGTGACTGCCACAATATTATAATTAGAAATGCAATACTTTTATCATGTCGGGCCTAAACTACGGTACCACACCACATTTCTCGCCGTGGCTGCCACAATACTACAATTGGTAATGCATTACTTTAACATGTCGAGCCCAAACTACGGTACCACACCACTTTTCTCGCCTTGGCTGCTACAACATTACAATTAGAAATGCAATACTTTACCATGTCGAGCCTAAACTACGGTACCACACCACATTTCTCGCCGTGACTGCCACAATATTCTAATTAGAAATGCAATACTTTATCATGTCGGGCCTAAACTACGGTACCACACCACATTTCTCGCCGTGGCTGCCACAATATTACAATTGGAAATGCAATACTTTACCATGTCGAGCCCAAACTACGGTACCACACCACTGTTCTCGCCTTGGCTGCCACAATATTACAATTGAAAATGCAATACTTTACCATGGCGAGCCCAAACTACGGTGCCAGACCACATCCAAGGCTGCCACAATATTACAATTAGAAATGCAATACTTTACCAGGTCGCGCCCAAACTACAGTCCGACACCACATTTCTCGCCTTGGCTGCCACAACATTACAATTAGAAATGCAATACTTTACCATGTCGAGCCTAACCTACGGTACCACGCCACATTTCTCGGCGAGGCTGCCACAATATTATAATTAGAAATGCTATTCTTTATCATGTCGGGCCTAAACTACGGTACCACACCACATTTCTCGCCGTTGCTGCCACAATACTACAATTGGAAATGCATTACATTAACATGTCGAGCCCAAACTACGGCACCACACCACATTTCTTGGCAAGGCTGACACAATATTATAATTAGAAATGCAATACTTTATCATGTCCGGCCTAAACTATGGTAGCACACCACTTTTCTCGCCTTGGCTGCCACAACATTACAATTAGAAATGCTATACTTTACCATGTCGAGCCCAAACTACGGTACCACACCACATTTCTCGCCTTGGCTGCCACCATTCCAATTAGAAATACAATACTTTACCATGTCGAGCCTAAACTACGGTACCACACCACATTTCTTGCTGTGACTGCCACAATATTATAATTAGAAATGCAATACTTTTATCATGTCGGGCCTAAACTACGGTACCACACCGCATTTCTCGCCGTGGCTGCCACAATACTACAATTGGAAATGCATTACTTTAACATGTCGAGCCCAAACTACGGTACCACACCACTTTTCTCGCCTTGGCTGCTACAACATTACAATTAGAAATGGAATACTTTACCATGTCGAGCCTAAACTACGGTACCACACCACATTTCTCGCCGTGACTGCCACAATATTCTAATTAGAAATGCAATACTTTATCATGTCGGGCCTAAACTACGGTACCACGCCACATTTCTCGCCTTGGCTGCCACAACATTACAATTAGAAATGCAATACTTTAAGTCGCGCCCAAACTACAGTCCGACACCACATTTCTCGCCTTGGCTGCCACAACATTACAATTAGAAATGCAATACTTTACCATGTCGAGCCTAAGCTACGTTACCACGCCACATTTCTCGCCTTGGCTGCCACAACATTACAATTAGAAATGCAATACTTTACCATGTCGAGCCTAAACTACGGTACCACACCACATTTCTCGCCGTGACTGCCGCAATATTATAATTAGAAATGCAATACTTTATCATGTCGGGCCTAAACTACGGTACCACACCACATTTCTCGCCGTGGCTGCTACAATATTACAATTGGAAATGCAATACTTTACGATGTCGAGCCCAAACTACGGTACCACACCACTTTTCACGCCTTGTCTGCTACAATATTACAATTGAAAATGCAATACTTTACCATGGCGAGCCCAAACTACGGTGCCACACCACATCCAAGGCTGCCACAATATTGCAATTAGAAATGCAATACTTCACCAGGTCGAGCCCAAACTACGGTACGACACCATATTTCTCGCGGTGGCTGCCACAGTATTACAATTAGAAATGCAACACTCTACCATGTCGAGCCCAAACATTGGTACCACTCCACATTTCTCGCCGTGGCTGCCACAATATAACAATTAGAAATGCAATACGTTACCATATCGAGTCCAAACTAAGGTACCACACCACATTTCTCGCCTCGGCTGCCACAATATTACAATTAGAAATGCAATACTTTACTATGTCGAGCCTAAACTACGGTACCACACCACATTTCTCGCCGTTGGTGCCACAATATTAGAATTAGAAATGCAGTACTTTACCATGTAGAGCCTAAAGTACGGTACCACACCACATTTCTCGCCGTGACTGCCACAATATTTTAATTAGAAATGCAATACTTTATCATGTCGGGCCTAAACTACGGTACCACACCACATTTCTCGCCTTGGCTGCCACAATATTACAATTAGAAATGCAATACTTTACCATGTCGAGCCCAAACTACGGTACCACACCATATTTCTCACCTTGGCTGCCACAACATTACAATTAGAAATGCAATACTTTAACATGTCGGGCCAAAACTACGGTACCACGCCACATTTCTCGGCGAGGCTGCCACAATATTATAATTAGAAATGCAATACTTTAACATGTCGGGCCTAAACTACGGTACCACACCACATTTCTCGCCTTGGCTGCCACAATATTATAATTAGAAATGCAATACTTTAACATGTCGGGCCTAAACTACGGTACCACGCCACATTTCTCGGCGAGACTGCCACAATATTATAATTAGAAATGCAATACTTTAACATGTCGGGCCTAAACTACGGTACCACGCCACATTTCTCGGCGAGGCTGCCACAATATTATAATTAGAAATGCAATACTTTAACATGTCGGGCCTAAACTACGGTACCACGCCACATTTCTCGGCGAGGCTGCCACAATATTATAATTAGAAATGCAATACTTTATCATGTCGGGCCTAAACTACGGAACCACACAACATTTCTCGCCCTGGGTGCCACAATATTACAATTAGAAATGCAATACTTTAACATGGGCCTAAACTACGGTTCCACACCACATTTCTCGCCTTGGCTGCCACAAAATTACAATTAGAAATGCAGTACTTTACCATGTCGAGCCTAAACTACGGTGCCACTGCGCATTTCTCGCCGTGACTGCCACAATATTACAATTATAAATGCAGTACTTTACATTGTCGAGCCCAAACTACGGTACCACACCATATTTCTCGCCGTGTTTGCCACAATATAACAATTAGAGATGCAATACTTTACCATGTCGAGCCCGAACTACGGTACCACACCACATTTCTCGCTGTGGCTGCCACAATATTACAGTTAGAAATGCAACACTTTACCATGTCGAGCCCAAACTACGGTACCACACCACATTTCTCGCCGTGGCTGCCACAATATTACAATTAGAAATGCAATACTTTACCATGTAGAGCCCAAACTACGGTACCACACCACATTTCTCGCCGTGGCTGCCACAATACTACAATTGGAAATGCATTACTTTAACATGTCGAGTCCAAACTATGGTACCACACCACTTTTCTCGCCTTGGCTGCCACAACATTACAATTAGAAATGCAATACATTACCATGTCGAGCCTAAACTACGGTACCACACCACATTTCTCGCCGTGACTGCCACAATATTGTAATTAGAAATGCAATACTTTATCATGTCGGGCCTAAACTACGGTACCAGACCACATTTCTCGCCGTGGCTGCCACAATACTACAATTGTAAATGCATTACATTAACATGTCGAGTCCAAACTATGACACCACACCACTTTTCTCGCCTTGGCTGCCACAATATTACAATTGGAAATGCAATACTTTACCATGGCGAGCCGAAACTACGGTGCCACACCACATCCAAGGCTGCCACAATATTACAATTAGAAATGCTATACTTTACCAGGTCGAGCCCAAACTACAGTACGACACCACATTTCTCGCCTTGGCTGCCACAACATTACAATTAGAAATGCAATACTTTACCATGTCGAGGCTAAACTACGGTACCAAGCCACATTTCTCGGCGAGGCTGCCACAATATTATAATTAGAAATGCAATAATTTATCATGTCGGGCCTAAACTACGGTACCACACCACATTTCTCGCCGTTGCTGCCACAATTCTACAATTGGAAATGCATTACATTAACATGTCGAGTCCAAACTATGACACCACACCACTTTTCTCGCCTTGGCTGCCACAACATTACAATTAGAAATGCAATACTTTACCATGTCGGGCCTAAACTACGGTACCACACCACATTTCTCACCTTGGCTGCCACAACATTACAATTAGAAATGCAATACTTTAACATGTCGGGCCTAATCTACGGTACCACACCACATTTCTCGCCGTGGCTGCCACAATATTACAATTGGAAATGCAATACTTTACCATGTCGAGCCCAAAGTACGGTACCACACCACATTTCGCGCCGTGGGTGCCACAATATTACAATTAGAAATGCAATACTTTACCATGTCGAGCCTATACTACGGTACCACGCCACATTTCTCGGCGAGGCTGCCACAATATTATAATTAGAAATACAATACTTTAACATGTCGGGCCTAAACTACGGTGCCACACCGCATTTCTCGCCGTGACTGCCACTATATTACTATTAGAAATGAAGTACCTTACAATGTCGAGCCCAAACTACGCTACCACACCACATTTCTCGCCGTGGCTGCCACAATATTATAATTAGAAATGCAATACTTTACCATGTCGAGCCCAAACTACGGTACCAAACCACATTTCTCGCTTTGGCTGCCACCATTACAATTAGAAATGCAATACTTTACCATGTCGAGCCTAAACTACGGTACCACACCACATTTCTTGCTGTGACTGCCACAATATTATAATTAGAAATGCAATACTTTTATCATGTCGGGCATAAACTACGGTACCACACCACATTTCTCGCCGTGGCTGCCACAATATTACAATTGGAAATGCAATACTTTACCATGTCGAGCCCAAAGTACGGTACCACACCACATTTCTCGCCGTGGGTGCCACAATATTACAATTAGAAATGCAATACTTTACCATGTCGAGCCTATACTACGGTACCACGCCACATTTCTCGGCGAGGCTGCCACAATATTATAATTAGAAATACAATAACATGTTCGGCCTAAACTACGGTGCCACACCGCATTTCTCGCCGTGACTGCCACTATATTACTATTAGAAATGAAGTACCTTACAATGTCGAGCCCAAACTACGGTACCACACCACATTTCTCGCCGTGGCTGCCACAATATTATAATTAGAAATGCAATACTTTACCATGTCGAGCCCAAACTACGGTACCACACCACATTTCTCACCTTGGCTGCCACCATTACAATTAGAAATGCAATACTTTACCATGTCGAGCCTAAACTACGGTACCACACCACATTTCTCGCCGTGGCTGCCACAATACTACAATTGGAAATGCATTACTTTAACATGTCGAGCCCAAACTACGGTACCACACCACTTTTCTCGCCTTGGCTGCCACCATTACAATTAGAAATGCAATACTTTACCATGTCGAGCCTAAACTAGGGTACCACACCACATTTCTTGCTGTGACTGCCACAATATTATAATTAGAAATGCAATACTTTTATCATGTCGGGCCTAAACTACGGTACCACACCACATTTCTCGCCGTGGCTGCCACAATACTACAATTGGAAATGCATTACTTTAACATGTCGAGCCCAAACTACGGTACCACACCACTTTTCTCGCCTTGGCTGCTACAACATTACAATTAGAAATGCAATACTTTAACATGTCGAGCCTAAACTACGGTACCACACCACATTTCTCGCCGTGACTGCCACAATATTGTAATTAGAAATGCAATACATTATCATGTCGGGCCTAAACTACGGTACCACACCACATTTCTCGCCGTGGCTGCCACAATATTACAATTGGAAATGCAATACTTTACCATGTCGAGCCCAAACTACGGTACCACACCACTGTTCTCGCCTTGGCTGCCACAATATTACAATTGAAAATGCAATACTTTACCATGGCGAGCCTAAACTACGGTGCCAGACCACATCCAAGGCTGCCACAATATTACAATTAGAAATGCAATACTTTACCAGGTCGCGCCCAAACTACAGTCTGACACCACATTTCTCGCCTTGGCTGCCACAACATTACAATTAGAAATGCAATACTTTACCATGTCGAGCCTAAGCTACGGTACCACGCCACATTTCTCGGCGAGGCTGCCACAATATTATAATTAGAAATGCAATACTTTATCATGTTGGGCCTAAACTACGGTACCACACCACATTTCTCGCCGTTGCTGCCACATTACTACAATTGGAAATGCATTACATTAACATGTCGAGCCCAAACTACGGCACCACACCACATTTCTTGTCGAGGCTGACACAATATTATAATTAGAAATGCTATACTTTACCATGTCGAGCCTTAACTACGGTACCACACCACTGTTCTCGCCTTGGCTGCCACAATATTATAATTGAAAATGCAATACTTTACCATGGCGAGCTCAAACTACGGTGCCAGACCACATCCAAGGCTGCCACAATATTACAATTAGAAATGCAATACTTTACCAGGTCGCGCCCAAACTACAGTCCGACACCACATTTCTCGCCTTCGCTGCCACAACATTACAATTAGAAATGCTATACTTTACAATGTCGAGCCTAAACTACGGTGCCACTGCGCATTTCTCGCCGTGACTGCCACAATATTACAATTAGAAATGCAATACTTTACCATGTCGAGCCCAAACTACGGTACCACACCACATTTCTCGCCGTGGCTGCAACAATACTACAATTGGAAATGCATTACATTAACATGTCGAGTCCAAACTATGACACCACACCACTTTTCTCGCCTTGGCTGCCACAACATTACAATTAGAAATGCAATACTTTACCATGTCGAGCCTAAACTACGGTACCACACCACTTTTCTCGCCGTGACTGCCACAATATTACAATTAGAAATGCAATACTTTACCATGTCGGGCCTAAACTACGGTACCACACCACATTTCTCACCTTGGCTGCCACAACATTACAATTAGAAATGCAATACTTTAACATGTCGGGCCTAAACTACGGTACTACACCACATTTCTCGCCGTGGCTGCCATAATATTACAATTGGAAATGCAATACTTTACCATGTCGAGCCCATAGTACGGTACCACACCACATTTCTCGCCGTGGGTGCCACAATATTACAATTAGAAATGCAATACTTTACCATGTCGAGCCTATACTACGGTACCACGCCACATTTCTCGGCGAGGCTGCCACAATATTATAATTAGAAATACAATACTTTAACATGTCGGGCCTAAACTACGGTGCCACACCGCATTTCTCGCCGTGACTGCCACTATATTACTATTAGAAATGAAGTACCTTACAATGTCGAGCCGAAACTACGCTACCACACCACATTTCTCGCCGTGGCTGCCACAATATTATAATTAGAAATGCAATACTTTACCATGTCGAGCCCAAACTACGGTACCACACCACATTTCTCGCCTTGGCTGCCACCATTACAATTAGAAATGCAATACTTTACCATGTCGAGCCTAAACTACGGTACCACACCACATTTCTTGCTGTGACTGCCACAATATTATAATTAGAAATGCAATACTTTTATCATGTCGGGCCTAAACTACGGTACCACACCACATTTCTCGCCGTGGCTGCCACAATATTACAATTGGAAATGAAATACTTTACCATGTCGAGCCCAAAGTACGGTACCACACCACATTTCTCGCCGTGGGTGCCACAATATTACAATTAGAAATGCAATACTTTACCATGTCGAGCCTATACTACGGTACCACGCCACATTTCTCGGCGAGGCTGCCACAATATTATAATTAGAAATACAATACTTTAACATGTCGGGCCTAAACTACGGTGCCACACCGCATTTCTCGCCGAGACTGCCACTATATTACTATTAGAAATAAAGTACCTTACAATGTCGAGCCCAAACTACGGTACCACACCACATTTCTCGCCGTGGCTGCCTCAATATTATAATTAGAAATGCAATACTTTACCATGTCGAGCCCAAACTACGGTACCACACCACATTTCTCGCCTTGGCTGCCACCATTACAATTAGAAATGCAATACTTTACCATGTCGAGCCTAAACTACGGTACCACACCACATTTCTCGCCGTGGCTGCCACAATACTACAATTGGAAATGCATTACTTTAACATGTCGAGCCCAAACTACGGTACCACACCACTTTTCTCGCCTTGGCTGCCACCATTACAATTAGAAATGCAATACTTTACCATGTCGAGCCTAAACTACGGTACCACACCACATTTCTTGCTGTGACTGCCACAATATTATAATTAGAAATGCAATACTTTTATCATGTCGGGCCTAAACTACGGTACCACACCACATTTCTCGCCGTGGCTGCCACAATACTACAATTGGAAATGCATTACTTTAACATGTTGAGCCCAAACTACGGTACCACACCACTTTTCTCGCCTTGGCTGCTACAACATTACAATTAGAAATGCAATACTTTAACATGTCGAGCCTAAACTACGGTACCACACCACATTTCTCGCCGGGACTGCCACAATATTGTAATTAGAAATGCAATACATTATCATGTCGGGCCTAAACTACGGTACCTCACCACATTTCTCGCCGTGGCTGCCACAATATTACAATTGGAAATGCAATACTTTACCATGTCGAGCCCAAACTACGGTACCACACCACTGTTCTCGCCTTGGCTGCCACAATATTACAATTGAAAATTCAATACTTTACCATGGCGAGCCCAAACTACGGTGCCAGACCACATCCAAGGCTGCCACAATATTACAATTAGAAATGCATTACTTTACCAGGTCGCGCCCAAACTACAGTCCGACACCACATTTCTCGCCTTGGCTGCCACAACATTACAATTAGAAATGCAATACTTTACCATGTCGAGCCTAAGCTACGGTACCACGCCACATTTCTCGGCGAGGCTGCCACAATATTATAATTAGAAATGCAATACTTTATCATGTTGGGCCTAAACTACGGTACCACACCACATTTCTCGCCGTTGCTGCCACAATACTACAATTTGAAATGCATTACATTAACATGTCGAGCCCAAACTACGGCACCACACCACATTTCTTGGCGAGGCTGACACAATATTATAATTAGAAATGCTATACTTTACCATGTCGAGCCTTAACTACGGTACCACACCACTGTTCTCGCCTTGGCTGCCACAATATTACAATTGAAAATGCAATACTTTACCATGGCGAGCTCAAACTACGGTGCCAGACCACATCCAAGGCTGCCACAATATTACAATTAGAAATGCAATACTTTACCAGGTCGCGCCCAAACTACAGTCCGACACCACATTTATCGCCTTGGCTGCCACAACATTACAATTAGAAATGCAATACTTTACCATGTCGAGCCTAAGCTACGGTACCACGCCACATTTCTCGCCTTGGCTGCCACAACATTACAATTAGAAATGCAATACTTTACCATGTCGAGCCTAAACTACGGTACCACACCACATTTCTCGCCGTGACTGCCGCAATATTATAATTAGAAATGCAATACTTTATCATGTCGGGCCTAAACTACGGTACCACACCACATTTCTCGCCGTGGCTGCTACCATATTACAATTGGAAATGCAATACTTTACCATGTCGAACCCAAACTACGGTACCACACCACTTTTCTCGCCGTGACTGCCGCAATATTATAATTAGAAATGCAATACTTTATCATGTCGAGCCCAAACTACGGTACGACACCATATTTCACGCGGTGGCTGCCACAATATTACAATTAGAAATGCAACACTCTACCATGTCGAGCCCAAACATTGGTACCACACCACATTTCTCGCCGTGGCTGCCACAATATAACAATTAGAACTGCAATACGTTACCATATCGAGTCCAAACTAAGGTACCACACCACATTTCTCGCCTCGGCTGCCACAATATTACAATTAGAAATGCAATACTTTACCATGTCGAGCCTAAACTACGGTACCACACCACATTTCTCGCCGTTGGTGCCACAATATTAGAATTAGAAATGCAGTACTTCACCATGTAGAGCCTAAAGTACGGTACCACACCACATTTCTCGCCGTGACTGCCACAATATTATAATTAGAAATGCAATACTTTATCATGTCGGGCCTAAACTACGGTACCACACCACATTTCTCGCCTTGGCTGCCACAATATTACAATTAGAAATGCAATACTTTACCATGTTGGGCCCAAACTACGGTACCACACCACATTTCTCACCTTGGCTGCCACAACATTACAATTAGAAATGCAATACTTGAACATGTCGGGCCAAAACTACGGTACCACGCCACATTTCTCGGCGAGGCTGCCACAATATTATAATTAGAAATGCAATACTTTAACATGTCGGGCCTAAACTACGGTACCAGACCACATTTCTCGCCTTGGCTGCCACAATATTATAATTAGAAATGCAATACTTTAACATGTCGGGCCTAAACTACGGTACCACGCCACATTTCTCGGCGAGGCTGCCACAATATTATAATTAGAAATGCAATACTTTAACATGTCGGGCCTAAACTACGGTACCACGCCACATTTCTCCGCGAGGCTGCCACAATATTATAATTAGAAATGCAATACTTTAACATGTCGGGCCTAAACTACGGTACCACGCCACATTTCTCGGCGAGGCTGCCACAATATTATAATTAGAAATGCAATACTTTATCATGTCGGGCCTAAACTACGGAACCACACCACATTTCTCGCCCTGGGTGCCACAATATTACAATTAGAAATGCAATACTTTACCATGTCGAGCCTAAACTATGGTACCACACCACATTTCTCGCCGTTGGTGCCACAATATTAGAATTAGAAATGCAGTACTTCACCATGTAGAGCCTAAAGTACGGTACCACACCACATTTCTCGCCGTGACTGCCACAATATTATAATTAGAAATGCAATACTTTATCATGTCGGGCCTAAACTACGGTACCAGACCACATTTCTCGCCTTGGCTGCCACAATATTATAATTAGAAATGCAATACTTTAACATGTCGGGCCTAAACTACGGTACCACGCCACATTTCTCGGCGAGGCTGCCACAATATTATAATTAGAAATGCAATACTTTAACATGTCGGGCCTAAACTACGGTACCAGACCACATTTCTCGCCTTGGCTGCCACAATATTATAATTAGAAATGCAATACTTTAACATGTCGGGCCTAAACTACGGTACCACGCCACATTTCTCGGCGAGGCTGCCACAATATTATAATTAGAAATGCAGTGCTTTACCATGTCGAGCCTAAACTACGGTGCCACTGCGATTTCTCGCCGTGACTGCCACAATATTACAATTATAAATGCAGTACTTTACATTGTCGAGCCCAAACTACGGTTCCACACCATATTTCTCGCCGTGTTTGCCACAATATAACAATTAGAGATGCAATACTTTACCATGTCGAGCCCGAACTACGGTACCACACCACATTTCTCGCTGTGGCTGCCACAATATTACAGTTAGAAATGCAACACTTTACCATGTCGTGCCCAAACTACGGTACCACACCACATTTCTCGCCGTTGGTGCCACAATATTAGAATTAGAAATGCAGTACTTCACCATGTAGAGCCCAAACTACGGTACCACACCACATTTCTCGCCGTGGCTGCCACAATATTACAATTAGAAATGCAATACTTTACCATGTCGAGCCCAAACTACGGTACCACACCACATTTCTCGCCGTGGCTGCCACAATACTACAATTGGAAATGCATTACTTTAACATGTCGAGTCCAAACTATGGTACCACACCACTTTTCTCGCCTTGGCTGCCACAACATTACAATTAGAAATGCAATACTTTACCATATCGAGCCTAAACTACGGTACCACACCACATTTCTCGCCGTGACTGCCACAATATTGTAATTAGAAATGCAATACTTTATCATGTCGGGCCTAAACTACGGTACCAGACCACTGTTCTCGCCTTGGCTGCCACAACATTACAATTAGAAATGCAATACTTTACCATGTCGAGGCTAAACTACGGTACCAAGCCACATTTCTCGGCGAGGCTGCCACAATATTATAATTAGAAATGCAATGATTTATCATGTCGGGCCTAAACTACGGTACCACACCACATTTCTCGCCGTTGCTGCCACAATACTACAATTGGAAATGCATTACATTAACATGTCGAATCCAAACTATGACACCACACCACTTTTCTCGCCTTGGCTGCCACAACATTACAATTAGAAATGCAATACTTTACCATGTCGAGCCTAAACTACGGTACCACACCACATTTCTCGCCGTGACTGCCACAATATTACAATTAGAAATGCAATACTTTACAATGTCGGGCATAAACTACGGTACCACACCACATTTCTCACCTTGGCTGCCACAACATTACAATTAGAAATGCAATACTTTAACATGTCGGGCCTAAACTACGGTACCACACCACATTTCTCGCCGTGGCTGCCACAATATTACAATTGGAAATGCAATACTTTACCATGTCGAGCCCAAAGTACGGTACCACACCACATTTCTCGCCGTGGGTGCCACAATATTACAATTAGAAATGCAATACTTTACCATGTCGAGCCTATACTACGGTACCACGCCACATTTCTCGGTGAGGCTGCCACAATATTATAATTAGAAATACAATACTTTAACATGTCGGGCCTAAACTACGGTGCCACACCGCATTTCTCGCCGTGACTGCCACTATATTACTATTAGAAATGAAGTACCTTACAATGTCGAGCCCAAACTACGCTACCACACCACATTTCTCGCCGTGGCTGCCACAATATTATAATTAGCAATGCAATACTTTACCATGTCGAGCCCAAACTACGTTACCACACCACATTTCTCGCCTTGGCTGCCACCATTACAATTAGAAATGCAATACTTTACCATGTCGAGCCTAAACTATGGTACCACACCCCATTTCTTGCTGTGACTGCCACAATATTATAATTAGAAATGCAATACTTTTATCATGTCGGGCCTAAACTACGGTACCACACCACATTTCTCGCCGTGGCTGCCACAATATTACAATTGGAAATGCAATACTTTACCATGTCGAGCCCAAAGTACGGTACCACACCACATTTCTCGCCGTGTGTGCCACAATATTACAATTAGAAATGCAATACTTTACCATGTCGAGCCTATACTACGGTACCACGCCACATTTCTCGGCGAGGCTGCCACAATATTATAATTAGAAATACAATACTTTAACATGTCGGGCCTAAACTACGGTGCCACATCGCATTTCTCGCCGTGACTGCCCCTATATTACTATTAGAAATGAAGTACCTTACAATGTCGAGCCCAAACTACGGTACCACACCACATTTCTCGCCGTGGCTGCCACAATATTATAATTAGAAATGCAATACTTTACCATGTCGAGCCCAAACTACGGTACCACACCACATTTCTCGCCTTGGCTGCCACCATTACAATTAGAAATGCAATACTTTACCATGTCGAGCCTAAACTACGGTACCACACCACATTTCTCGCCGTGGCTGCCACAATACTACAATTGGAAATGCATTACTTTAACATGTCGAGCCCAAACTACGGTACCACACCACTTTTCTCGCCTTGGCTGCCACCATTACAATTAGAAATGCAATACTTTACCATGTCGAGCCTAAACTACGGTACCACACCACATTTCTTGCTGTGACTGCCACAATATTATAATTAGAAATGCAATACTTTTATCATGTTGGGCCTAAACTACGGTACCACACCACATTTCTCGCCGTTGCTGCCACAATACTACAATTGGAAATGCATTACATTAACATGTCGAGCCCAAACTACGGCACCACACCACATTTCTTGGCGAGGCTGACACAATATTATAATTAGAAATGCTATACTTTACCATGTCGAGCCTTAACTACGGTGCCACACCACTGTTCTCGCCTTGGCTGCCACAATATTACAATTGAAAATGCAATACTTTACCATGGCGAGCTCAAACTACGGTGCCAGACCACATCCAAGGCTGCCACAATATTACAATTAGAAATGCAATACTTTACCAGGTCGCGCCCAAACTACAGTCCGACACCACATTTCTCGCCTTGGCTGCCACAACATTACAATTAGAAATGCAATACTTTACCATGTCGAGCCTAAGCTACGGTACCACGCCACATTTCTCGCCTTGGCTGCCACAACATTACAATTAGAAATGCAATACTTTACCATGTCGAGCCTAAACTACGGTACCACACCACATTTCTCGCCGTGACTGCCGCAATATTACAATTGGAAATGCAATACTTTACCATGTCGAGCCCAAACTACGGTACCACACCACTTTTCACGCCTTGTCTGCTACAATATTACAATTGAAAATGCAATACTTTACCATGTCGAGCCCAAACTACGGTGCCACACCACATCCAAGGCTGTCACAATATTGCAATTAGAAATGCAATACTTCACCAGGTCGAGCCCAAACTACGGTACGACACCATATTTCACGCGGTGGCTGCCACAATATTACAATTAGAAATGCAACACTCTACCATGTCGAGCCCAAACATTGGTACCACACCACATTTCTCGCCGTGGCTGCCACAATATAACAATTAGAAATGCATTACGTTACCATATCGAGTCCAAACTAAGGTACCACACGACATTTCTCGCCTCGGCTGCCACAATATTACAATTAGAAATGCAATACTTTACCATGTCGAGCCTAAACTACGGTACCACACCACATTTCTCGCCGTTGGTGCCACAATATTAGAATTAGAAATGCAGTACTTTACCATGTAGAGCCTAAAGTACGGTACCACACCACATTTCTCGCCGTGACTGCCACAATATTATAATTAGAAATGCAATACTTTATCATGTCGGGCCTAAACTACGGTACCACACCACATTTCTCACCTTGGCTGCCACAACATTACAATTAGAAATGCAATACTTTAACATGTCGGGCCAAAACTACGGTACCACGCCACATTTCTCGGCGAGGCTGCCACAATATTATAATTAGAAATGCAATACTTTAACATGTCGGGCCTAAACTACGGTACCAGACCACATTTCTCGCCTTGGCTGCCACAATATTATAATTAGAAATGCAATACTTTAACATGTCGGGCCTAAACTACGGTACCACGCCACATTTCTCGGCGAGGCTGCCACAATATTATAATTAGAAATGCAATACTTTAACATGTCGGGCCTAAACTACGGTACCACGCCACATTTCTCCGCGAGGCTGCCACAATATTATAATTAGAAATGCAATACTTTAACATGTCGGGCCTAAACTACGGTACCACGCCACATTTCTCGGCGAGGCTGCCACAATATTATAATTAGAAATGCAATACTTTATCATGTCGGGCCTAAACTACGGAACCACACCACATTTCTCGCCCTGGGTGCCACAATATTACAATTAGAAATGCAATACTTTAACATATCGGGCCTAAACTACGGTACCACACCACATTTCTCGCCTTGGCTGCCACAAAATTACAATTAGAAATGCAGTGCTTTACCATGTCGAGCCTAAACTACGGTGCCACTGCGCATTTCTCGCCGTGACTGCCACAATATTACAATTATAAATGCAGTACTTTACATTGTCGAGCCCAAACTACGGTACCACACCATATTTCTCGCCGTGTTTGCCACAATATAACAATTAGAGATGCAATACTTTACCATGTCGAGCCCGAACTACGGTACCACACCACATTTCTCGCTGTGGCTGCCACAATATTACAGTTAGAAATGCAACACTTTACCATGTCGAGCCCAAACTACGGTACCACACCACATTTCTCGCCGTGGCTGCCACAATATTACAATTAGAAATGCAATACTTTACCATGTCGAGCCCAAACTACGGTACCACACCACATTTCTCGCCGTGGCTGCCACAATATTACAATTGGAAATGAAATACTTTACCATGTCGAGCCCAAAGTACGTTACCACACCACATTTCTCGCCGTGGGTGCCACAATATTACAATTAGAAATGCAATACTTTACCATGTCGAGCCTATACTACGGTACCACGCCACATTTCTCGGCGAGGCTGCCACAATATTATAATTAGAAATACAATACTTTAACATGTCGGGCCTAAACTACGGTGCCACACCGCATTTCTCGCCGTGACTGCCACTATATTACTATTAGAAATAAAGTACCTTACAATGTCGAGCCCAAACTACGGTACCACACCACATTTCTCGCCGTGGCTGCCTCAATATTATAATTAGAAATGCAATACTTTACCATGTCGAGCCCAAACTACGGTACCACACCACATTTCTCGCCTTGGCTGCCACCATTACAATTAGAAATGCAATACTTTACCATGTCGAGCCTAAACTACGGTACCACACCACATTTCTCGCCGTGGCTGCCACAATACTACAATTGGAAATGCATTACTTTAACATGTCGAGCCCAAACTACGGTACCACACCACTTTTCTCGCCTTGGCTGCCACCATTACAATTAGAAATGCAATACTTTACCATGTCGAGCCTAAACTACGGTACCACACCACATTTCTTGCTGTGACTGCCACAATATTATAATTAGAAATGCAATACTTTTATCATGTCGGGCCTAAACTACGGTACCACACCACATTTCTCGCCGTGGCTGCCACAATACTACAATTGGAAATGCATTACTTTAACATGTTGAGCCCAAACTACGGTACCACACCACTTTTCTCGCCTTGGCTGCTACAACATTACAATTAGAAATGCAATACTTTAACATGTCGAGCCTAAACTACGGTACCACACCACATTTCTCGCCGGGACTGCCACAATATTGTAATTAGAAATGCAATACATTATCATGTCGGGCCTAAACTACGGTACCTCACCACATTTCTCGCCGTGGCTGCCACAATATTACAATTGGAAATGCAATACTTTACCATGTCGAGCCCAAACTACGGTACCACACCACTGTTCTCGCCTTGGCTGCCACAATATTACAATTGAAAATTCAATACTTTACCATGGCGAGCCCAAACTACGGTGCCAGACCACATCCAAGGCTGCCACAATATTACAATTAGAAATGCATTACTTTACCAGGTCGCGCCCAAACTACAGTCCGACACCACATTTCTCGCCTTGGCTGCCACAACATTACAATTAGAAATGCAATACTTTACCATGTCGAGCCTAAGCTACGGTACCACGCCACATTTCTCGGCGAGGCTGCCACAATATTATAATTAGAAATGCAATACTTTATCATGTTGGGCCTAAACTACGGTACCACACCACATTTCTCGCCGTTGCTGCCACAATACTACAATTTGAAATGCATTACATTAACATGTCGAGCCCAAACTACGGCACCACACCACATTTCTTGGCGAGGCTGACACAATATTATAATTAGAAATGCTATACTTTACCATGTCGAGCCTTAACTACGGTACCACACCACTGTTCTCGCCTTGGCTGCCACAATATTACAATTGAAAATGCAATACTTTACCATGGCGAGCTCAAACTACGGTGCCAGACCACATCCAAGGCTGCCACAATATTACAATTAGAAATGCAATACTTTATCAGGTCGCGCCCAAACTACAGTCCGACACCACATTTATCGCCTTGGCTGCCACAACATTACAATTAGAAATGCAATACTTTACCATGTCGAGCCTAAGCTACGGTACCACGCCACATTTCTCGCCTTGGCTGCCACAACATTACAATTAGAAATGCAATACTTTACCATGTCGAGCCTAAACTACGGTACCACACCACATTTCTCGCCGTGACTGCCGCAATATTATAATTAGAAATGCAATACTTTATCATGTCGGGCCTAAACTACGGTACCACACCACATTTCTCGCCGTGGCTGCTACCATATTACAATTGGAAATGCAATACTTTACCATGTCGAACCCAAACTACGGTACCACACCACTTTTCTCGCCGTGACTGCCGCAATATTATAATTAGAAATGCAATACTTTATCATGTCGAGCCCAAACTACGGTACGACACCATATTTCACGCGGTGGCTGCCACAATATTACAATTAGAAATGCAACACTCTACCATGTCGAGCCCAAACATTGGTACCACACCACATTTCTCGCCGTGGCTGCCACAATATAACAATTAGAACTGCAATACGTTACCATATCGAGTCCAAACTAAGGTACCACACCACATTTCTCGCCTCGGCTGCCACAATATTACAATTAGAAATGCAATACTTTACCATGTCGAGCCTAAACTACGGTACCACACCACATTTCTCGCCGTTGGTGCCACAATATTAGAATTAGAAATGCAGTACTTCACCATGTAGAGCCTAAAGTACGGTACCACACCACATTTCTCGCCGTGACTGCCACAATATTATAATTAGAAATGCAATACTTTATCATGTCGGGCCTAAACTACGGTACCACACCACATTTCTCGCCTTGGCTGCCACAATATTACAATTAGAAATGCAATACTTTACCATGTTGGGCCCAAACTACGGTACCACACCACATTTCTCACCTTGGCTGCCACAACATTACAATTAGAAATGCAATACTTTAACATGTCGGGCCAAAACTACGGTACCACGCCACATTTCTCGGCGAGGCTGCCACAATATTATAATTAGAAATGCAATACTTTAACATGTCGGGCCTAAACTACGGTACCAGACCACATTTCTCGCCTTGGCTGCCACAATATTATAATTAGAAATGCAATACTTTAACATGTCGGGCCTAAACTACGGTACCACGCCACATTTCTCGGCGAGGCTGCCACAATATTATAATTAGAAATGCAATACTTTAACATGTCGGGCCTAAACTACGGTACCACGCCACATTTCTCCGCGAGGCTGCCACAATATTATAATTAGAAATGCAATACTTTAACATGTCGGGCCTAAACTACGGTACCACGCCACATTTCTCGGCGAGGCTGCCACAATATTATAATTAGAAATGCAATACTTTATCATGTCGGGCCTAAACTACGGAACCACACCACATTTCTCGCCCTGGGTGCCACAATATTACAATTAGAAATGCAATACTTTACCATGTCGAGCCTAAACTATGGTACCACACCACATTTCTCGCCGTTGGTGCCACAATATTAGAATTAGAAATGCAGTACTTCACCATGTAGAGCCTAAAGTACGGTACCACACCACATTTCTCGCCGTGACTGCCACAATATTATAATTAGAAATGCAATACTTTATCATGTCGGGCCTAAACTACGGTACCAGACCACATTTCTCGCCTTGGCTGCCACAATATTATAATTAGAAATGCAATACTTTAACATGTCGGGCCTAAACTACGGTACCACGCCACATTTCTCGGCGAGGCTGCCACAATATTATAATTAGAAATGCAATACTTTAACATGTCGGGCCTAAACTACGGTACCAGACCACATTTCTCGCCTTGGCTGCCACAATATTATAATTAGAAATGCAATACTTTAACATGTCGGGCCTAAACTACGGTACCACGCCACATTTCTCGGCGAGGCTGCCACAATATTATAATTAGAAATGCAGTGCTTTACCATGTCGAGCCTAAACTACGGTGCCACTGCGATTTCTCGCCGTGACTGCCACAATATTACAATTATAAATGCAGTACTTTACATTGTCGAGCCCAAACTACGGTTCCACACCATATTTCTCGCCGTGTTTGCCACAATATAACAATTAGAGATGCAATACTTTACCATGTCGAGCCCGAACTACGGTACCACACCACATTTCTCGCTGTGGCTGCCACAATATTACAGTTAGAAATGCAACACTTTACCATGTCGTGCCCAAACTACGGTACCACACCACATTTCTCGCCGTTGGTGCCACAATATTAGAATTAGAAATGCAGTACTTCACTATGTAGAGCCCAAACTACGGTACCACACCACATTTCTCGCCGTGGCTGCCACAATATTACAATTAGAAATGCAATACTTTACCATGTCGAGCCCAAACTACGGTACCACACCACATTTCTCGCCGTGGCTGCCACAATACTACAATTGGAAATGCATTACTTTAACATGTCGAGTCCAAACTATGGTACCACACCACTTTTCTCGCCTTGGCTGCCACAACATTACAATTAGAAATGCAATACTTTACCATATCGAGCCTAAACTACGGTACCACACCACATTTCTCGCCGTGACTGCCACAATATTGTAATTAGAAATGCAATACTTTATCATGTCGGGCCTAAACTACGGTACCAGACCACTGTTCTCGCCTTGGCTGCCACAACATTACAATTAGAAATGCAATACTTTACCATGTCGAGGCTAAACTACGGTACCAAGCCACATTTCTCGGCGAGGCTGCCACAATATTATAATTAGAAATGCAATGATTTATCATGTCGGGCCTAAACTACGGTACCACACCACATTTCTCGCCGTTGCTGCCACAATACTACAATTGGAAATGCATTACATTAACATGTCGAATCCAAACTATGACACCACACCACTTTTCTCGCCTTGGCTGCCACAACATTACAATTAGAAATGCAATACTTTACCATGTCGAGCCTAAACTACGGTACCACACCACATTTCTCGCCGTGACTGCCACAATATTACAATTAGAAATGCAATACTTTACAATGTCGGGCATAAACTACGGTACCACACCACATTTCTCACCTTGGCTGCCACAACATTACAATTAGAAATGCAATACTTTAACATGTCGGGCCTAAACTACGGTACCACACCATATTTCTCGCCGTGGCTGCCACAATATTACAATTGGAAATGCAATACTTTACCATGTCGAGCCCAAAGTACGGTACCACACCACATTTCTCGCCGTGGGTGCCACAATATTACAATTAGAAATGCAATACTTTACCATGTCGAGCCTATACTACGGTACCACGCCACATTTCTCGGTGAGGCTGCCACAATATTATAATTAGAAATACAATACTTTAACATGTCGGGCCTAAACTACGGTGCCACACCGCATTTCTCGCCGTGACTGCCACTATATTACTATTAGAAATGAAGTACCTTACAATGTCGAGCCCAAACTACGCTACCACACCACATTTCTCGCCGTGGCTGCCACAATATTATAATTAGCAATGCAATACTTTACCATGTCGAGCCCAAACTACGTTACCACACCACATTTCTCGCCTTGGCTGCCACCATTACAATTAGAAATGCAATACTTTACCATGTCGAGCCTAAACTATGGTACCACACCCCATTTCTTGCTGTGACTGCCACAATATTATAATTAGAAATGCAATACTTTTATCATGTCGGGCCTAAACTACGGTACCACACCACATTTCTCGCCGTGGCTGCCACAATATTACAATTGGAAATGCAATACTTTACCATGTCGAGCCCAAAGTACGGTACCTCACCACATTTCTCGCCGTGTGTGCCACAATATTACAATTAGAAATGCAATACTTTACCATGTCGAGCCTATACTACGGTACCACGCCACATTTCTCGGCGAGGCTGCCACAATATTATAATTAGAAATACAATACTTTAACATGTCGGGCCTAAACTACGGTGCCACATCGCATTTCTCGCCGTGACTGCCCCTATATTACTATTAGAAATGAAGTACCTTACAATGTCGAGCCCAAACTACGGTACCACACCACATTTCTCGCCGTGGCTGCCACAATATTATAATTAGAAATGCAATACTTTACCATGTCGAGCCCAAACTACGGTACCACACCACATTTCTCGCCTTGGCTGCCACCATTACAATTAGAAATGCAATACTTTACCATGTCGAGCCTAAACTACGGTACCACACCACATTTCTCGCCGTGGCTGCCACAATACTACAATTGGAAATGCATTACTTTAACATGTCGAGCCCAAACTACGGTACCACACCACTTTTCTCGCCTTGGCTGCCACCATTACAATTAGAAATGCAATACTTTACCATGTCGAGCCTAAACTACGGTACCACACCACATTTCTTGCTGTGACTGCCACAATATTATAATTAGAAATGCAATACTTTTATCATGTTGGGCCTAAACTACGGTACCACACCACATTTCTCGCCGTTGCTGCCACAATACTACAATTGGAAATGCATTACATTAACATGTCGAGCCCAAACTACGGCACCACACCACATTTCTTGGCGAGGCTGACACAATATTATAATTAGAAATGCTATACTTTACCATGTCGAGCCTTAACTACGGTGCCACACCACTGTTCTCGCCTTGGCTGCCACAATATTACAATTGAAAATGCAATACTTTACCATGGCGAGCTCAAACTACGGTGCCAGACCACATCCAAGGCTGCCACAATATTACAATTAGAAATGCAATACTTTACCAGGTCGCGCCCAAACTACAGTCCGACACCACATTTCTCGCCTTGGCTGCCACAACATTACAATTAGAAATGCAATACTTTACCATGTCGAGCCTAAGCTACGGTACCACGCCACATTTCTCGCCTTGGCTGCCACAACATTACAATTAGAAATGCAATACTTTACCATGTCGAGCCTAAACTACGGTACCACACCACATTTCTCGCCGTGACTGCCGCAATATTACAATTGGAAATGCAATACTTTACCATGTCGAGCCCAAACTACGGTACCACACCACTTTTCACGCCTTGTCTGCTACAATATTACAATTGAAAATGCAATACTTTACCATGTCGAGCCCAAACTACGGTGCCACACCACATCCAAGGCTGTCACAATATTGCAATTAGAAATGCAATACTTCACCAGGTCGAGCCCAAACTACGGTACGACACCATATTTCACGCGGTGGCTGCCACAATATTACAATTAGAAATGCAACACTCTACCATGTCGAGCCCAAACATTGGTACCACACCACATTTCTCGCCGTGGCTGCCACAATATAACAATTAGAAATGCATTACGTTACCATATCGAGTCCAAACTAAGGTACCGCACGACATTTCTCGCCTCGGCTGCCACAATATTACAATTAGAAATGCAATACTTTACCATGTCGAGCCTAAACTACGGTACCACACCACATTTCTCGCCGTTGGTGCCACAATATTAGAATTAGAAATGCAGTACTTTACCATGTAGAGCCTAAAGTACGGTACCACACCACATTTCTCGCCGTGACTGCCACAATATTATAATTAGAAATGCAATACTTTATCATGTCGGGCCTAAACTACGGTACCACACCACATTTCTCACCTTGGCTGCCACAACATTACAATTAGAAATGCAATACTTTAACATGTCGGGCCAAAACTACGGTACCACGCCACATTTCTCGGCGAGGCTGCCACAATATTATAATTAGAAATGCAATACTTTAACATGTCGGGCCTAAACTACGGTACCAGACCACATTTCTCGCCTTGGCTGCCACAATATTATAATTAGAAATGCAATACTTTAACATGTCGGGCCTAAACTACGGTACCACGCCACATTTCTCGGCGAGGCTGCCACAATATTATAATTAGAAATGCAATACTTTAACATGTCGGGCCTAAACTACGGTACCACGCCACATTTCTCCGCGAGGCTGCCACAATATTATAATTAGAAATGCAATACTTTAACATGTCGGGCCTAAACTACGGTACCACGCCACATTTCTCGGCGAGGCTGCCACAATATTATAATTAGAAATGCAATACTTTATCATGTCGGGCCTAAACTACGGAACCACACCACATTTCTCGCCCTGGGTGCCACAATATTACAATTAGAAATGCAATACTTTAACATATCGGGCCTAAACTACGGTACCACACTACATTTCTCGCCTTGGCTGCCACAAAATTACAATTAGAAATGCAGTGCTTTACCATGTCGAGCCTAAACTACGGTGCCACTGCGCATTTCTCGCCGTGACTGCCACAATATTACAATTATAAATGCAGTACTTTACATTGTCGAGCCCAAACTACGGTACCACACCATATTTCTCGCCGTGTTTGCCACAATATAACAATTAGAGATGCAATACTTTACCATGTCGAGCCCGAACTACGGTACCACACCACATTTCTCGCTGTGGCTGCCACAATATTACAGTTAGAAATGCAACACTTTACCATGTCGAGCCCAAACTACGGTACCACACCACATTTCTCGCCGTGGCTGCCACAATATTACAATTAGAAATGCAATACTTTACCATGTCGAGCCCAAACTACGGTACCACACCACATTTCTCGCCGTGGCTGCCACAATACTACAATTGGAAATGCATTACTTTAACATGTCGAGTCCAAACTATGGTACCACACCACTTTTCTCGCCTTGGCTGCCACAACATTACAATTAGAAATGCAATACTTTACCATATCGAGCCTAAACTACGGTACCACACCACATTTCTCGCCGTGACTGCCACAATATTGTAACTAGAAATGCAATACTTTATCATGTCGGGCCTAAACTACGGTACCAGACCACATTTCTCGCCGTGGCTGCCACAATATTACAAGTGGAAATGCAGTACTTTACCATGTCGAGCCCAAACTACGGTACCGCACCACATTTCTCGCCGTGGCTGCCACAATACTACAATTGGAAATGCATTACATTAACATGTCGAGTCCAAACTATGGTACCACACCACTTTTCTCGCCTTGGCTGGCACAACATTACAATTAGAAATGCAATACTTTACCATATCGAGCCTCAAATACGGTACCACACCACATTTCTCGCCGTGACTGCCACAATATTGTAATTAGAAGTGCAATACTTTATCATGTCGGGCCTAAACTACGGTACCAGACCACTGTTCTCGCCTTGGCTGCCACAACATTACAATTAGAAATGCAATACTTTACCATGTCGAGGCTAAACTACGGTACCAAGCCACATTTCTCGGCGAGGCTGCCACAATATTATAATTAGAAATGCAATAATTTATCATGTCGGGCCTAAACTACGATACCACACCACATTTCTCGCCGTTGCTGCCACAATACTACAATTGGAAATGCATTACATTAACATGTCGAGTCCAAACTATGACACCACACCACTTTTCTCGCCTTGGCTGCCACAACATTACAATTAGAAATGCAATACTTTACCATGTCGAGCCTAAACTACGGTACCACACCACATTTCTCGCCGTGACTGCCACAATATTACAATTAGAAATGCAATACTTTACAATGTCGGGCCTAAACTACGGTACCACACCACATTTCTCACCTTGGCTGCCACAACATTACAATTAGAAATGCAATACTTTAACATGTCGGGCCTAAACAACGGTACCACACCACATTTCTCGCCGTGGCTGCCACAATATTACAATTGGAAATGCAATACTCTACCATGTCGAGCCCAAAGTACGGTACCACACCACATTTCTCGCCGTGGGTGCCATAATATTACAATTAGAAATGCAATACTTTACCATGTCGAGCCTAAACTACGGTACCACGCCACATTTCTCGGTGAGGCTGCCACAATATTATAATTAGAAATGCAATACTTTACCATGTCGAGCCCAAACTACGTTACCACACCACATTTCTCGCCTTGGCTGCCACCATTACAATTAGAAATGCAATACTTTACCATGTCGAGCCTAAACTATGGTACCACACCCCATTTCTTGCTGTGACTGCCACAATATTATAATTAGAAATGTAATACTTTTATCATGTCGGGCCTAAACTACGGTACCACACCACATTTCTCGCCGTGGCTGCCACAATATTACAATTGGAAATGCAATACTTTACCATGTCGAGCCCAAAGTACGGTACCACACCACATTTCTCGCCGTGGGTGCCACAATATTACAATTAGAAATGCAATACTTTACCATGTCGAGCCTATACTACGGTACCACGCCACATTTCTCGGCGAGGCTGCCACAATATTATAATTAGAAATACAATACTTTAACATGTCGGGCCTAAACTACGGTGCCACATCGCATATCTCGCCGTGACTGCCACTATATTACTATTAGAAATGAAGTACCTTACAATGTCGAGCCCAAACTACGGTACCACACCACATTTCTCGCCGTGGCTGCCACAATATTATAATTAGAAATGCAATACTTTCCCATGTCGAGCCCAAACTACGGTACCACACCACATTTCTCGCCTTGGCTGCCACCATTACAATTAGAAATGCAATACTTTACCATGTCGAGCCTAAACTACGGTACCACACCACATTTCTCGCCGTGGCTGCCACAATACTACAATTGGAAATGCATTACTTTAACATGTCGAGCCCAAACTACGGTACCACACCACTTTTCTCGCCTTGGCTGCCACCATTACAATTAGAAATGCAATACTTTACCATGTCGAGCCTAAACTACGGTACCACACCACATTTCTTGCTGTGACTGCCACAATATTGTAATTAGAAATGCAATACATTATGATGTCGGGCCTAAACTACGGTACCACACCACATTTCTCGCCGTGGCTGCCACAATACTACAATTGGAAATGCATTACCTTAACATGTCGAGCCCAAACTACGGTACCACACCACTTTTCTCGCCTTGGCTGCTACAACATAACAATTAGAAATGCATTACTTTAACATGTCGAGCCTAAACTACGGTACCACACCACATTTCTCGCCGTGGCTGCCACAATACTACAATTGGAAATGCATTACTTTAACATGTCGAGCCCAAACTACGGTACCACACCACTTTTCTCGCCTTGGCTGCCACCATTACAATTAGAAATGCAATACTTTACCATGTCGAGCCTAAACTACGGTACCACACCACATTTCTTGCTGTGACTGCCACAATATTATAATTAGAAATGCAATACTTTTATCATGTCGGGCCTAAACTACGGTACCACACCACATTTCTCGCCGTGGCTGCCACAATACTACAATTGGAAATGCATTACCTTAACATGTCGAGCCCAAACTACGGTACCACACCACTTTTCTCGCCTTGGCTGCTACAACATAACAATTAGAAATGCATTACTTTAACATGTCGAGCCTAAACTACGGTACCACACCACATTTCTCGCCGTGACTGCCACAATATTGTAATTAGAAATGCAATACATTATGATGTCGGGCCTAAACTACGGTACCACACCACATTTCTCGCCGTGGCTGCCACAATATTACAATTGGAAATGCAATACTTTACCACGTCGAGCCCAAACTACGGTACCACACCACTGTTCTCGCCTTGGCTGCCACAATATTACAATTGAAAATGCAATACTTTGCCATGGCGAGCCCAAACTACGGTGCCAGACCACATCCAAGGCTGCCACAATATTACAATTAGAAATGCAATACTTTACCAGGTCGCGCCCAAACTACAGTCCGACACCACATTTCTAGCCTTGGCTGCCACAACATTACAATTAGAAATGCAATACTTTACCATGTCGAGCCTAAGCTACGGTACCACGCCACATTTCTCGGCGAGGCTGCCACAATATTATAATTAGAAATGCAATACTTTATCATGTTGGGCCTAAACTACGGTACCACACCACATTTCTCGCCGTTGCTGCCACAATACTACAATTGGAAACGCATTACATTAACATGTCGAGCCCAAACTACGGCACCACACCACATTTCTTGGCGAGGCTGACACAATATTATAATTAGAAATGCTATACTTTACCATGTCGAGCCTTAACTACGGTGCCACACCACTGTTCTCGCCTTGGCTGCCACAATATTACAATTGAAAATGCAATACTTTACCATGGCGAGCTCAAACTACGGTGCCAGACCACATCCAAGGCTGCCACAATATTACAATTAGAAATGCAATACTTTACCAGGTCGCGCCCAAACTACAGTCCGACACCACATTTCTCGCCTTGGCTGCCACAACATTACAATTAGAAATGCAATACTTTACCATGTCGAGCCTAAGCTACGGTACCACGCCACATTTCTCGCCATGGCTGCCACAACATTACAATTAGAAATGCAATACTTTACCATGTCGAGCCTAAACTACGGTACCACACCACATTTCTCGCCGTGACTGCCGCAATATTACAATTGGAAATGCAATACTTTACCATGTCGAGCCCAAACTACGGTACCACACCACTTTTCACGCCTTGTCTGCTGCAATATTACAATTGAAAATGCAATACTTTACCATGTCGAGCCCAAACTACGGTGCCACACCACATCCAAGGCTGCCACAATATTGCAATTAGAAATGCAATACTTCACCAGGTCGAGCCCAAACTACGGTACGACACCATATTACAATTAGAAATGCAACGCTCTACCATGTCGAGCCCAAACATTGGTACCACACCACATTTCTCGCCGTGGCTGCCACAATATAACAATTAGAAATGCAATACTTTACCATATCGAGTCCAATCTAAGGTACCACACCACATTTCTCGCCTCGGCTGCCACAATATTACAATTAGAAATGCAATACTTTACCATGTCGAGCCTAAACTACGGTACCACACCACATTTCTCGCCGTTGGTGCCACAATATTAGAATTAGAAATGCAGTACTTTACCATGAAGAGCCTAAAGTACGGTACCACACCTCATTTCTCGCCGTGACTGCCACAATATTATAATTAGAAATGCAATACTTTACCATGTCGAGCCCAAACTACGGTACCACACCACATTTCTCACCTTGGCTGCCACAACATTACAATTAGAAATGCAATACTTTAACATGTCCGGCCAAAACTACGGTACCACGCCACATTTCTCGGCGAGGCTGCCACAATATTATAATTAGAAATGCAATACTTTAACATGTCGGGCCTAAACTACGGTACCAGACCACATTTCTCGCCTTGGCTGCCACAATATTATAATTAGAAATGCAATACTTTAACATGTCGGGCCTAAACTACGGTACCACGCCACATTTCTCGGCGAGGCTGCCACAATATTATAATTAGAAATGCAATACTTTAACATGTCGAGCCTAAGCTACGGTACCACGCCACATTTCTCGCCTTGGCTGCCACAACATTACAATTAGAAATGCAATACTTTACCATGTCGAGCCTAAACTACGGTACCACACCACATTTCTCGCCGTGACTGCCGCAATATTACAATTGGAAATGCAATACTTTACCATGTCGAGCCCAAACTACGGTACCACACCACTTTTCACGCCTTGTCTGCTGCAATATTACAATTGAAAATGCAATACTTTACCATGTCGAGCCCAAACTACGGTGCCACACCACATCCAAGGCTGCCACAATATTACAATTAGAAATGCAACACTCTACCATGTCGAGCCCACACATTGGTACCACACCACATTTCTCGCCGTGGCTGCCACAATATAACAATTAGAAATGCAATACGTTACCATATCGAGTCCAAACTAAGGTACCACACCACATTTCTCGCCTCGGCTGCCACAATATTACAATTAGAAATGCAATACTTTACCATGTCGAGCCTAAACTACGGTACCACACCACATTTCTCGCCGTTGGTGCCACAATATTAGAATTAGAAATGCAGTACTTTACCATGTAGAGCCTAAAGTACGGTACCACACCACATTTCTCGCCGTGACTGCCACAATATTATAATTAGAAATGCAATACTTTACCATGTCGAGCCCAAACTACGGTACCACACCACATTTCTCACCTTGGCTGCCACAACATTACAATTAGAAATGCAATACTTTAACATGTCGGGCCAAAACTACGGTACCACGCCACATTTCTCGGCGAGGCTGCCACAATATTATAATTAGAAATGCAATACTTTAACATGTCGGGCCTAAACTACGGTACCAGACCACATTTCTCGCCTTGGCTGCCACAATATTATAATTAGAAATGCAATACTTTAACATGTTGGGCCTAAACTACGGTACCACGCCACATTTCTCGGCGAGGCTGCCACAATATTATAATTAGAAATGCAATACTTTAACATGTCGAGCCTAAGCTACGGTACCACGCCACATTTCTCGCCTTGGCTGCCACAACATTACAATTAGAAATGCAATACTTTACCATGTCGAGCCTAAACTACGGTACCACACCACATTTCTCGCCGTTGGTGCCACAATATTAGAATTAGAAATGCAGTACTTTACCATGTAGAGCCTAAAGTACGGTACCACACCACAGTTCTCGCCTTGGCTGCCACAACATTACAATTAGAAATGCAATACTTTATCATGTCGGGCCTAAACTACGGAACCACACCACATTTCTCGCCCTGGGTGCCACAATATTACAATTAGAAATGCAATACTTTAACATATCGGGCCTAAACTACGGTACCACACCATATTTCTCGCCTTGGCTGCCACAAAATTACAATTAGAAATGCAGTACTTTACCATGTCGAGCCTAAACTACGGTGCCACTGCGCATTTCTCGGCGTGACTGCCACATTACTACAATTATAAATGCAGTACTTTACATTGTCGAGCCCAAACTACGGTACCACACCATATTTCTCGCCGTGTTTGCCACAATATAACAATTAGAAATGCAATACTTTACCATGTCGAGCCCAAACTACGGTACCACACCACATTTCTCGCCGTGCCTGCCATAATATTGTAACCTATTTTTCGAAGGGATTAACGCCACTGATATAAGTCAGATGGAAATAGTTAATGTTTGTCTGTATGCGGCAATTATTTAACCATGTAAATTTAATTTATATTTATTATTATTATTATTATTTATGTCGCATTTTATTTTGAAGCCTTTTACATTTTATAACACATATAGATAGGTTTTTTCTCTTTTTATATATGTATATATATTAGAGTACATTATCGATCGGATTATTATTTTGATATCCATTACACAGTAAATTTTTTGAATACGGAGAGTTAGGGTTTTTCCTTTCAGTTAGGGCAGTTGAGAGTTTGCGTCATCGGGAATTACGGAGACAGGAATACCCTTTGTGAACAATACGTGATGTCGAAATCGAGGGAACATCTTCAACTTTCGAAAACGGGATATGTTTTATAAAACGGAAACTGTGCAGTGACGCGTCAGGTCAAGAGCAATGAATTTTATGGCGCGAAGTGGCGCGTGGGGCGTTCTAGTCAATCAAGAGGAGAGCGGGCGATATGAGGCTGAGTTCAAATTGAAAGAAGACGAGACGGTAGACTGAGGAGTGGACGACTGGAAGGGGTAGAGTGGCTTGGATATAGTCAGCGTGCGGCGTGAAGACGAGAACTATCGTGTTACAAATTTTGTTCCGAGTGGACTTACATATTACTTACGTTCCATGGTGAACAACTTTGATCTGAGATACTCCACTGACCAACTCGTCCTGGGTATTACACGTGCTGTTGTGTACTGGCATGCCGTGTATAGTGGCTTACGGATTTAGATCCGCCACTAAGCAGTATTCTAACTTTAATATTTCGCTACGCATCAAGAAACCAAGAAGGTTTCGCCGAACAACAGTGGACAACAATCTCGACTGAAACAACTAGTACGTGGGAGAAAGCATCTCCAATGGTGAGCGGAAATAACATATACGCACTCTCTCTCTTTTCTTTATTTTCCACCGTAAGTTCAGTAAATTCAAGATTGGCAATAATCGTAAATTCTGTAAATTCATTCGACCTCCAATTTCAAATACATTGCGCGAAATAATGGTAAATTCTTTGTGCTCCATATTATTATTATTATTATTAAACTTACCACTGACTTGTTTTTTGACCATTAAATTAATTTCTTTCTATATGCAATCTCTGATTCCAGTAGGTAGCATTATTTATAAGACAAATTCCATCTCCCAATACAAATGTTATCAGGGTTGATGATTCCATCATACCACGGTCTGAGTGTGAATAGTATTAAATGTGTTCTACCCAAGCTAGAGGTTGATAAAAATATAAATTAAGGTTTCCACTGGATGTTGGCACCTTGGCGCCCAATTAACAATTCCATCTCAGACATAATAGTTAAGGTAAGCACCCGTCTGGGGAGCCGTTACACTTATCGCCAGCAACGTGGAGCCGAAAACCTTGTAACTTCTGTGGAAGGAGAAATATATATATTTCTGAGCCTGTATTTTGGGGGTCTTTTATTTATCAGTGTGTATCAGTGTGGGTGATGAGAAAGAGATGAAGTTGCGTAGTGGTCACCAGTTAGAAAGTGAAGAAGCGAGCAGTATGTTTAGTCTTGAAAATGAGAGCAGTACAGGGATGTCGGAGGTAAATCTCCATACTGAGGGGGGGAATGAAAACAGTCAAGCGGGGTTGGAAAGTTTGCTTCTCCAGTTTATGCAACATAATAAAATAGGTACAGATGCTTTAAATGCTAAACTTGAACAAAACAATGCTAAATTAGAACAGAACAGTAGGGATAAAATAGAGTAATAGGGAGCTGAGCAATACTTTTAACGCTAAATTAGAACAGAACAGTATGGAAAATAAAGAGAGTACAGATAGTTTAAATGCTATATTGGAACAGAACTGTAGGGAAAATAAAGAGAGTACCGAGGCTTTAAACACTATATTGGGTCAGAACAGTAGGGAAATTGTTGAAAAATTTGAGCAGATTAGAGGCGAGATCAAAGGGGTGATGGAAGAGAAGGCTAAAGAAATTATAGCAGATGTAGACAGGAAATTAAGAAAAGTGCAGAATGAGCTGGAGAGTAGAATCAGTACACGGGCTGAGAATTTGAAAGAATTATTTCAACTTGAAACACAGCAGTATTAAAAGCAATTGGGGGGAGAAAGTGATTAAATTCAGGTAGCAACCAAAGAGGTTAAAGAACAGCTGGGGGGGGGGGGAGAATTGAGAAAGTTCATGCAGAAATAGTTACTGAAGTTAATGATTTAAGGCAGAGGAATAATGAAAGCATTAGTAAAATTCAGGAGAAACAAGCTAAGTGATACTGTTGAAGCATCGGAAGGGAATATTAGCTTAACTGTAACTAGTATTGAGAGGGAAGCTGAGGAGAATATTGCTGAATTAGAACAAAAGTAGAAAGCTAGGATTAGGCAGGAAAATAGTCAGAGTAGGCCAGTTTATGTGAATAGCGCTCACAAGGAAATAGAATTGAGAAAATTTAGCAATCGACAGGGTTGTCCCATGGAATTCATGAATGCAATAGAAAACAAATTTAAGGAGAGGATGGAAGAAGGAAGTATTGAGTGGTACCAAGTAGTTGAGATATTAGAACAAGCATTTGTAGGGGAGACAAGAAACTGGTTTGCTGTCTATAGAGATAATTTCGAAGATATTTCAGACTTTTAAATTAAATTCTGTGCGAAGTTTTGGAATGAGGTTATATAGTCTCAGCATCGTGAGGCAATTGTTTGTGGGAAATATAACCCGAGAGGAAACCACACAATGACTGAGTATTTTTAGGGCAGTTGTTAACGTGTAGATATCTGGATGGTTTAAAGGAGGAAAGTGATGTGGTCAGGCTTTTACTTAGGCACTTTCCATATAGGATCAAGGAGGCTGCCTGTATACAAATTGTAAAATCTATTTCTCAAGTTGAGAACTTATTAAGCACATTCGATGCACTAGGCAGAGGTGGTTACGAGGAGAATTTCACTAGGAACCAGGGTAACAATAATAATAGGCCTAATGATGCTAGAAACCAGGAGGTCCAAGGGAACAGTGGCGAGGGGCCCCATGTCCAAAATAGGGGGAATCATAATAATAATAATAATAACAATCAGAATCAGAACAGAGGAAATGGCTACGGTACGCAATACCAGGGTAGGATTAATGATTTCAGGGGAAATCAAGGCAGGAACAATGATTTCAGGGGAAATCAAGGGAGGAACCATGATTTCAGGGGAAATCAAGGCAGGAACAATGATTTCAGGGGAAATCAAGGGAGGAATTACGGAAATAATGGTAATTACAACCAGAACAGGGGTCAGGGAAGAAGACAGCCTATTAATAGTAATGAACAGCGTAACACCAATAACACAACCCAGAACAACCATACCAGTGCCGTAGTGAGTAGCACTACACCAAGCAGTAGCGGTGCTTTAAACGCGAACCAGACTGCGATGTAAGGTCAGAATCTGAGTCTGCAACATGCCCTGTCCATACACTTATACAGGAACCCTTTGACCTAAATGAAAGAAGTGACTTATTACGTGAATTAAATGATGAAGGTATTATTCAGGAGGTGGCTAGTAAGAGCACCATTATTAAACTTAACGTGTCCGAGGCGTACACGGATGTTTTAATAGATAGTGGTTGCATGAAGAGTTGCATAAGTAGTGCATTTTACGATAAAATGAAAGGAACTGGAGTAAATTTTGAGTAGATGCCAATTAAAAGCACTTTTGTTGTTAACGCTGTTTGGAAGAGATCTAAAGTAATATCTAAGCAAGTTTTAGTGGACATTAAAATTAATATTCATGTAGAAAAGTGAATTTGTCTTATTCCAAACTTAGTATTCAGTGTTAATTTTGGTTCAGATTGGCTAAGTAGAGTGCCTGGTAAAATATGTTATTAGGTAGGAAGTTTGAAATTTAAATGGGATGATTCTGAAGTAGAAGTTGCGTTCAACGATCATGTTGTTCAGAGAAGTAGTGTTGTAGGTGTGATTTGTACTTTAAATGAGATATCGCCAGCCGTAGAGCGGGATTCTCTAAGTTTTGTGGGCAGTTTGATTACGAACGGTAGTCTAGAGGACTCGTTACGTGGCGCTGCATTTCAGAGAAATATAGAGGAAGAACAGTGTGTTCTGCTCTATGATGTGTTATTGTGTAATAGGAGAGTTTTTGAGGATCGCATAGGTATGGCCAATTGCTATACGCACTCGTTGAACGTTATTGATAGATCAGTATTCACAGGACATAGATATCCTGTGCTTTTCGCTTATCAGAGTGCAGTTGAGGCGCAAATTAACCAGATGCTTGAAGATGGCATTATTGAGCACTCCAACAGTCCATATGTTAATTCTTTGATTACCGGACCGAAGGTAGATGGTACAGTCCGTATTTGTTTAGACGGTCGTTTTGTTAACAGTAGAATCAGTTCAGACCAGCTGATGTGCATGTCAATAGAGGAATTGATGCAAACATTTGAGGGTAAGATTTGTAGATTTGAGTTCCAGTTTCTGGCAAGTGCCACTTATGTATGAAGATAGACCATTCACAGCCTTTAGTCATAAGTATAACCTTTATCAATTTTGTAGAACACCTTATGGTTTAAAGAGTAGTTCAGCTGCTTTAATCAGAGCATTAAACATCGCATTAGGTGATGACACAGGAGAGTTTGTAACCATTTACATTGATGATATGGTAATTAGTTCATGCAGTTTTGAGGAGCATCTACGTCATTTAGATATTGTATTTCAGAAGTTAGATCAGTCAGGGTTCACTTTGAAACTGTCTAAATCGTCATTCTGTCAGTCAGGAGTGACATTTTTAGGTCATAGAGTGTCAAGTAGGGGTGTGACACCAGAGGAAAGTAGGGTGAATAAAATACTTAACGCGGAGGTGCCACAGAATGTTGAACAGTTGAAAACGTACCTTGGAATTTGCAACTACTTTCGCAGATTCGTTCTTAAATACTGAGGGTTAGTAGAACCATGCAGGGAATTGCTTAAAAGTGGTAATCGGTGGAGATGGGAGTCCAAGCATAACAAGGCTTTTCGTTCGCTGAAGGAAGGATTTGAGAAGGCTGTAGTGCTGAAATATCCTTTGAAAGAGGATGTGGTTATGACAGATGCTTCGCATATAGGTATTGCTCGAGTATTGTGTCAGAAAGATGAAGAGGGTAACCTGTGCATTGTATCTTTAGCGTCGCGAGGACTTGCAGCAGCAGAGAAAAGATACACTATTACTGAGTTAGAGCTTTTAGGTATTGTTATCAGTTTGGGGAAATTCAGAATGTACTTAGTAGGGGGGAAATTTGAGATCCATACAGATCACCATACATTACTGTATATGAGAACTTGTAAACTCAGTTCTAACAGAGTTAGTAGGTGGATTCCTGCACTGCAGGAATACGAATTCACAGTTAAATATATTAAGGTTAAAGATAATATTCTTGCAGATACGCTATATAGGGACACTAATTTATGTAGGGATTATTATGTTGTTAAAGCAGAGGAAGGTATTTTATTATGTGCATGTGTGGACAGTAGCAACAGGGCATCGTTACAGACACTGAGAAATATATTAATATAGCAACGTGATGACGTTAATTTATGGGAGCCACTTGCAAGATTGGAAGCAGGTGACGCAGAACGTTTATAGTCTTCGTAAGTATGTTTCATGAAGTAAGTGATATTAGCTGGCGAGCCAGCCTATCAATTGAGTAAGAGTGGTATTCGGTGTGTGGAAGATCTGGTCTTCCAGGCAGGCGTATCAGGGGTCACATTGGGGTACAGGGAAAGATGTCAGGATTGGAGGATGCTGTTGAGCACTAGAGTTTCTCGATACACCAAGGCCAAAGTTTGGCAGCCTTGGTGGAGTCCCATTTGTCTCCAAGAGATGGGGCAGCGCTTTTACAGCGCACGTTTGCTTAGGCGTCCACGAGGCAAAAGATGAGCCACCAGAAGGCGAGGCAGTCCCTCATGAAATTCATACATAACAGCACACGTGACTTCTGTTTGCGGACGCGCCATGTAAGATCTGTGAGTGTGAATTTGAGCAATTATGTGTACGAGGTAGGTGACCTCAATGTCATTAGTACATAAGTATTATTTAAGAGTGGTGTAAACTAGGTCAGGATCGCGAGGAGGTACCTGGTCTGGGTTGTGCACTGCTGAATGAAAGAGATAAGGAATGATTAGAACTGGTATTAGGTAGAAATTGGTCTACGGGAACTCAGTAAGTTAGTGAAATTTACGGCACAGTAATATTTTGTGTTATAGGTAATGTGTGCTTGCTGTTTTATTTTCAGAAGTCTAGATACATTTTATGTAATCTGCAGAGAGATTGGGTACTATGGTCACGATGCGTAACTACGACAGTGTGATCGTGTGCTAGTGTGTACTGTGTAATTATGTTACACAAG
This sequence comes from Meconema thalassinum, assembly GCA_946902985.2. Lineage (NCBI taxonomy): Eukaryota > Metazoa > Arthropoda > Insecta > Orthoptera > Tettigoniidae > Meconema > Meconema thalassinum. Next base: position 214,986,262 of record OX336388.2, on the reverse strand, counting down.
AAGAAAGTAACAACCACTTATTATGAAGTAGTTCTGTGGTGGCATATATCTGAACACCTTCAAAGCGTGTGATGTGACATTGTGTAAATACCCAGGGATTACACATGAATATATGCATATTTTTCCCACATAGAAATGTTGAGAGGCGGAAATATCCGTGGAACATTTGAAAGAATGACAAACATTGGACGGATTGCCTAGAGTAAAGTGCGTGGAGAGAATTATGAGTGTTTTATATATGTATGTAGGGTCATTTAATTTGTGTAACTTGTACTTTTGGTTGGGGATTTTAGAACGTGTCTGGGATAATCACGTGAAGTACCGTGTTCACGGTAAATCACATGATGATCCGAGGTGAAATGTAACCTGTTTTTGAAGGAATTTACGCCACTGACATAAGTCAGATGGAAATAATTAATGTTTGTGTGAACGCGGCAATTATTTAGCCAAGTAAATTTAATTTAATTTATTCTTCTTCTTATTATTAATAATAATGTCGTATTTTATTTTGGAGCCTCTTAAATTTTATAACATATACAGATAGGTTTTTCATATATATAAGGAAACACTATCAATCGGATTATTCCGGTGTCCATTACACAGTAATTTTTTTGATTACGGAGAGTTAGAACTTTTTCATTCAGTTAGGGCAGTTGAGAGTTTGCGTCATCGGGAATTACGGAGCCAGGAATAGCCATTGCGAACAATGCGTGATGTCTAAATCGAGGGTCCATCTTCAACTTTTAAAAGCGCGATATGTTTTGTAAAACGGAAACTGTGCAGCGACGCGTCAGGTCCAGAGCAATGAACTTTATGGCGCGAGGTGGTGCGTGGGGCGTTCCAGCCACTCAAGAGGAGAGCAGGCGATATGAGGCTGAGTTCAAATCCACGAAGACGCACGCTCATTGGTCAAGAAGACGAGATGGTGGACTGAGGAGTGGACGACTGGAAGGGGTAGAGTGGCTTGGATATAGTCAGCGCGCGGCGTGAAGACGAGGACTATCGTGTTACAAATTTTGTTCCGAGCGGACTTACATATTACTTACGTTCCATGGTGAACAACTTCGATCTGAGATACTCCACTGACCAACTCGTCCTGGGTATTACACGTGCTGTTGTGTACTGGCATGCCGTGTATAGTGGCTTACGGATTTAGATCCGCCACTAAGCAGTATTCTAACTTTAATATTTCGCTACGCATCAAGAAACCAAGAAGGTGTCGCCGAACAACAGTGGACAACAATCTCGACTGAAACAACTAGTACGTGGGAGAAAGCATCTCCAATGGTGAGCGGAAATAACATATACGCACTCTCTCTCTTTTCTTTATTTTTCACCGTAAATTCAGTAAATTGAAGATTGGCAATAATCGTAAATTCTGTAAATTCATCCGACCTTCAATTTCAAATACTTTGCGCGTGGTAATGGTAAATTCTTTGTGCTCCATATTATTATTATTATTATTATTAAACTTACCACTGTCTTGTTTTTTGACCGTTAATTGAATTTCTTTCAATATGCAATCTTTGATTCCAGTAGTTAGCATAATTCGTAAGACAAATTCCTTTTCCCAATACAAATGTTATCAGGGTTGATGATTCCAACATACCACGGTATGGGTGTGAAGGGCTTAACATGTGTTCTACCCAAGCTAGGGGCTGATAAAATATCAATTTAGGTTTCAACTGGATGTTGGCACCTTGGCGCCCAATTAACAATTCAATCTCAGACATAGTAGTTAAGGTAAGCAACCGTCTGGGAAGCCGTTACAGTATTACAATAAATTAGAAATGCAATACTTTAACATGTCGAGCCCAAACTACGCCACCACACCACATTTCTCGCCGTGGCTGCCACAATATTACAATCAGAAATGCAATACTTTACCATGTCGAGCCCAAACTACGGCACCACACCACATTTCTCGCCGTGGCTGCTACAATATTTCAATTAGAAATGCAATACTTTACCATGTCGAGCCCAAACTACGGTACCACACCACATTTCTCGCCGTGGCTGCCACAATATTACAATTAGAAATGCAATACTTTACCATGTCGAGCCCAAACACGTTACCACAGCACATTTCTCGCCGTGTCTGCCACAATATTACAATTAGAAATGCAATACTTTACCATGTCGAGCCCAAACTACGGTACCACACCACATTTCTCGCCGTGGTAGCCACAATATTACAATTAGAAATGCAATACTTTACCATGTCGAGCCCAAACTACGGTACCACACCACATTTCTCGCTGTGGCTTCCCAATATTACAATTAGAAATGCAATACTTTACCTTGTCGAGCCCAAACACGGACCCTCGCCACATTTCTCGCCGTGGCTGCCACAATATTACAATTAGAAATGCAATACTTTACCATGTCGAGCCCAATCTACGGTACCACACCACATTTCTCGCCGTGGCTGCCACAATATTACAATTAGAAATGCAATACTTTACCATGTCGAGCCCAAACTACGGTGCCACACCACATTTCTCGCCGTGGCAGCCACAATATTACAATTAGAAATGCAATACTTTACCATGTCGAGCCCAAACTACGGTGCCACACCACATTTCTCGCCGTGGCTGCCTCAATATTACAATTAGAAAGACAATACTTTACCATGTCGAGCCCAAACTACGGTACCACACCACATTTCTCGCTGTGGCTTCCACAATATTACAATTAAAAATGCAATACTTTACCTTGTCGAGCCCAAACTTCGGTGCCACACCACACTTCTCGCCGTGGCTCGCACAATATTACAATTAGAAATGCAATACTTTACTATTTCGAGCCCTAACCCTGCTGATTGTAATCAATTGAATTTTTGGAATTGAAAAAGGAAGGAAGGAGGATTGTAGTTTTACGTGACCGTGAATTTTGTGATTATGAGCCACGGGACCTCCTTTTTACGTGGAATCCGAACCACAGGACATGGCATTTCACATTGAAAATCTCACATGCATTGACCGGGAATATTTTTGGAATTTACTTAGGCTTCTCGTTTTCTCAGAGAAGTAGCAGATGTCTCCTACTTTAACTTTTCACTTGCTCAAGGTTATCTGTCAGTAAGTGTAACACGCGCTGGAGGTCAAAGATGCTAATCCTCGCTGATGTCTCACTCAATAATTCTGTACACACGCTGCATCCAAGAAGTTGGTTCAATCCTCGGCTCGAGTTGTGTACGGTCACAATATATATAATATCTATGCTCAGTATACTGCAATTTGTTCCCTATGCTTTAGCAATTCATATCAAAGTGACTGGGGGTTGAAAGTCTGTACATTGTGCTGAGTAATGTAGACATTAAAACTGTTGACTTGGTTTCCTAGTATTGCGCTTCAGCAATTGCCTGTCGAATATCGCTGTCTCTCTGAATCCCTAGTCCTATTTAGACAATCTAGCACTGTTCATTTGATAAACACAGAAACACCTCCCTGACGTGTATAATTTGTGATAATGGAAACAACTCATGTGGAAGGTTCATACCAAAATAAGGCTATTCAAATTGAAGCAGCAATCAACACCACCGCCGCTTTATTGGTTACTGGAATGTTCCGGAGGGTTAGACATTTACAGGGATACTTATTGATCATCCTCAAAGCCCTGACGTAGATAGAATTTCCATATTATGTATGGTTGCATACTTTTAAAGAAAATAGAGCAAAACACGAAAATAATTCCTGGAAGGGTATTGGAATATACCATTTAACTTTTCTGTGTGTAAATGACAAATATATCCTGTTACAGTGTATCCTGAATGTATATTACTTAATTATCCTGTGTTGTAGATTCCTCAATATTATGGAGGGCCAACCATCTATCAAATGTGAACCAGAAGAATTCTCTGAGATTGTAAGTTGTATTTTAGTTCCATACATTGTTATATATATTGTGAACCATTACTGATGAGCATGAGAAATCTTTGGGTAATTATTAGTAATTATATCATGTGACTTAATACTACCAAATAGTGATGGTGATAATTCTCTTTCTAGGGGCCTAACATCTAGGTTATCGTTTCGGTATCGTCGTTTGTAGCCAACTGAGCTTCTATGCCCAAGGACGCAGGTTCAAACCTAGCCGATATCGTCGGATTTTTTTAAGAGCTTTAAAAATCCCTCACTATGTCTTCCTCCGGAGGGAAAGTAAAGCCGGCGGTCGCATGTCATAGATTTATGGGATGTAAAATAACCTTCCACTAATTACACTTGTGTGGAGCTAAATTATAGGTTAGATTTGACTTACCCTCTTACGTTTTAACGTTCGTCGCCAGGAGCTGACTGCGGTGGCATATAGTAACCAAGTTAACAACTAGTTGTTGTTGACGGTAGTATGTGGTGGCAAAAGTAGGAACTACATGAAAATTGATTGTCTGCAATCTTTACCTGAATTACAGTAAACACACACTAATACAGCCATGACAATTAACAGCGGTTATCAGACAGATTGTACACACACCCAAAGTACACGGGGCTTCATGACCGTATTGTCGCATCCCCTAAACTGTGGAACCAACCAACTATATAGGCTATCGGCCCCCTACCAAATAGGAATCTGGATCTGCAATGATTACTTTTAATTTTCCTAATAATAATATTAACACCTCCGTTCTTCAGTCCATGATTTATTGGTCCTTGTATTAATTTTCTCAGGAAAATAGCGACTGTTAATTACTGTTTTGAACTGGGGTCGATCTTATATTTCTTCTGTGATGCCAATTTCTTGAAGTTCTTTTTCTATTTCGCTAAGCCACTGGTTCTTGACTTCCATTGAGAGAGCAAGGTTGGGAATCATTTTGGTGAACCTGTGATGGTTCATTCTGAGAATGTTGCTATAGAACTTGAATTGCCTTTTCCTGAAGGTGTCAGTGATCTTTTCAAAATGGTGATAAATCTCCCGAGACTTTTCGTTTCACCCAGATTCCTTCTGAGCACACTGGACCAAGGATTTTCCTTTCTTGTCTCTTTCCTTTAAATGATCAATGTTTCTGAGCCACATAGTGCTTCAGGTTTGATTACTGTGTTATCATGTCCTTACTAAGAGATCTACCTTCAATGATCAATGTTTCTGAGCCATATAGAGCTTGAGGTTTGATTACTGTGGTATAATGTCCTTACTAAGAGATCTACCTTCAATGATCAATGTTTCTAAGCCATATAGAGCTTCAGGTTTGATTACTGTGGTATAATGTCCTTACTAAGAGATCTACCTTCAATGATCAATGTTTCTGAACCATATAGAGCTTCAGGTTTGATTACTGTGGTATACTGTCTTAGATGTTGATTTATTAATTACATATGTAGGTATAGGCCTTCTGTAATTTTGAACTTCTCTCTTTGTTTGCGTCATGATTCAAACATGAAGTCTAGTACTATCCCGTCATTTGCATAGAGGGAGTGTGGAAAACCCCAAGAAAACCATTCAGGATGGGTGCTGCTAGCAGGATTCGAATCGGATTGCTGCAGCTTCCATGGGGTTTGAATTTATTTACTTGATGATTTTTTGCCGAATTAAGTCTTCAGAGTTTTCCCGTCTAGATGACCAGCTGATTCGTCCATGCATTTGGAATACCGTCTTAGCTGTACTTTCGTTAATTCTTTCAAGGACCTAACTTGCCTTTTGTGTATTGTTAGAAAGTAAAGCTAGATTATCCGCGAAGGCCAAACACTGCAGATGAATTTAATGCTTGGTCGTCAACCAATCGTTATTTCTCTTTTTTCCCATGTCCTGGTAACTTATTCAAGGACACGATTGAACAATAATGGTGATAGTCGTCTCCTTGACGAAGTCCTGTGCTCATTTGAAAACGGTCAGAAAGCTGACTGAAATTTCACTATTGAAGTTATGGCTTTCAGTGTCTGTCGAATCAATTCTCTTGTTTTCCTGACAACTTTGAATACTTCTAGAATATTGAATTGTGTGTGTGGGTCTACTGAGTTGCCAGCTTTCCTGAAGTCTCCAAAGTGAGCGTTGTTTTCCTGGCTTTATGAATTTGGAAGATGGTTTTGAGATTGAGAATTTGTTCTGCACAGGACCTGCTATTTTTGAATCATGCCTGTTATTCACCAACTAGATGTTCAGTTTGGTTTTCAACTACCGTGAATAATGCTTTATAAAGATTTTTTTACACGAGTGATAGTGAGGATATTCCTCCGTAGGTATTGATGTCTGTTCTCTCCCCCTTTTTATGTAGTGGTTTTCGAAGTGAAATGCCATGTCCTGTGGTTCGGATTCCACGTAAAAAGGAGGTCCCGTGGCTCATAATCACAAGATTCACGGGCACGTAAAACTACAATCTTCCTTTTCCTTTATGTAGTGGGTGAATTAGATTACAATTCCAGTCTTCAGGAATTTTCTCCATAAATCTACAAGAATTACTTGAAATTTCTCAGCTAGGCTTTCACCTCTTAATCTCAACATAACATCTTCCTTTGGAGATTAGGGATTTTTAAGTTCATGGATTATATTCTCGATTTCTTTTAATGAAGGGAGTTCTGATTCCGGATTTGGAATCGGTTGCTCAAATCAGAATTGTTCTTCAGGAGTATCGCTGGTTAAAGGGTCATGGAAGTTATCTGTGAGAAGTTTACAGTTTTCTTTATCATTCCCAGGGCCTCATCCGGATGTTTAAGACATAAAACAGGTTGTTAGTAATGTGATAGTTCGTCAGCAAATGTTTTGTTACAGTTTCTTGTACTAATTTCCGCGAAATAGATGACCACACGGAATGAACGGGTAAGTCCATTTTATTCGGAAATGAGTTTATGACGCACTCTGGTGGCCAGCTATCGTAACTACAGATCATTTGTAATTAACTTCAAATAATGCGGTAAGTCACCGAGATACAGAGGGTTTTATTTTTAGTGGACTCGGAAAGAACGTCCCATATCCTCTCACTTTACATGTACCTCCATTACAAGAAATACATTTGGCTAACTAACGATATCGCTTACCCTCAATTGGGGTGTTTTTAACTATTTACTTTTAGTGTTGAAAGTTTAAATTGGCTCTCATGAAAATTCTATATAATGTGGCTTACCCCGTTCTGCCCGTGGAGTCTTCAATTTTGATCTATTTCTGTCAGTCATGTTTGGTTGGTTCTTAAGTTTAGGGGCTGCGACAACGCGGTCATGTAGTCCCTGTACTTTGGGTGTGTGTAGAATCTGTCTGATAACCGGTGTTAATTGTGATGACTGTATTAGTGTGTGTTATCTATATTTATTTTTTTAAATTTAAGTACTGCAACTTAGAATTTTTCAAATAGTTCCTACTTTTGCCGCAAAGCGCCAGTGTCAACGATTACTAGGCCAAGTTCAGAACTTAGCTACTAGACGCCACCGCAGTCGGCTCTTGGCAACGAGCGTAGCAACCTAAGAGCGTTGTTTACATTCTTAACCTATCCAATCTAGCTTCACACAGGTGCAATTGGTGGAAGGTTCTTTTATATGCTATAAATCTATGACATGGGACCGCCGGCTTTACTTCCCCTCCGAAGGAAGGCATACTGAGGGATTTTTAACGCTTTTAAAAAATCCTACGGCTTCGGCCGGGTTTGAACCCGCTATCTTGGGCATAGAATCTCAGCATGCTACCAACTACGCCACCATAGCCGCTTTTCTGTCAGTCTATTTTGATATAATGTGCGTTCCTGAGGCTTCTTTCTGGGCTTTGATGAATTCATGACAGTTATTTTTTGTATTATATTACAACTGCACTTTTTAAAGGATTGAATAAGAAGGTCTATGGCCTTATCGCTGGTCTTGTTCAACCATCTGTCTTTACGTTTTCGAGGAAGAACCCCAATAATCCAGGAAGCTCCCAATAGTGTATCTTATGATGCCATCCGATTGGAAGGATTTTGGTTGGTGATATATGCAAGGAAATTGTTTGAATTTTGTTTAAGACATTCCAGATCAATTCGTGGATATTTTAACTGTTCTGAGTTTGGGTCCATCAGGTTGAAACTTTACTTTAATTATTTATACGTGGCGATCAGTGTAAACAATTATTTTATTTACTTTAAATTCATAATAATAATAATAATTATTAATAGTTTTCCTTCAGGAGTATCGCAGGTTAAAGGATCATGGAAGTAATCTGTGAGAATTTTACAATTTTCTTTATTATTTCCAGGGCCAAATCCGGAGGTTTAAGACATGTTCTAGGTGCTTGGTAATGTGATAGTTTGTCAGCAAATGTTTTGTATCAGTTTCCTCTTCTTCTTCTTCTGCTTCTTCATATTACTATTATCATCATTAGCTCATATTCTTTAATTTTTATAAAAAGTCATGCTTGTTTGTTACTTCCCAGGATTTGAATGAGCAGCCACCCTCTGATAGGCCAGTGGGGTTGAAAATTGAAGAACCTGATGATGTATTTGAAGATGCATTTGTTAAAGAAGACCTTGATTTCCAGGTGACTGTGTACATTATTTCCCACCTTGGATTATTCTAAAATCCTTTTTTAAAGTTATGTAGTTTTAATCAGTTTTAATTTCAATTATCAAATTGAACAACTGAAAAGGTTATTTATTTTGACTCTATTTTATTAATAAAGTGGATTGAGTAAGATCGCTTCCTTGGGCTGTTTATTTATTATTTTGTCAAATGCATATAATGGTTTTAAACTGGTTATATGTTGTCCTTATTTGAAACAACGCTGAATTATTTTTGCAATACTTGCATCACCTGTAAGGTTAAGTTGTGCAGCCTAATTAGGTAGGAACTTCGAAGAATTTTTGGCATATTAGTAAGTGTGTGCTGGTGAAACTTGGACTCTGTGTATTGAGATTTTGAATTGTCTTTTACTTCACAACCACTCATCACATGATGTGCGACTGTAGGTAATAATATCAACATTTATTTTTCTCAGTTAAGTTAGTGACTTTTTGGAATTCGTGTTTGAAAAAAGTTCCAAATGCAAGTGTGTTTTTTATAAATTCAAGTTTGTGTTTCCTTTCATCTTGAATCCAACACCTGTTTTATTCTCATAAAATGAAAGACAATAGTATAGATATTGTTGCTGACTTTATAACGCAGTCGCTACATGAAAGTATTGGATTCTCAGAAATAAGGTATATTGTATTGTGATGGCAACAAATACATCGTAAGTAATAGGTAAGGTATTCCTTTATATTTTTGTCTTGTAAAACTTTTAAAACCTTGAAAATATAAGTCAGAAAAATATAAATAATGTGAAAGTCAGCTAATGAACACTTTACGCAGCGAAATTTCAGCTTCAGAGTTGCTATTCTAACCTTTTCATATTTCTAAAAATTATTCATTGAGTTGAGAACTAATCGGAGACATATATAACAAGATGAATGTCTAGCGTGCTTGTGTATCTACAAAATATATTTCTTATGCGTCCTGAGATACATTATTAACAAATTGTTGTTTCTCTGTAGGGAGCACATATCTTGGAAGGTACTGTGGACAACAAGGAAGTTACGATCAATGAGAATGTGACTGAAGAGATAGTCGCACATGTCAAAACGGAAGCACTATCTTCATCAAGTGGCGGAGATACGAGAGTTGTAAGTGCCTAATTATATTGAGAGGAACTTTATGGTTATTAAGTTACGTTATATGCTTCATGATATCTGATGTTCCTCCACCAAGTGTGGTTGACTTTTTCAAAGTTTTGGTGATACGTTTGTGAGGGGATCATGTGCACTGATGAAATATTTAGGAATTAATACGAAACCTGAATGTATTGTATGTCTACCCCTTATTATTCCCGTTTTTCCAACGGGGTCGGGGATGAGATGCAATGGAAGTCCTTGTGGCGATGTTTTTACGGCCGGATGCCCTTCCTGACGCCAACCTCAGGAGAGGAGTTAATCAGAGGTGAAATGAATGATGGTGAATGAAACTGGGCAAGGATGTGGAAGGAATCGGCCGTGGCCTGTCAGAAGGTACCGTCCCAGCATTTGCCTGGTGTTGAAAATGGGAATCCACGGAAAACCATTTCAAGGACGGCCGACGGTGGGGCTCGATCCCACGCGTCTACTGAGTCAGCAGAGAGCTTGGCCCCGTGACCTAATGCTGCGCTTTAGCCAGCATAGCCACTACTATCGGTAATACGAAACCTGAATGTAATTCTAGTAATTTCTGGCTGATCATATACTTGCTCCATAGTGTATATGGAAGATATTTTCTCTGTGATTTGTTTGCTGGATAGGTTGATATGATAGTTGTTGTTTTAAGGGCCAAACATTCACATTGTCGACCTACTGCTTGATAGGACTCCCTGCCTAAATTGTATTTGGAGTCTGGCTCATCTAAAAAAGGCCTTTTTTGGATTTTTAATATCTGGTGTTTGGTTGTTGCAAGTCCTCAAATTCCATTCTTGATTTGCTTCTCCAGATTTGTATATGATCATAATATTTATGAGATTCTCTGTATACTGTAATCTGGCTTCCAATTCCGCGACACAGAAATATTTTCTAAAACATCAGAATACAGTGATAAATGTATTAATATCCTCATAACTTCTATAGGAAAATGGAGTACCAACATTTGAAGGCAATATTGAGGCTGCTAGTAAAGAATGTTGAAATTCTTAGGATGATAGCCTTTGTCAGATGATCCAGGCCATTTTCTGTCCTTTAACTGGTCATGGTATGGCATGCAGTGAACCAACTACACAGAACAATACCAACAACTTCACAAATGGAACAAGGGAACAGTCTATCACAAATGACTAGGGTTCTATTCATGTTTCTTGTTAATTCTTTAACATTCCTTTGGAGTGAAATATCACGCCCTGTGGTTGGGATTCCTCTTGAAAATGGAGGTCCCATGGCTCATGGTCGCCACATGATTGGTCTCGTAAAACTACAAGCATTCCTATTAAAAACAATTACACCATGACGCAAAGGCAGGAACGTCAATCTCACCTTCTTTGTGTTGTTTATTGCCTATATCCAGTGATGTGCTGCAATGCTTGTAGAGCCTCTTCATTCTGGGCATGAGCTAACAGACATGAATATATATAAATTTTGTGTAATATAATTTGTACAAAAGAAGGTGACCATAGCTAGACTGTCATTTAAAATCAGTGATTTTTTCTTTCCCTGCTAAAATTTTTTCATCTTGATAGAGCCACCTTTCATCAAACGTGTGATCTTCATGAAGTAGACTATTTTGGAGTAAGGATTGACTATATTAGCAACTGTTAGGTGGCTCTTCTGATATCTGTTTACTTTATTCAAATATACATTCTGGATTTCTGAACAAGTGGGAAGGACGCTATCCTGTAGAAGCATGGATCGTGTGAATTTGTTGTAGTTTTGAGTGAAATAACCAGTGTGTTTGCTGTTGTGTTATATGGGGCTATTACAGAAGGGTTCTGTCAAAATGCATTTGGTGGACATCATTCTCATCTATAACATTAGTAGGTAAAGAGGCAATAAACCAATAAGATGGGCCAACACTTGTTTTAGACATAACCTAACAGGCTGGTGAATGAAACAATAGTGTGTATAACAGACACTTCATTTGTTCTGTTTACAATATTTACGTTATGGTTTGTGGATGTGAAATTAAGGCATTCCTCATAAGGTGCCAAGTATTATAAGTACATTAAGTTTCTCCCTACCTTGAGTATTCTTGAGATCAATATTGCGTTAATAAGAACTCAATCCAGTAAAATGCATATTTCTATGCTATATTTCTTTACACAACATTCATCAACTTTGCTTGTTTATGACTTATATTAACGTTATATATTAACAGTAAGTTGCTCCACCCACACCACTAAGTCACCACACACACACACTCAATGCTAGTGATATTAACGTTATATATTAACAGTGAGTTACTGCACCCACGCCACTAAGTCTCCACACACACACACACTCAATGCTAGTGATATTAACGTTATATATTAACAGTGAGTTACTGCACCCACGCCACTAAGTCTCCACACACACACACACTCAATGCTAGTGATATTAACGTTATATATTAATAGCACAGATTTCAGAATCGGCCAGTTATCGTCTCTATTAACACTAATGATCAAGAATTGCCTAATATTTTTCACTTCACTGCACACGAAAATTATATGATCTATAGTCTGAGGACTGCTTTTACAGGAACACTCTGGATTACGTATAATTTTAAGTCTGTAAGTACGAAGCAATATATCCATGTCCAGTCAGTATTGTAGTCATATTAGGTGTTAAGGTGATTTTGGATTTTAATCTACCTGCAACTATTGGAAAGAATTCTTTTATAAGTGTGCCTTTTGAAGTTTGTTCCCATTTTTGCTGCCATTCATGAATTGATTCTTCTTCTTTTTTTTTTTTTTTTTTTTTTTTTTAAGTTGAGATGGGTATTCTATCGAAACAAACCTCACTTAATTTTGTAGCCTCCTTTGCAATTTTATCAGCCAGTTCATTGCCTGCAACACCTGTATGTGCCTTAACCCATTCAAATTTTATTATCATTTTTTTTTCTTTTTAGAATAGCTGTAGTCCTTCTTATATTCTCAATTAGTTCGTTATGATTTCTGAAGTCCGCAATGGAGTCAATTGCTATTTTACTATCTGTATAAATAATTACTTTCTTATCTTCATCATCCTCTGTCCTAGTAGTATCTAAGAACTCCAGAGATTTAAGTATAGCTAATTGCTCTGCCTGATTATTCGAACAGTTGTCTTGCAGTCTGTATTTCAATTGGTCTACTAATTCATGCAATCTGATTATAGCTATGCCAGCTCCCGCTCCTTCTTCACTTTTGTTTCCATCTGTGTAAATTTTCCATGGGATATATTCATTTAATGCTAGTCTTGGATCTTCGATACCAGGAAAATAGGCTGGATGGAGCCATCTCATAGGTTTTTCGGGGTGGTCAATGACATAGTTCATATTTGCTTTTCCTGACTTGATTTTGTATAGAGTAACAATCTCTTTAGCCATTATATCTATAGGAGTAATTCCTGTGATACTGCACAGTGCCTCATGAGATACAGTGTGGTACGATTTTGCTATTCTCAAGAGAATAAGTCTTTGCACTCTCACGTATTTCAGTTTCTGCCCTGACTGCAATTATAAGGTCATCAGCAAATACTATAGCTTTGGTGTTTTTACCGCATTCCAAACTGAGCAGTGAATTATACTGTACATTCCAGTACCCCGGTCCACAACATGAACCTTGAGGACATCCTTTATTAACTACTGTTTCTACTTGGATACTATTGGAATTCATCAGTAGTAGACTTTTGAACTGTGAAGCCATATTGATTTTCGTTCAGTAGTTTATTGGTATAGAGGTAGTGATTTATTCTATTTATTAGAAGTTTCTCTAATACTTTGCCCGCCACATTTATCAGGCTTATTGGTCGGAATTTAGAGGGATCCTGAATCTTATCTTTCCCTGGTTTTGTGATTGGTATAAGTCTCGCATTTTTCCATCGCTTCGGGAAACAAGCATTCTTCAAGCAACCATTATATAATGATATCATAGTTCTAGGGATACTTTCATACGTCCACCATAGTATTTTACTAGTGATTCCATCTTCACCTGGTGTCTTTTTATGACCTAGATCTTTGATTGCAGATTTAATTTCTGCTAGTGATATTAACGTTATATATTAACAGTGAGTTACTGCACCCACACCCCTAAGTCTCCTTACACACTCAATGCTAGTGATATTAACGTTATATATTAACAGTGAGTTACTGCATCCACGCCACTTAGTCTCCACACACACTCAATGCTAGTGATATTAACGTTATATATTAACAGTGAGTTACTGCACCCACACCACTAAGTCTCCACACACACTCAATGCTAGTGATATTAACATTATATATTAACAGTGAGTTTCTGCACCCACACCACTAAGTCTCCACACACTCAATGCTAGTGATATTAACGTTATATATTAACAGTGAGTTACTGCACCCACACCACTAAGTCTCCAAACACACACTCAATGCTAGTGATATTAATGTTATATATTAATAGTGAGTTACTGCACCCACACCATTAAGTCTCCACACACACTCAATGCTAGAGGCAATCTGCTAGGCCCACACTTGGCATATGTATAGGAACTGAACTACTTTGAGATTTGAACTCAACAAAACTTCTCTGTCTTTGCCCTGTATTAATAGTGAGTTACTGCACCCGCACCATTAGGTCTCCACACACACTCAATGCTAGAGGCAATCTGCTAGGCCCACACTTGGCATATGTATGGGAACTGAACTACTTTGTGATTTGAACTCAACAAAACTTCTCTGTCTTTGCCCTGTCTCCCTTGACATAAGAAACCTCTACGGATGCGAATTTGAATATACTTCAGTATGTTATTTATTCCTTGTTTGCCTCAGTGCAACTTTACAAGTCATGTGCAATACGTAATTCTACCTATGCAAAGGGGAACATATTTGTGAAACAAGTCATATGGACAATGTTAGGGATATTAAGATTGCAGAATGTCCTATTCCGAACATCGTACTGTACCCGTTTAAACCATTAAAGCCTCTTGTCGAATCCGGAGATCCGCTGGATTGCTGAATTTTGAGGTTCCCGGCTAATAAACCTGAAAATCCTACCAACAAGAGCTAAATGGGGGATGCACAAGTCCTACGATTATGTTTTGTTTTAATAAAGGTGGGTGAATAAACTAAATAAAACTGAGAGTACGAAAAACTTACCATTCTCGGTCAAATGGGCATAAGTAGGGGTTCAACTAAACCTTAAATGCACCGAAACATAACCTCCTTTTTCATAATCCTAATAAATCATTCGAGACGCATTTACGAAAACAAATAAACTAAATTTATTAAAAGAAAAAAATTAAATATATATAAAAAGTAATAATATAAATCCCACATGTGATCCGTAAAATGATTGTTAAATTAATAATATAAGGAAACAAAACTTCCCAAACATGAACACACATCAGCTGTGTCCACAATCACATTTAAATTATAAATTCTGAACAGATACTAGTGTCAACTCACCAAGTGCCTTCCTTAAACACTCCTTCTTTCCATAAATATAGATCTCCGACAATACTACAAAGAACTAAACATTGATCTGTCATAAGATCACTTCTCATTATTGTTCAACATCCTTTATGTTGACAACAAACAACGGCGTGTTCCTCGAACATCTCCCTGTCTCATCTTTCTTTTATTTTAAATGTTTCATATGTAATTTATTCAAATGTTATATAAAATTGAAATTTTAAAATAAATCCCTGTAATAATATTTAATAATAACAGACGTCATTATTATTATCATCAATATTGTTAAATAATAATTATTATTAATATCATTCAGACAATATTTCAATTCACGTATTATTTATTTTTAAAATAATTATTAATTATTAAAAATTGTTTAATGCACATATTATTTCGAAAAGTAATTAAATAAAATAATAATTATTAATTACAGTCAGCTGTTCATTTGGTTAACTCCGTTAAGTTAATTATGTATGTTAAGCTTCATATTTATATATAATTTTACATATTATTTACAACATTCATAGCAATTATCGATCCTATTGCTTCCCCAATTCCACTTCTCCACAATACTTACTCTCATCACAAAGCGTCAATCTATATCATGTTATCATATATCTCTTAATATAATGCATGTATCCTTTGATAAGTCAAATTATGGCTTATATGGCCGAACAATAAAGTTGAGCACACACGCTTCTGTCATAATCTTGTATAATAATGTGATAATCATTTACAAACTTATTATTTTCAATCTTTTCGCAAGTATTTTCTGCCAATTAACTTTCAATTCATACTGTAATATTAGAACATTAATGTACACGATGATCCCCCTCAGATCCATACTGTTATATTAATACACTAGCAGTAGTACCCGGCTTCGCCCGGTGGAATGATGATAATGTTTTAAGGTCTCCTTAGAAATATAATGGACTTAAAATCTAAGTCATTTGCCCCCAAAGACAATGAGGGAGTAATATCTAGGTCATTTGCCCTTTTGATAAGGATGATAATAAAAACTACTGTTGAATTGACACGTCAAACTTACAAACTACCGTAATTGAAATACATATTTCAAAATTCACTGGCGAGAAAGACTTATTGTGTGTGGTGATTAATGGTGTAATGGGCGTAACATCTACTGTAGGTCATTTGCTCTTATGATGAGGATGATAAGGGAAACTACTACCGGTATTGAATTGACACTTCAATATATAATGTACACAATGTACTGTAATAAAAATAACTATATGGCGGCTTCGGTGGCGTATTTGGTAGCATGCTGAGCTTCTATGCCCAAGATAGCGGGTTCAAACCCGGCCGAAGCCGTCGGATATTTTAAGAGCGTTAAAAATCCGTCAGTATTCCTTTCTTCGGAGGGGAAGTAAAGCCGGCGGTCCCATGTCAGATTTATGGCATGTTATTGAACCTTCCACTAATTACACCTGTGTGAAGCTAAATTGGATAGGTAAACAACGCTCATAGATGTCTACGTCCGTTGCCAAGAGCCGACTGCAGTGGCGTCTAGTAGCTAAGTTCCGAACTTGGCCTAGTAGTCGTTGACGGTGGCGCTTGGCGGCAAAAGTACGAACTATTTGAAGAATTCTAAGTTGCAGTTTGTACTTAAATTAAAAAACAGATAACACACACTAATACAGTCATCACAATTAACACCGGTTATCAGACAGATTCTACACACACCCAAAGTACACGGGGCTACATGACCACGTTGTCGCAGCCCCTAAACTTAAGAACCAACCAACCAAAAATAAATATTTTAAAAATCACAGTCGAGAAAGACTTTATGCCGCGGTGATTATTGGTATGATGCGCGTAACATCTAGGTCATTTGCACTTATGATGATAATAAGGTAATGAAAAAAAAAGTCCTCTCGGCACGCCGGAAGGCGGAGGTAGATTTCACCGGACAAACTTGGGGATAGGCGAAAATAGGCAGAATATGCAGGTTTTCGTAGAAGGATCAGACCTCATTTATTGCGAGAAGGTATTTTATAATTGGAGCTTAATTAACGTTGTTTTTCGTCATTTTATGCTTATTTTAAACATTTTATTGTCTTATGGGAACGGTAACCTTCTTGTCATTTGGGGTCCATTTTTATACTTGTGGTCACACTGTCCTTATGCTAGGTTTCGACACTGATGTGTAACTATGTAACGGTCTGTTACTTCTTCACGCAAAATTATATCTCCCGCAGAGATTTTGGTTGGTTCCTCAGTTTAGGGGCTGCGACAACGCGGTCATGTGACCCCGTGTACTTAGGGATGGGTGTATTAGTCTGTAATTCAGGTAAAGACTGCAGACGGTCAATTTCAAGCAGTAGTTCCTAATGTTGCTACCAGGTACTACCGTCAACGACACCTACCTGTGAACTTGGCTACTAGATGCCACCGCAGCCAGCAACTCGCAACGAACGTTGGAATTTCCCCTCCAAAGGAAAGCATACTGAGGGATTTTTAGCGCTCTTAGAATATCCGACGACTTCGGCCGGCTTTGAGCTCGCGACCTTGGGCATAGACATTCAGCATGCTTGCTACCAGTTACGTCACCGAAGCCGCTTCACACTTAGTCAGATGGAATTCTGAATAAGATCTCGTGCAAGTGCGTTATCTTGGCAACGTCTGATGGCTCATCCCTCATCAATTTAGTAGAGTTGCCATGGCAAGCACTGATAGCTCTTGGCATTTTCTTATAATTCCGAAATCATTTTTCTCATCCCTTGGCATAATAGTGGGTCATATCAAAAATTATTTAAGACAAAATTTTAGGTAATTATTAGGGGAATATTGTCCATTTTGTACGCTTTTGAGATTGTGCCTATTAAGAGAGATATGATTAATGTTTCCCGAAAAACCTACTTTTTCCCACCCCTTTGGTCAATGGTTGGTGCTATAAAAAAAGCTCTTCAAACATAAATTTTTGGGCTTTATCCGACACATAGTATGAACGTTGAACGGATTCGATATTTCACATATTAAGAGAGTTATAGCAATATTTCACTTTTTCGAAAAAAGCCCCCCATTTTCACCCCCTTCGACCGATTTAGCCCATTAACGAACTCGACCGAGATTTTATAGGTATACATATTCGGTAAAATATTCAAAGTGATTGGTGGAAAATTACGGCAGTTATCGTGTCCACAAGAAACTGATATGCATATATATATATATACATATACATACATAAATTATATATAAACTTTTGAACTGACGGTGGTTTTGGGGTCTGGGGGATGTGAAACGCGAAGATATGTCGAAATTTTCCGGAAGTCGAAACATGGTACCCATTGCAATAGTTAGCTTTCTAATGAAATCTACCTCTGGTTGGTTCCTCAGTTTAGGGGCTGCGACAACGCGGTCATCTAACCCCGTGTACTTTGGGTGAGTGTAGAATCTGTCTGATAAACGGTGTGAATTGTAATGGCTGTAGTAGTCTTAATTCAGGTAAGGACTGCAGACGGTCAATTTCAAGCAGTAGTTCCTAATGTTGCTACCAGGTACTACCGTCAACGACACCTAGCTGTGAACTTGGCTACTAGATGCCACCCTAACCAGCAACTCGCAACGAACGTTGGAACTTCCCCTCCAAAGGAAAGCACACTGAGGGATTTTAGCTCTCGTAGAAAATCCGACGACTTCGGCCGGCTTTGAAACCGCGACCTTGGGCATAGACATTCTGCATGCTACTAGTTACGTCACCGAAGCCGCTTCCCACTTAGATGAAAATACTGAATCTGATCTCGTGCAAGTGCGTTGTCATGGCAACGTCTGATGGCTCATCCCTCATCAATTTAGTAGTGTTGCCATGGCAACCTCTGATAGCTCTTGGCATTTTCTTATAATTCCGAAATCATTTTTCTCATCCCTTGGCATAATGGTGGGACATATCAAAAATTCTTTCAGACAAAAGTTTTAGGTAATTATTAGGGGAATATTGTCCATTTCGTACGGTTTTGATATTGTGCCTATTAAGAGAGATATGATTAATGTTTCCCGAAAATCCCACTTTTCCCACCCATTTGGTCAATGGTTGGTGATATAAAAAAACTCTTCAAACATAAATTTTTGGGCTTTATCCGACACATAGTAAGTTATGAACGTTGAACGGATTCGATATTTCATATATTAAGAGAGTTATAGCAATATTTCACTGTTTTCGAAAAAAGCCCCCCATTTTCACCCCCTTCTACCGGTTTAGCCCAGTAACGAACTCGACCGAGATTTTATAGGTATACATATTCGGTAAAAAGTGATTGATGAAAAATTACGGCAGTTATCGTGTCCACAAGAAACTGATATATATATATACTTTTGAACTGACGGTGGTTTTGGGGTCTGGGGGATGTGAAACGCGAAGATATGTCGAAATTTTCCGGAAGTCGAAACATGGTAGCCTACCCATTGCAATAGTTAGCTTTCTAATGAAATCTACCTCTGGTTGGTTCCTCAGTTTAGGGGCTGCGACAACGTGGTCATCTAACCCCGTGTACTTTGGGTGAGTGTAGAATCTGTCTGATAAACGGTGTGAATTGTAATGGATGTATTAGTCTGTAATTCAGGTAAGGACTGCAGACGGTCAATTTCAAGCAGTTGTTACTAATGTTGCTACCTGGTACTACCGTCAATGACACCTAGCTGTGAACTTGGCTACTAGATGCCACCCCAACCAGCAACTCGTAACGAACGTTGGAACTTCCCCTCCAAAGGAAAGCAGACTGAGGGATTTTTAGCGCTCTTAGAAAATCCGACGACTTCGGCCGGCTTTGAAACCGCGACCTTGGGCATAGACATTCTGCATGCTACCAGTTACGTCACCGAACCCGCTTCCCACTTAGTCAGATGTCAAAGTCAACCCCTGGCACCAACCAGCCCATGACGGGCTAAGGCTGACCAAGCGACCGCTGCCCAGCCATTTGGCCTGCAGATATTGCGGTGACGCGTGATCAGCGCGTCGGGTCCCCTCGGCCGTTAATATTGGTATTCGTGATCGGGGTGCTGTCTCACTGTCAGACAGCTACTCAATTGTCCTCACGAGGCTGAGTGCACCCCGTTCCAACCCTCACGTCAGTTTTAAAATCCCTGACGGAGCCGGGGATCGGACCCGGGGACTCCGGGTGAGAGGCAGGCGCGCTACCCCAACACCACGGGGCCGGCTTAGTCAGATGGAAATACTGAATCTGATCTCGTGCAAGTGCGTTGTCATGGCAACGGCTCATCCCTCATCAATTTAGTAGTGTTGCCATGGCAACCTCTGATAGCTCTTGGCATTTTCTTATAATTCCGAAATCATTTTTCTCATCCCTTGGCGTAATGGTGGGTCATATCAAAAATTCTTTCAGACAAAAGTTTTAGGTAATTATTAGGAAAATATTGTCCATTTTGTACGCCCGGGGCGTGGTGGCGTAGCGGTCAAGCTGTATGCCTCTCACCAAGGCGGACCGGGTTCGATTCCCGGTCAATGCATGTGAGATTTTCGATGTGAAATGCCATGTCCTGTGGTTCGGATTCCACGTAAAACGGAGGTCCCGTGGCTTATGATCGCGAGATTAACGGTCACGTTAAACTACAAGCTTCCTTCCTTCCATTTTGTACGGTTTTGATATTGTGCCTATTAAGAGAGATATGATTAATGTTTCCCGAAAAACCCACTTTTTTCCACCCCTTTGGTCAATGGTTGGTGCTATCAAAAAACTTATTTGACATAAATTGTTGGCACTTATCCGACACATATTATGAACTTTGAATGGATTCGATATTTCGCGTATTAAGAGAGTTATAGCGAAATTTCAATTTTTCGAAAAAAGCCCCCCATTTTCACCCCCTTCGACCGATTTTGCCCATTAACGAACTCGACCGAGATTTTATAGGGATACATATTATGTAAAAAATTCAATGTGATTGGTGCAAAATTACGGCAGTTATCGTATCCACAAGAAACTGATATACATATATACATATATATATATATATATACATACATAAATTATATATAAACTTTTGAACTGACGGTGGTTTTGGGGTCTGGGGGATGTGAAACGCGAAGATATGTCGAAATTTTCCGGAAGTCGAAACATGGGACCCATTGCAATAGTTAGCTTTCTAAAGAAATCTACCTAAAATGACTACTAAACGAACATGGTGTTATTTTAAAACTAATATAGGTAATTCAGGTGTCTAGCTTCGATGTCTTCCAAAGTCTCAACCTTATTTTCTGGCTTAGGCCTGTACTGGATGCGTCTAATGAAAGAGCGTACTGCTCGGCAAAGACAAAGAATATAGGTCCAAGCTGCACGAACCTGAGATGATCGCAGATGATGACGAAATATGATGACACACGTTCGGGGTTCCCCGTCCTATACAGATTGACCGGGAATCACTCACTGTTTCGCAACGGCCCTGTGCTGGCATCAGCATAGACAGCAGGAGATAACACGGCGGGCTCTGGAAAGTACCTCACGATGAATCAGCAAGCTATTCTCACAACTGACCCTCCCCCCAGGGTCTCACAACTTGTGGGACGTGGGTTGGCGACCACGGAACCCCAGCTGAGTCTGGCATCGCTTCTACTTCCTGGTGCTGGGCTCATTTCAGTTCTCTTTCCTGTCGGCCTCCCTTGGTCAACTCTTGTTCTTTTCCGACCCAGACTGTATTAGGGTATCCGAGGGCTAGGGAGTCTTTCAATTTCCCGCCTTAATTGGCTTTGTCTCATCTTTCCTGATACCCTCATTCTTCGAGGGGTCTGCCTTCTTTTCCTTTTCATAATATCTCCTGTCTTCTGCTCAAGGCCCTCAAAGAGGCAGGGTATGTGTAGACCCACCACTTCTGGTACACCCTCAAGGGCTCATGACTGGTGAGTTAGGAAGCTGGCAACCCCGAGGAATTCCTGAGCTACCTGCAGGGAATGGAGTGGTATGTCAGAAATTTCAAGTGGACAGTGTTACGCATCGGGTTCCAAAGGGTAAGTATACACACTTTGTTTTCGATCGGTGAACGATATAGATTTGTACCAAAGGGCCTTAATGCGAGAAATGGAGTGGTCTGTCCGAAATTTCGAGTGGACAGTGTTACTCGTCGAGTTCCAAACGGTAATTATGTAAAATCTGGTTGAGATCGGTGAAAAGGTGTAGTTTTTTGCCAAGGGCCAAAATGCAGGGAATGGAGTGGCCTGTCCAAATTTTAAAGTGGACAGTGTTACTCATCGGGTTCCAAAGGGTAAGTATACACATTTTGTTTTCGATCGGTGAACGATGTAGATTTGTGCCAAAGGGCCTAAATGCGTGGAATGGAGTGGTCTGTCCGAAATTTCGAGTGGACAGTGTTACTCGTCGAGTTCCAAAGGGTAATTATGTAAAATCTGGTTGAGATCGGTGAAACGGTGTAGTTTTCTGCCAAAGGGCCAAAAAGCAGGGAATAGTGTGGTCTGTCCAAAATTTAAAGTGAACAGTGTTACTTGTCGGGTTCTACGGATAAGTATATAAAATTGGGGTCAGATCGGAGAAACGGTGTAGATTTGTGCCAAACAGCCTAAATGCAAGGGATGGAGTGGCCTCGCCGCAATTTCAAGCAGGCAGTGTTAGTCGCAGTGTTCCAAAGGGTAAATATACAAATTTTGGTTGAGATCGGTGAAACGGTGAAGATTTGGGACAAAGGGCCTAAATGCAGGGAATGGAGTGGTCTGTCCGCAATTTCAAGCAGACAGTGTTACTCGCTGGGTACCAAAGGGTAAGTTTACGAATATTGGTTCTGATCGGTGAAACGGTGTAGATTTGTGCCAAAGTGCCTAAATGCAGGGAATGGGGTGGTCTGTCCGAAATTTTAAGTGGACAGTGTTACTCGCAGGGTTCCAAAGGGTAAGTATCCAAAGTTTGGTTCAGATCGGTGAAACGGTGTAGATTTGTGCCAAAGGGCCTAAATGCATGGGATGGAGTAGCCTCTCCGCAATTTCAAGCACACAGTGTTAGTCGCAGTGTTCCAAAGGGTAAATATACAAATTTTGGTTGAGATCGGTGGAACGGTGTAGATTTGGGCCAAAGGGCCTAAATGCAGGGAATGGAGTGGTCTGTCCGCAATTTCAAGCAGACAGTGTTACTCGCAGGGTTCCAAAGGGTAAGTATACACATTTTGGTTCAGATCGGTGAAACAGTGTAGATTTGTGCAAAAAGGGCCTAAATGCAGGGAATGGCGTGGTCTGTCCGAAATTTCAAGCAGACAGTGTTAATCGCAGTGTGCCATAGGGTAAATATACAAATTTTGGTTGAGATCGGTGAAACGGTATAGATTTGGGCCAAAGGGCCTAAATGCAGGGAATGGAGTGGTCTGTCCGCAATTTCAAGCAGACAGTGTTACTCGCAGGGCACCAAAGGGTAAGAATACGAATTTTGGTTCTGATCGGTGAAACGGTGTAGATTTGGACCAAAGGGCCTAAATGCAGGGAATGGGGTGGTCTGTCCGAAATTTTAAGTGGTCAGTGGTACTCGCAGGGTTCCAAAGGGTAAATATACAAATTTTGGTTGAGATCGGTGAAACGGTGCGGATTTGGACCAAAGGGCCTAAATGCAGGGAATGGGGTGGTCTGTCCGAAATTTCAAGTGGACAGTGTTACTCGCAGGGTGCCGAAGGTTAAATATACAACTTTTGGTTCAGATCGGTGAAACGGTGTAGATTTGTGCAAAAGGGCCTAAATGCAGGGCATGGGGTGGTCTGTCCGAAATTTAATGTTGACGGGGTTACCCGCAGGGTTCCAAAGGGTAAGTATACAAATTTTGGTTCAGATCGGTGAAACGGTGTAGATTTTTATACATAACAGACAGACAGACAGACAGACAGACAAACTTTGTGCTTTATATATATAGATTAATGTATACTGATGATCTACCTCAGATCCATACTGTAATATTAATACATTAATGTACACCGATGATCTCCCTCAGATTCATACTGTAATATTAATTCATTAATGTACACTGATGATCTCCCTCAGATCCGTACTGTAATATTAACACATTATTGTACACTGATGATCTCCCTCAGATCCATACTGTAATATTAATCCATTAATGCACACTGATGATCTCCCTCAGATCCATACTGTAATATTATCACATTATTGTACACTGATGATCTCCCTCAGATCCATACTGTAATATTAATCCATTTATGTACACTGATGATCTCCCTCAGATCCATACTGTAATATTAATACATTAATGTACACTGATGATCTCCTTCAGATCCACACTGTAATATTAATACATTAATGTACACTGATGATCTCCTCAGATCCATACTGTAATATTAATACGTTAATGTACACTGATGATCTCCCTCAGATCCATACTGTAATAATAATACATTATTGTACACTGATGATCTCCCTCAGATCCATACTGTAATATTAATATATTATTGTACACTGATGATCTCCCTCAGATCCATACTCTAATATTAATACATTAATGTACACTTATGATCTCCCTCAGATCCATACTGTAATATTAATACATTAATGTACACTGATGATATCCCTCAGATCCATACTGTAATATTAATCCATTAATGTACACTGATGATCTCCCTCAGATCCATACTGTTATATTAATACATTATTGTACACTGATGATCTCCCTCAGATTCGTACTGTAATATTAATACATTATTGTACACTGATGATCTCCCTCAGATCCGTACTGTAATATTAATACATTATTGTACAATGATGATCTCCCTCAGATCCATACTGTAATATTAATACATGATTGTACACTGATGATCTCCCTCAGATCCGTACTGTAATATTAATACATTAATGTAAACTGATGATCTCCCTCAGATCCATACTGTAATATGTATACATTAAAGTACACTGATGATCTCCCTCAGATCCATACTGTAATATTAATACATTAATGTACACTGATGATCTCCCTCACATCCATACTGTAATAATAATACATTAATGTACACTGATGATCTCCCTCAGATCCATACTGTAATATTAATACATTAATGTACACTGATGATCTCCCTCAGATCCATACTGTAATATTAATACATTATTGTACACTGATGATCTCCCCAGATCCATACTGTAATATTAATACATTAATGTACACTGATTATCTCCCTCAGGTCCATACTGTAATATTAATACATTATTGTACACTGTTGATCTCCCTCAGATCCATACTGTAATATTAATACATTAATGTACACTGATTATCTCCATCAGATCCATACTGTTATATTAATACATTAATGTACACTGATGATCTCCCTCAGATCCATACTGTAATATTAATACATTATTGTACACTGATGATCTCCCTCAGATCCATACTGTAATATTAATACATTAATGTATACTGATGATCTCCCTCAGGTCCATACTGTAATATTAATACATTAATGTACACTGATGATCTCCCTCAGATCCATACTGTAACATTAATACATTAATGTACACTGATGATCTCCCTCAGATCCATACTGTTATATTAATACATTAATGTACACTGATGATCTCCCTCAGATCCATACTGTAATATTAATACATTAATGTACACTGATGATCTCCCTCAGATCCATACTGTAATATTAATACATTAATTTACACTGATGATCTCCCTCAGATCCATACTGTAATATTAATACATTAATGTACACCGATGATCTCCCTCATATTCATACTGTAATATTAATTCATTAATGTACACTGATGATCTCCCTCAAATCCGTACTGTAATATTAACACATTATTGTACACTGATGATCTCCCTAAGATCCATACTGTAATATTAATCCATTAATGCACACTGATGATCTCCCTCAGATCCATACTGTAATATTATCACATTATTGTACACTGATGATCTCCCTCAGATCCATACTGTAATATTAATCCATTTATGTACACCGATGATCTCCCTCAGATCCATACTGTAATATTAATACATTAATGTTCACTGATGATCTCCCTCAGATCCATACTGTAATAATAATACATTAATGTACACTGATGATCTCCCTCAGATCCGTACTGTAATATTAACACATTATTGTTCACTGATGATCTCCCTCAGATCCATACTGCAATATTAATACATTATTGTACAATGATGATCTCCCTCAGATCCCTACTGTAATATTAATACATGATTGTACACTGATGATCTCCCTCAGATCCGTACTGTAATATTAATACACTAATGTACACTGATGATCTCCCTCAGATCCATACTGTAATATGTATACATTAAAGTACACTGATGATCTCCCTCAGATCCATACTGTAATATTTATACATTAATGTACACTGATGATCTCCCTCAGATCCATACGGTAATATTAATACATAAATGTACACTGATGATCTCCCTCAGGTCCATACTGTAATATTAATACACTAATGTACACTGGTGATCTCCCTCAGATCCATACTGTTAATATTAATACATTTATGTATATTGATGATCTCCCTCAGATCCATACTGTATTATTAATACATAAATGTACACTGATGATCTCCCTCAGATCCATACTGTAATATTGATACATTAATGTACACTGATGATCTCCCTCAGATCCATACTGTAATATTAATCCATTAATGTATACTGATGATCTCCCTCAGATCCATACTGTAATATTAATACATTAATGTACACTGATGATCTCCCTCACATCCATACTGTAATAATAATACATTAATGTACACTGATGATCTCCCTCAGATCCATACTGTAATATTAATACATTAATGTACACTGATGATCTCCCTCAGATCCATACTGTAATATTAATACATTATTGTATACTGATGATCTCCCCAGATCCATACTGTAATATTAATACATTAATGTACACTGGTGATCTCCCTCAGGTCCATACTGTAATATTAATACAATATTGTACACTGTTGATCTCCCTCAGATCCATACTGTAATATTAATACATTAATGTACACTGATGATCTCCATCAGATCCATACTGTTATATTAATACATTAATGTACACTGATGATCTCCCTCAGATCCATACTGTAATATTAATACATTATTGTACACTGATGATCTCCCTCAGATCCATACTGTAATATTAATACATTAATGTATACTGATGATCTCCCTCAGGTCCATACTGTAATATTAATACATTAATGTACACTGATGATCTCCCTCAGATCCATACTGTAATATTAATACATTATGTTCACTGATGATCTCCCCAGATCCATACTGTAATATTAATACATTAATGTACACTGATGATCTCCCTCAGGTCCATACTGTAATATTAATACATTAATGTACACTGATGATCTCCCTCAGATCCATACTGTAATATTAATCCATTAATGTACACTGATGATCTCCCACAGATCCATACTGTTATATTTATACATTAATGTACACTGATGATCTCCCTCACATCCATACTGTAATAATAATACATTAATGTACACTGATGATCTCCCTCAGATCCATACTGTAATATTAATACATTATTGTATACTGATGATCTCCCCAGATCCATACTGTAATATTAATACATTAATGTACACTGGTGATCTCCCTCAGGTCCATACTGTAATATTAATACAATATTGTACTCTGTTGATCTCCCTCAGATCCATACTGTAATATTAATACATTAATGTACACTGATGATCTCCATCAGATCCATACTGTTATATTAATACATTAATGTACACTGATGATCTCCCTCAGATCCATACTGTAATATTAATACATTATTGTACACTGATGATCTCCCTCAGATCCATACTGTAATATTAATACATTAATGTATACTGATGATCTCCCTCAGGTCCATACTGTAATATTAATACATTAATGTACACTGATGATCTCCCTCAGATCCATACCGTAACATTAATACATTAATGTACACTGATGATCTCCCTCAGATCCATACTGTTATATTAATACATTAATGTACACTGATGATCTCCCTCAGATCCATACTGTAATATTAATACATTAATGTACACTGATGATCTCCCTCAGATCCATACTGTAATATTAATACATTAATGTACACTGATGATCTCCCTCAGATCCATACTGTAATATTAATACATTAATGTACACCGATGATCTCCCTCAGATTCATACTGTAATATTAATTCATTAATGTACACTGATGATCTCCCTCAGATCCGTACTGTAATATTAACACATTATTGTACACTGATGATCTCCCTCAGATCCATACTGCAATATTAATCCATTAATGCACACTGATGATCTCCCTCAGATCCATACTGTAATATTATCACATTATTGTACACTGATGATCTCCCTCAGATCCATACTGTAATATTAATCCATTTATGTACACCGATGATCTCCCTCAGATCCATACTGTAATATTAATACATTAATGTACACTGATGATCTCCCTCAGATTCATACTGTAATAATAACACATTAATGTACACTGATGATCTCCCTCAGATCCGTACTGTAATATTAACACATTATTGTTCACTGATGATCTCCCTCAGATCCATACTGCAATATTAATACATTAATGTACTCTGATGATCTCCCTCAGATCCATACTGTAATATTAATACATTAATGTACACTGATGATCTCCCTCAGATCCATACTGCAATATTAATACATTAATGTATATTGATGATCTCCCTCAGATCCAAAGTGTAACATTAATCCATTATTGTACACTGATGTTCTCCCTAAGATCCATACTGTAATATTAATACATTAATGTACACTGATGATCTCCCTCAGATCCATACTGTAATATTAATAAATTTATGTACACTGATGATCTCCCTCATATCCATACTGTAATATTAATACATTTATGTATACTGATGATCTCCCTCATATCCTTACTGTAATATTAATACATTAATGTACACTGATGATCTCCCTCAGATCCATACTGTAATATTAATACATTAATGTACACTGATGATCACCTCAGATCCATACTGTAATATGAATACATTAATGTATACTGATGATCTCCCTCAGATCCATACTGTAATATTAATACACTAATGTACACTGGTGATCTCCCTCAGATCCATACTGTTAATATTAATACATTTATGTATATTGATGTTCTCCCTCAGATCCATACTGTATTATTAATACATTTATGTACACTGATGATCTCCCTCAGATCCATACTGTAATATTAATACATTAATATACACTGATGATCTCCCTCAGATCCATACTGTAATATTAATACATTAATGTACACTGATGATCTCCCTCAGATCCATACTGTAATATTAATCCATTAATGTACACTGATGATCTCCCTCAGATCCTTACTGTAATATTAATACATTAATGTACACTGATGATCTCCCTCACATCCATACTGTAATAATAATACATTAATGTACACTGATGATCTCTCTCAGATCCATACTGTAATATTAATACATTATTGTACACTGATGATCTCCCTCAGATCCATACTGTAATATTAATACATTAATGTATACTGATGATCTCCCTCAGGTCCATACTGTAATATTAATACATTAAAGTACACTGATGATCTCCCTCAGATCCATACTGTAATATTAATCCATTATTGTACACTGATGATCTCCTTCAGATCCACACTGTAATATTAATACATTAATGTACACTGATGATCTCCTCAGATCCATACTGTAATATTAATACGTTAATGTACACTGATGATCTCCCTCAGATCCATACTGTAATAATAATACATTATTGTACACTGATGATCTCCCTCAGATCCATACTGTAATATTAATATATTATTGTACACTGATGATCTCCCTCAGATCCATACTCTAATATTAATACATTAATGTACACTTATGATCTCCCTCAGATCCATACTGTAATATTAATACATTAATGTACACTGATGATATCCCTCAGATCCATACTGTTATATTAATACATTATTGTACACTGATGATCTCCCTCAGATTCGTACTGTAATATTAATACATTATTGTACACTGATGATCTCCCTCAGATCCGTACTGTAATATTAATACATTATTGTACAATGATGATCTCCCTCAGATCCATATTGTAATATTAATACATGATTGTACACTGATGATCTCCCTCAGATCCGTACTGTAATATTAATACATTAATGTAAACTGATGATCTCCCTCAGATCCATACTGTAATATGTATACATTAAAGTACACTGATGATCTCCCTCAGATCCATACTGTAATATTAATACATTAATGTACACTGATGATCTCCCTCACATCCATACTGTAATAATAATACATTAATGTACACTGATGATCTCCCTCAGATCCATACTGTAATATTAATACATTAATGTACACTGATGATCTCCCTCAGATCCATACTGTAATATTAATACATTATTGTACATTGATGATCTCCCCAGATCCATACTGTAATATTAATACATTAATGTACACTGATTATCTCCCTCAGGTCCATACTGTAATATTAATACATTATTGTACACTGTTGATCTCCCTCAGATCCATACTGTAATATTAATACATTAATGTACACTGATTATCTCCATCAGATCCATACTGTTATATTAATACATTAATGTACACTAATGATCTCCCTCAGATCCATACTGTAATATTAATACATTATTGTACACTGATGATCTCCCTAAGATCCATACTGTAATATTAATCCATTAATGCACACTGATGATCTCCCTCACATCCATACTGTAATAATAATACATTAATGTACACTGATGATCTCCCTCAGATCCATACTGTAATATTAATACATTAATGTATACTGATGATCTCCCTCAGGTCCATACTGTAATATTAATACTTTAATGTACACTGATGATCTCCCTCAGATCCATACTGTAACATTAATACATTAATGTACACTGATGATCTCCCTCAGATCCATACTGTAATATTAATACATTAATGTACACTGATGATCTCCCTCAGATCCATACTGTAATATTAATACATTAATGTACACTGATGATCTCCCTCAGATCCATACTGTAATATTAATACATTAATGTACACCGATGATCTCCCTCATATTCATACTGTAATATTAATTCATTAATGTACACTGATGATCTCCCTCAAATCCGTACTGTAATATTAACACATTATTGTACACTGATGATCTCCCTAAGATCCATACTGTAATATTAATCCATTAATGCACACTGATGATCTCCCTCAGATCCATACTGTAATATTATCACATTATTGTACACTGATGATCTCCCTCAGATCCATACTGTAATATTAATCCATTTATGTACACCGATGATCTCCCTCAGATCCATACTGTAATATTAATACATTAATGTTCACTGATGATCTCCCTCAGATCCATACTGTAATAATAATACATTAATGTACACTGATGATCTCCCTCAGATCCGTACTGTAATATTAACACATTATTGTTCACTGATGATCTCCCTCAGATCCATACTGCAATATTAATACATTATTGTACAATGATGATCTCCCTCAGATCCATACTGTAATATTAATACATGATTGTACACTGATGATCTCCCTCAGATCCGTACTGTAATATTAATACATTAATGTACACTGATGATCTCCCTCAGATCCATACTGTAATATGTATACATTAAAGTACACTGATGATCTCCCTCAGATCCATACTGTAATATTTATACATTAATGTACACTGATGATCTCCCTCAGATCCATACGGTAATATTAATACATAAATGTACACTGATGATCTCCCTCAGGTCCATACTGTAATATTAATACACTAATGTACACTGGTGATCTCCCTCAGATCCATACTGTTAATATTAATACATTTATGTATATTGATGATCTCCCTCAGATCCATACTGTATTATTAATACATTAATGTACACTGATGATCTCCCTCAGATCCATACTGTAATATTGATACATTAATGTACACTGATGATCTCCCTCAGATCCATACTGTAATATTAATCCATTAATGTATACTGATGATCTCCCTCAGATCCATACTGTAATATTAATACATTAATGTACACTGATGATCTCCCTCACATCCATACTGTAATAATAATACATTAATGTACACTGATGATCTCCCTCAGATCCATACTGTAATATTAATACATTAATGTACACTGATGATCTCCCTCAGATCCATACTGTAATATTAATACATTATTGTATACTGATGATCTCCCCAGATCCATACTGTAATATTAATACATTAATGTACACTGGTGATCTCCCTCAGGTCCATACTGTAATATTAATACAATATTGTACACTGTTGATCTCCCTCAGATCCATACTGTAATATTAATACATTAATGTACACTGATGATCTCCATCAGATCCATACTGTTATATTAATACATTAATGTACACTGATGATCTCCCTCAGATCCATACTGTAATATTAATACATTATTGTACACTGATGATCTCCCTCAGATCCATACTGTAATATTAATACATTAATGTATACTGATGATCTCCCTCAGGTCCATACTGTAATATTAATACATTAATGTGCACTGATGATCTCCCTCAGATCCATACTGTAATATTAATACATTATGTTCACTGATGATCTCCCCAGATCCATACTGTAATATTAATACATTAATGTACACTGATGATCTCCCTCAGATCCATACTGTAATATTAATACATTAATGTACACTGATGATCTCCATCAGATCCATACTGTTATATTAATACATTAATGTACACTGATGATCTCCCTCAGATCCATACTGTAATATTAATACATTATTGTACACTGATGATCTCCCTCAGATCCGTACTGTAATATTAATACATTATTGTACAATGATGATCTCCCTCAGATCCATATTGTAATATTAATACATGATTGTACACTGATGATCTCCCTCAGATCCATACTGTTAATATTAATACATTTATGTATATTGATGATCTCCCTCAGATCCATACTGTATTATTAATACATTAATGTACACTGATGATCTCCCTCAGATCCATACTGTAATAATGATACATTAATGTACACTGATGATCTCCCTCAGATCCATACTGTAATATTAATCCATTAATGTATACTGATGATCTCCCTCAGATCCATACTGTAATATTAATACATTAATGTACACTGATGATCTCCCTCACATCCATACTGTAATAATAATACATTAATGTACACTGATGATCTCCCTCAGATCCATACTGTAATATTAATACATTAATGTACACTGATGATCTCCCTCAGATCCATACTGTAATATTAATACATTATTGTATACTGATGATCTCCCCAGATCCATACTGTAATATTAATACATTAATGTACACTGGTGATCTCCCTCAGGTCCATACTGTAATATTAATACAATATTGTACACTGTTGATCTCCCTCAGATCCATACTGTAATATTAATACATTAATGTACACTGATGATCTCCATCAGATCCATACTGTTATATTAATACATTAATGTACACTGATGATCTCCCTCAGATCCATACTGTAATATTAATACATTATTGTACACTGATGATCTCCCTCAGATCCATACTGTAATATTAATACATTAATGTATACTGATGATCTCCCTCAGGTCCATACTGTAATATTAATACATTAATGTGCACTGATGATCTCCCTCAGATCCATACTGTAATATTAATACATTATGTTCACTGATGATCTCCCCAGATCCATACTGTAATATTAATACATTAATGTACACTGATGATCTCCCTCAGGTCCATACTGTAATATTAATACATTAATGTACACTGATGATCTCCCTCAGATCCATACTGTAATATTAATCCATTAATGTACACTGATGATCTCCCACAGATCCATACTGTTATATTTATACATTAATGTACACTGATGATCTCCCTCACATCCATACTGTAATAATAATACACTAATGTACACTGATGATCTCCCTCAGATCCATACTGTAATATTAATACATTATTGTATACTGATGATCTCCCCAGATCCATACTGTAATATTAATACATTAATGTACACTGGTGATCTCCCTCAGGTCCATACTGTAATATTAATACAATATTGTACACTGTTGATCTCCCTCAGATCCATACTGTAATATTAATACATTAATGTACACTGATGATCTCCATCAGATCCATACTGTTATATTAATACATTAATGTACACTGATGATCTCCCTCAGATCCATACTGTAATATTAATACATTATTGTACACTGATGATCTCCCTCAGATCCATACTGTAATATTAATACATTAATGTATACTGATGATCTCCCTCAGGTCCATACTGTAATATTAATACATTAATGTACACTGATGATCTCCCTCAGATCCATACCGTAACATTAATACATTAATGTACACTGATGATCTCCCTCAGATCCATACTGTTATATTAATACATTAATGTACACTGATGATCTCCCTCAGATCCATACTGTAATATTAATACATTAATGTACACTGATGATCTCCCTCAGATCCATACTGTAATATTAATACATTAATGTACACTGATGATCTCCCTCAGATCCATACTGTAATATTAATACATTAATGTACACCGATGATCTCCCTCAGATTCATACTGTAATATTAATTCATTAATGTACACTGATGATCTCCCTCAGATCCGTACTGTAATATTAACACATTATTGTACACTGATGATCTCCCTCAGATCCATACTGCAATATTAATCCATTAATGCACACTGATGATCTCCCTCAGATCCATACTGTAATA
The DNA here is from genome assembly GCA_946902985.2 of Meconema thalassinum. NCBI lineage: Eukaryota > Metazoa > Arthropoda > Insecta > Orthoptera > Tettigoniidae > Meconema > Meconema thalassinum. The sequence goes on along the minus strand of OX336388.2, from coordinate 214,951,459 downwards.
TTATCACATTATTGTACACTGATGATCTCCCTCAGATCCATACTGTAATATTAATCCATTTATGTACACCGATGATCTCCCTCAGATCCATACTGTAATATTAATACATTAATGTACACTGATGATCTCCCTCAGATCCATACTGTAATAATAACACATTAATGTACACTGATGATCTCCCTCAGATCCGTACTGTAATATTAACACATTATTGTTCACTGATGATCTCCCTCAGATCCATACTGCAATATTAATACATTAATGTACTCTGATGATCTCCCTCAGATCCATACTGTAATATTAATACATTAATGTACACTGATGATCTCCCTCAGATCCATACTGCAATATTAATACATTAATGTATATTGATGATCTCCCTCAGATCCAAACTGTAACATTAATCCATTATTGTACACTGATGATCTCCCTAAGATCCATACTGTAATATTAATACATTAATGTACACTGATGATCTCCCTCAGATCCATACTGTAATATTAATAAATTTATGTACACTGATGATCTCCCTCATATCCATACTGTAATATTAATACATTTATGTACACTGATGATCTCCCTCATATCCTTACTGTAATATTAATACATTAATGTACACTGATGATCTCCCTCAGATCCATACTGTAATATTAATACATTAATGTACACTGATGATCACCTCAGATCCATACTGTAATATGAATACATTAATGTATACTGATGATCTCCCACAGATCCATACTGTAATATTAATACACTAATGTACACTGTTGATCTCCCTCAGATCCATACTGTTAATATTAATACATTTATGTATATTGATGTTCTCCCTCAGATCCATACTGTATTATTAATACATTTATGTACACTGATGATCTCCCTCAGATCCATACTGTAATATTAATACATTAATATACACTGATGATTTCCCTCAGATCCATACTGTAATATTAATACATTAATGTACACTGATGATCTCCCTCAGATCCATACTGTAATATTAATCCATTAATGTACACTGATGATCTCCCTCAGATCCTTACTGTAATATTAATACATTAATGTACACTGATGATCTCCCTCACATCCATACTGTAATAATAATACATTAATGTACACTGATGATCTCCCTCAGATCCATACTGTAATATTAATACATTATTGTACACTGATGATCTCCCTCAGATCCATACTGTAATATTAATACATTAATGTATACTGATGATCTCCCTCAGGTCCATACTGTAATATTAATACATTAATGTACACTGATGATCTCCCTCAGATCCATACTGTAATATTAATCCATTAATGTACACTGATGATCTCCCACAGATCCATACTGTTATATTTATACATTAATGTACACTGATGATCTCCCTCAGATCCATACTGTTATATTAATACATTAATGCACACTGATGATCTCCCTCAGATCCATACTGTAATATTAATACATTATTGTACACTGATGATCTCCCTCAGATCCATACTGTAATATTAATACATTAATGTATACTGATGATCTCCCTCAGGTCCATACTGTAATATTAATACATTAATGTACACTGATGATCTCCCTCAGATCCATACTGTAATATTAATCCATTAATGTACACTGATGATCTCCCACAGATCCATACTGTTATATTTATACATTAATGTACACTGATGATCTCCCTCACATCCATACTGTAATAATAATACATTAATGTACAATGATGACCTCCCTCAGATCCATACTGTAATATTAATACATTAATGTATACTGATGATCTCCCTCAGATCCATACTGTAATATTAATACATTATTGTTCACTGATGATCTCCCCAGATCCATACTGTAATATTAATACATTAATGTACACTGATGATCTCCCTCAGGTCCATACTGTAATATTAATACATAATTGTACACTGATGATCTCCCTCAGATCCATACTGTAATATTAATCCATTAATGTACACTGATGATCTCCCACAGATCCATACTGTTATATTTATACATTAATGTACACTGATGATCTCCCTCACATCCATACTGTAATAATAATACATTAATGTACACTGATGATCTCCCTCAGATCCATACTGTAATATTAATACATTATTGTTCACTGATGATCTCCCCATATCCATACTGTAATATTAATACATTAATGTACACTGGTGATCTCCCTCAGGTCCATACTGTAATATTAATACAATATTGTACACTGTTGATCTCCCTCAGATCCATACTGTTATATTAATACATTAATGTACACTGATGATCTCCATCAGATCCATACTGTTATATTAATACATTAATGTACACTGATGATCTCCCTCAGATCCATACTGTAATATTAATACATTATTGTACACTGATGATCTCCCTCAGATCCATACTGTAATATTAATACATTAATGTATACTGATGATCTCCCTCAGGTCCATACTGTAATATTAATACATTAATGTACTCTGATGATCTCCCTCAGATCCATACTGTAATATTAATCTATTTATGTACACCGATGATCTCCCTCAGATCCATACTGTAATATTAATACATTAATGTACACTGATGATCTCCCTCAGATCCATACTGTAATAATAACACATTAATGTACACTGATGATCTCCCTCAGATCCGTACTGTAATATTAACACATTATTGTTCACTGATGATCTCCCTCAGATCCATACTGCAATATTAATACATTAATGTACTCTGATGATCTCCCTCCGATCCATACTGTAATATTAATACATTAATGTACACTGATGATCTCCCTCAGATCCATACTGCAATATTAATACATTAATGTATATTGATGATCTCCCTCAGATCCAAACTGTAACATTAATCCATTATTGTACACTGATGATCTCCCTAAGATCCATACTGTAATATTAATACATTAATGTACACTGATGATCTCCCTCAGATCCATACTGTAATATTAATAAATTTATGTACACTGATGATCTCCCTCATATCCATACTGTAATATTAATACATTTATGTACACTGATGATCTCCCTCATATCCTTACTGTAATATTAATACATTAATGTACACTGATGATCTCCCTCAGATCCATACTGTAATATTAATACATTAATGTACACTGATGATCACCTCAGATCCATACTGTAATATGAATACATTAATGTATTCTGATGATCTCCCTCAGATCCATACTGTAATATTAATACACTAATGTACACTGGTGATCTCCCTCAAATCCATACTGTTAATATTAATACATTTATGTATATTGATGTTCTCCCTCAGATCCATACTGTATTATTAATACATTTATGTACACTGATGATCTCCCTCAGATCCATACTGTAATATTAATACATTAATATACACTGATGATCTCCCTCAGATCCATACTGTAATATTAATACATTAATGTACACTGATGATCTCCCTCAGATCCATACTGTAATATTAATCCATTAATGTACACTGATGATCTCCCTCAGATCCTTACTGTAATATTAATACATTAATGTACACTGATGATCTCCCTCACATCCATACTGTAATAATAATACATTAATGTACACTGATGATCTCCCTCAGATCCATACTGTAATATTAATACATTATTGTACACTGATGATCTCCCTCAGATCCATACTGTAATATTAATACATTAATGTATACTGATGATCTCCCTCAGGTCCATACTGTAATATTAATACATTAATGTACACTGATGATCTCCCTCAGATCCATACTGTAATATTAATCCATTAATGTACACTGATGATCTCCCACAGATCCATACTGTTATATTTATACATTAATGTACACTGATGATCTCCCTCAGATCCATACTGTTATATTAATACATTAATGCACACTGATGATCTCCCTCAGATCCATACTGTAATATTAATACATTATTGTACACTGATGATCTCCCTCAGATCCATACTGTAATATTAATACATTAATGTATACTGATGATCTCCTTCAGGTCCACACTGTAATATTAATACATTAATGTACACTGATGATCTCCCTCAGATCCATACTGTAATATTAATCCATTAATGTACACTGATGATCTCCCACAGATCCATACTGTTATATTTATACATTAATGTACACTGATGATCTCCCTCACATCCATACTGTAATAATAATACATTAATGTACAATGATGACCTCCCTCAGATCCATACTGTAATATTAATACATTAATGTATACTGATGATCTCCCTCAGATCCATACTGTAATATTAATACATTATTGTTCACTGATGATCTCCCCATATCCATACTGTAATATTAATACATTAATGTACACTGGTGATCTCCCTCAGGTCCATACTGTAATATTAATACAATATTGTACACTGTTGATCTCCCTCAGATCCATACTGTAATATTAATACATTAATGTACACTGATGATCTCCATCAGATCCATACTGTTATATTAATACATTAATGTACACTGATGATCTCCCTCAGATCCATACTGTAATATTAATACATTATTGTACACTGATGATCTCCCTCAGATCCATACTGTAATATTAATACATTAATGTATACTGATGATCTCCCTCAGGTCCATACTGTAATATTAATACATTAATGTACTCTGATGATCTCCCTCAGATCCATACTGTAATATTAATCTATTTATGTACACCGATGATCTCCCTCAGATCCATACTGTAATATTAATACATTAATGTACACTGATGATCTCCCTCAGATCCATACTGTAATAATAACACATTAATGTACACTGATGATCTCCCTCAGATCCGTACTGTAATATTAACACATTATTGTTCACTGATGATCTCCCTCAGATCCATACTGCAATATTAATACATTAATGTACTCTGATGATCTCCCTCAGATCCATACTGTAATATTAATACATTAATGTACACTGATGATCTCCCTCAGATCCATACTGCAATATTAATACATTAATGTATATTGATGATCTCCCTCAGATCCAAACTGTAACATTAATCCATTATTGTACACTGATGATCTCCCTAAGATCCATACTGTAATATTAATACATTAATGTACACTGATGATCTCCCTCAGATCCATACTGTAATATTAATAAATTTATGTACACTGATGATCTCCCTCATATCCATACTGTAATATTAATACATTTATGTACACTGATGATCACCTCAGATCCATACTGTAATATGAATACATTAATGTATACTGATGATCTCCCTCAGATCCATACTGTAATATTAATACACTAATGTACACTGGTGATCTCCCTCAAATCCATACTGTTAATATTAATACATTTATGTATATTGATGTTCTCCCTCAGATCCATACTGTATTATTAATACATTTATGTACACTGATGATCTCCCTCAGATCCATACTGTAATATTAATACATTAATATACACTGATGATCTCCCTCAGATCCATACTGTAATATTAATACATTAATGTACACTGATGATCTCCCTCAGATCCATACTGTAATATTAATCCATTAATGTACACTGATGATCTCCCTCAGATCCTTACTGTAATATTAATACATTAATGTACACTGATGATCTCCCTCACATCCATACTGTAATAATAATACATTAATGTACACTGATGATCTCCCTCAGATCCATACTGTAATATTAATACATTATTGTACACTGATGATCTCCCTCAGATCCATACTGTAATATTAATACATTAATGTATACTGATGATCTCCCTCAGGTCCACACTGTAATATTAATACATTAATGTACACTGATGATCTCCCTCAGATCCATACTGTAATATTAATCCATTAATGTACACTGATGATCTCCCACAGATCCATACTGTTATATTTATACATTAATGTACACTGATGATCTCCCTCACATCCATACTGTAATAATAATACATTAATGTACAATGATGACCTCCCTCAGATCCATACTGTAATATTAATACATTAATGTATACTGATGATCTCCCTCAGATCCATACTGTAATATTAATACATTATTGTTCACTGATGATCTCCCCAGATCCATACTGTAATATTAATACATTAATGTACACTGATGATCTCCCTCAGGTCCATACTGTAATATTAATACATAATTGTACACTGATGATCTCCCTCAGATCCATACTGTAATATTAATCCATTAATGTACACTGATGATCTCCCACAGATCCATACTGTTATATTTATACATTAATGTACACTGATGATCTCCCTCACATCCATACTGTAATAATAATACATTAATGTACACTGATGATCTCCCTCAGATCCATACTGTAATATTAATACATTATTGTTCACTGATGATCTCCCCATATCCATACTGTAATATTAATACATTAATGTACACTGGTGATCTCCCTCAGGTCCATACTGTAATATTAATACAATATTGTACACTGTTGATCTCCCTCAGATCCATACTGTAATATTAATACATTAATGTGCACTGATGATCTCCATCAGATCCATACTGTTATATTAATACATTAATGTACACTGATGATCTCCCTCAGATCCATACTGTAATATTAATACATTATTGTACACTGATGATCTCCCTCAGATCCATACTGTAATATTAATACATTAATGTATACTGATGATCTCCCTCAGGTCCATACTGTAATATTAATACATTAATGTACACTGATGATCTCCCTCAGATCCATACTGTAACATTAATACATTAATGTACACTGATGATCTCCCTCAGATCCATACTGTTATATTAATACATTAATGTACACTGATGATCTCCCTCAGATCCATACTGTAATATTAATACATTAATGTACACTGATGATCTCCCTCAGATCCATACTGTAATATTAATACATTAATGTACACTGATGATCTCCCTCTGATCCATACTGTAATATTAATACATTAATGTACACCGATGATCTCCCTCAGATTCATACTGTAATATTAATTCATTAATGTACACTGATGTTCTCCCTCAGATCCGTACTGTAATATTAACACATTATTGTACACTGATGATCTCCCTCAGATCCATACTGTAATATTAATCCATTAATGCACACTGATGATCTCCCTCAGATCCATACTGTAATATTATCACATTATTGTACACTGATGATCTCCCTCAGATCCATACTGTAATATTAATCCATTTATGTACACCGATGATCTCCTTCAGATCCATACTGTAATATTAATACATTAATGTACACTGATGATCTCCCTCAGATCCATACTGTAATAATAATACATTAATGTACACTGATGATCTCCCTCAGATCCGTACTGTAATATTAACACATTATTGTTCACTGATGATCTCCCTCAGATCCATACTGCAATATTAATACATTAATGTACTCTGATGATCTCCCTCAGATCCATACTGTAATATTAATACATTAATGTACACTGATGATCTCCCTCAGATCCATACTGCAATATTAATACATTAATGTATATTGATGATCTCCCTCAGATCCAAACTGTAACATTAATCCATTATTGTACACTGATGATCTCCCTAAGATCCATACTGTAATATTAATACATTAATGTACACTGATGATCTCCCTCAGATCCATACTGTAATATTAATAAATTTATGTACACTGATGATCTCCCTCATATCCATACTGTAATATTAATACATTTATGTACACTGATGATCTCCCTCATATCCTTACTGTAATATTAATACATTAATGTACACTGATGATCTCCCTCAGATCCATACTGTAATATTAATACATTAATGTACACTGATGATCTCCCTCAGATCCACACTGTAATATTAATACATTAATGTACACTGATGATCTCCTCAGATCCATACTGTAATATGAATACATTAATGTATACTGATGATCTCCCTCAGATCCATACTGTAATATTAATACACTAATGTACACTGTTGATCTCCCTCAGATCCATACTGTTAATATTAATACATTTATGTATATTGATGTTCTCCCTCAGATCCATACTGTATTATTAATACATTTATGTACACTGATGATCTCCCTCAGATCCATACTGTAATATTAATACATTAATATACACTGATGATTTCCCTCAGATCCATACTGTAATATTAATACATTAATGTTCACTGATGATCTCCCTCAGATCCATACTGTAATATTAATCCATTAATGTACACTGATGATCTCCCTCAGATCCTTACTGTAATATTAATACATTAATGTACACTGATGATCTCCCTCACATCCATACTGTAATAATAATACATTAATGTACACTGATGATCTCCCTCAGATCCATACTGTAATATTAATACATTATTGTACACTGATGATCTCCCTCAGATCCATACTGTAATATTAATACATTAATGTATACTGATGATCTCCCTCAGGTCCATACTGTAATATTAATACATTAATGTACACTGATGATCTCCCTCAGATCCATACTGTAATATTAATCCATTAATGTACACTGATGATCTCCCACAGATCCATACTGTTATATTTATACATTAATGTACACTGATGATCTCCCTCAGATCCATACTGTTATATTAATACATTAATGCACACTGATGATCTCCCTCAGATCCATACTGTAATATTAATACATTATTGTACACTGATGATCTCCCTCAGATCCATACTGTAATATTAATACATTAATGTATACTGATGATCTCCCTCAGGTCCATACTGTAATATTAATACATTAATGTACACTGATGATCTCCCTCAGATCCATACTGTAATATTAATCCATTAATGTACACTGATGATCTCCCACAGATCCATACTGTTATATTTATACATTAATGTACACTGATGATCTCCCTCACATCCATACTGTAATAATAATACATTAATGTACAATGATGACCTCCCTCAGATCCATACTGTAATATTAATACATTAATGTATACTGATGATCTCCCTCAGATCCATACTGTAATATTAATACATTATTGTTCACTGATGATCTCCCCAGATCCATACTGTAATATTAATACATTAATGTACACTGATGATCTCCCTCAGGTCCATACTGTAATATTAATACATAATTGTACACTGATGATCTCCCTCAGATCCATACTGTAATATTAATCCATTAATGTACACTGATGATCTCCCACAGATCCATACTGTTATATTTATACATTAATGTACACTGATGATCTCCCTCACATCCATACTGTAATAATAATACATTAATGTACACTGATGATCTCCCTCAGATCCATACTGTAATATTAATACATTATTGTTCACTGATGATCTCCCCATATCCATACTGTAATATTAATACATTAATGTACACTGGTGATCTCCCTCAGGTCCATACTGTAATATTAATACAATATTGTACACTGTTGATCTCCCTCAGATCCATACTGTAATATTAATACATTAATGTACACTGATGATCTCCATCAGATCCATACTGTTATATTAATACATTAATGTACACTGATGATCTCCCTCAGATCCATACTGTAATATTAATACATTATTGTACACTGATGATCTCCCTCAGATCCATACTGTAATATTAATACATTAATGTATACTGATGATCTCCCTCAGGTCCATACTGTAATATTAATACATTAATGTACTCTGATGATCTCCCTCAGATCCATACTGTAATATTAATCTATTTATGTACACCGATGATCTCCCTCAGATCCATACTGTAATATTAATACATTAATGTACACTGATGATCTCCCTCAGATCCATACTGTAATAATAACACATTAATGTACACTGATGATCTCCCTCAGATCCGTACTGTAATATTAACACATTATTGTTCACTGATGATCTCCCTCAGATCCATACTGCAATATTAATACATTAATGTACTCTGATGATCTCCCTCCGATCCATACTGTAATATTAATACATTAATGTACACTGATGATCTCCCTCAGATCCATACTGCAATATTAATACATTAATGTATATTGATGATCTCCCTCAGATCCAAACTGTAACATTAATCCATTATTGTACACTGATGATCTCCCTAAGATCCATACTGTAATATTAATACATTAATGTACACTGATGATCTCCCTCAGATCCATACTGTAATATTAATAAATTTATGTACACTGATGATCTCCCTCATATCCATACTGTAATATTAATACATTTATGTACACTGATGATCTCCCTCATATCCTTACTGTAATATTAATACATTAATGTACACTGATGATCTCCCTCAGATCCATACTGTAATATTAATACATTAATGTACACTGATGATCACCTCAGATCCATACTGTAATATGAATACATTAATGTATTCTGATGATCTCCCTCAGATCCATACTGTAATATTAATACACTAATGTACACTGGTGATCTCCCTCAAATCCATACTGTTAATATTAATACATTTATGTATATTGATGTTCTCCCTCAGATCCATACTGTATTATTAATACATTTATGTACACTGATGATCTCCCTCAGATCCATACTGTAATATTAATACATTAATATACACTGATGATCTCCCTCAGATCCATACTGTAATATTAATACATTAATGTACACTGATGATCTCCCTCAGATCCATACTGTAATATTAATCCATTAATGTACACTGATGATCTCCCTCAGATCCTTACTGTAATATTAATACATTAATGTACACTGATGATCTCCCTCACATCCATACTGTAATAATAATACATTAATGTACACTGATGATCTCCCTCAGATCCATACTGTAATATTAATACATTATTGTACACTGATGATCTCCCTCAGATCCATACTGTAATATTAATACATTAATGTATACTGATGATCTCCCTCAGGTCCATACTGTAATATTAATACATTAATGTACACTGATGATCTCCCTCAGATCCATACTGTAATATTAATCCATTAATGTACACTGATGATCTCCCACAGATCCATACTGTTATATTTATACATTAATGTACACTGATGATCTCCCTCAGATCCATACTGTTATATTAATACATTAATGCACACTGATGATCTCCCTCAGATCCATACTGTAATATTAATACATTATTGTACACTTATGATCTCCCTCAGATCCATACTGTAATATTAATACATTAATGTATACTGATGATCTCCTTCAGGTCCACACTGTAATATTAATACATTAATGTACACTGATGATCTCCCTCAGATCCATACTGTAATATTAATCCATTAATGTACACTGATGATCTCCCACAGATCCATACTGTTATATTTATACATTAATGTACACTGATGATCTCCCTCACATCCATACTGTAATAATAATACATTAATGTATAATGATGACCTCCCTCAGATCCATACTGTAATATTAATACATTAATGTATACTGATGATCTCCCTCAGATCCATACTGTAATATTAATACATTATTGTTCACTGATGATCTCCCCATATCCATACTGTAATATTAATACATTAATGTACACTGGTGATCTCCCTCAGGTCCATACTGTAATATTAATACAATATTGTACACTGTTGATCTCCCTCAGATCCATACTGTAATATTAATACATTAATGTACACTGATGATCTCCATCAGATCCATACTGTTATATTAATACATTAATGTACACTGATGATCTCCCTCAGATCCATACTGTAATATTAATACATTATTGTACACTGATGATCTCCCTCAGATCCATACTGTAATATTAATACATTAATGTATACTGATGATCTCCCTCAGGTCCATACTGTAATATTAATACATTAATGTACTCTGATGATCTCCCTCAGATCCATACTGTAATATTAATCTATTTATGTACACCGATGATCTCCCTCAGATCCATACTGTAATATTAATACATTAATGTACACTGATGATCTCCCTCAGATCCATACTGTAATAATAACACATTAATGTACACTGATGATCTCCCTCAGATCCGTACTGTAATATTAACACATTATTGTTCACTGATGATCTCCCTCAGATCCATACTGCAATATTAATACATTAATGTACTCTGATGATCTCCCTCAGATCCATACTGTAATATTAATACATTAATGTACACTGATGATCTCCCTCAGATCCATACTGCAATATTAATACATTAATGTATATTGATGATCTCCCTCAGATCCAAACTGTAACATTAATCCATTATTGTACACTGATGATCTCCCTAAGATCCATACTGTAATATTAATACATTAATGTACACTGATGATCTCCCTCAGATCCATACTGTAATATTAATAAATTTATGTACACTGATGATCTCCCTCATATCCATACTGTAATATTAATACATTTATGTACACTGATGATCACCTCAGATCCATACTGTAATATGAATACATTAATGTATACTGATGATCTCCCTCAGATCCATACTGTAATATTAATACACTAATGTACACTGGTGATCTCCCTCAAATCCATACTGTTAATATTAATACATTTATGTATATTGATGTTCTCCCTCAGATCCATACTGTATTATTAATACATTTATGTACACTGATGATCTCCCTCAGATCCATACTGTAATATTAATACATTAATATACACTGATGATCTCCCTCAGATCCATACTGTAATATTAATACATTAATGTACACTGATGATCTCCCTCAGATCCATACTGTAATATTAATCCATTAATGTACACTGATGATCTCCCTCAGATCCTTACTGTAATATTAATACATTAATGTACACTGATGATCTCCCTCACATCCATACTGTAATAATAATACATTAATGTACACTGATGATCTCCCTCAGATCCATACTGTAATATTAATACATTATTGTACACTGATGATCTCCCTCAGATCCATACTGTAATATTAATACATTAATGTATACTGATGATCTCCCTCAGGTCCATACTGTAATATTAATACATTAATGTACACTGATGATCTCCCTCAGATCCATACTGTAATATTAATCCATTAATGTACACTGATGATCTCCCACAGATCCATACTGTTATATTTATACATTAATGTACACTGATGATCTCCCTCAGATCCATACTGTTATATTAATACATTAATGCACACTGATGATCTCCCTCAGATCCATACTGTAATATTAATACATTATTGTACACTGATGATCTCCCTCAGATCCATACTGTAATATTAATACATTAATGTATACTGATGATCTCCCTCAGGTCCACACTGTAATATTAATACATTAATGTACACTGATGATCTCCCTCAGATCCATACTGTAATATTAATCCATTAATGTACACTGATGATCTCCCACAGATCCATACTGTTATATTTATACATTAATGTACACTGATGATCTCCCTCACATCCATACTGTAATAATAATACATTAATGTACAATGATGACCTCCCTCAGATCCATACTGTAATATTAATACATTAATGTATACTGATGATCTCCCTCAGATCCATACTGTAATATTAATACATTATTGTTCACTGATGATCTCCCCAGATCCATACTGTAATATTAATACATTAATGTACACTGATGATCTCCCTCAGGTCCATACTGTAATATTAATACATAATTGTACACTGATGATCTCCCTCAGATCCATACTGTAATATTAATCCATTAATGTACACTGATGATCTCCCACAGATCCATACTGTTATATTTATACATTAATGTACACTGATGATCTCCCTCACATCCATACTGTAATAATAATACATTAATGTACACTGATGATCTCCCTCAGATCCATACTGTAATATTAATACATTATTGTTCACTGATGATCTCCCCATATCCATACTGTAATATTAATACATTAATGTACACTGGTGATCTCCCTCAGGTCCATACTGTAATATTAATACAATATTGTACACTGTTGATCTCCCTCAGATCCATACTGTAATATTAATACATTAATGTGCACTGATGATCTCCATCAGATCCATACTGTTATATTAATACATTAATGTACACTGATGATCTCCCTCAGATCCATACTGTAATATTAATACATTATTGTACACTGATGATCTCCCTCAGATCCATACTGTAATATTAATACATTAATGTATACTGATGATCTCCCTCAGGTCCATACTGTAATATTAATACATTAATGTACACTGATGATCTCCCTCAGATCCATACTGTAACATTAATACATTAATGTACACTGATGATCTCCCTCAGATCCATACTGTTATATTAATACATTAATGTACACTGATGATCTCCCTCAGATCCATACTGTAATATTAATACATTAATGTACACTGATGATCTCCCTCAGATCCATACTGTAATATTAATACATTAATGTACACTGATGATCTCCCTCTGATCCATACTGTAATATTAATACATTAATGTACACCGATGATCTCCCTCAGATTCATACTGTAATATTAATTCATTAATGTACACTGATGTTCTCCCTCAGATCCGTACTGTAATATTAACACATTATTGTACACTGATGATCTCCCTCATATCCATACTGTAATATTAATCCATTAATGCACACTGATGATCTCCCTCAGATCCATACTGTAATATTATCACATTATTGTACACTGATGATCTCCCTCAGATCCATACTGTAATATTAATCCATTTATGTACACCGATGATCTCCTTCAGATCCATACTGTAATATTAATACATTAATGTACACTGATGATCTCCCTCAGATCCATACTGTAATAATAATACATTAATGTACACTGATGATCTCCCTCAGATCCGTACTGTAATATTAACACATTATTGTTCACTGATGATCTCCCTCAGATCCATACTGCAATATTAATACATTAATGTACTCTGATGATCTCCCTCAGATCCATACTGTAATATTAATACATTAATGTACACTGATGATCTCCCTCAGATCCATACTGCAATATTAATACATTAATGTATATTGATGATCTCCCTCAGATCCAAACTGTAACATTAATCCATTATTGTACACTGATGATCTCCCTAAGATCCATACTGTAATATTAATACATTAATGTACACTGATGATCTCCCTCAGATCCATACTGTAATATTAATAAATTTATGTACACTGATGATCTCCCTCATATCCATACTGTAATATTAATACATTTATGTACACTGATGATCTCCCTCATATCCTTACTGTAATATTAATACATTAATGTACACTGATGATCTCCCTCAGATCCATACTGTAATATTAATACATTAATGTACACTGATGATCTCCCTCAGATCCACACTGTAATATTAATACATTAATGTACACTGATGATCTCCTCAGATCCATACTGTAATATGAATCCATTAATGTATACTGATGATCTCCCTCAGATCCATACTGTAATATTAATACACTAATGTACACTGGTGATCTCCCTCAGATCCATACTGTTAATATTAATACATTTATGTATATTGATGATCTCCCTCAGATCCATACTGTATTATTAATACATTTATGTACACTGATGATCTCCCTCAGATCCATACTGTAATATTAATACATTAATGTACACTGATGATCTCCCTCAGATCCATACTGTAATATTAATACATTAATGTACACTGATGATCTCCCTCAGATCCATACTGTAATATTAATCCATTAATGTACACTGATGATCTCCCTCAGATCCTTACTGTAATATTAATACATTAATGTACACTGATGATCTCCCTCACATCCATACTGTAATAATAATACATTAATGTACACTGATGATCTCCCTCAGATCCATACTGTAATATTAATACATTAATGTACACTGATGATCTCCCTCAGATCCATACTGTTATATTAATACATTAATGTACACTGATGATCTCCCTCAGATCCATACTGTTATATTAATACATTAATGCACACTGATGATCTCCCTCAGATCCATACTGTAATATTAATACATTATTGTACACTGATGATCTCCCTCAGATCCATACTGTAATATTAATACATTAATGTATACTGATGATCTCCCTCAGGTCCATACTGTAATATTAATACATTAATGTACACTGATGATCTCCCTCAGATCCATACTGTAATATTAATTCATTAATGTACACTGATGATCTCCCACAGATCCATACTGTTATATTTATACATTAATGTACACTGATGATCTCCCTCAGATCCATACTGTAATAATAATACATTAATGTACAATGATGACCTCCCTCAGATCCATACTGTAATATTAATACATTAATGTACACTGATGATCTCCCTCAGATCCATACTGTAATATTAATACATTATTGTTCATTGATGATCTCCCCAGATCCATACTGTAATATTAATACATTAATGTACACTGATGATCTCCCTCAGGTCCATACTGTAATATTAATACATTAATGTACACTGATGATCTCCCTCAGATCCACACTGTAATATTAATACATTAATGTACACTGATGATCTCCTCAGATCCATACTGTAATATGAATCCATTAATGTATACTGATGATCTCCCTCAGATCCATACTGTAATATTAATACATTAATGTACACCGATGCTCTCCCTCAGATTCATACTGTAATATTAATTCATTAATGTACACTGATGATCTCCCTCAGATCCGTACTGTAATATTAACACATTATTGTACACTGATGATCTCCCTCAGATCCATACTGTAATATTAATCCATTAATGCACACTGATGATCTCCCTCAGATCCATACTGTAATATTATCACATTATTGTACACTGATGATCTCCCTCAGATCCATACTGTAATATTAATCCATTTATGTACACCGATGATCTCCCTCAGATCCATACTGTAATATTAATACATTAATGTACACTGATGATCTCCCTCAGATCCATACTGTAATAATAATACATTAATGTACACCGATGCTCTCCCTCAGATTCATACTGTAATATTAATTCATTAATGTACACTGATGATCTCCCTCAGATCCATACTGTAATATTAATCCATTAATGCACACTGATGATCTCCCTCAGATCCATACTGTAATATTATCACATTATTGTACACTGATGATCTCCCTCAGATCCATACTGTAATATTAATCCATTTATGTACACCGATGATCTCCCTCAGATCCATACTGTAATATTAATACATTAATGTACACTGATGATCTCCCTCAGATCCATACTGTAATATTAATACATTAATGTACACTGATGATCTCCCACAGATCCATACTGTTATATTTATATATTAATGTACACTGATGATCTCCCTCACATCCATACTGTAATAATAATACATTAATGTACACTGATGATCTCCCTCAGATCCATACTGTAATATTAATACATTATTGTTCATTGATGATCTCCCCAGATCCATACTGTAATATTAATACATTAATGTACACTGATGATCTCCCTCAGGTCCATACTGTAATATTAATACATTAATGTACACTGATGATCTCCCTCAGATCCACACTGTAATATTAATACATTAATGTACACTGATGATCTCCTCAGATCCATACTGTAATATGAATCCATTAATGTATACTGATGATCTCCCTCAGATCCATACTGTAATATTAATACATTAATGTACACCGATGCTCTCCCTCAGATTCATACTGTAATATTAATTCATTAATGTACACTGATGATCTCCCTCAGATCCGTACTGTAATATTAACACATTATTGTACACTGATGATCTCCCTCAGATCCATACTGTAATATTAATCCATTAATGCACACTGATGATCTCCCTCAGATCCATACTGTAATATTATCACATTATTGTACACTGATGATCTCCCTCAGATCCATACTGTAATATTAATCCATTTATGTACACCGATGATCTCCCTCAGATCCATACTGTAATATTAATACATTAATGTACACTGATGATCTCCCTCAGATCCATACTGTATTATTAATACATTAATGTACACTGATGATCTCCCTCAGATCCATACTGTAATATTAATACATTAATGTACACTGATGATCTCCCTCAGATCCATACTGTAATATTAATCCATTAATGTACACTGATGATCTCCCTCAGATCCATACTGTAATATTAATCCATTAATGTACACTGATGATCTCCCTCAGATCCTTACTGTAATATTAATACATTAATGTACACTGATGATCTCCCTCACATCCATACTGTAATAATAATACATTAATGTACACTGATGATCTCCCTCAGATCCATACTGTAATATTAATACATTAATGTACACTGATGATCTCCCACAGATCCATACTGTTATATTTATATATTAATGTACACTGATGATCTCCCTCACATCCATACTGTAATAATAATACATTAATGTACACTGATGATCTCCCTCAGATCCATACTGTAATATTAATACATTAATGTACACTGATGATCTCCCTCAGATCCATACTGTTATATTAATACATTAATGCACACTGATGATCTCCCTCAGATCCATACTGTAATATTAATACATTATTGTACACTGATGATCTCCCTCAGATCCATACTGTAATATTAATACATAAATGTATACTGATGATCTCCCTCAGGTCCATACTGTAATATTAATACATTAATGTACACTGATGATCTCCCTCAGATCCATACTGTAATATTAATCCATTAATGTACACTGATGATCTCCCACAGATCCATACTGTTATATTTATATATTAATGTACACTGATGATCTCCCTCACATCCATACTGTAATAATAATACATTAATGTACAATGATGACCTCCCTCAGATCCATACTGTAATATTAATACATTAATGTACACTGATGATCTCCCTCAGATCCGTACAGTAATATTAATACATTATTGTACACTGATGATCTCCCTCAAATCCATACTGCAATATTAATACATTAATGTACATTGATGATCTCCCTCAGATCCAAACTGTAATATTAATCCATTATTATACACTGATGATCTCCCTAAAGTCCATGCTGTAATATTAATACATTAATGTACACTGATGATCTCCCTCAGATCCATACTGTTATATTAATACATTTATGTACACTGATGATCTCCTCATATCCATACTGTAATATTAATACATTAATGTATACTGATGATCTCCCTCAGATCCATACGGTAATATTAATACATTAATGTACACTGATGATCTCCCTCAGATCCATACTGTAATATTAATTAATTAATGTACACTGATGATCTCCCTCAGATTCATACTGTTATATTAATACATTAATGTACACTGATGATCTCCCTCACATCCATACTGTAATAATAATACATTAATGTACAGTGATGACCTCCCTCAGATCCATACTGTAATATTAATACATTAATGTACACTGATGATCTCCCTCAGATCCATACTGTAATATTAATACATTATTGTTCACTGATGATCTCCCCAGATCCATACTGTAATATTAATACATTAATGTACACTGATGATCTCCCTCAGGTCCATACTGTAATATTAATACATTAATGTACAATGATGACCTCCCTCAGATCCATACTGTAATATTAATACATTAATGTATACTGATGATCTCCCTCAGATCCATACTGTAATATTAATACATTATTGTTCACTGATGATCTCCCCAGATCCATACTGTAATATTAATACATTAATGTACACTGATGATCTCCCTCAGGTCCATACTGTAATATTAATACATAATTGTACACTGATGATCTCCCTCAGATCCATACTGTAATATTAATCCATTAATGTACACTGATGATCTCCCACAGATCCATACTGTTATATTTATACATTAATGTACACTGATGATCTCCCTCACATCCATACTGTAATAATAATACATTAATGTACACTGATGATCTCCCTCAGATCCATACTGTAATATTAATACATTATTGTTCACTGATGATCTCCCCATATCCATACTGTAATATTAATACATTAATGTACACTGGTGATCTCCCTCAGGTCCATACTGTAATATTAATACAATATTGTACACTGTTGATCTCCCTCAGATCCATACTGTAATATTAATACATTAATGTGCACTGATGATCTCCATCAGATCCATACTGTTATATTAATACATTAATGTACACTGATGATCTCCCTCAGATCCATACTGTAATATTAATACATTATTGTACACTGATGATCTCCCTCAGATCCATACTGTAATATTAATACATTAATGTATACTGATGATCTCCCTCAGGTCCATACTGTAATATTAATACATTAATGTACACTGATGATCTCCCTCAGATCCATACTGTAACATTAATACATTAATGTACACTGATGATCTCCCTCAGATCCATACTGTTATATTAATACATTAATGTACACTGATGATCTCCCTCAGATCCATACTGTAATATTAATACATTAATGTACACTGATGATCTCCCTCAGATCCATACTGTAATATTAATACATTAATGTACACTGATGATCTCCCTCTGATCCATACTGTAATATTAATACATTAATGTACACCGATGATCTCCCTCAGATTCATACTGTAATATTAATTCATTAATGTACACTGATGTTCTCCCTCAGATCCGTACTGTAATATTAACACATTATTGTACACTGATGATCTCCCTCAGATCCATACTGTAATATTAATCCATTAATGCACACTGATGATCTCCCTCAGATCCATACTGTAATATTATCACATTATTGTACACTGATGATCTCCCTCAGATCCATACTGTAATATTAATCCATTTATGTACACCGATGATCTCCTTCAGATCCATACTGTAATATTAATACATTAATGTACACTGATGATCTCCCTCAGATCCATACTGTAATAATAATACATTAATGTACACTGATGATCTCCCTCAGATCCGTACTGTAATATTAACACATTATTGTTCACTGATGATCTCCCTCAGATCCATACTGCAATATTAATACATTAATGTACTCTGATGATCTCCCTCAGATCCATACTGTAATATTAATACATTAATGTACACTGATGATCTCCCTCAGATCCATACTGCAATATTAATACATTAATGTATATTGATGATCTCCCTCAGATCCAAACTGTAACATTAATCCATTATTGTACACTGATGATCTCCCTAAGATCCATACTGTAATATTAATACATTAATGTACACTGATGATCTCCCTCAGATCCATACTGTAATATTAATAAATTTATGTACACTGATGATCTCCCTCATATCCATACTGTAATATTAATACATTTATGTACACTGATGATCTCCCTCATATCCTTACTGTAATATTAATACATTAATGTACACTGATGATCTCCCTCAGATCCATACTGTAATATTAATACATTAATGTACACTGATGATCTCCCTCAGATCCACACTGTAATATTAATACATTAATGTACACTGATGATCTCCTCAGATCCATACTGTAATATGAATACATTAATGTATACTGATGATCTCCCTCAGATCCATACTGTAATATTAATACACTAATGTACACTGTTGATCTCCCTCAGATCCATACTGTTAATATTAATACATTTATGTATATTGATGTTCTCCCTCAGATCCATACTGTATTATTAATACATTTATGTACACTGATGATCTCCCTCAGATCCATACTGTAATATTAATACATTAATATACACTGATGATTTCCCTCAGATCCATACTGTAATATTAATACATTAATGTACACTGATGATCTCCCTCAGATCCATAATGTAATAATAATACATTAATGTACACTGATGATCTCCCTCAGATCCATACTGTAATATTAATACATTATTGTACACTGATGATCTCCCTCAGATCCATACTGTAATATTAATACATTAATGTATACTGATGATCTCCCTCAGGTCCATACTGTAATATTAATACATTAATGTACACTGATGATCTCCCTCAGATCCATACTGTAATATTAATCCATTAATGTACACTGATGATCTCCCACAGATCCATACTGTTATATTTATACATTAATGTACACTGATGATCTCCCTCAGATCCATACTGTTATATTAATACATTAATGCACACTGATGATCTCCCTCAGATCCATACTGTAATATTAATACATTATTGTACACTGATGATCTCCCTCAGATCCATACTGTAATATTAATACATTAATGTATACTGATGATCTCCCTCAGGTCCATACTGTAATATTAATACATTAATGTACACTGATGATCTCCCTCAGATCCATACTGTAATATTAATCCATTAATGTACACTGATGATCTCCCACAGATCCATACTGTTATATTTATACATTAATGTACACTGATGATCTCCCTCACATCCATACTGTAATAATAATACATTAATGTACAATGATGACCTCCCTCAGATCCATACTGTAATATTAATACATTAATGTATACTGATGATCTCCCTCAGATCCATACTGTAATATTAATACATTATTGTTCACTGATGATCTCCCCAGATCCATACTGTAATATTAATACATTAATGTACACTGATGATCTCCCTCAGGTCCATACTGTAATATTAATACATAATTGTACACTGATGATCTCCCTCAGATCCATACTGTAATATTAATCCATTAATGTACACTGATGATCTCCCACAGATCCATACTGTTATATTTATACATTAATGTACACTGATGATCTCCCTCACATCCATACTGTAATAATAATACATTAATGTACACTGATGATCTCCCTCAGATCCATACTGTAATATTAATACATTATTGTTCACTGATGATCTCCCCATATCCATACTGTAATATTAATACATTAATGTACACTGGTGATCTCCCTCAGGTCCATACTGTAATATTAATACAATATTGTACACTGTTGATCTCCCTCAGATCCATACTGTAATATTAATACATTAATGTACACTGATGATCTCCATCAGATCCATACTGTTATATTAATACATTAATGTACACTGATGATCTCCCTCAGATCCATACTGTAATATTAATACATTATTGTACACTGATGATCTCCCTCAGATCCATACTGTAATATTAATACATTAATGTATACTGATGATCTCCCTCAGGTCCATACTGTAATATTAATACATTAATGTACTCTGATGATCTCCCTCAGATCCATACTGTAATATTAATCTATTTATGTACACCGATGATCTCCCTCAGATCCATACTGTAATATTAATACATTAATGTACACTGATGATCTCCCTCAGATCCATACTGTAATAATAACACATTAATGTACACTGATGATCTCCCTCAGATCCGTACTGTAATATTAACACATTATTGTTCACTGATGATCTCCCTCAGATCCATACTGCAATATTAATACATTAATGTACTCTGATGATCTCCCTCCGATCCATACTGTAATATTAATACATTAATGTACACTGATGATCTCCCTCAGATCCATACTGCAATATTAATACATTAATGTATATTGATGATCTCCCTCAGATCCAAACTGTAACATTAATCCATTATTGTACACTGATGATCTCCCTAAGATCCATACTGTAATATTAATACATTAATGTACACTGATGATCTCCCTCAGATCCATACTGTAATATTAATAAATTTATGTACACTGATGATCTCCCTCATATCCATACTGTAATATTAATACATTTATGTACACTGATGATCTCCCTCATATCCTTACTGTAATATTAATACATTAATGTACACTGATGATCTCCCTCAGATCCATACTGTAATATTAATACATTAATGTACACTGATGATCACCTCAGATCCATACTGTAATATGAATACATTAATGTATTCTGATGATCTCCCTCAGATCCATACTGTAATATTAATACACTAATGTACACTGGTGATCTCCCTCAAATCCATACTGTTAATATTAATACATTTATGTATATTGATGTTCTCCCTCAGATCCATACTGTATTATTAATACATTTATGTACACTGATGATCTCCCTCAGATCCATACTGTAATATTAATACATTAATATACACTGATGATCTCCCTCAGATCCATACTGTAATATTAATACATTAATGTACACTGATGATCTCCCTCAGATCCATACTGTAATATTAATCCATTAATGTACACTGATGATCTCCCTCAGATCCTTACTGTAATATTAATACATTAATGTACACTGATGATCTCCCTCACATCCATACTGTAATAATAATACATTAATGTACACTGATGATCTCCCACAGATCCATACTGTAATATTAATACATTATTGTACACTGATGATCTCCCTCAGATCCATACTGTAATATTAATACATTAATGTATACTGATGATCTCCCTCAGGTCCATACTGTAATATTAATACATTAATGTACACTGATGATCTCCCTCAGATCCATACTGTAATATTAATCCATTAATGTACACTGATGATCTCCCACAGATCCATACTGTTATATTTATACATTAATGTACACTGATGATCTCCCTCAGATCCATACTGTTATATTAATACATTAATGCACACTGATGATCTCCCTCAGATCCATACTGTAATATTAATACATTATTGTACACTGATGATCTCCCTCAGATCCATACTGTAATATTAATACATTAATGTATACTGATGATCTCCTTCAGGTCCACACTGTAATATTAATACATTAATGTACACTGATGATCTCCCTCAGATCCATACTGTAATATTAATCCATTAATGTACACTGATGATCTCCCACAGATCCATACTGTTATATTTATACATTAATGTACACTGATGATCTCCCTCAGATCCATACTGTAATAATAATACATTAATGTACAATGATGACCTCCCTCAGATCCATACTGTAATATTAATACATTAATGTATACTGATGATCTCCCTCAGATCCATACTGTAATATTAATACATTATTGTTCACTGATGATCTCCCCATATCCATACTGTAATATTAATACATTAATGTACACTGGTGATCTCCCTCAGGTCCATACTGTAATATTAATACAATATTGTACACTGTTGATCTCCCTCAGATCCATACTGTAATATTAATACATTAATGTACACTGATGATCTCCATCAGATCCATACTGTTATATTAATACATTAATGTACACTGATGATCTCCCTCAGATCCATACTGTAATATTAATACATTATTGTACACTGATGATCTCCCTCAGATCCATACTGTAATATTAATACATTAATGTATACTGATGATCTCCCTCAGGTCCATACTGTAATATTAATACATTAATGTACTCTGATGATCTCCCTCAGATCCATACTGTAATATTAATCTATTTATGTACACCGATGATCTCCCTCAGATCCATACTGTAATATTAATACATTAATGTACACTGATGATCTCCCTCAGATCCATACTGTAATAATAACACATTAATGTACACTGATGATCTCCCTCAGATCCGTACTGTAATATTAACACATTATTGTTCACTGATGATCTCCCTCAGATCCATACTGCAATATTAATACATTAATGTACTCTGATGATCTCCCTCAGATCCATACTGTAATATTAATACATTAATGTACACTGATGATCTCCCTCAGATCCATACTGCAATATTAATACATTAATGTATATTGATGATCTCCCTCAGATCCAAACTGTAACATTAATCCATTATTGTACACTGATGATCTCCCTAAGATCCATACTGTAATATTAATACATTAATGTACACTGATGATCTCCCTCAGATCCATACTGTAATATTAATAAATTTATGTACACTGATGATCTCCCTCATATCCATACTGTAATATTAATACATTTATGTACACTGATGATCACCTCAGATCCATACTGTAATATGAATACATTAATGTATACTGATGATCTCCCTCAGATCCATACTGTAATATTAATACACTAATGTACACTGGTGATCTCCCTCAAATCCATACTGTTAATATTAATACATTTATGTATATTGATGTTCTCCCTCAGATCCATACTGTATTATTAATACATTTATGTACACTGATGATCTCCCTCAGATCCATACTGTAATATTAATACATTAATATACACTGATGATCTCCCTCAGATCCATACTGTAATATTAATACATTAATGTACACTGATGATCTCCCTCAGATCCATACTGTAATATTAATCCATTAATGTACACTGATGATCTCCCTCAGATCCTTACTGTAATATTAATACATTAATGTACACTGATGATCTCCCTCACATCCATACTGTAATAATAATACATTAATGTACACTGATGATCTCCCTCAGATCCATACTGTAATATTAATACATTATTGTACACTGATGATCTCCCTCAGATCCATACTGTAATATTAATACATTAATGTATACTGATGATCTCCCTCAGGTCCATACTGTAATATTAATACATTAATGTACACTGATGATCTCCCTCAGATCCATACTGTAATATTAATCCATTAATGTACACTGATGATCTCCCACAGATCCATACTGTTATATTTATACATTAATGTACACTGATGATCTCCCTCAGATCCATACTGTTATATTAATACATTAATGCACACTGATGATCTCCCTCAGATCCATACTGTAATATTAATACATTATTGTACACTGATGATCTCCCTCAGATCCATACTGTAATATTAATACATTAATGTATACTGATGATCTCCCTCAGGTCCACACTGTAATATTAATACATTAATGTACACTGATGATCTCCCTCAGATCCATACTGTAATATTAATCCATTAATGTACACTGATGATCTCCCACAGATCCATACTGTTATATTTATACATTAATGTACACTGATGATCTCCCTCACATCCATACTGTAATAATAATACATTAATGTACAATGATGACCTCCCTCAGATCCATACTGTAATATTAATACATTAATGTATACTGATGATCTCCCTCAGATCCATACTGTAATATTAATACATTATTGTTCACTGATGATCTCCCCAGATCCATACTGTAATATTAATACATTAATGTACACTGATGATCTCCCTCAGGTCCATACTGTAATATTAATACATAATTGTACACTGATGATCTCCCTCAGATCCATACTGTAATATTAATCCATTAATGTACACTGATGATCTCCCACAGATCCATACTGTTATATTTATACATTAATGTACACTGATGATCTCCCTCACATCCATACTGTAATAATAATACATTAATGTACACTGATGATCTCCCTCAGATCCATACTGTAATATTAATACATTATTGTTCACTGATGATCTCCCCATATCCATACTGTAATATTAATACATTAATGTACACTGGTGATCTCCCTCAGGTCCATACTGTAATATTAATACAATATTGTACACAGTTGATCTCCCTCAGATCCATACTGTAATATTAATACATTAATGTGCACTGATGATCTCCATCAGATCCATACTGTTATATTAATACATTAATGTACACTGATGATCTCCCTCAGATCCATACTGTAATATTAATACATTATTGTACACTGATGATCTCCCTCAGATCCATACTGTAATATTAATACATTAATGTATACTGATGATCTCCCTCAGGTCCATACTGTAATATTAATACATTAATGTACACTGATGATCTCCCTCAGATCCATACTGTAACATTAATACATTAATGTACACTGATGATCTCCCTCAGATCCATACTGTTATATTAATACATTAATGTACACTGATGATCTCCCTCAGATCCATACTGTAATATTAATACATTAATGTACACTGATGATCTCCCTCAGATCCATACTGTAATATTAATACATTAATGTACACTGATGATCTCCCTCTGATCCATACTGTAATATTAATACATTAATGTACACCGATGATCTCCCTCAGATTCATACTGTAATATTAATTCATTAATGTACACTGATGTTCTCCCTCAGATCCGTACTGTAATATTAACACATTATTGTACACTGATGATCTCCCTCAGATCCATACTGTAATATTAATCCATTAATGCACACTGATGATCTCCCTCAGATCCATACTGTAATATTATCACATTATTGTACACTGATGATCTCCCTCAGATCCATACTGTAATATTAATCCATTTATGTACACCGATGATCTCCTTCAGATCCATACTGTAATATTAATACATTAATGTACACTGATGATCTCCCTCAGATCCATACTGTAATAATAATACATTAATGTACACTGATGATCTCCCTCAGATCCGTACTGTAATATTAACACATTATTGTTCACTGATGATCTCCCTCTGATCCATACTGCAATATTAATACATTAATGTACTCTGATGATCTCCCTCAGATCCATACTGTAATATTAATACATTAATGTACACTGATGATCTCCCTCAGATCCATACTGCAATATTAATACATTAATGTATATTGATGATCTCCCTCAGATCCAAACTGTAACATTAATCCATTATTGTACACTGATGATCTCCCTAAGATCCATACTGTAATATTAATACATTAATGTACACTGATGATCTCCCTCAGATCCATACTGTAATATTAATAAATTTATGTACACTGATGATCTCCCTCATATCCATACTGTAATATTAATACATTTATGTACACTGATGATCTCCCTCATATCCTTACTGTAATATTAATACATTAATGTACACTGATGATCTCCCTCAGATCCATACTGTAATATTAATACATTAATGTACACTGATGATCTCCCTCAGATCCACACTGTAATATTAATACATTAATGTACACTGATGATCTCCTCAGATCCATACTGTAATATGAATCCATTAATGTATACTGATGATCTCCCTCAGATCCATACTGTAATATTAATACACTAATGTACACTGGTGATCTCCCTCAGATCCATACTGTTAATATTAATACATTTATGTATATTGATGATCTCCCTCAGATCCATACTGTATTATTAATACATTTATGTACACTGATGATCTCCCTCAGATCCATACTGTAATATTAATACATTAATGTACACTGATGATCTCCCTCAGATCCATACTGTAATATTAATACATTAATGTACACTGATGATCTCCCTCAGATCCATACTGTAATATTAATCCATTAATGTACACTGATGATCTCCCTCAGATCCTTACTGTAATATTAATACATTAATGTACACTGATGATCTCCCTCACATCCATACTGTAATAATAATACATTAATGTACACTGATGATCTCCCTCAGATCCATACTGTAATATTAATACATTAATGTACACTGATGATCTCCCTCAGATCCATACTGTTATATTAATACATTAATGTACACTGATGATCTCCCTCAGATCCATACTGTTATATTAATACATTAATGCACACTGATGATCTCCCTCAGATCCATACTGTAATATTAATACATTATTGTACACTGATGATCTCCCTCAGATCCATACTGTAATATTAATACATTAATGTATACTGATGATCTCCCTCAGGTCCATACTGTAATATTAATACATTAATGTACACTGATGATCTCCCTCAGATCCATACTGTAATATTAATTCATTAATGTACACTGATGATCTCCCACAGATCCATACTGTTATATTTATACATTAATGTACACTGATGATCTCCCTCAGATCCATACTGTAATAATAATACATTAATGTACAATGATGACCTCCCTCAGATCCATACTGTAATATTAATACATTAATGTACACTGATGATCTCCCTCAGATCCATACTGTAATATTAATACATTATTGTTCATTGATGATCTCCCCAGATCCATACTGTAATATTAATACATTAATGTACACTGATGATCTCCCTCAGGTCCATACTGTAATATTAATACATTAATGTACACTGATGATCTCCCTCAGATCCACACTGTAATATTAATACATTAATGTACACTGATGATCTCCTCAGATCCATACTGTAATATGAATCCATTAATGTATACTGATGATCTCCCTCAGATCCATACTGTAATATTAATACATTAATGTACACCGATGCTCTCCCTCAGATTCATACTGTAATATTAATTCATTAATGTACACTGATGATCTCCCTCAGATCCGTACTGTAATATTAACACATTATTGTACACTGATGATCTCCCTCAGATCCATACTGTAATATTAATCCATTAATGCACACTGATGATCTCCCTCAGATCCATACTGTAATATTATCACATTATTGTACACTGATGATCTCCCTCAGATCCATACTGTAATATTAATCCATTTATGTACACCGATGATCTCCCTCAGATCCATACTGTAATATTAATACATTAATGTACACTGATGATCTCCCTCAGATCCATACTGTAATAATAATACATTAATGTACACCGATGCTCTCCCTCAGATTCATACTGTAATATTAATTCATTAATGTACACTGATGATCTCCCTCAGATCCATACTGTAATATTAATCCATTAATGCACACTGATGATCTCCCTCAGATCCATACTGTAATATTATCACATTATTGTACACTGATGATCTCCCTCAGATCCATACTGTAATATTAATCCATTTATGTACACCGATGATCTCCCTCAGATCCATACTGTAATATTAATACATTAATGTACACTGATGATCTCCCTCAGATCCATACTGTAATATTAATACATTAATGTACACTGATGATCTCCCACAGATCCATACTGTTATATTTATATATTAATGTACACTGATGATCTCCCTCACATCCATACTGTAATAATAATACATTAATGTACACTGATGATCTCCCTCAGATCCATACTGTAATATTAATACATTATTGTTCATTGATGATCTCCCCAGATCCATACTGTAATATTAATACATTAATGTACACTGATGATCTCCCTCAGGTCCATACTGTAATATTAATACATTAATGTACACTGATGATCTCCCTCAGATCCACACTGTAATATTAATACATTAATGTACACTGATGATCTCCTCAGATCCATACTGTAATATGAATCCATTAATGTATACTGATGATCTCCCTCAGATCCATACTGTAATATTAATACATTAATGTACACCGATGCTCTCCCTCAGATTCATACTGTAATATTAATTCATTAATGTACACTGATGATCTCCCTCAGATCCGTACTGTAATATTAACACATTATTGTACACTGATGATCTCCCTCAGATCCATACTGTAATATTAATCCATTAATGCACACTGATGATCTCCCTCAGATCCATACTGTAATATTATCACATTATTGTACACTGATGATCTCCCTCAGATCCATACTGTAATATTAATCCATTTATGTACACCGATGATCTCCCTCAGATCCATACTGTAATATTAATACATTAATGTACACTGATGATCTCCCTCAGATCCATACTGTATTATTAATACATTAATGTACACTGATGATCTCCCTCAGATCCATACTGTAATATTAATACATTAATGTACACTGATGATCTCCCTCAGATCCATACTGTAATATTAATCCATTAATGTACACTGATGATCTCCCTCAGATCCATACTGTAATATTAATCCATTAATGTACACTGATGATCTCCCTCAGATCCTTACTGTAATATTAATACATTAATGTACACTGATGATCTCCCTCACATCCATACTGTAATAATAATACATTAATGTACACTGATGATCTCCCTCAGATCCATACTGTAATATTAATACATTAATGTACACTGATGATCTCCCACAGATCCATACTGTTATATTTATATATTAATGTACACTGATGATCTCCCTCACATCCATACTGTAATAATAATACATTAATGTACACTGATGATCTCCCTCAGATCCATACTGTAATATTAATACATTAATGTACACTGATGATCTCCCTCAGATCCATACTGTTATATTAATACATTAATGCACACTGATGATCTCCCTCAGATCCATACTGTAATATTAATACATTATTGTACACTGATGATCTCCCTCAGATCCATACTGTAATATTAATACATAAATGTATACTGATGATCTCCCTCAGGTCCATACTGTAATATTAATACATTAATGTACACTGATGATCTCCCTCAGATCCATACTGTAATATTAATCCATTAATGTACACTGATGATCTCCCACAGATCCATACTGTTATATTTATATATTAATGTACACTGATGATCTCCCTCACATCCATACTGTAATAATAATACATTAATGTACAATGATGACCTCCCTCAGATCCATACTGTAATATTAATACATTAATGTACACTGATGATCTCCCTCAGATCCGTACAGTAATATTAATACATTATTGTACACTGATGATCTCCCTCAAATCCATACTGCAATATTAATACATTAATGTACATTGATGATCTCCCTCAGATCCAAACTGTAATATTAATCCATTATTGTACACTGATGATCTCCCTAAAGTCCATGCTGTAATATTAATACATTAATGTACACTGATGATCTCCCTCAGATCCATACTGTTATATTAATACATTTATGTACACTGATGATCTCCTCATATCCATACTGTAATATTAATACATTAATGTATACTGATGATCTCCCTCAGATCCATACGGTAATATTAATACATTAATGTACACTGATGATCTCCCTCAGATCCATACTGTAATATTAATTAATTAATGTACACTGATGATCTCCCTCAGATTCATACTGTTATATTAATACATTAATGTACACTGATGATCTCCCTCACATCCATACTGTAATAATAATACATTAATGTACAATGATGACCTCCCTCAGATCCATACTGTAATATTAATACATTAATGTACACTGATGATCTCCCTCAGATCCATACTGTAATATTAATACATTATTGTTCACTGATGATCTCCCCAGATCCATACTGTAATATTAATACATTAATGTACACTGATGATCTCCCTCAGGTCCATACTGTAATATTAATACATTAATGTACAATGATGACCTCCCTCAGATCCATACTGTAATATTAATACATTAATGTATACTGATGATCTCCCTCAGATCCATACTGTAATATTAATACATTATTGTTCACTGATGATCTCCCCAGATCCATACTGTAATATTAATACATTAATGTACACTGATGATCTCCCTCAGGTCCATACTGTAATATTAATACATAATTGTACACTGATGATCTCCCTCAGATCCATACTGTAATATTAATCCATTAATGTACACTGATGATCTCCCACAGATCCATACTGTTATATTTATACATTAATGTACACTGATGATCTCCCTCACATCCATACTGTAATAATAATACATTAATGTACACTGATGATCTCCCTCAGATCCATACTGTAATATTAATACATTATTGTTCACTGATGATCTCCCCATATCCATACTGTAATATTAATACATTAATGTACACTGGTGATCTCCCTCAGGTCCATACTGTAATATTAATACAATATTGTACACTGTTGATCTCCCTCAGATCCATACTGTAATATTAATACATTAATGTGCACTGATGATCTCCATCAGATCCATACTGTTATATTAATACATTAATGTACACTGATGATCTCCCTCAGATCCATACTGTAATATTAATACATTATTGTACACTGATGATCTCCCTCAGATCCATACTGTAATATTAATACATTAATGTATACTGATGATCTCCCTCAGGTCCATACTGTAATATTAATACATTAATGTACACTGATGATCTCCCTCAGATCCATACTGTAACATTAATACATTAATGTACACTGATGATCTCCCTCAGATCCATACTGTTATATTAATACATTAATGTACACTGATGATCTCCCTCAGATCCATACTGTAATATTAATACATTAATGTACACTGATGATCTCCCTCAGATCCATACTGTAATATTAATACATTAATGTACACTGATGATCTCCCTCTGATCCATACTGTAATATTAATACATTAATGTACACCGATGATCTCCCTCAGATTCATACTGTAATATTAATTCATTAATGTACACTGATGTTCTCCCTCAGATCCGTACTGTAATATTAACACATTATTGTACACTGATGATCTCCCTCAGATCCATACTGTAATATTAATCCATTAATGCACACTGATGATCTCCCTCAGATCCATACTGTAATATTATCACATTATTGTACACTGATGATCTCCCTCAGATCCATACTGTAATATTAATCCATTTATGTACACCGATGATCTCCTTCAGATCCATACTGTAATATTAATACATTAATGTACACTGATGATCTCCCTCAGATCCATACTGTAATAATAATACATTAATGTACACTGATGATCTCCCTCAGATCCGTACTGTAATATTAACACATTATTGTTCACTGATGATCTCCCTCAGATCCATACTGCAATATTAATACATTAATGTACTCTGATGATCTCCCTCAGATCCATACTGTAATATTAATACATTAATGTACACTGATGATCTCCCTCAGATCCATACTGCAATATTAATACATTAATGTATATTGATGATCTCCCTCAGATCCAAACTGTAACATTAATCCATTATTGTACACTGATGATCTCCCTAAGATCCATACTGTAATATTAATACATTAATGTACACTGATGATCTCCCTCAGATCCATACTGTAATATTAATAAATTTATGTACACTGATGATCTCCCTCATATCCATACTGTAATATTAATACATTTATGTACACTGATGATCTCCCTCATATCCTTACTGTAATATTAATACATTAATGTACACTGATGATCTCCCTCAGATCCATACTGTAATATTAATACATTAATGTACACTGATGATCTCCCTCAGATCCACACTGTAATATTAATACATTAATGTACACTGATGATCTCCTCAGATCCATACTGTAATATGAATACATTAATGTATACTGATGATCTCCCTCAGATCCATACTGTAATATTAATACACTAATGTACACTGTTGATCTCCCTCAGATCCATACTGTTAATATTAATACATTTATGTATATTGATGTTCTCCCTCAGATCCATACTGTATTATTAATACATTTATGTACACTGATGATCTCCCTCAGATCCATACTGTAATATTAATACATTAATATACACTGATGATTTCCCTCAGATCCATACTGTAATATTAATACATTAATGTACACTGATGATCTCCCTCGGATCCATACTGTAATATTAATCCATTAATGTACACTGATGATCTCCCTCAGATCCTTACTGTAATATTAATACATTAATGTACACTGATGATCTCCCTCACATCCATACTGTAATAATAATACATTAATGTACACTGATGATCTCCCTCAGATCCATACTGTAATATTAATACATTATTGTACACTGATGATCTCCCTCAGATCCATACTGTAATATTAATACATTAATGTATACTGATGATCTCCCTCAGGTCCATACTGTAATATTAATACATTAATGTACACTGATGATCTCCCTCAGATCCATACTGTAATATTAATCCATTAATGTACACTGATGATCTCCCACAGATCCATACTGTTATATTTATACATTAATGTACACTGATGATCTCCCTCAGATCCATACTGTTATATTAATACATTAATGCACACTGATGATCTCCCTCAGATCCATACTGTAATATTAATACATTATTGTACACTGATGATCTCCCTCAGATCCATACTGTAATATTAATACATTAATGTATACTGATGATCTCCCTCAGGTCCATACTGTAATATTAATACATTAATGTACACTGATGATCTCCCTCAGATCCATACTGTAATATTAATCCATTAATGTACACTGATGATCTCCCACAGATCCATACTGTTATATTTATACATTAATGTACACTGATGATCTCCCTCACATCCATACTGTAATAATAATACATTAATGTACAATGATGACCTCCCTCAGATCCATACTGTAATATTAATACATTAATGTATACTGATGATCTCCCTCAGATCCATACTGTAATATTAATACATTATTGTTCACTGATGATCTCCCCAGATCCATACTGTAATATTAATACATTAATGTACACTGATGATCTCCCTCAGGTCCATACTGTAATATTAATACATAATTGTACACTGATGATCTCCCTCAGATCCATACTGTAATATTAATCCATTAATGTACACTGATGATCTCCCACAGATCCATACTGTTATATTTATACATTAATGTACACTGATGATCTCCCTCACATCCATACTGTAATAATAATACATTAATGTACACTGATGATCTCCCTCAGATCCATACTGTAATATTAATACATTATTGTTCACTGATGATCTCCCCATATCCATACTGTAATATTAATACATTAATGTACACTGGTGATCTCCCTCAGGTCCATACTGTAATATTAATACAATATTGTACACTGTTGATCTCCCTCAGATCCATACTGTAATATTAATACATTAATGTACACTGATGATCTCCATCAGATCCATACTGTTATATTAATACATTAATGTACACTGATGATCTCCCTCAGATCCATACTGTAATATTAATACATTATTGTACACTGATGATCTCCCTCAGATCCATACTGTAATATTAATACATTAATGTATACTGATGATCTCCCTCAGGTCCATACTGTAATATTAATACATTAATGTACTCTGATGATCTCCCTCAGATCCATACTGTAATATTAATCTATTTATGTACACCGATGATCTCCCTCAGATCCATACTGTAATATTAATACATTAATGTACACTGATGATCTCCCTCAGATCCATACTGTAATAATAACACATTAATGTACACTGATGATCTCCCTCAGATCCGTACTGTAATATTAACACATTATTGTTCACTGATGATCTCCCTCAGATCCATACTGCAATATTAATACATTAATGTACTCTGATGATCTCCCTCCGATCCATACTGTAATATTAATACATTAATGTACACTGATGATCTCCCTCAGATCCATACTGCAATATTAATACATTAATGTATATTGATGATCTCCCTCAGATCCAAACTGTAACATTAATCCATTATTGTACACTGATGATCTCCCTAAGATCCATACTGTAATATTAATACATTAATGTACACTGATGATCTCCCTCAGATCCATACTGTAATATTAATAAATTTATGTACACTGATGATCTCCCTCATATCCATACTGTAATATTAATACATTTATGTACACTGATGATCTCCCTCATATCCTTACTGTAATATTAATACATTAATGTACACTGATGATCTCCCTCAGATCCATACTGTAATATTAATACATTAATGTACACTGATGATCACCTCAGATCCATACTGTAATATGAATACATTAATGTATTCTGATGATCTCCCTCAGATCCATACTGTAATATTAATACACTAATGTACACTGGTGATCTCCCTCAAATCCATACTGTTAATATTAATACATTTATGTATATTGATGTTCTCCCTCAGATCCATACTGTATTATTAATACATTTATGTACACTGATGATCTCCCTCAGATCCATACTGTAATATTAATACATTAATATACACTGATGATCTCCCTCAGATCCATACTGTAATATTAATACATTAATGTACACTGATGATCTCCCTCAGATCCATACTGTAATATTAATCCATTAATGTACACTGATGATCTCCCTCAGATCCTTACTGTAATATTAATACATTAATGTACACTGATGATCTCCCTCACATCCATACTGTAATAATAATACATTAATGTACACTGATGATCTCCCTCAGATCCATACTGTAATATTAATACATTATTGTACACTGATGATCTCCCTCAGATCCATACTGTAATATTAATACATTAATGTATACTGATGATCTCCCTCAGGTCCATACTGTAATATTAATACATTAATGTACACTGATGATCTCCCTCAGATCCATACTGTAATATTAATCCATTAATGTACACTGATGATCTCCCACAGATCCATACTGTTATATTTATACATTAATGTACACTGATGATCTCCCTCAGATCCATACTGTTATATTAATACATTAATGCACACTG
This sequence comes from Meconema thalassinum, assembly GCA_946902985.2. NCBI lineage: Eukaryota > Metazoa > Arthropoda > Insecta > Orthoptera > Tettigoniidae > Meconema > Meconema thalassinum. The sequence continues at coordinate 214,913,471 of OX336388.2, read as the reverse complement.
ATGATCTCCCTCAGATCCATACTGTAATATTAATACATTATTGTACACTGATGATCTCCCTCAGATCCATACTGTAATATTAATACATTAATGTATACTGATGATCTCCTTCAGGTCCACACTGTAATATTAATACATTAATGTACACTGATGATCTCCCTCAGATCCATACTGTAATATTAATCCATTAATGTACACTGATGATCTCCCACAGATCCATACTGTTATATTTATACATTAATGTACACTGATGATCTCCCTCACATCCATACTGTAATAATAATACATTAATGTACAATGATGACCTCCCTCAGATCCATACTGTAATATTAATACATTAATGTATACTGATGATCTCCCTCAGATCCATACTGTAATATTAATACATTATTGTTCACTGATGATCTCCCCATATCCATACTGTAATATTAATACATTAATGTACACTGGTGATCTCCCTCAGGTCCATACTGTAATATTAATACAATATTGTACACTGTTGATCTCCCTCAGATCCATACTGTAATATTAATACATTAATGTACACTGATGATCTCCATCAGATCCATACTGTTATATTAATACATTAATGTACACTGATGATCTCCCTCAGATCCATACTGTAATATTAATACATTATTGTACACTGATGATCTCCCTCAGATCCATACTGTAATATTAATACAATATTGTACACTGTTGATCTCCCTCAGATCCATACTGTAATATTAATACATTAATGTACACTGATGATCTCCCTCAGATCCATACTGTAATAATAACACATTAATGTACACTGATGATCTCCCTCAGATCCGTACTGTAATATTAACACATTATTGTTCACTGATGATCTCCCTCAGATCCATACTGCAATATTAATACATTAATGTACTCTGATGATCTCCCTCAGATCCATACTGTAATATTAATACATTAATGTACACTGATGATCTCCCTCAGATCCATACTGCAATATTAATACATTAATGTATATTGATGATCTCCCTCAGATCCAAACTGTAACATTAATCCATTATTGTACACTGATGATCTCCCTAAGATCCATACTGTAATATTAATACATTAATGTACACTGATGATCTCCCTCAGATCCATACTGTAATATTAATAAATTTATGTACACTGATGATCTCCCTCATATCCATACTGTAATATTAATACATTTATGTACACTGATGATCACCTCAGATCCATACTGTAATATGAATACATTAATGTATACTGATGATCTCCCTCAGATCCATACTGTAATATTAATACACTAATGTACACTGGTGATCTCCCTCAAATCCATACTGTTAATATTAATACATTTATGTATATTGATGTTCTCCCTCAGATCCATACTGTATTATTAATACATTTATGTACACTGATGATCTCCCTCAGATCCATACTGTAATATTAATACATTAATATACACTGATGATCTCCCTCAGATCCATACTGTAATATTAATACATTAATGTACACTGATGATCTCCCTCAGATCCATACTGTAATATTAATCCATTAATGTACACTGATGATCTCCCTCAGATCCTTACTGTAATATTAATACATTAATGTACACTGATGATCTCCCTCACATCCATACTGTAATAATAATACATTAATGTACACTGATGATCTCCCTCAGATCCATACTGTAATATTAATACATTATTGTACACTGATGATCTCCCTCAGATCCATACTGTAATATTAATACATTAATGTATACTGATGATCTCCCTCAGGTCCATACTGTAATATTAATACATTAATGTACACTGATGATCTCCCTCAGATCCATACTGTAATATTAATCCATTAATGTACACTGATGATCTCCCACAGATCCATACTGTTATATTTATACATTAATGTACACTGATGATCTCCCTCAGATCCATACTGTTATATTAATACATTAATGCACACTGATGATCTCCCTCAGATCCATACTGTAATATTAATACATTATTGTACACTGATGATCTCCCTCAGATCCATACTGTAATATTAATACATTAATGTATACTGATGATCTCCCTCAGGTCCACACTGTAATATTAATACATTAATGTACACTGATGATCTCCCTCAGATCCATACTGTAATATTAATCCATTAATGTACACTGATGATCTCCCACAGATCCATACTGTTATATTTATACATTAATGTACACTGATGATCTCCCTCACATCCATACTGTAATAATAATACATTAATGTACAATGATGACCTCCCTCAGATCCATACTGTAATATTAATACATTAATGTATACTGATGATCTCCCTCAGATCCATACTGTAATATTAATACATTATTGTTCACTGATGATCTCCCCAGATCCATACTGTAATATTAATACATTAATGTACACTGATGATCTCCCTCAGGTCCATACTGTAATATTAATACATAATTGTACACTGATGATCTCCCTCAGATCCATACTGTAATATTAATCCATTAATGTACACTGATGATCTCCCACAGATCCATACTGTTATATTTATACATTAATGTACACTGATGATCTCCCTCACATCCATACTGTAATAATAATACATTAATGTACACTGATGATCTCCCTCAGATCCATACTGTAATATTAATACATTATTGTTCACTGATGATCTCCCCATATCCATACTGTAATATTAATACATTAATGTACACTGGTGATCTCCCTCAGGTCCATACTGTAATATTAATACAATATTGTACACTGTTGATCTCCCTCAGATCCATACTGTAATATTAATACATTAATGTGCACTGATGATCTCCATCAGATCCATACTGTTATATTAATACATTAATGTACACTGATGATCTCCCTCAGATCCATACTGTAATATTAATACATTATTGTACACTGATGATCTCCCTCAGATCCATACTGTAATATTAATACATTAATGTATACTGATGATCTCCCTCAGGTCCATACTGTAATATTAATACATTAATGTACACTGATGATCTCCCTCAGATCCATACTGTAACATTAATACATTAATGTACACTGATGATCTCCCTCAGATCCATACTGTTATATTAATACATTAATGTACACTGATGATCTCCCTCAGATCCATACTGTAATATTAATACATTAATGTACACTGATGATCTCCCTCAGATCCATACTGTAATATTAATACATTAATGTACACTGATGATCTCCCTCTGATCCATACTGTAATATTAATACATTAATGTACACCGATGATCTCCCTCAGATTCATACTGTAATATTAATTCATTAATGTACACTGATGTTCTCCCTCAGATCCGTACTGTAATATTAACACATTATTGTACACTGATGATCTCCCTCAGATCCATACTGTAATATTAATCCATTAATGCACACTGATGATCTCCCTCAGATCCATACTGTAATATTATCACATTATTGTACACTGATGATCTCCCTCAGATCCATACTGTAATATTAATCCATTTATGTACACCGATGATCTCCTTCAGATCCATACTGTAATATTAATACATTAATGTACACTGATGATCTCCCTCAGATCCATACTGTAATAATAATACATTAATGTACACTGATGATCTCCCTCAGATCCGTACTGTAATATTAACACATTATTGTTCACTGATGATCTCCCTCAGATCCATACTGCAATATTAATACATTAATGTACTCTGATGATCTCCCTCAGATCCATACTGTAATATTAATACATTAATGTACACTGATGATCTCCCTCAGATCCATACTGCAATATTAATACATTAATGTATATTGATGATCTCCCTCAGATCCAAACTGTAACATTAATCCATTATTGTACACTGATGATCTCCCTAAGATCCATACTGTAATATTAATACATTAATGTACACTGATGATCTCCCTCAGATCCATACTGTAATATTAATAAATTTATGTACACTGATGATCTCCCTCATATCCATACTGTAATATTAATACATTTATGTACACTGATGATCTCCCTCATATCCTTACTGTAATATTAATACATTAATGTACACTGATGATCTCCCTCAGATCCATACTGTAATATTAATACATTAATGTACACTGATGATCTCCCTCAGATCCACACTGTAATATTAATACATTAATGTACACTGATGATCTCCTCAGATCCATACTGTAATATGAATCCATTAATGTATACTGATGATCTCCCTCAGATCCATACTGTAATATTAATACACTAATGTACACTGGTGATCTCCCTCAGATCCATACTGTTAATATTAATACATTTATGTATATTGATGATCTCCCTCAGATCCATACTGTATTATTAATACATTTATGTACACTGATGATCTCCCTCAGATCCATACTGTAATATTAATACATTAATGTACACTGATGATCTCCCTCAGATCCATACTGTAATATTAATACATTAATGTACACTGATGATCTCCCTCAGATCCATACTGCAATATTAATACATTAATGTACTCTGATGATCTCCCTCAGATCCATACTGTAATATTAATACATTAATGTACACTGATGATCTCCCTCAGATCCATACTGCAATATTAATACATTAATGTATATTGATGATCTCCCTCAGATCCAAACTGTAACATTAATCCATTATTGTACACTGATGATCTCCCTAAGATCCATACTGTAATATTAATACATTAATGTACACTGATGATCTCCCTCAGATCCATACTGTAATATTAATAAATTTATGTACACTGATGATCTCCCTCATATCCATACTGTAATATTAATACATTTATGTACACTGATGATCTCCCTCATATCCTTACTGTAATATTAATACATTAATGTACACTGATGATCTCCCTCAGATCCATACTGTAATATTAATACATTAATGTACACTGATGATCACCTCAGATCCATACTGTAATATGAATACATTAATGTATTCTGATGATCTCCCTCAGATCCATACTGTAATATTAATACACTAATGTACACTGGTGATCTCCCTCAAATCCATACTGTTAATATTAATACATTTATGTATATTGATGTTCTCCCTCAGATCCATACTGTATTATTAATACATTTATGTACACTGATGATCTCCCTCAGATCCATACTGTAATATTAATACATTAATATACACTGATGATCTCCCTCAGATCCATACTGTAATATTAATACATTAATGTACACTGATGATCTCCCTCAGATCCATACTGTAATATTAATCCATTAATGTACACTGATGATCTCCCTCAGATCCTTACTGTAATATTAATACATTAATGTACACTGATGATCTCCCTCACATCCATACTGTAATAATAATACATTAATGTACACTGATGATCTCCCTCAGATCCATACTGTAATATTAATACATTATTGTACACTGATGATCTCCCTCAGATCCATACTGTAATATTAATACATTAATGTATACTGATGATCTCCCTCAGGTCCATACTGTAATATTAATACATTAATGTACACTGATGATCTCCCTCAGATCCATACTGTAATATTAATCCATTAATGTACACTGATGATCTCCCACAGATCCATACTGTTATATTTATACATTAATGTACACTGATGATCTCCCTCAGATCCATACTGTTATATTAATACATTAATGCACACTGATGATCTCCCTCAGATCCATACTGTAATATTAATACATTATTGTACACTGATGATCTCCCTCAGATCCATACTGTAATATTAATACATTAATGTATACTGATGATCTCCTTCAGGTCCACACTGTAATATTAATACATTAATGTACACTGATGATCTCCCTCAGATCCATACTGTAATATTAATCCATTAATGTACACTGATGATCTCCCACAGATCCATACTGTTATATTTATACATTAATGTACACTGATGATCTCCCTCACATCCATACTGTAATAATAATACATTAATGTACAATGATGACCTCCCTCAGATCCATACTGTAATATTAATACATTAATGTATACTGATGATCTCCCTCAGATCCATACTGTAATATTAATACATTATTGTTCACTGATGATCTCCCCATATCCATACTGTAATATTAATACATTAATGTACACTGGTGATCTCCCTCAGGTCCATACTGTAATATTAATACAATATTGTACACTGTTGATCTCCCTCAGATCCATACTGTAATATTAATACATTAATGTACACTGATGATCTCCATCAGATCCATACTGTTATATTAATACATTAATGTACACTGATGATCTCCCTCAGATCCATACTGTAATATTAATACATTATTGTACACTGATGATCTCCCTCAGATCCATACTGTAATATTAATACAATATTGTACACTGTTGATCTCCCTCAGATCCATACTGTAATATTAATACATTAATGTACACTGATGATCTCCCTCAGATCCATACTGTAATAATAACACATTAATGTACACTGATGATCTCCCTCAGATCCGTACTGTAATATTAACACATTATTGTTCACTGATGATCTCCCTCAGATCCATACTGCAATATTAATACATTAATGTACTCTGATGATCTCCCTCAGATCCATACTGTAATATTAATACATTAATGTACACTGATGATCTCCCTCAGATCCATACTGCAATATTAATACATTAATGTATATTGATGATCTCCCTCAGATCCAAACTGTAACATTAATCCATTATTGTACACTGATGATCTCCCTAAGATCCATACTGTAATATTAATACATTAATGTACACTGATGATCTCCCTCAGATCCATACTGTAATATTAATAAATTTATGTACACTGATGATCTCCCTCATATCCATACTGTAATATTAATACATTTATGTACACTGATGATCACCTCAGATCCATACTGTAATATGAATACATTAATGTATACTGATGATCTCCCTCAGATCCATACTGTAATATTAATACACTAATGTACACTGGTGATCTCCCTCAAATCCATACTGTTAATATTAATACATTTATGTATATTGATGTTCTCCCTCAGATCCATACTGTATTATTAATACATTTATGTACACTGATGATCTCCCTCAGATCCATACTGTAATATTAATACATTAATATACACTGATGATCTCCCTCAGATCCATACTGTAATATTAATACATTAATGTACACTGATGATCTCCCTCAGATCCATACTGTAATATTAATCCATTAATGTACACTGATGATCTCCCTCAGATCCTTACTGTAATATTAATACATTAATGTACACTGATGATCTCCCTCACATCCATACTGTAATAATAATACATTAATGTACACTGATGATCTCCCTCAGATCCATACTGTAATATTAATACATTATTGTACACTGATGATCTCCCTCAGATCCATACTGTAATATTAATACATTAATGTATACTGATGATCTCCCTCAGGTCCATACTGTAATATTAATACATTAATGTACACTGATGATCTCCCTCAGATCCATACTGTAATATTAATCCATTAATGTACACTGATGATCTCCCACAGATCCATACTGTTATATTTATACATTAATGTACACTGATGATCTCCCTCAGATCCATACTGTTATATTAATACATTAATGCACACTGATGATCTCCCTCAGATCCATACTGTAATATTAATACATTATTGTACACTGATGATCTCCCTCAGATCCATACTGTAATATTAATACATTAATGTATACTGATGATCTCCCTCAGGTCCACACTGTAATATTAATACATTAATGTACACTGATGATCTCCCTCAGATCCATACTGTAATATTAATCCATTAATGTACACTGATGATCTCCCACAGATCCATACTGTTATATTTATACATTAATGTACACTGATGATCTCCCTCACATCCATACTGTAATAATAATACATTAATGTACAATGATGACCTCCCTCAGATCCATACTGTAATATTAATACATTAATGTATACTGATGATCTCCCTCAGATCCATACTGTAATATTAATACATTATTGTTCACTGATGATCTCCCCAGATCCATACTGTAATATTAATACATTAATGTACACTGATGATCTCCCTCAGGTCCATACTGTAATATTAATACATAATTGTACACTGATGATCTCCCTCAGATCCATACTGTAATATTAATCCATTAATGTACACTGATGATCTCCCACAGATCCATACTGTTATATTTATACATTAATGTACACTGATGATCTCCCTCACATCCATACTGTAATAATAATACATTAATGTACACTGATGATCTCCCTCAGATCCATACTGTAATATTAATACATTATTGTTCACTGATGATCTCCCCATATCCATACTGTAATATTAATACATTAATGTACACTGGTGATCTCCCTCAGGTCCATACTGTAATATTAATACAATATTGTACACTGTTGATCTCCCTCAGATCCATACTGTAATATTAATACATTAATGTGCACTGATGATCTCCATCAGATCCATACTGTTATATTAATACATTAATGTACACTGATGATCTCCCTCAGATCCATACTGTAATATTAATACATTATTGTACACTGATGATCTCCCTCAGATCCATACTGTAATATTAATACATTAATGTATACTGATGATCTCCCTCAGGTCCATACTGTAATATTAATACATTAATGTACACTGATGATCTCCCTCAGATCCATACTGTAACATTAATACATTAATGTACACTGATGATCTCCCTCAGATCCATACTGTTATATTAATACATTAATGTACACTGATGATCTCCCTCAGATCCATACTGTAATATTAATACATTAATGTACACTGATGATCTCCCTCAGATCCATACTGTAATATTAATACATTAATGTACACTGATGATCTCCCTCTGATCCATACTGTAATATTAATACATTAATGTACACCGATGATCTCCCTCAGATTCATACTGTAATATTAATTCATTAATGTACACTGATGTTCTCCCTCAGATCCGTACTGTAATATTAACACATTATTGTACACTGATGATCTCCCTCAGATCCATACTGTAATATTAATCCATTAATGCACACTGATGATCTCCCTCAGATCCATACTGTAATATTATCACATTATTGTACACTGATGATCTCCCTCAGATCCATACTGTAATATTAATCCATTTATGTACACCGATGATCTCCTTCAGATCCATACTGTAATATTAATACATTAATGTACACTGATGATCTCCCTCAGATCCATACTGTAATAATAATACATTAATGTACACTGATGATCTCCCTCAGATCCGTACTGTAATATTAACACATTATTGTTCACTGATGATCTCCCTCAGATCCATACTGCAATATTAATACATTAATGTACTCTGATGATCTCCCTCAGATCCATACTGTAATATTAATACATTAATGTACACTGATGATCTCCCTCAGATCCATACTGCAATATTAATACATTAATGTATATTGATGATCTCCCTCAGATCCAAACTGTAACATTAATCCATTATTGTACACTGATGATCTCCCTAAGATCCATACTGTAATATTAATACATTAATGTACACTGATGATCTCCCTCAGATCCATACTGTAATATTAATAAATTTATGTACACTGATGATCTCCCTCATATCCATACTGTAATATTAATACATTTATGTACACTGATGATCTCCCTCATATCCTTACTGTAATATTAATACATTAATGTACACTGATGATCTCCCTCAGATCCATACTGTAATATTAATACATTAATGTACACTGATGATCTCCCTCAGATCCACACTGTAATATTAATACATTAATGTACACTGATGATCTCCTCAGATCCATACTGTAATATGAATCCATTAATGTATACTGATGATCTCCCTCAGATCCATACTGTAATATTAATACACTAATGTACACTGGTGATCTCCCTCAGATCCATACTGTTAATATTAATACATTTATGTATATTGATGATCTCCCTCAGATCCATACTGTATTATTAATACATTTATGTACACTGATGATCTCCCTCAGATCCATACTGTAATATTAATACATTAATGTACACTGATGATCTCCCTCAGATCCATACTGCAATATTAATACATTAATGTACACTGATGATCTCCCTCAGATCCATACTGTAATATTAATACATTATTGTTCACTGATGATCTCCCCAGATCCATACTGTAATATTAATACATTAATGTACACTGATGATCTCCCTCAGGTCCATACTGTAATATTAATACATAATTGTACACTGATGATCTCCCTCAGATCCATACTGTAATATTAATCCATTAATGTACACTGATGATCTCCCACAGATCCATACTGTTATATTTATACATTAATGTACACTGATGATCTCCCTCACATCCATACTGTAATAATAATACATTAATGTACACTGATGATCTCCCTCAGATCCATACTGTAATATTAATACATTATTGTTCACTGATGATCTCCCCATATCCATACTGTAATATTAATACATTAATGTACACTGGTGATCTCCCTCAGGTCCATACTGTAATATTAATACAATATTGTACACTGTTGATCTCCCTCAGATCCATACTGTAATATTAATACATTAATGTACACTGATGATCTCCATCAGATCCATACTGTTATATTAATACATTAATGTACACTGATGATCTCCCTCAGATCCATACTGTAATATTAATACATTATTGTACACTGATGATCTCCCTCAGATCCATACTGTAATATTAATACATTAATGTATACTGATGATCTCCCTCAGGTCCATACTGTAATATTAATACATTAATGTACTCTGATGATCTCCCTCAGATCCATACTGTAATATTAATCTATTTATGTACACCGATGATCTCCCTCAGATCCATACTGTAATATTAATACATTAATGTACACTGATGATCTCCCTCAGATCCATACTGTAATAATAACACATTAATGTACACTGATGATCTCCCTCAGATCCGTACTGTAATATTAACACATTATTGTTCACTGATGATCTCCCTCAGATCCATACTGCAATATTAATACATTAATGTACTCTGATGATCTCCCTCCGATCCATACTGTAATATTAATACATTAATGTACACTGATGATCTCCCTCAGATCCATACTGCAATATTAATACATTAATGTATATTGATGATCTCCCTCAGATCCAAACTGTAACATTAATCCATTATTGTACACTGATGATCTCCCTAAGATCCATACTGTAATATTAATACATTAATGTACACTGATGATCTCCCTCAGATCCATACTGTAATATTAATAAATTTATGTACACTGATGATCTCCCTCATATCCATACTGTAATATTAATACATTTATGTACACTGATGATCTCCCTCATATCCTTACTGTAATATTAATACATTAATGTACACTGATGATCTCCCTCAGATCCATACTGTAATATTAATACATTAATGTACACTGATGATCACCTCAGATCCATACTGTAATATGAATACATTAATGTATTCTGATGATCTCCCTCAGATCCATACTGTAATATTAATACACTAATGTACACTGGTGATCTCCCTCAAATCCATACTGTTAATATTAATACATTTATGTATATTGATGTTCTCCCTCAGATCCATACTGTATTATTAATACATTTATGTACACTGATGATCTCCCTCAGATCCATACTGTAATATTAATACATTAATATACACTGATGATCTCCCTCAGATCCATACTGTAATATTAATACATTAATGTACACTGATGATCTCCCTCAGATCCATACTGTAATATTAATCCATTAATGTACACTGATGATCTCCCTCAGATCCTTACTGTAATATTAATACATTAATGTACACTGATGATCTCCCTCACATCCATACTGTAATAATAATACATTAATGTACACTGATGATCTCCCTCAGATCCATACTGTAATATTAATACATTATTGTACACTGATGATCTCCCTCAGATCCATACTGTAATATTAATACATTAATGTATACTGATGATCTCCCTCAGGTCCATACTGTAATATTAATACATTAATGTACACTGATGATCTCCCTCAGATCCATACTGTAATATTAATCCATTAATGTACACTGATGATCTCCCACAGATCCATACTGTTATATTTATACATTAATGTACACTGATGATCTCCCTCAGATCCATACTGTTATATTAATACATTAATGCACACTGATGATCTCCCTCAGATCCATACTGTAATATTAATACATTATTGTACACTGATGATCTCCCTCAGATCCATACTGTAATATTAATACATTAATGTATACTGATGATCTCCTTCAGGTCCACACTGTAATATTAATACATTAATGTACACTGATGATCTCCCTCAGATCCATACTGTAATATTAATCCATTAATGTACACTGATGATCTCCCACAGATCCATACTGTTATATTTATACATTAATGTACACTGATGATCTCCCTCACATCCATACTGTAATAATAATACATTAATGTACAATGATGACCTCCCTCAGATCCATACTGTAATATTAATACATTAATGTATACTGATGATCTCCCTCAGATCCATACTGTAATATTAATACATTATTGTTCACTGATGATCTCCCCATATCCATACTGTAATATTAATACATTAATGTACACTGGTGATCTCCCTCAGGTCCATACTGTAATATTAATACAATATTGTACACTGTTGATCTCCCTCAGATCCATACTGTAATATTAATACATTAATGTACACTGATGATCTCCATCAGATCCATACTGTTATATTAATACATTAATGTACACTGATGATCTCCCTCAGATCCATACTGTAATATTAATACATTATTGTACACTGATGATCTCCCTCAGATCCATACTGTAATATTAATACAATATTGTACACTGTTGATCTCCCTCAGATCCATACTGTAATATTAATACATTAATGTACACTGATGATCTCCCTCAGATCCATACTGTAATAATAACACATTAATGTACACTGATGATCTCCCTCAGATCCGTACTGTAATATTAACACATTATTGTTCACTGATGATCTCCCTCAGATCCATACTGCAATATTAATACATTAATGTACTCTGATGATCTCCCTCAGATCCATACTGTAATATTAATACATTAATGTACACTGATGATCTCCCTCAGATCCATACTGCAATATTAATACATTAATGTATATTGATGATCTCCCTCAGATCCAAACTGTAACATTAATCCATTATTGTACACTGATGATCTCCCTAAGATCCATACTGTAATATTAATACATTAATGTACACTGATGATCTCCCTCAGATCCATACTGTAATATTAATAAATTTATGTACACTGATGATCTCCCTCATATCCATACTGTAATATTAATACATTTATGTACACTGATGATCACCTCAGATCCATACTGTAATATGAATACATTAATGTATACTGATGATCTCCCTCAGATCCATACTGTAATATTAATACACTAATGTACACTGGTGATCTCCCTCAAATCCATACTGTTAATATTAATACATTTATGTATATTGATGTTCTCCCTCAGATCCATACTGTATTATTAATACATTTATGTACACTGATGATCTCCCTCAGATCCATACTGTAATATTAATACATTAATATACACTGATGATCTCCCTCAGATCCATACTGTAATATTAATACATTAATGTACACTGATGATCTCCCTCAGATCCATACTGTAATATTAATCCATTAATGTACACTGATGATCTCCCTCAGATCCTTACTGTAATATTAATACATTAATGTACACTGATGATCTCCCTCACATCCATACTGTAATAATAATACATTAATGTACACTGATGATCTCCCTCAGATCCATACTGTAATATTAATACATTATTGTACACTGATGATCTCCCTCAGATCCATACTGTAATATTAATACATTAATGTATACTGATGATCTCCCTCAGGTCCATACTGTAATATTAATACATTAATGTACACTGATGATCTCCCTCAGATCCATACTGTAATATTAATCCATTAATGTACACTGATGATCTCCCACAGATCCATACTGTTATATTTATACATTAATGTACACTGATGATCTCCCTCAGATCCATACTGTTATATTAATACATTAATGCACACTGATGATCTCCCTCAGATCCATACTGTAATATTAATACATTATTGTACACTGATGATCTCCCTCAGATCCATACTGTAATATTAATACATTAATGTATACTGATGATCTCCCTCAGGTCCACACTGTAATATTAATACATTAATGTACACTGATGATCTCCCTCAGATCCATACTGTAATATTAATCCATTAATGTACACTGATGATCTCCCACAGATCCATACTGTTATATTTATACATTAATGTACACTGATGATCTCCCTCACATCCATACTGTAATAATAATACATTAATGTACAATGATGACCTCCCTCAGATCCATACTGTAATATTAATACATTAATGTATACTGATGATCTCCCTCAGATCCATACTGTAATATTAATACATTATTGTTCACTGATGATCTCCCCAGATCCATACTGTAATATTAATACATTAATGTACACTGATGATCTCCCTCAGGTCCATACTGTAATATTAATACATAATTGTACACTGATGATCTCCCTCAGATCCATACTGTAATATTAATCCATTAATGTACACTGATGATCTCCCACAGATCCATACTGTTATATTTATACATTAATGTACACTGATGATCTCCCTCACATCCATACTGTAATAATAATACATTAATGTACACTGATGATCTCCCTCAGATCCATACTGTAATATTAATACATTATTGTTCACTGATGATCTCCCCATATCCATACTGTAATATTAATACATTAATGTACACTGGTGATCTCCCTCAGGTCCATACTGTAATATTAATACAATATTGTACACTGTTGATCTCCCTCAGATCCATACTGTAATATTAATACATTAATGTGCACTGATGATCTCCATCAGATCCATACTGTTATATTAATACATTAATGTACACTGATGATCTCCCTCAGATCCATACTGTAATATTAATACATTATTGTACACTGATGATCTCCCTCAGATCCATACTGTAATATTAATACATTAATGTATACTGATGATCTCCCTCAGGTCCATACTGTAATATTAATACATTAATGTACACTGATGATCTCCCTCAGATCCATACTGTAACATTAATACATTAATGTACACTGATGATCTCCCTCAGATCCATACTGTTATATTAATACATTAATGTACACTGATGATCTCCCTCAGATCCATACTGTAATATTAATACATTAATGTACACTGATGATCTCCCTCAGATCCATACTGTAATATTAATACATTAATGTACACTGATGATCTCCCTCTGATCCATACTGTAATATTAATACATTAATGTACACCGATGATCTCCCTCAGATTCATACTGTAATATTAATTCATTAATGTACACTGATGTTCTCCCTCAGATCCGTACTGTAATATTAACACATTATTGTACACTGATGATCTCCCTCAGATCCATACTGTAATATTAATCCATTAATGCACACTGATGATCTCCCTCAGATCCATACTGTAATATTATCACATTATTGTACACTGATGATCTCCCTCAGATCCATACTGTAATATTAATCCATTTATGTACACCGATGATCTCCTTCAGATCCATACTGTAATATTAATACATTAATGTACACTGATGATCTCCCTCAGATCCATACTGTAATAATAATACATTAATGTACACTGATGATCTCCCTCAGATCCGTACTGTAATATTAACACATTATTGTTCACTGATGATCTCCCTCAGATCCATACTGCAATATTAATACATTAATGTACTCTGATGATCTCCCTCAGATCCATACTGTAATATTAATACATTAATGTACACTGATGATCTCCCTCAGATCCATACTGCAATATTAATACATTAATGTATATTGATGATCTCCCTCAGATCCAAACTGTAACATTAATCCATTATTGTACACTGATGATCTCCCTAAGATCCATACTGTAATATTAATACATTAATGTACACTGATGATCTCCCTCAGATCCATACTGTAATATTAATAAATTTATGTACACTGATGATCTCCCTCATATCCATACTGTAATATTAATACATTTATGTACACTGATGATCTCCCTCATATCCTTACTGTAATATTAATACATTAATGTACACTGATGATCTCCCTCAGATCCATACTGTAATATTAATACATTAATGTACACTGATGATCTCCCTCAGATCCACACTGTAATATTAATACATTAATGTACACTGATGATCTCCTCAGATCCATACTGTAATATGAATCCATTAATGTATACTGATGATCTCCCTCAGATCCATACTGTAATATTAATACACTAATGTACACTGGTGATCTCCCTCAGATCCATACTGTTAATATTAATACATTTATGTATATTGATGATCTCCCTCAGATCCATACTGTATTATTAATACATTTATGTACACTGATGATCTCCCTCAGATCCATACTGTAATATTAATACATTAATGTACACTGATGATCTCCCTCAGATCCATACTGTAATATTAATACATTAATGTACACTGATGATCTCCCTCAGATCCATACTGCAATATTAATACATTAATGTACTCTGATGATCTCCCTCAGATCCATACTGTAATATTAATACATTAATGTACACTGATGATCTCCCTCAGATCCATACTGCAATATTAATACATTAATGTATATTGATGATCTCCCTCAGATCCAAACTGTAACATTAATCCATTATTGTACACTGATGATCTCCCTAAGATCCATACTGTAATATTAATACATTAATGTACACTGATGATCTCCCTCAGATCCATACTGTAATATTAATAAATTTATGTACACTGATGATCTCCCTCATATCCATACTGTAATATTAATACATTTATGTACACTGATGATCTCCCTCATATCCTTACTGTAATATTAATACATTAATGTACACTGATGATCTCCCTCAGATCCATACTGTAATATTAATACATTAATGTACACTGATGATCACCTCAGATCCATACTGTAATATGAATACATTAATGTATTCTGATGATCTCCCTCAGATCCATACTGTAATATTAATACACTAATGTACACTGGTGATCTCCCTCAAATCCATACTGTTAATATTAATACATTTATGTATATTGATGTTCTCCCTCAGATCCATACTGTATTATTAATACATTTATGTACACTGATGATCTCCCTCAGATCCATACTGTAATATTAATACATTAATATACACTGATGATCTCCCTCAGATCCATACTGTAATATTAATACATTAATGTACACTGATGATCTCCCTCAGATCCATACTGTAATATTAATCCATTAATGTACACTGATGATCTCCCTCAGATCCTTACTGTAATATTAATACATTAATGTACACTGATGATCTCCCTCACATCCATACTGTAATAATAATACATTAATGTACACTGATGATCTCCCTCAGATCCATACTGTAATATTAATACATTATTGTACACTGATGATCTCCCTCAGATCCATACTGTAATATTAATACATTAATGTATACTGATGATCTCCCTCAGGTCCATACTGTAATATTAATACATTAATGTACACTGATGATCTCCCTCAGATCCATACTGTAATATTAATCCATTAATGTACACTGATGATCTCCCACAGATCCATACTGTTATATTTATACATTAATGTACACTGATGATCTCCCTCAGATCCATACTGTTATATTAATACATTAATGCACACTGATGATCTCCCTCAGATCCATACTGTAATATTAATACATTATTGTACACTGATGATCTCCCTCAGATCCATACTGTAATATTAATACATTAATGTATACTGATGATCTCCTTCAGGTCCACACTGTAATATTAATACATTAATGTACACTGATGATCTCCCTCAGATCCATACTGTAATATTAATCCATTAATGTACACTGATGATCTCCCACAGATCCATACTGTTATATTTATACATTAATGTACACTGATGATCTCCCTCACATCCATACTGTAATAATAATACATTAATGTACAATGATGACCTCCCTCAGATCCATACTGTAATATTAATACATTAATGTATACTGATGATCTCCCTCAGATCCATACTGTAATATTAATACATTATTGTTCACTGATGATCTCCCCATATCCATACTGTAATATTAATACATTAATGTACACTGGTGATCTCCCTCAGGTCCATACTGTAATATTAATACAATATTGTACACTGTTGATCTCCCTCAGATCCATACTGTAATATTAATACATTAATGTACACTGATGATCTCCATCAGATCCATACTGTTATATTAATACATTAATGTACACTGATGATCTCCCTCAGATCCATACTGTAATATTAATACATTATTGTACACTGATGATCTCCCTCAGATCCATACTGTAATATTAATACAATATTGTACACTGTTGATCTCCCTCAGATCCATACTGTAATATTAATACATTAATGTACACTGATGATCTCCCTCAGATCCATACTGTAATAATAACACATTAATGTACACTGATGATCTCCCTCAGATCCGTACTGTAATATTAACACATTATTGTTCACTGATGATCTCCCTCAGATCCATACTGCAATATTAATACATTAATGTACTCTGATGATCTCCCTCAGATCCATACTGTAATATTAATACATTAATGTACACTGATGATCTCCCTCAGATCCATACTGCAATATTAATACATTAATGTATATTGATGATCTCCCTCAGATCCAAACTGTAACATTAATCCATTATTGTACACTGATGATCTCCCTAAGATCCATACTGTAATATTAATACATTAATGTACACTGATGATCTCCCTCAGATCCATACTGTAATATTAATAAATTTATGTACACTGATGATCTCCCTCATATCCATACTGTAATATTAATACATTTATGTACACTGATGATCACCTCAGATCCATACTGTAATATGAATACATTAATGTATACTGATGATCTCCCTCAGATCCATACTGTAATATTAATACACTAATGTACACTGGTGATCTCCCTCAAATCCATACTGTTAATATTAATACATTTATGTATATTGATGTTCTCCCTCAGATCCATACTGTATTATTAATACATTTATGTACACTGATGATCTCCCTCAGATCCATACTGTAATATTAATACATTAATATACACTGATGATCTCCCTCAGATCCATACTGTAATATTAATACATTAATGTACACTGATGATCTCCCTCAGATCCATACTGTAATATTAATCCATTAATGTACACTGATGATCTCCCTCAGATCCTTACTGTAATATTAATACATTAATGTACACTGATGATCTCCCTCACATCCATACTGTAATAATAATACATTAATGTACACTGATGATCTCCCTCAGATCCATACTGTAATATTAATACATTATTGTACACTGATGATCTCCCTCAGATCCATACTGTAATATTAATACATTAATGTATACTGATGATCTCCCTCAGGTCCATACTGTAATATTAATACATTAATGTACACTGATGATCTCCCTCAGATCCATACTGTAATATTAATCCATTAATGTACACTGATGATCTCCCACAGATCCATACTGTTATATTTATACATTAATGTACACTGATGATCTCCCTCAGATCCATACTGTTATATTAATACATTAATGCACACTGATGATCTCCCTCAGATCCATACTGTAATATTAATACATTATTGTACACTGATGATCTCCCTCAGATCCATACTGTAATATTAATACATTAATGTATACTGATGATCTCCCTCAGGTCCACACTGTAATATTAATACATTAATGTACACTGATGATCTCCCTCAGATCCATACTGTAATATTAATCCATTAATGTACACTGATGATCTCCCACAGATCCATACTGTTATATTTATACATTAATGTACACTGATGATCTCCCTCACATCCATACTGTAATAATAATACATTAATGTACAATGATGACCTCCCTCAGATCCATACTGTAATATTAATACATTAATGTATACTGATGATCTCCCTCAGATCCATACTGTAATATTAATACATTATTGTTCACTGATGATCTCCCCAGATCCATACTGTAATATTAATACATTAATGTACACTGATGATCTCCCTCAGGTCCATACTGTAATATTAATACATAATTGTACACTGATGATCTCCCTCAGATCCATACTGTAATATTAATCCATTAATGTACACTGATGATCTCCCACAGATCCATACTGTTATATTTATACATTAATGTACACTGATGATCTCCCTCACATCCATACTGTAATAATAATACATTAATGTACACTGATGATCTCCCTCAGATCCATACTGTAATATTAATACATTATTGTTCACTGATGATCTCCCCATATCCATACTGTAATATTAATACATTAATGTACACTGGTGATCTCCCTCAGGTCCATACTGTAATATTAATACAATATTGTACACTGTTGATCTCCCTCAGATCCATACTGTAATATTAATACATTAATGTGCACTGATGATCTCCATCAGATCCATACTGTTATATTAATACATTAATGTACACTGATGATCTCCCTCAGATCCATACTGTAATATTAATACATTATTGTACACTGATGATCTCCCTCAGATCCATACTGTAATATTAATACATTAATGTATACTGATGATCTCCCTCAGGTCCATACTGTAATATTAATACATTAATGTACACTGATGATCTCCCTCAGATCCATACTGTAACATTAATACATTAATGTACACTGATGATCTCCCTCAGATCCATACTGTTATATTAATACATTAATGTACACTGATGATCTCCCTCAGATCCATACTGTAATATTAATACATTAATGTACACTGATGATCTCCCTCAGATCCATACTGTAATATTAATACATTAATGTACACTGATGATCTCCCTCTGATCCATACTGTAATATTAATACATTAATGTACACCGATGATCTCCCTCAGATTCATACTGTAATATTAATTCATTAATGTACACTGATGTTCTCCCTCAGATCCGTACTGTAATATTAACACATTATTGTACACTGATGATCTCCCTCAGATCCATACTGTAATATTAATCCATTAATGCACACTGATGATCTCCCTCAGATCCATACTGTAATATTATCACATTATTGTACACTGATGATCTCCCTCAGATCCATACTGTAATATTAATCCATTTATGTACACCGATGATCTCCTTCAGATCCATACTGTAATATTAATACATTAATGTACACTGATGATCTCCCTCAGATCCATACTGTAATAATAATACATTAATGTACACTGATGATCTCCCTCAGATCCGTACTGTAATATTAACACATTATTGTTCACTGATGATCTCCCTCAGATCCATACTGCAATATTAATACATTAATGTACTCTGATGATCTCCCTCAGATCCATACTGTAATATTAATACATTAATGTACACTGATGATCTCCCTCAGATCCATACTGCAATATTAATACATTAATGTATATTGATGATCTCCCTCAGATCCAAACTGTAACATTAATCCATTATTGTACACTGATGATCTCCCTAAGATCCATACTGTAATATTAATACATTAATGTACACTGATGATCTCCCTCAGATCCATACTGTAATATTAATAAATTTATGTACACTGATGATCTCCCTCATATCCATACTGTAATATTAATACATTTATGTACACTGATGATCTCCCTCATATCCTTACTGTAATATTAATACATTAATGTACACTGATGATCTCCCTCAGATCCATACTGTAATATTAATACATTAATGTACACTGATGATCTCCCTCAGATCCACACTGTAATATTAATACATTAATGTACACTGATGATCTCCTCAGATCCATACTGTAATATGAATCCATTAATGTATACTGATGATCTCCCTCAGATCCATACTGTAATATTAATACACTAATGTACACTGGTGATCTCCCTCAGATCCATACTGTTAATATTAATACATTTATGTATATTGATGATCTCCCTCAGATCCATACTGTATTATTAATACATTTATGTACACTGATGATCTCCCTCAGATCCATACTGTAATATTAATACATTAATGTACACTGATGATCTCCCTCAGATCCATACTGTAATATTAATACATTAATGTACACTGATGATCTCCCTCAGATCCATACTGTAATATTAATCCATTAATGTACACTGATGATCTCCCTCAGATCCTTACTGTAATATTAATACATTAATGTACACTGATGATCTCCCTCACATCCATACTGTAATAATAATACATTAATGTACACTGATGATCTCCCTCAGATCCATACTGTAATATTAATACATTAATGTACACTGATGATCTCCCTCAGATCCATACTGTTATATTAATACATTAATGTACACTGATGATCTCCCTCAGATCCATACTGTTATATTAATACATTAATGCACACTGATGATCTCCCTCAGATCCATACTGTAATATTAATACATTATTGTACACTGATGATCTCCCTCAGATCCATACTGTAATATTAATACATTAATGTATACTGATGATCTCCCTCAGGTCCATACTGTAATATTAATACATTAATGTACACTGATGATCTCCCTCAGATCCATACTGTAATATTAATTCATTAATGTACACTGATGATCTCCCACAGATCCATACTGTTATATTTATACATTAATGTACACTGATGATCTCCCTCAGATCCATACTGTAATAATAATACATTAATGTACAATGATGACCTCCCTCAGATCCATACTGTAATATTAATACATTAATGTACACTGATGATCTCCCTCAGATCCATACTGTAATATTAATACATTATTGTTCATTGATGATCTCCCCAGATCCATACTGTAATATTAATACATTAATGTACACTGATGATCTCCCTCAGGTCCATACTGTAATATTAATACATTAATGTACACTGATGATCTCCCTCAGATCCACACTGTAATATTAATACATTAATGTACACTGATGATCTCCTCAGATCCATACTGTAATATGAATCCATTAATGTATACTGATGATCTCCCTCAGATCCATACTGTAATATTAATACATTAATGTACACCGATGCTCTCCCTCAGATTCATACTGTAATATTAATTCATTAATGTACACTGATGATCTCCCTCAGATCCGTACTGTAATATTAACACATTATTGTACACTGATGATCTCCCTCAGATCCATACTGTAATATTAATCCATTAATGCACACTGATGATCTCCCTCAGATCCATACTGTAATATTATCACATTATTGTACACTGATGATCTCCCTCAGATCCATACTGTAATATTAATCCATTTATGTACACCGATGATCTCCCTCAGATCCATACTGTAATATTAATACATTAATGTACACTGATGATCTCCCTCAGATCCATACTGTAATAATAATACATTAATGTACACCGATGCTCTCCCTCAGATTCATACTGTAATATTAATTCATTAATGTACACTGATGATCTCCCTCAGATCCATACTGTAATATTAATCCATTAATGCACACTGATGATCTCCCTCAGATCCATACTGTAATATTATCACATTATTGTACACTGATGATCTCCCTCAGATCCATACTGTAATATTAATCCATTTATGTACACCGATGATCTCCCTCAGATCCATACTGTAATATTAATACATTAATGTACACTGATGATCTCCCTCAGATCCATACTGTAATATTAATACATTAATGTACACTGATGATCTCCCACAGATCCATACTGTTATATTTATATATTAATGTACACTGATGATCTCCCTCACATCCATACTGTAATAATAATACATTAATGTACACTGATGATCTCCCTCAGATCCATACTGTAATATTAATACATTATTGTTCATTGATGATCTCCCCAGATCCATACTGTAATATTAATACATTAATGTACACTGATGATCTCCCTCAGGTCCATACTGTAATATTAATACATTAATGTACACTGATGATCTCCCTCAGATCCACACTGTAATATTAATACATTAATGTACACTGATGATCTCCTCAGATCCATACTGTAATATGAATCCATTAATGTATACTGATGATCTCCCTCAGATCCATACTGTAATATTAATACATTAATGTACACCGATGCTCTCCCTCAGATTCATACTGTAATATTAATTCATTAATGTACACTGATGATCTCCCTCAGATCCGTACTGTAATATTAACACATTATTGTACACTGATGATCTCCCTCAGATCCATACTGTAATATTAATCCATTAATGCACACTGATGATCTCCCTCAGATCCATACTGTAATATTATCACATTATTGTACACTGATGATCTCCCTCAGATCCATACTGTAATATTAATCCATTTATGTACACCGATGATCTCCCTCAGATCCATACTGTAATATTAATACATTAATGTACACTGATGATCTCCCTCAGATCCATACTGTATTATTAATACATTAATGTACACTGATGATCTCCCTCAGATCCATACTGTAATATTAATACATTAATGTACAATGATGATCTCCCTCAGATCCATACTGTAATATTAATCCATTAATGTACACTGATGATCTCCCTCAGATCCATACTGTAATATTAATCCATTAATGTACACTGATGATCTCCCTCAGATCCTTACTGTAATATTAATACATTAATGTACACTGATGATCTCCCTCACATCCATACTGTAATAATAATACATTAATGTACACTGATGATCTCCCTCAGATCCATACTGTAATATTAATACATTAATGTACACTGATGATCTCCCACAGATCCATACTGTTATATTTATATATTAATGTACACTGATGATCTCCCTCACATCCATACTGTAATAATAATACATTAATGTACACTGATGATCTCCCTCAGATCCATACTGTAATATTAATACATTAATGTACACTGATGATCTCCCTCAGATCCATACTGTTATATTAATACATTAATGCACACTGATGATCTCCCTCAGATCCATACTGTAATATTAATACATTATTGTACACTGATGATCTCCCTCAGATCCATACTGTAATATTAATACATAAATGTATACTGATGATCTCCCTCAGGTCCATACTGTAATATTAATACATTAATGTACACTGATGATCTCCCTCAGATCCATACTGTAATATTAATCCATTAATGTACACTGATGATCTCCCACAGATCCATACTGTTATATTTATATATTAATGTACACTGATGATCTCCCTCACATCCATACTGTAATAATAATACATTAATGTACAATGATGACCTCCCTCAGATCCATACTGTAATATTAATACATTAATGTACACTGATGATCTCCCTCAGATCCGTACAGTAATATTAATACATTATTGTACACTGATGATCTCCCTCAAATCCATACTGCAATATTAATACATTAATGTACATTGATGATCTCCCTCAGATCCAAACTGTAATATTAATCCATTATTGTACACTGATGATCTCCCTAAAGTCCATGCTGTAATATTAATACATTAATGTACACTGATGATCTCCCTCAGATCCATACTGTTATATTAATACATTTATGTACACTGATGATCTCCTCATATCCATACTGTAATATTAATACATTAATGTATACTGATGATCTCCCTCAGATCCATACGGTAATATTAATACATTAATGTACACTGATGATCTCCCTCAGATCCATACTGTAATATTAATTAATTAATGTACACTGATGATCTCCCTCAGATTCATACTGTTATATTAATACATTAATGTACACTGATGATCTCCCTCACATCCATACTGTAATAATAATACATTAATGTACAATGATGACCTCCCTCAGATCCATACTGTAATATTAATACATTAATGTACACTGATGATCTCCCTCAGATCCATACTGTAATATTAATACATTATTGTTCACTGATGATCTCCCCAGATCCATACTGTAATATTAATCCATTAATGCACACTGATGATCTCCCTCAGATCCATACTGTAATATTATCACATTATTGTACACTGATGATCTCCCTCAGATCCATACTGTAATATTAATCCATTTATGTACACCGATGATCTCCTTCAGATCCATACTGTAATATTAATACATTAATGTACACTGATGATCTCCCTCAGATCCATACTGTAATAATAATACATTAATGTACACTGATGATCTCCCTCAGATCCGTACTGTAATATTAACACATTATTGTTCACTGATGATCTCCCTCAGATCCATACTGCAATATTAATACATTAATGTACTCTGATGATCTCCCTCAGATCCATACTGTAATATTAATACATTAATGTACACTGATGATCTCCCTCAGATCCATACTGCAATATTAATACATTAATGTATATTGATGATCTCCCTCAGATCCAAACTGTAACATTAATCCATTATTGTACACTGATGATCTCCCTAAGATCCATACTGTAATATTAATACATTAATGTACACTGATGATCTCCCTCAGATCCATACTGTAATATTAATAAATTTATGTACACTGATGATCTCCCTCATATCCATACTGTAATATTAATACATTTATGTACACTGATGATCTCCCTCATATCCTTACTGTAATATTAATACATTAATGTACACTGATGATCTCCCTCAGATCCATACTGTAATATTAATACATTAATGTACACTGATGATCTCCCTCAGATCCACACTGTAATATTAATACATTAATGTACACTGATGATCTCCTCAGATCCATACTGTAATATGAATCCATTAATGTATACTGATGATCTCCCTCAGATCCATACTGTAATATTAATACACTAATGTACACTGGTGATCTCCCTCAGATCCATACTGTTAATATTAATACATTTATGTATATTGATGATCTCCCTCAGATCCATACTGTATTATTAATACATTTATGTACACTGATGATCTCCCTCAGATCCATACTGTAATATTAATACATTAATGTACACTGATGATCTCCCTCAGATCCATACTGTAATATTAATACATTAATGTACACTGATGATCTCCCTCAGATCCATACTGTAATATTAATCCATTAATGTACACTGATGATCTCCCTCAGATCCTTACTGTAATATTAATACATTAATGTACACTGATGATCTCCCTCACATCCATACTGTAATAATAATACATTAATGTACACTGATGATCTCCCTCAGATCCATACTGTAATATTAATACATTAATGTACACTGATGATCTCCCTCAGATCCATACTGTTATATTAATACATTAATGTACACTGATGATCTCCCTCAGATCCATACTGTTATATTAATACATTAATGCACACTGATGATCTCCCTCAGATCCATACTGTAATATTAATACATTATTGTACACTGATGATCTCCCTCAGATCCATACTGTAATATTAATACATTAATGTATACTGATGATCTCCCTCAGGTCCATACTGTAATATTAATACATTAATGTACACTGATGATCTCCCTCAGATCCATACTGTAATATTAATTCATTAATGTACACTGATGATCTCCCACAGATCCATACTGTTATATTTATACATTAATGTACACTGATGATCTCCCTCAGATCCATACTGTAATAATAATACATTAATGTACAATGATGACCTCCCTCAGATCCATACTGTAATATTAATACATTAATGTACACTGATGATCTCCCTCAGATCCATACTGTAATATTAATACATTATTGTTCATTGATGATCTCCCCAGATCCATACTGTAATATTAATACATTAATGTACACTGATGATCTCCCTCAGGTCCATACTGTAATATTAATACATTAATGTACACTGATGATCTCCCTCAGATCCACACTGTAATATTAATACATTAATGTACACTGATGATCTCCTCAGATCCATACTGTAATATGAATCCATTAATGTATACTGATGATCTCCCTCAGATCCATACTGTAATATTAATACATTAATGTACACCGATGCTCTCCCTCAGATTCATACTGTAATATTAATTCATTAATGTACACTGATGATCTCCCTCAGATCCGTACTGTAATATTAACACATTATTGTACACTGATGATCTCCCTCAGATCCATACTGTAATATTAATCCATTAATGCACACTGATGATCTCCCTCAGATCCATACTGTAATATTATCACATTATTGTACACTGATGATCTCCCTCAGATCCATACTGTAATATTAATCCATTTATGTACACCGATGATCTCCCTCAGATCCATACTGTAATATTAATACATTAATGTACACTGATGATCTCCCTCAGATCCATACTGTAATAATAATACATTAATGTACACCGATGCTCTCCCTCAGATTCATACTGTAATATTAATTCATTAATGTACACTGATGATCTCCCTCAGATCCATACTGTAATATTAATCCATTAATGCACACTGATGATCTCCCTCAGATCCATACTGTAATATTATCACATTATTGTACACTGATGATCTCCCTCAGATCCATACTGTAATATTAATCCATTTATGTACACCGATGATCTCCCTCAGATCCATACTGTAATATTAATACATTAATGTACACTGATGATCTCCCTCAGATCCATACTGTAATATTAATACATTAATGTACACTGATGATCTCCCACAGATCCATACTGTTATATTTATATATTAATGTACACTGATGATCTCCCTCACATCCATACTGTAATAATAATACATTAATGTACACTGATGATCTCCCTCAGATCCATACTGTAATATTAATACATTATTGTTCATTGATGATCTCCCCAGATCCATACTGTAATATTAATACATTAATGTACACTGATGATCTCCCTCAGGTCCATACTGTAATATTAATACATTAATGTACACTGATGATCTCCCTCAGATCCACACTGTAATATTAATACATTAATGTACACTGATGATCTCCTCAGATCCATACTGTAATATGAATCCATTAATGTATACTGATGATCTCCCTCAGATCCATACTGTAATATTAATACATTAATGTACACCGATGCTCTCCCTCAGATTCATACTGTAATATTAATTCATTAATGTACACTGATGATCTCCCTCAGATCCGTACTGTAATATTAACACATTATTGTACACTGATGATCTCCCTCAGATCCATACTGTAATATTAATCCATTAATGCACACTGATGATCTCCCTCAGATCCATACTGTAATATTATCACATTATTGTACACTGATGATCTCCCTCAGATCCATACTGTAATATTAATCCATTTATGTACACCGATGATCTCCCTCAGATCCATACTGTAATATTAATACATTAATGTACACTGATGATCTCCCTCAGATCCATACTGTATTATTAATACATTAATGTACACTGATGATCTCCCTCAGATCCATACTGTAATATTAATACATTAATGTACACTGATGATCTCCCTCAGATCCATACTGTAATATTAATCCATTAATGTACACTGATGATCTCCCTCAGATCCATACTGTAATATTAATCCATTAATGTACACTGATGATCTCCCTCAGATCCTTACTGTAATATTAATACATTAATGTACACTGATGATCTCCCTCACATCCATACTGTAATAATAATACATTAATGTACACTGATGATCTCCCTCAGATCCATACTGTAATATTAATACATTAATGTACACTGATGATCTCCCACAGATCCATACTGTTATATTTATATATTAATGTACACTGATGATCTCCCTCACATCCATACTGTAATAATAATACATTAATGTACACTGATGATCTCCCTCAGATCCATACTGTAATATTAATACATTAATGTACACTGATGATCTCCCTCAGATCCATACTGTTATATTAATACATTAATGCACACTGATGATCTCCCTCAGATCCATACTGTAATATTAATACATTATTGTACACTGATGATCTCCCTCAGATCCATACTGTAATATTAATACATAAATGTATACTGATGATCTCCCTCAGGTCCATACTGTAATATTAATACATTAATGTACACTGATGATCTCCCTCAGATCCATACTGTAATATTAATCCATTAATGTACACTGATGATCTCCCACAGATCCATACTGTTATATTTATATATTAATGTACACTGATGATCTCCCTCACATCCATACTGTAATAATAATACATTAATGTACAATGATGACCTCCCTCAGATCCATACTGTAATATTAATACATTAATGTACACTGATGATCTCCCTCAGATCCGTACAGTAATATTAATACATTATTGTACACTGATGATCTCCCTCAAATCCATACTGCAATATTAATACATTAATGTACATTGATGATCTCCCTCAGATCCAAACTGTAATATTAATCCATTATTGTACACTGATGATCTCCCTAAAGTCCATGCTGTAATATTAATACATTAATGTACACTGATGATCTCCCTCAGATCCATACTGTTATATTAATACATTTATGTACACTGATGATCTCCTCATATCCATACTGTAATATTAATACATTAATGTATACTGATGATCTCCCTCAGATCCATACGGTAATATTAATACATTAATGTACACTGATGATCTCCCTCAGATCCATACTGTAATATTAATTAATTAATGTACACTGATGATCTCCCTCAGATTCATACTGTTATATTAATACATTAATGTACACTGATGATCTCCCTCACATCCATACTGTAATAATAATACATTAATGTACAATGATGACCTCCCTCAGATCCATACTGTAATATTAATACATTAATGTACACTGATGATCACCCTCAGATCCATACTGTAATATTAATACATTATTGTTCACTGATGATCTCCCCAGATCCATACTGTAATATTAATACATTAATGTACACTGATGATCTCCCTCAGGTCCATACTGTAATATTAATACATTAATGTACACTGATGATCTCCCTCAGATCCATACTGTAATATTAATCCATTAATGTACACTGATGATCTCCCACAGATCCATACTGTTATATTTATACATTAATGTACACTGATGATCTCCCTCACATCCATACTGTAATAATAATACATTAATATACACTGATGATCTCCCTCAGATCCATACTGTAATATTAATACATTATTGTATACTGATGATCTCCCCAGATCCATACTGTAATATTAATACATTAATGTACACTGGTGATCTCCCTCAGGTCCATACTGTAATGTTAATACAATATTGTACACTGTTGATCTCCCTCAGATCCATACTGTAATATTAATACATTAATGTACACTGATGATCTCCATCAGATCCATACTGTTATATTAATACATTAATGTACACTGATGATCTCCCTCAGATCCATACTGTAATATTAATACATTATTGTACACTGATGATCTCCCTCAGATCCATACTGTAATATTAATACATTAATGTATACTGATGATCTCCCTCAGGTCCATACTGTAATATTAATACATTAATGTACACTGATGATCTCCCTCAGATCCATACTGTAACATTAATACATTAATGTACACTGATGATCTCCCTCAGATCCATACTGTTATATTAATACATTAATGTACACTGATGATCTCCCTCAGATCCATACTGTAATATTAATACATTAATGTACACTGATGATCTCCCTCAGATCCATACTGTAATATTAATACATTAATGTACACTGATGATCTCCCTCAGATCCATACTGTAATATTAATACATTAATGTACACCGATGATCTCCCTCAGATTCATACTGTAATATTAATTCATTAATGTACACTGATGTTCTCCCTCAGATCCGTACTGTAATATTAACACATTATTGTACACTGATGATCTCCCTCAGATCCATACTGTATTATTAATCCATTAATGCACACTGATGATCTCCCTCAGATCCATACTGTAATATTATCACATTATTGTACACTGATGATCTCCCTCAGATCCATACTGTAATATTAATCCATTTATGTACACCGATGATCTCCCTCAGATCCATACTGTAATATTAATACATTAATGTACACTGATGATCTCCCTCAGATCCATACTGTTATAATAATACATTAATGTACACTGATGATCTCCCTCAGATCCGTACTGTAATATTAACACATTATTGTTCACTGATGATCTCCCTCAGATCCATACTGCAATATTAATACATTAATGTACTCTGATGATCTCCCTCAGATCCATACTGTAATATTAATACATTAATGTACACTGATGATCTCCCTCAGATCCATACTGCAATATTAATACATTAATGTATATTGATGATCTCCCTCAGATCCAAACTGTAACATTAATCCATTATTGTACACTGATGATCTCCCTAAGATCCATACTGTAACATTAATACATTAATGTACACTGATGATCTCCCTCAGATCCATACTGTAATATTAATAAATTTATGTACACTGATGATCTCCCTCATATCCATACTGTAATATTAATACATTTATGTACACTGATGATCTCCCTCATATCCTTACTGTAATATTAATACATTAATGTACACTGATGATCTCCCTCAAATCCATACTGTAATATTAATACATGAATGTACACTGATGTCTCCCTCAGATCCACACTGTAATATTAATACATTAATGTACACTGATGATCTCCTCAGTTCCATACTGTAATATGAATCCATTAATGTATACTGATGATCTCCCTCAGATCCATACTGTAATATTAATACACTAATGTACACTGGTGATCTCCCTCAGATCCATACTGTTAATATTAATACATTTATGTATATTGATGATCTCCCTCAGATCCATACTGTATTATTAATACATTTATGTACACTGATGATCTCCCTCAGATCCATACTGTAATATTAATACATTAATGTACACTGATGATCTCCCTCAGATCCATACTGTAATATTAATACATTAATGTACACTGATGATCTCCCTCAGATCCATACTGTAATATTAATCCATTAATGTACACTGATGATCTCCCTCAGATCCTTACTGTAATATTAATACATTAATGTACACTGATGATCTCCCTCACATCCATACTGTAATAATAATACATTAATGCACACTGATGATCTCCCTCAGATCCATACTGTAATATTAATACATTAATGTACACTGATGATCTCCCTCAGATCCATACTGTAATATTAATACATTAATGTACACTGATGATCTCCCTCAGATCCATACTGTTATATTAATACATTAATGCACACTGATGATCTCCCTCAGATCCATACTGTAATATTAATACATTATTGTACACTGATGATCTCCCTCAGATCCATACTGTAATATTAATACATTAATGTATACTGATGATCTCCCTCAGGTCCATACTGTAATATTAATACATTAATGTACACTGATGATCTCCCTCAGATCCATACTGTAATATTAATCCATTAATGTACACTGATGATCTCCCACAGATCCATACTGTTATATTTATACATTAATGTACACTGATGATCTCCCTCAGATCCATACTGTAATAATAATACATTAATGTACAATGATGACCTCCCTCAGATCCATACTGTAATATTAATACATTAATGTACACTGATGATCTCCCTCAGATCCATACTGTAATATTAATACATTATTGTTCACTGATGATCTCCCCAGATCCATACTGTAATATTAATACATTAATGTACACTGATGATCTCCCTCAGGTCCATACTGTAATATTAATACATTATTGTACACTGTTGATCTCCCTCAGATCCATACTGTAATATTAATACATTAATGTACACTGATGATCTCCATCAGATCCATACTGTTATATTAATACATTAATGTATACTGATGATCTCCCTCAGGTCCATACTGTAAGATTAATACATTAATGTACACTGATGATCTCCCTCAGATCCATACTGTAACATTAATACATTAATGTACACTGATGATCTCCCTCAGATCCATACTGTTATATTAATACATTAATGTACACTGATGATCTCCCTCAGATCCATACTGTAATATTAATACATTAATGTACACTGATGATCTCCCTCAGATCCATACTGTAATATTAATACATTAATGTACACTGATGATCTCCCTCAGATCCATACTGTAATATTAATACATTAATGTACACCGATGATCTCCCTCAGATTCATACTGTAATATTAATTCATAAATGTACACTGATGATCTCCCTCAGATCCGTACTGTAATATTAACACATTATTGTACACTGATGATCTCCCTCAGATCCATACTGTAATATTAATCCATTAATGCACACTGATGATCTCCCTCAGATCCATACTGTAATATTATCACATTATTGTACACTGATGATCTCCCTCAGATCCATACTGTAATATTAATCCATTTATGTACACCGATGATCTCCCTCAGATCCATACTGTAATATTAATACATTAATGTACACTGATGATCTCCCTCAGATCCATACTGTAATTATAATACATTAATGTACACTGATGATCTCCCTCAGATCCGTACTGTAATATTAACACATTATTGTTCACTGATGATCTCCCTCAGATCCATACTGCAATATTAATACATTAATGTACTCTGATGATCTCCCTCAGATCCATACTGTAATATTAATACATTAATGTACACTGATGATCTCCCTCAGATCCATACTGCAATATTAATACATTAATGTATATTGATGATCTCCCTCAGATCCAAACTGTAACATTAATCCATTATTGTACACTGATGATCTCCCTAAGATCCATACTGTAATATTAATACATTAATGTACACTGATGATCTCCCTCAGATCCATACTGTAATATTAATAAATTTATGTACACTGATGATCTCCCTCATATCCATACTGTAATATTAATACATTTATGTACACTGATGATCTCCCTCATATCCTTACTGTAATATTAATACATTAATGTACACTGATGATCTCCCTCAGATCCATACTGTAATATTAATACATTAATGTACACTGATGATCTCCCTCAGATCCACACTGTAATATTAATACATTAATGTACACTGATGATCTCCTCAGATCCATACTGTAATATGAATCCATTAATGTTTACTGATGATCTCCCTCAGATCCATACTGTAATATTAATCCATTTATGTACACCGATGATCTCCCTCAGATCCATACTGTAATATTAATACATTAATGTACACTGATGATCTCCCTCAGATCCATACTGTATTATTAATACATTAATATACACTGATGATCTCCCTCAGATCCATACTGTAATATTAATACATTAATGTACACTGATGATCTCCCTCAGATCCATACTGTAATATTAATCCATTAATGTACACTGATGATCTCCCTCAGATCCATACTGTAAAATTAATCCATTAATGTACACTGATGATCTCCATCAGATCCATACTGTTATATTAATACATTAATGTATACTGATGATCTCCCTCAGGTCCATACTGTAATATTAATACATTAATGTACACTGATGATCTCCCTCAGATCCATACTGTAACATTAATACATTAATGTACACTGATGATCTCCCTCAGATCCATACTGTTATATTAATACATTAATGTACACTGATGATCTCCCTCAGATCCATACTGTAATATTAATACATTAATGTACACTGATGATCTCCCTCAGATCCATACTGTAATATTAATACATTAATGTACACTGCTGATCTCCCTCAGATCCATACTGTAATATTAATACATTAATGTACACCGATGATCTCCCTCAGATTCATACTGTAATATTAATTCATAAATGTACACTGATGATCTCCCTCAGATCCGTACTGTAATATTAACACATTATTGTACACTGATGATCTCCCTCAGATCCATACTGTAATATTAATCCATTAATGCACACTGATGATCTCCCTCAGATCCATACTGTAATATTATCACATTATTGTACACTGATGATCTCCCTCAGATCCATACTGTAATATTAATCCATTTATGTACACCGATGATCTCCCTCAGATCCATACTGTAATATTAATACATTAATGTACACTGATGATCT
This sequence comes from Meconema thalassinum, assembly GCA_946902985.2. Classification (NCBI taxonomy): domain Eukaryota; kingdom Metazoa; phylum Arthropoda; class Insecta; order Orthoptera; family Tettigoniidae; genus Meconema; species Meconema thalassinum. The sequence continues at coordinate 214,877,294 of OX336388.2, read as the reverse complement.
CCCTCAGATCCATACTGTAATTATAATACATTAATGTACACTGATGATCTCCCTCAGATCCGTACTGTAATATTAACACATTATTGTTCACTGATGATCTCCCTCAGATCCATACTGCAATATTAATACATTAATGTACTCTGATGATCTCCCTCAGATCCATACTGTAATATTAATACATTAATGTACACTGATGATCTCCCTCAGATCCATACTGCAATATTAATACATTAATGTATATTGATGATCTCCCTCAGATCCAAACTGTAACATTAATCCATTATTGTACACTGATGATCTCCCTAAGATCCATACTGTAATATTAATACATTAATGTACACTGATGATCTCCCTCAGATCCATACTGTAATATTAATAAATTTATGTACACTGATGATCTCCCTCATATCCATACTGTAATATTAATACATTTATGTACACTGATGATCTCCCTCATATCCTTACTGTAATATTAATACATTAATGTACACTGATGATCTCCCTCAGATCCATACTGTAATATTAATACATTAATGTACACTGATGATCTCCCTCATATCCACACTGTAATATTAATACATTAATGTACACTGATGATCTCCTCAGATCCATACTGTAATATGAATCCATTAATGTTTACTGATGATCTCCCTCAGATCCATACTGTAATATTAATCCATTTATGTACACCGATGATCTCCCTCAGATCCATACTGTAATATTAATACATTAATGTACACTGATGATCTCCCTCAGATCCATACTGTATTATTAATACATTAATGTACACTGATGATCTCCCTCAGATCCATACTGTAATATTAATACATTAATGTACACTGATGATCTCCCTCAGATCCATACTGTAATATTAATCCATTAATGTACACTGATGATCTCCCTCAGATCCATACTGTAATATTAATCCATTAATGTACACTGATGATCTCCCTCAGATCCTTACTGTAATATTAATACATTAATGTACACTGATGATCTCCCTCACATCCATACTGTAATAATAATACATTAATGTACACTGATGATCTCCCTCAGATCCATACTGTAATATTAATACATTAATGTACACTGATGATCTCCCTCAGATCCATACTGTAATATTAATACATTAATGTACACTGATGATCTCCCTCAGATCCATACTGTTATATTAATACATTAATGCACACTGATGATCTCCCTCAGATCCATACTGTAATATTAATACATTATTGTACACTGATGATCTCCCTCAGATCCATACTGTAATATTAATATATTAATGTATACTGATGATCTCCCTCAGGTCCATACTGTAATATTAATACATTAATGTACACTGATGATCTCCCTCAGATCCATACTGTAATATTAATCCATTAATGTACACTGATGATCTCCCACAGATCCATAATGTTATATTTATACATTAATGTACAATGATGATCTCCCTCACATCCATACTGTAATAATAATACATTAATGTACAATGATGACCTCCCTCAGATCCATACTGTAATATTAATACATTAATGTACACTGATGATCTCCCTCAGATCCATACTGTAATATTAATACATTATTGTTCACTGATGATCTCCCCAGATCCATACTGTAATATTAATACATTAATGTACACTGATGATCTCCCTCAGGTCCATACTGTAATATTAATACATTATTGTACACTGTTGATCTCCCTCAGATCCATACTGTAATATTAATACATTAATGTACACTGATGATCTCCATCAGATCCATACTGTTATATTAATACATTAATGTACACTGATGATCTCCCTCAGATCCATACTGTAATATTAATACATTATTGTACACTGATGATCTCCCTCAGATCCATACTGTAATATTAATACATTAATGTATACTGATGATATCCCTCAGGTCCATACTGTAATATTTATACATTAATGTATACTGATGATCTCCCTCAGATCCATACTGTAACATTAATACATTAATGTACACTGATGATCTCCCTCAGATCCATACTGTTATATTAATACATTAATGTACACTGATGATCTCCCTCAGATCCATACGGTAATATTAATACATTAATGTACACTGATGATCTCCCTCAGATCCATACTGTAATATTAATACATTAATGTACACTGATGATCTCCCTCAGATCCATACTGTAATTTTAATACATTAATGTACATTGATGATCTCCATCAGATCCATCTTGTAATATTAATCCATTAATGTACAGTGATGATCTCCCTCAGATCCGTACAGTAATATTAATACATTATTGTACACTGATGATCTCCCTCAGATCCATACTGCAATATTAATACATTAATGTACATTGATGATCTCCCTCAGATCCAAACTGTAATATTAATCCATTATTGTACACTGATGATCTCCCTAAAGTCCATGCTGTAATATTAATACATTAATGTACACTGATGATCTCCCTCAGATCCATACTGTTATATTAATACATTTATGTACACTGATGATCTCCTCATATCCATACTGTAATATTAATACATTAATGTATACTGATGATCTCCCTCAGATCCATACGGTAATATTAATACATTAATGTACACTGATGATCTCCCTCAGATCCATACTGTAATATTAATACATTAATGTACACTGATGATCTCCCTCAGATTCATACTGTAATATTAATACATTAATGTACATTGATGATCTCCCTCAGATCCATACTGTAATATTAATACATTAATGTACACTGATGATTTCCTTTAGATCCATACTGTAATATTAATATATTAATGTACACTGATGACACCCCCAGATCCATACTGTAATACTAATACATTAATGTACATTGTTGTTCTCCCTCAGATCCATACTGTAATATTAATACATTAATGTATATTGATGATCTCCCTCAGATCCATACTGTAATATTAATACATTATTGTACACTGATGATCTCCCTCAGATCCATACTGTAATATTATTATCATTAATGTACTCTGATGATCTCCCTCAGATCCTTACTGTAATATTCATACATTAATGTACACTGATGATCTCCCTCCGATCCATACTGTAATATTAATACGTTAATGTACACTGATGATCTCCCTCAGATCCATACTGTAATATTAATACATACATGTAAACTGATGATCCCTCCCAGATCCATACTGTAATATTAATACGTTAATGTACACTGAAGATCTCCCTCAGATCCATACTTTAATATTAATACATTAATGTACACGATGATCCCCCTCAGATCCATACTGTTATATTAATACGTTAATGTATACTGATGATCTCCCTCAGATCCATACTGTAATATTAATACATTAATGTACACTGATGATCTCCCTCAGATCCATACTCTATTATTAATACATCAATGTATACTGATGATCGCCCTCAGATCCATACTGTAATAATAATACATTAATGTATACTGATGATCTCCCTCAGGTCCATACTGTAATATTAATACATTAATGTACACTGATGATCCCCCTCAGATCCATACTGTAATATTAATTCATTAATGTACACTGATGATCTCCCTCAGATCCATACTGTAATATTAATACATTAATGTACATTGATGATCTCCCTCAGATCCATACTGTAATATTAATATATTAATGTAGACTGATGATCTCCCTTAGATCCATACTGTAATATTAATACATTAATGTACACTGATGATCTCCCTCATATCCATACTGTAATATTAATACATTAATGTACACTGATGATCTCCCTCAGTTCCATAATGTAATATTAATACATTAATGTACACTGATGATCTCCCTCAGATCCATACTGTAATATTAATACATTAATGTACACTGATGATCTCCCTCAGATTCATATTGTAATATTAATACATTATTGTACACTGATGATCTCCCTCAGATCCATACTGCAATATTAATACATTAATGTACATTGATGATCTCCCTCAGATCCAAACTGTAATATTAATCCATTATTGTACACTGATGATCTCCCTAAAGTCCATGCTGTAATATTAATACATTAATGTACACTGATGATCTCCCTCAGATCCATACTGTTATATTAATACATTTATGTACACTGATGATCTCCTCATATCCATACTGTAATATTAATACATTAATGTATACTGATGATCTCCCTCAGATCCATACGGTAATATTAATACATTAATGTACACTGATGATCTCCCTCAGATCCATACTGTAATATTAATACATTAATGTACACTGATGATCTCCCTCAGATTCATACTGTAATATTAATACATTAATGTACATTGATGATCTCCCTCAGATCCATACTGTAATATTAATACATTAATGTACACTGATGATCTCCCTCAGTTTCATACTGTAATATTAATATATTAATGTACACTGATGACACCCCCAGATCCATACTGTAATACTAATACATTAATGTACATTGTTGTTCTCCCTCAGATCCATACTGTAATATTAATACATTAATGTATATTGATGATCTCCCTCAGATCCATACTGTAATATTAATACATTATTGTACACTGATGATCTCCCTCAGATCCATACTGTAATATTATTATCATTAATGTACTCTGATGATCTCCCTCAGATCCTTACTGTAATATTCATACATTAATGTACACTGATGATCTCCCTCCGATCCATAATGTAATATTAATACGTTAATGTACACTGATGATCACCCTCAGATCCATACTGTAATATTAATACATACATGTAAACTGATGATCCCTCCCAGATCCATACTGTAATATTAATACGTTAATGTACGCTGAAGATCTCCCTCAGATCCATACTTTAATATTAATACATTAATGTACACGATGATCCCCCTCAGATCCATACTGTTATATTAATACGTTAATGTATACTGATGATCTCCCTCAGATCCATACTGTAATATTAATACATTAATGTACACTGATGATCTCCCTCAGATCCATACTGTATTATTAATACATCAATGTATACTGATGATCTCCCTCAGATCCATACTGTAATATTAATACATTAATGTATACTGATGATCTCCCTCAGGTCCATACTGTAATATTAATACATTAATGTACACTGATGATCCCCCTCAGATCCATACTGTAATATTAATTCATTAATGTACACTGATGATCTCCCTCAGATCCATACTGTAATTTTAATACATTAATGTACATTGATGATCTCCCTCAGATCCATACTCTAATATTAATATATTAATGTAGACTGATGATCTCCCTCAGATCCATACTGTAATATTAATACATTAATGTACACTGATGATCTCCCTCATATCCATACTGTAATATTAATACATTAATGTACACTGATGATCTCCCTCAGTTCCATAATGTAATATTAATACATTAATGTACACTGATGATCTCCCTCAGATCCATACTGTAATAATAATACATTAATGTACACTGATGATCTCCCTCAGATTCATACTGTAATATTAATACATTAATGTACACTGATGATCTCCCTCAGATCCATACTGTAATATTAATACATTAATGTACACTGATGATCTCCCTCAGATTCATATTGTAATATTAATACACTAATGTACACTGATGATCTCCCTCAGATCCATACTGTAATATTAATCCATTAATGTACACTGATGATCTCCCTCAGATCCGTACTGTAATATTAATACATTATTGTACACTGATGATCTCACTCAGATCCAAACTGTAATATTAATCCATTATTGTACACTGATGATCACCCTCAGATCCATACTTTAATATGTATACATTAAAGTACACTGATGATCTCCCTCAGATCCATACTGTAATATTAATACATTAATGTACACTGATGATCTCCCTCAGATCCATACGGTAATATTAATACATAAATGTACACTGATGATCTCCCTCAGGTCCATACTGTAATATTAATACACTAATGTACACTGATGATCTCCCTCAGATCCATACTGTAATATTAATACATTAATGTACACTGATGATCTCCCTCAGATCCATACTGTAATATTAATCCATTAATGTACACTGATGATCTCCCTCAGATCCATACTGTAATATTAATACATTAATATACACTGATGATCTCCCTCAGATCCGTACAGTAATAATAATACATTAATGTACACTGATGATCTCCCTCAGATCCATACTGTAATATGTATACATTAAAGTACACTGATGATCTCCCTCAGATCCATACTGTAATATTAATACATTAATGCACACTGATGATCTCCCTCAGATCCATACGGTAATATTAATACATAAATGTACACTGATGATCTCCCTCAGGTCCATACTGTAATATTAATACACTAATGTACACTGATGTTCTCCCTCAGATCCATACTGTAATATTAATACATAAATGTACACTGATGATCTCCCTCAGATCCATACTGTAATATTAATACACTAATGTACACTGGTGATCTCCCTCAGATCCATACTGTTAATATTAATACATTTGTGTATATTGATGATCTCCCTCAGATCCATACTGTATTATTAATACATTAATGTACACTGATGATCTCCCTCAGATCCATACTGTAATATTAATACATTAATGTACACTGATGATCTCCCTCAGATCCATACTGTAATATTAATACATTAATGTACACTGATGATCTCCCTCAGATCCATACTGTAATATTAATCCATTAATGTACACTGATGATCTCCCTCAGATCCATACTGTAATATTAATACATTAATATACACTGATGATCTCCCTCAGATCCATACTGTAATAATAATACATTAATGCACACTGATGACCTCCCTCAGATCCATACTCTAATATTAATACATTAATGTACACTGATGATCTCCCTCAGATCCATACTGTAATATTAATACATTATTGTACACTGATGATCTCCCCAGATCCATACTGTAATATTAATACAATAATGTACACTGATGATCTCCCTCAGGTCCATACTGTAATATTAATTCATTATTGTACACTGTTGATCTCCCTCAGATCCATACTGTAATATTAATACATTAATGTACACTGATGATCTCCATCAGATCCATACTGTAATATAAATACATTAATGTACACTGATGATCTCCCTCAGATCCATCCTGTAATATTAATACAGTAATGTACACTGATGATCTCCCTCAGATCCATACTGTAATTTTAATACATTAATGTACATTGATGATCTCCATCAGATCCATCCTGTAATATTAATCCATTAATGTACTCTGATGATCTCCCTCAGATCCGTACTGTAATATTAATACATTATTGTACACTGATGATCTCCCTCAGATCCATACTGTAATATTAATACATTAATGTACACTGATGATCTCCCTCAGATCCATACTGCAATATTAATACATTAATGTACATTGATGATCTCCCTCAGATCCAAACTGTAATATTAATACATTAATGTACATTGATGATCTCCCTCAGATGCATACTGTAATATTAATACATTAATGTACACTGATGATCTCCCTCAGATCCATACTGAAATATTAATACATTAATGTACACTGATGATCTCCCTCAGATCCATACTGTAATATTAATTCATTAATGTACACTGATGATCTCCCTCAGATCCATACTGCAATATTAATACATTAATGTACATTGAGGATCTCCCTCAGATCCAAACTGTAATATTAATCCATTATTGTACACTGATGATCTCCCTCAGATCCATAGTGTTATATTAATACATTAATGTATATTGATGATCTCCCTCAGATCCATACTGTAATATTAATACATTAATGTACACTGATGATCCCCCTCAGGTCCATACTGTAATATTAATACACTAATGTACACTGATGATCTCCCTCAGATCCATACTGTAATATTAATACATTAATGTATATTGATGATCTCCCTCAGATCCATACTGTAATATTAATACATTATTGTACACTGATTATCTCCCTCAGATCCATACTGTAATATTATTATCATTAATGTATTCTGATGATCTCCCTCAGATCCATACTGTAATATTCATACATTAATGTACACTGATGATCTCCCTCCGATCCATACTGTAATATTAATACGTTAATGTACACTGATGATCTCCCTCAGATCCATACTGTAATATTAATACATAAATGTAAACTGATGATCCCTCTCAGTTCCATACTGTAATGTTAATACATTAATGTACACTGAAGATCTCCCTCAGATCCATACTTTAATATTAATACATTAATGTACACGATGATCCCTCTCAGATCCATACTATTATATTAATACATTAATGTATACTGATGATCTCCCTCAGATCCATACTGTAATATTAATACATTAATGTACACTGATGATCTCCCTCAGATCCATACTGTAATATTAATACATGAATGTATACTGATGATCTCCCTCAGATCCATACTGTAATATTAATACATTAATGTATACTGATGATCTCCCTCAGGTCCATACTGTAATATTAATACATTAATGTACACTGATGATTCCCCTCAGATCCATACTGTATTATTAATTCATTAATGTACACTGACGATCTCCCCCAGATCCATACTGTAATATTAATACATTAATGTGCATTGATGATCTCCCTCAGATCCATACTGTAATATTAATATATTAATGTAGACTGATGATCTCCCTCAGATCCATACTGTAATATTAATACATTAATGTACACTGATGATCTCCCTCAGATCCATACTGTAATATTAATACATTAATGTACACTGATGATCTCCCTCAGTTCCATAATGTAATATGAATCCATTAATGTATACTGATGACCTCCCTCAGATCCATACTGTAATAATACTACATTAATGTACACTGATGATCTCCCTCAGATTCATACTGTAATATTAATACATTAATGTACACTGATGATCTCCCTCAGATCCATACTGTAATATTAATACATAAATGTACACTGATGATCTCCCTCAGATTCATACTGTAATATTAATACATTGATGTACACTGATGATCTCCCTCAGATCCATACTGTAATATTAATCCATTAATGTACACTGATGATCTCCCTCAGATCCGTACTGTAATATTAATACATTATTGTACACTGATGATCTCACTCAGATCCAAACTGTAATATTAATCCATTAATGTACACTGATGATCTCCCTCAGATCCATACTGTAATATTAATACATTAATGTATACTGATGATCTCCCTCAGATCCATACTGTAATAATAATACATTAATGTACACGATGATCCCCCTCATATCCATACTGTTATATTAATACATTAATGTATACTGATGATGGCGGCTTCGGTGGCGTAGTTGGTAGCATGCTGAGCTTCTATGCCCAAGATAGCGGGTTCAAATCCGGCCGAAGCCGTCGGATTTTTTAAGAGCGTTAAAAATCCCTCAGTATGCCTTCCTTCGGAGGGGAAGTAAAGCCGGCGGTCCCGTGTCATAGATTTATGGCATGTTAAAGATCTTTCCACTAATTACACCTGTGTGAAACTAAATTGGATAGGTTAAGAATGTAAACAACGCTCTTAGGTTGCTACGTTCGTTGCCAAGAGCCGACTGCGGTGGCGTCTAGTAGCTAGTTCTGAACTAGGCCTAGTAGTCGTTGACGGTGGCGTTTGGCGGCAAAAGTAGGAACTATTTGAAAATTCAAAGTTGCAGTCCCTACTTGAATTAAAAAACAGATACACACACTAATACAGTCATCACAATTAACACCGGTTATCAGACAGATTCTACACACACCCAAAGTACACGGGGCTACATGACCGCGTTGTCGCAGCCCCTAAACTAAGGAACCAACCAACTATACTGATGATCTCCCTCAGATCCATACTGTAATATTAATACATTAATGTACACTGATGACCTCTCTCAGTTCCATAATGTAATATTAATACATTAATGTACACTGATGATCTCCCTCAGATCCATACTGTAATAATACATTAATGTACACTGATGATCTCCCTCAGATTCATACTGTAATATTAATACATTAATGTACACTGATGATCTCCCTCAGATCCATACTGTAATATTAATACATTAATGTACACTGATGATCCCCCTCAGATTCATACTGTAATATTAATACATTAATGTACACTGATGATCTCCCTCAGATCCATACTGTAATATTAATCCATTAATGTACACTGATGATCTCCGTCAGATCCGTACTGTAATATTAATACATTATTGTACACTGATGATCTCACTCAGATCCAAACTGTAATATTAATCCATTAATGTACACTGATGATCTCTCTCAGATCCATACTGTAACATTAATACATTAATGTATACTGTTGATCTCCCTCAGATCCATACTGTAATAATAATACATTAATGTACACGATGATCCCCCTCATATCCATACTGTTATATTAATACATTAATGTATACTGATGATCTCCCTCAGATCCATACTGTAATATTAATACATTAATGTATACTGTTGATCTCCCTCAGATCCATACTGTAATAATAATACATTAATGTACACGATGATCCCCCTCAGATCCATACTGTTATATTAATACATTTATGTATACTGATGATCTCCCTCAGATCCATACTGTAATATTAATACATTAATGTACACTGATGATCCCCCTCAGATCCATTCTGTAATATTAATACATTATTGTACACTGATAATCTCCCTCAGATCCATACTGTAATATTAATACATTAATGTATACTGATGATCTCCCTCAGATCCATACTGTAATAATAATACATTAATGTACACGATAGCTTGTACGTTGGGTGAGTGGATAGCGTGTCGGTCTACTAACCCCAAGATTGCAGGTTCGCCCCTGGCCGTGGTAAGTGATTTTTGAAAGGCGGCAAAAATACGATACGCATGTCATACGATGTTGGCATGTCAAAGAACCCATTTGAATTCAGTAGGCCGAGTTCATAATGGCTACATTAATCTCGGGAGTTTCCGCCAACACAAAGTTCCTCATTACTCTACTAGAAAGTGCTATAATGTTCAACGAGCTTAGATATCTATTATCTAACCTCCTTGACTTTCATAGTGATTCAAGGAGCAACGAAATTCGACATGCAAGCTACCCTCTGGGTGTCAAATTACAAAGCTTGCACCCGGCACCCGAGGCCATACGATATTATTATTATTATTATTATTATTATTATTAATGTACACGATGATCCCCCTCAGATCCATACTGTTATATTAATACATTAATGTATACTGATGATCTCCCTCAGATCCATACTGTAATATTAATACATTAATGTACACTTATGATCGTCCTCAGATCCATACTGTAATATTAATACATTAATGTATACTAATGATCTCCCTCAGATCCATACTGTAATATTAATACATTAATGTATACTGATAATCTCCCTCAGATCCATACCGTAATATTAATACATTAATGTACACTGATGATCTCCCTCAAATCCATACTGCAATATTAATACATTTATGTACACTGATGATCTCCCTCATATCCATACTGTAATATTAATACATTAATATATACTGATCATCTCCCTCAGATCCATACGGTAATATTAATACATTAATGTACACTGATGATCTCCCTCAGATCCATACTGTAATATTAATACATTAATGTACACTGATGATCTCCCTCAGATTCATACTGTAATATTAATACATTAATGTACATTGATGATCTCCCTCAGATCCATACTGTAATATTAATACATTAATGTACACTGATGATCTCCCTCAGATCCATACTGTAATATTAATATATTAATGTACACTTATGACACCCCCAGATCCATACTGTAATACTAATACATTAATGTACATTGTTGTTCTCCCTCAGATCCATACTGTAATATTAATACATTAATGTATATTGATGATCTCCCTCAGATCCATACTGTAATATTAATACATTATTGTACACTGATGATCTCCCTCAGATCCATACTGTAATATTATTATCATTAATGTACTCTGATGATCTCCCTCAGATCCATACTGTAATATTCATACATTAATGTACACTGATGATCTCCCTCCGATCCATACTGTAATATTAATACGTTAATGTACACTGATGATCTCCCTCAGATCCATACTGTAATATTAATACATACATGTAAACTGATGATCCCTCCCAGATCCATACTGTAATATTAATACGTTAATGTACACTGAAGATCTCCCTCAGATCCATACTTTAATATTAATACATTAATGTACACGATGATCCCCCTCAGATCCATACTGTTATATTAATACGTTAATGTATACTGATGATCTCCCTCAGATCCATACTGTAATATTAATACATTAATGTACACTGATGATCTCCCTCAGATCCATACTGTAATATTAATACATTAATGTATACTGATGATCTCCCTCAGGCCATACTGTAATATTAATACATTAATGTACACTGATGATCCCCCTCAGATCCATACTGTAATATTAATTCATTAATGTACACTGATGATCTCCCTCAGACCCATACTGTAATATTAATACATTAATGTACATTGATGATCTCCCTCAGATCCATACTGTAATATTAATATATTAATGTAGACTGATGATCTCCCTCAGATCCATACTGTAATATTAATACATTAATGTACACTGATGATCTCCCTCATATCCATACTGTAATATTAATACATTAATGTACACTGATGATCTCCCTCAGTTCCATAATGTAACATTAATACATTAATGTACACTGATGATCTCCCTCAGATCCATATTGTAATAATAATACATTAATGTACACTGATGATCTCCCTCAGATTCATACTGTAATATTAATACATTAATGTACACTGATGATCTCCCTCAGATCCATACTGTAATATTATTACATTAATGTACACTGATGATCTCCCTCAGATTCATATTGTAATATTAATACATTAATGTACACTGATGATCTCCCTCAGATCCATACTGTAATATTAATCCATTAATGTACACTGATGATCTCCCTCAGATCCGTACTGTAATATTAATACATTATTGTACACTGATGATCTCCCTCAGATCCGTACTGTAATATTAATACATTATTGTACACTGATGATCTCACTCAGATCCAAACTGTAATATTAATCCATTATTGTACACTGATGATCACCCTCAGATCCATACTGTAATATGTATACATTAAAGTACACTGATGATCTCCCTCAGATCCATACTGTAATATTAATACATTAATGTACACTGATGATTTCCCTCAGATCCATACGGTAAAATTAATACATAAATGTACACTGATGATCTCCCTCAGGTCCATACTGTAATATTAATACACTAATGTACACTGATGATCTCCGTCAGATCCATACTGTAATATTAATACATTAATGTACACTGATGATCTCCCTCAGATCCATACTGTAATATTAATCCATTAATGTACACTGATGATCTCCCTCAGATCCATACTGTAATATTAATACATTAATATACACTGATGATCTCCCTCAGATCCATACTGTAATAATAATACATTAATGTACACTGATGATCTCCCTCAGATCCATACTGTAATATGTATACATTAAAGTACACTGATGATCTCCCTCAGATCCATACTGTAATATTAATACATTAATGTACACTGATGATCTTCCTCAGATCCATACGGTAATATTAATACATAAATGTACACTGATGATCTCCCTCAGGTCCATACTGTAATATTAATACACTAATGTACACTGATGTCCTCCCTCAGATCCATACTGTAATATTAATACATTAATATATATTGATGATCTCCCTCAGATCCATACTGTAATATTAATACATAAATGTACACTGATGATCTCCCTCAGATCCATACTGTAATATTAATACACTAATGTACACTGCTGATCTCCCTCAGATCCATACTGTTAATATTAATACATTTATGTATATTGATGATCTCCCTCAGATCCATACTGTATTATTAATACATTAATGTACACTGATGATCTCCCTCAGATCCATACTGTAATATTAATACATTAATGTACACTGATGATCTCCCTCAGATCCATACTGTAATATTAATACATTAATGTACACTGATGATCTCCCTCAGATCCATACTGTAATATTAATCCATTAATGTACACTGCCGATCTCCCTCAGATCCATACTGTAATATTAATACATTAATATACACTGATGATCTCCCTCAGATCCATACTGTAATAATAATACATTAATGTACACTGATGACCTCCCTCAGATCCATACTGTAATATTAATACATTAATGTACACTGATGATCTCCCTCAGATCCATACTGTAATATTAATACATTATTGTACACTGATGATCTCCCCAGATCCATACTGTAATATTAATACAATAATGTACACTGATGATCTCCCTCAGGTCCATACTGTAATATTAATACATTATTGTACACTGTTGATCTCCCTCAGATCCATACTGTAATATTAATACATTAATGTACACTGATGATCTCCATCAGTTCCATACTGGTATATTAATACATTAATGTAAACTGATGATCTCCCTCAGATCCATACTGTAATATTAATACATTATTGTACACTGATGATCTCCCTCAGATCCATACTGTAATATTAATTCATTAATGTATACTGATGATCTTCCTCAGGTCCATACTGTAATATTTATACATTAATGTACACTGATGATCTCCCTCAGATCCATACTGTAACATTAATACATTAATGTACACTGATGATCTCCCTCAAATCCATACTGTGATATTAATACATTAATGTACACTGATGATCTCCCTCAGATCCATACTGTAATATAAATACATTAATGTACACTGATGATCTCCCTCAGATCCATCCTGTAATATTAATACATTAATGTACACTGATCATCTCCCTCAGATCCATACTGTAATTTTAATACATTAATGTACATTGATGATCTCCATCAGATCCATCCTGTAATATTAATCCATTAATGTACACTGATGATCTCCCTCAGATCCGTACTGCAATATTAATACATTATTGTACACTGATGATCTCCCTCAGATCCATACTGTAATATTAATACATTAATGTACACTGATGATCTCCCTCAGATCCATAATGCAATATTAATACATTAATGTACATTGATGATCTCCCTCAGATCCAAACTGTAATATTAATACATTAATGTACATTGATGATCTCCCTCAGATCCATACTGTAATATTAATACATTAATGTACACTGATGATCTCCCTCAGATCCATACTGAAATATTAATACATTAATGTACACTGATGATCTCCCTCAGATCCATACTGTAATATTAATACATTAATGTACACTGATGATCTCCCTCAGATCCATACTGCAATATTAATACATTAATGTACATTGATGATCTCCCTCAGATCCAAACTGTAATATTAATCCATTATTGTACACTGATGATCTCCCTCAGATCCATACTGTAATATAAATACATTAATGTACACTGATGATCTCCCTCAGATCCATACTGTAATATTAATACATTAATGTACACTGATGATCTCCCTCAGATCCATAATGCAATATTAATACATTAATGTACATTGATGATCTCCCTCAGATCCAAACTGTAATATTAATACATTAATGTACACTGATGATCCCCCTCAGGTCCATACTGTAATATTAATACACTAATGTACACTGATGATCTCCCTCAGATCCATACTGTAATATTAATACATTAATGTATATTGATGATCTCCCTCAGATCCATACTGTAATATTAATACATTATTGTACACTGATTATCTCCCTCAGATCCATACTGTAATATTATTATCATTAATGTATTCTGATGATCTCCCTCAGATCCATACTGTAATATTCATACATTAATGTACACTGATGATCTCCCTCCGATCCATACTGTAATATTAATACGTTAATGTACACTGATGATCTCCCTCAGATCCATACTGTAATATTAATACATTAATGTACACTGATGATCTCCCTCAGATTCATACTGTAATATTAATACATTAATGTACATTGATGATCTCCCTCAGATCCATACTGTAATATTAATACATTAATGTACACTGATGATCTCCCTCAGATCCATACTGTAATATTAATATATTAATGTACACTGATGACACCCCCAGATCCATACTGTAATACTAATACATTAATGTCCATTGTTGTTCTCCCTCAGATCCATACTGTAATATTAATACATTAATGTATATTGATGATCTCCCTCAGATCCATACTGTAATATTAATACATTATTGTACACTGATGATCTCCCTCAGATCCATACTGTAATATTATTATCATTAATGTACTCTGATGATCTCCCTCAGATCCTTACTGTAATATTCATACATTAATGTACACTGATGATCTCCCTCCGATCCATACTGTAATATTAATACGTTAATGTACACTGATGATCTCCCTCAGATCCATACTGTAATATTAATACATACATGTAAACTGATGATCCCTCCCAGATCCATACTGTAATATTAATACATTAATGTACACTGATGATCTCCCTCAAATCCATACTGTGATATTAATACATTAATGTACACTGATGATCTCCCTCAGATCCATACTGTAATATAAATACATTAATGTACACTGATGATCTCCCTCAGATCCATCCTGTAATATTAATACATTAATGTACACTGATCATCTCCCTCAGATCCATACTGTAATTTTAATACATTAATGTACATTGATGATCTCCATCAGATCCATCCTGTAATATTAATCCATTAATGTACACTGATGATCTCCCTCAGATCCATATTGTAATAATAATACATTAATGTACACTGATGATCTCCCTCAGATTCATACTGTAATATTAATACATTAATGTACACTGATGATCTCCCTCAGATCCATACTGTAATATTATTACATTAATGTACACTGATGATCTCCCTCAGATTCATATTGTAATATTAATACATTAATGTACACTGATGATCTCCCTCAGATCCATACTGTAATATTAATCCATTAATGTACACTGATGATCTCCCTCAGATCCGTACTGTAATATTAATACATTATTGTACACTGATGATCTCACTCAGATCCAAACTGTAATATTAATCCATTATTGTACACTGATGATCACCCTCAGATCCATACTGTAATATGTATACATTAAAGTACACTGATGATCTCCCTCAGATCCATACTGTAATATTAATACATTAATGTACACTGATGATTTCCCTCAGATCCATACGGTAAAATTAATACATAAATGTACACTGATGATCTCCCTCAGGTCCATACTGTAATATTAATACACTAATGTACACTGATGATCTCCGTCAGATCCATACTGTAATATTAATACATTAATGTACACTGATGATCTCCCTCAGATCCATACTGTAATATTAATCCATTAATGTACACTGATGATCTCCCTCAGATCCATACTGTAATATTAATACATTAATATACACTGATGATCTCCCTCAGATCCATACTGTAATAATAATACATTAATGTACACTGATGATCTCCCTCAGATCCATACTGTAATATGTATACATTAAAGTACACTGATGATCTCCCTCAGATCCATACTGTAATATTAATACATTAATGTACACTGATGATCTTCCTCAGATCCATACGGTAATATTAATACATAAATGTACACTGATGATCTCCCTCAGGTCCATACTGTAATATTAATACACTAATGTACACTGATGTCCTCCCTCAGATCCATACTGTAATATTAATACATTAATATATATTGATGATCTCCCTCAGATCCATACTGTAATATTAATACATAAATGTACACTGATGATCTCCCTCAGATCCATACTGTAATATTAATACACTAATGTACACTGCTGATCTCCCTCAGATCCATACTGTTAATATTAATACATTTATGTATATTGATGATCTCCCTCAGATCCATACTGTATTATTAATACATTAATGTACACTGATGATCTCCCTCCGATCCATACTGTAATATTAATACATTAATGTACACTGATGATCTCCCTCAGATCCATACTGTAATATTAATACATTAATGTACACTGATGATCTCCCTCAGATCCATACTGTAATATTAATCCATTAATGTACACTGCCGATCTCCCTCAGATCCATACTGTAATATTAATACATTAATATACACTGATGATCTCCCTCAGATCCATACTGTAATAATAATACATTAATGTACACTGATGACCTCCCTCAGATCCATACTGTAATATTAATACATTAATGTACACTGATGATCTCCCTCAGATCCATACTGTAATATTAATACATTATTGTACACTGATGATCTCCCCAGATCCATACTGTAATATTAATACAATAATGTACACTGATGATCTCCCTCAGGTCCATACTGTAATATTAATACATTATTGTACACTGTTGATCTCCCTCAGATCCATACTGTAATATTAATACATTAATGTACACTGATGATCTCCATCAGTTCCATACTGGTATATTAATACATTAATGTAAACTGATGATCTCCCTCAGATCCATACTGTAATATTCATACATTATTGTACACTGATGATCTCCCTCAGATCCATACTGTAATATTAATTCATTAATGTATACTGATGATCTTCCTCAGGTCCATACTGTAATATTTATACATTAATGTACACTGATGATCTCCCTCAGATCCATACTGTAACATTAATACATTAATGTACACTGATGATCTCCCTCAAATCCATACTGTGATATTAATACATTAATGTACACTGATGATCTCCCTCAGATCCATACTGTAATATAAATACATTAATGTACACTGATGATCTCCCTCAGATCCATCCTGTAATATTAATACATTAATGTACACTGATCATCTCCCTCAGATCCATACTGTAATTTTAATACATTAATGTACATTGATGATCTCCATCAGATCCATCCTGTAATATTAATCCATTAATGTACACTGATGATCTCCCTCAGATCCGTACTGTAATATTAATACATTATTGTACACTGATGATCTCCCTCAGATCCATACTGTAATATTAATACATTAATGTACACTGATGATCTCCCTCAGATCCATAATGCAATATTAATACATTAATGTACATTGATGATCTCCCTCAGATCCAAACTGTAATATTAATACATTAATGTACATTGATGATCTCCCTCAGATCCATACTGTAATATTAATACATTAATGTACACTGATGATCTCCCTCAGATCCATACTGAAATATTAATACATTAATGTACACTGATGATCTCCCTCATATCCATACTGTAATATTAATACATTAATGTACACTGATGATCTCCCTCAGATCCATACTGCAATATTAATACATTAATGTACATTGATGATCTCCCTCAGATCCAAACTGTAATATTAATCCATTATTGTACACTGATGATCTCCCTCAGATCCATACTGTAATATAAATACATTAATGTACACTGATGATCTCCCTCAGATCCATACTGTAATATTAATACATTAATGTACACTGATGATCTCCCTCAGATCCATTATGCAATATTAATACATAAATGTACATTGATGATCTCCCTCAGATCCAAACTGTAATATTAATACATTAATGTACACTGATGATCCCCCTCAGGTCCATACTGTAATATTAATACACTAATGTACACTGATGATCTCCCTCAGATCCATACTGTAATATTAATACATTAATGTATATTGATGATCTCCCTCAGATCCATACTGTAATATTAATACATTATTGTACACTGATTATCTCCCTCAGATCCATACTGTAATATTATTATCATTAATGTATTCTGATGATCTCCCTCAGATCCATACTGTAATATTCATACATTAATGTACACTGATGATCTCCCTCCGATCCATACTGTAATATTAATACGTTAATGTACACTGATGATCTCCCTCAGATCCATACTGTAATATTAATACATTAATGTACACTGATGATCTCCCTCAGATTCATACTGTAATATTAATACATTAATGTACATTGATGATCTCCCTCAGATCCATACTGTAATATTAATACATTAATGTACACTGATGATCTCCCTCAGATCCATACTGTAATATTAATATATTAATGTACACTGATGACACCCCCAGATCCATACTGTAATACTAATACATTAATGTCCATTGTTGTTCTCCCTCAGATCCATACTGTAATATTAATACATTAATGTATATTGATGATCTCCCTCAGATCCATACTGTAATATTAATACATTATTGTACACTGATGATCTCCCTCAGATCCATACTGTAATATTATTATCATTAATGTACTCTGATGATCTCCCTCAGATCCTTACTGTAATATTCATACATTAATGTACACTGATGATCTCCCTCCGATCCATACTGTAATATTAATACGTTAATGTACACTGATGATCTCCCTCAGATCCATACTGTAATATTAATACATACATGTAAACTGATGATCCCTCCCAGATCCATACTGTAATATTAATACATTAATGTACACTGATGATCTCCCTCAAATCCATACTGTGATATTAATACATTAATGTACACTGATGATCTCCCTCAGATCCATACTGTAATATAAATACATTAATGTACACTGATGATCTCCCTCAGATCCATCCTGTAATATTAATACATTAATGTACACTGATCATCTCCCTCAGATCCATACTGTAATTTTAATACATTAATGTACATTGATGATCTCCATCAGATCCATCCTGTAATATTAATCCATTAATGTACACTGATGATCTCCCTCAGATCCATATTGTAATAATAATACATTAATGTACACTGATGATCTCCCTCAGATTCATACTGTAATATTAATACATTAATGTACACTGATGATCTCCCTCAGATCCATACTGTAATATTATTACATTAATGTACACTGATGATCTCCCTCAGATTCATATTGTAATATTAATACATTAATGTACACTGATGATCTCCCTCAGATCCATACTGTAATATTAATCCATTAATGTACACTGATGATCTCCCTCAGATCCGTACTGTAATATTAATACATTATTGTACACTGATGATCTCACTCAGATCCAAACTGTAATATTAATCCATTATTGTACACTGATGATCACCCTCAGATCCATACTGTAATATGTATACATTAAAGTACACTGATGATCTCCCTCAGATCCATACTGTAATATTAATACATTAATGTACACTGATGATTTCCCTCAGATCCATACGGTAAAATTAATACATAAATGTACACTGATGATCTCCCTCAGGTCCATACTGTAATATTAATACACTAATGTACACTGATGATCTCCGTCAGATCCATACTGTAATATTAATACATTAATGTACACTGATGATCTCCCTCAGATCCATACTGTAATATTAATCCATTAATGTACACTGATGATCTCCCTCAGATCCATACTGTAATATTAATACATTAATATACACTGATGATCTCCCTCAGATCCATACTGTAATAATAATACATTAATGTACACTGATGATCTCCCTCAGATCCATACTGTAATATGTATACATTAAAGTACACTGATGATCTCCCTCAGATCCATACTGTAATATTAATACATTAATGTACACTGATGATCTTCCTCAGATCCATACGGTAATATTAATACATAAATGTACACTGATGATCTCCCTCAGGTCCATACTGTAATATTAATACACTAATGTACACTGATGTCCTCCCTCAGATCCATACTGTAATATTAATACATTAATATATATTGATGATCTCCCTCAGATCCATACTGTAATATTAATACATAAATGTACACTGATGATCTCCCTCAGATCCATACTGTAATATTAATACACTAATGTACACTGCTGATCTCCCTCAGATCCATACTGTTAATATTAATACATTTATGTATATTGATGATCTCCCTCAGATCCATACTGTATTATTAATACATTAATGTACACTGATGATCTCCCTCAGATCCATACTGTAATATTAATACATTAATGTACACTGATGATCTCCCTCAGATCCATACTGTAATATTAATACATTAATGTACACTGATGATCTCCCTCAGATCCATACTGTAATATTAATCCATTAATGTACACTGCCGATCTCCCTCAGATCCATACAGTAATATTAATACATTAATATACACTGATGATCTCCCTCAGATCCATACTGTAATAATAATACATTAATGTACACTGATGACCTCCCTCAGATCCATACTGTAATATTAATACATTAATGTACACTGATGATCTCCCTCAGATCCATACTGTAATATTAATACATTATTGTACACTGATGATCTCCCCAGATCCATACTGTAATATTAATACAATAATGTACACTGATGATCTCCCTCAGGTCCATACTGTAATATTAATACATTATTGTACACTGTTGATCTCCCTCAGATCCTATACTGTAATATTAATACATTAATGTACACTGATGATCTCCATCAGTTCCATACTGGTATATTAATACATTAATGTAAACTGATGATCTCCCTCAGATCCATACTGTAATATTAATACATTATTGTACACTGATGATCTCCCTCAGATCATACTGTAATATTAATTCATTAATGTATACTGATGATCTTCCTCAGGTCCATACTGTAATATTTATACATTAATGTACACTGATGATCTCCCTCAGATCCATACTGTAACATTAATACATTAATGTACACTGATGATCTCCCTCAAATCCATACTGTGATATTAATACATTAATGTACACTGATGATCTCCCTCAGATCCATACTGTAATATAAATACATTAATGTACACTGATGATCTCCCTCAGATCCATCCTGTAATATTAATACATTAATGTACACTGATCATCTCCCTCAGATCCATACTGTAATTTTAATACATTAATGTACATTGATGATCTCCATCAGATCCATCCTGTAATATTAATCCATTAATGTACACTGATGATCTCCCTCAGATCCGTACTGTAATATTAATACATTATTGTACACTGATGATCTCCCTCAGATCCATACTGTAATATTAATACATTAATGTACACTGATGATCTCCCTCAGATCCATAATGCAATATTAATACATTAATGTACATTGATGATCTCCCTCAGATCCAAACTGTAATATTAATACATTAATGTACATTGATGATCTCCCTCAGATCCATACTGTAATATTAATACATTAATGTACACTGATGATCTCCCTCAGATCCATACTGAAATATTAATACATTAATGTACACTGATGATCTCCCTCAGATCCATACTGTAATATTAATACATTAATGTACACTGATGATCTCCCTCAGATCCATACTGCAATATTAATACATTAATGTACATTGATGATCTCCCTCAGATCCAAACTGTAATATTAATCCATTATTGTACACTGATGATCTCCCTCAGATCCATACTGTTATATTTATACATTAATGTATATTGATGATCTCCCTCAGATCCATACTGTAATATTAATACATTAATGTACACTGATGATCCCCCTCAGGTCCATACTGTAATATTAATACACTAATGTACACTGATGATCTCCCTCAGATCCATACTGTAATATTAATACATTAATGTATATTGATGATCTCCCTCAGATCCATACTGTAATATTAATACATTATTGTACACTGATTATCTCCCTCAGATCCATACTGTAATATTATTATCATTAATGTATTCTGATGATCTCCCTCAGATCCATACTGTAATATTCATACATTAATGTACACTGATGATCACCCTCCGATCCATACTGTAATATTAATACGTTAATGTACACTGATGATCTCCCTCAGATCCATACTGTAATATTAATACATTAATGTACACTGATGATCTCCCTCAGATTCATACTGTAATATTAATACATTAATGTACATTGATGATCTCCCTCAGATCCATACTGTAATATTAATACATTAATGTACACTGATGATCTCCCTCAGATCCATACTGTAATATTAATATATTAATGTACACTGATGACACCCCCAGATCCATACTGTAATACTAATACATTAATGTCCATTGTTGTTCTCCCTCAGATCCATACTGTAATATTAATACATTAATGTATATTGATGATCTCCCTCAGATCCATACTGTAATATTAATACATTATTGTACACTGATGATCTCCCTCAGATCCATACTGTAATATTATTATCATTAATGTACTCTGATGATCTCCCTCAGATCCTTACTGTAATATTCATACATTAATGTACACTGATGATCTCCCTCCGATCCATACTGTAATATTAATACGTTAATGTACACTGATGATCTCCCTCAGATCCATACTGTAATATTAATACATACATGTAAACTGATGATCCCTCCCAGATCCATACTGTAATATTAATACGTTAATGTACACTGAAGATCTCCCTCAGATCCATACTTTAATATTAATACATTAATGTACACGATGATCCCCCTCAGATCCATACTGTTATATTAATACGTTAATGTATACTGATGATCTCCCTCAGATCCATACTGTAATATTAATACATTAATGTACACTGATGATCTCCCTCAGATCCATACTGTATTATTAATACATCAATGTATACTGATGATCTCCCTCAGATCCATACTGTAATATTAATAGATTAATGTATACTGATGATCTCCCTCAGGCTATACTGTAATATTAATACATTAATGTACACTGATGATCCCCCTCAGATCCATACTGTAATATTAATTCATTAATGTACACTGATGATCTCCCTCAGATCCATACTGTAATATTAATACATTAATGTACATTGATGATCTCCCTCAGATCCATACTGTAATATTAATATATTAATGTAGACTGATGATCTCCCTCAGATCCATACTGTAATATTAATACATTAATGTACACTGATGATCTCCCTCATATCCATACTGTAATATTAATACATTAATGTACACTGATGATCTCCCTCAGTTCCATAATGTAATATTAATACATTAATGTACACTGATGATCTCCCTCAGATCCATACTGTAATAATAATACATTAATGTACACTGATGATCTCCCTCAGATTCATACTGTAATATTAATACATTAATGTACACTGATGATCTCCCTCAGATCCATACTGTAATATTAATACATTAATGTACACTGATGATCTCCCTCAGATTCATATTGTAATATTAATACATTAATGTACACTGATGATCTCCCTCAGATCCATACTGTAATATTAATCCATTAATGTACACTGATGATCTCCCTCAGATCCGTACTGTAATATTAATACATTATTGTACACTGATGATCTCACTCAGATCCAAACTGTAATATTAATCCATTATTGTACACTGATGATCACCCTCAGATCCATACTTTAATATGTATACATTAAAGTACACTGATGATCTCCCTCAGATCCATACTGTAATATTAATACATTAATGTACACTGATGATCTCCCTCAGATCCATACGGTAATATTAATACATAAATGTACACTGATGATCTCCCTCAGGTCCATACTGTAATATTAATACACTAATGTACACTGATGATCTCCCTCAGATCCATACTGTAATATTAATACATTAATGTACACTGATGATCTCCCTCAGATCCATACTGTAATATTAATCCATTAATGTACACTGATGATCTCCCTCAGATCCATACTGTAATATTAATACATTAATATACACTGATGATCTCCCTCAGATCCATACTGTAATAATAATACATTAATGTACACTGATGATCTCCCTCAGATCCATACTGTAATATGTATACATTAAAGTACACTGATGATCTCCCTCAGATCCATACTGTAATATTAATACATTAATGTACACTGATGATCTCCCTCAGATCCATACGGTAATATTAATACATAAATGTACACTGATGATCTCCCTCAGGTCCATACTGTAACATTAATACACTAATGTACACTGATGTTCTCCCTCAGATCCATACTGTAATATTAATACATTAATATATATTGATGATCTCCCTCAGATCCATACTCTAATATTAATACATAAATGTACACTGATGATCTCCCTCAGATCCATACTGTAATATTAATACACTAATGTACACTGGTGATCTCCCTCAGATCCATACTGTTAACATTAATACATTTGTGTATATTGATGATCTCCCTCAGATCCATACTGTATTATTAATACATTAATGTACACTGATGATCTCCCTCAGATCCATACTGTAATATTAATACATTAATGTACACTGATGATCTCCCTCAGATCCATACGGTAATATTAATACATAAATGTACACTGATGATCTCCCTCAGGTCCATACTGTAATATTAATACACTAATGTACACTGATGTTCTCCCTCAGATCCATACTGTAATATTAATACATTAATATATATTGATGATCTCCCTCAGATCCATACTGTATTATTAATACATCAATGTATACTGATGATCTCCCTCAGATCCATACTGTAATATTAATAGATTAATGTATACTGATGATCTCCCTCAGGTCCATACTGTAATATTAATACATTAATGTACACTGATGATCCCCCTCAGATCCATACTGTAATATTAATTCATTAATGTACACTGATGATCTCCCTCAGATCCATACTGTAATATTAATACATTAATGTACATTGATGATCTCCCTCAGATCCATACTGTAATATTAATATATTAATGTAGACTGATGATCTCCCTCAGATCCATACTGTAATATTAATACATTAATGTACACTGATGATCTCCCTCATATCCATACTGTAATATTAATACATTAATGTACACTGATGATCTCCCTCAGTTCCATAATGTAATATTAATACATTAATGTACACTGATGATCTCCCTCAGATCCATACTGTAATAATAAAACATTAATATACACTGATGATCTCCCTCAGATTCATACTGTAATATTAATACATTAATGTACACTGATGATCTCCCTCAGATCCATACTGTAATATTAATACATTAATGTACACTGATGATCTCCCTCAGATTCATATTGTAATATTAATACATTAATGTACACTGATGATCTCCCTCAGATCCATACTGTAATATTAATCCATTAATGTACACTGATGATCTCCCTCAGATCCGTACTGTAATATTAATACATTATTGTACACTGATGATCTCACTCAGATCCAAACTGTAATATTAATCCATTATTGTACACTGATGATCACCCTCAGATCCATACTTTAATATGTATACATTAAAGTACACTGATGATCTCCCTCAGATCCATACTGTAATATTAATACATTAATGTACACTGATGATCTCCCTCAGATCCATACGGTAATATTAATACATAAATGTACACTGATGATCTCCCTCAGGTCCATACTGTAATATTAATACACTAATGTACACTGATGATCTCCCTCAGATCCATACTGTAATATTAATACATTAATGTACACTGATGATCTCCCTCAGATCCATACTGTAATATTAATCCATTAATGTACACTGATGATCTCCCTCAGATCCATACTGTAATATTAATACATTAATATACACTGATGATCTCCCTCAGATCCATACTGTAATAATAATACATTAATGTACACTGATGATCTCCCTCAGATCCATACTGTAATATGTATACATTAAAGTACACTGATGATCTCCCTCAGATCCATACTGTAATATTAATACATTAATGTACACTGATGATCTCCCTCAGATCCATACGGTAATATTAATACATAAATGTACACTGATGATCTCCCTCAGGTCCATACTGTAACATTAATACACTAATGTACACTGATGTTCTCCCTCAGATCCATACTGTAATATTAATACATTAATATATATTGATGATCTCCCTCAGATCCATACTCTAATATTAATACATAAATGTACACTGATGATCTCCCTCAGATCCATACTGTAATATTAATACACTAATGTACACTGGTGATCTCCCTCAGATCCATACTGTTAACATTAATACATTTGTGTATATTGATGATCTCCCTCAGATCCATACTGTATTATTAATACATTAATGTACACTGATGATCTCCCTCAGATCCATACTGTAATATTAATACATTAATGTACACTGATGATCTCCCTCAGATCCATACGGTAATATTAATACATAAATGTACACTGATGATCTCCCTCAGGTCCATACTGTAATATTAATACACTAATGTACACTGATGTTCTCCCTCAGATCCATACTGTAATATTAATACATTAATATATATTGATGATCTCCCTCAGATCCATACTCTAATATTAATACATAAATGTACACTGATGATCTCCCTCAGATCCATACTGTAATATTAATACACTAATGTACACTGGTGATCTCCCTCAGATCCATACTGTTAATATTAATACATTTGTGTATATTAATGATCTCCCTCAGATCCATACTGTATTATTAATACATTAATGTACACTGATGATCTCCCTCAGATCCATAATGCAATATTAATACATTAATGTACATTGATGATCTCCCTCAGATCCAAACTGTAATATTAATACATTAATGTACATTGATGATCTCCCTCAGATCCATACTGTAATATTAATACATTAATGTACACTGATGATCTCCCTCAGATCCATACTGAAATATTAATACATTAATGTACACTGATGATCTCCCTCAGATCCATACTGTAATATTAATACATTAATGTACACTGATGATCTCCTTCAGATCCATACTGCAATATTAATACATTAATGTACATTGATGATCTCCCTCAGATCCAAACTGTAATATTAATCCATTATTGTACACTGATGATCTCCCTCAGATCCATACTGTTATATTTATACATTAATGTATATTGATGATCTCCCTCAGATCCATACTGTAATATTAATACATTAATGTACACTGATGATCCCCCTCAGGTCCATACTGTAATATTAATACGTTAATGTACACTGATGATCTCCCTCAGATCCATACTGTAATATTAATACATTAATGTACACTGATGATCTCCCTCAGATTCATACTGTAATATTAATACATTAATGTACATTGATGATCTCCCTCAGATCCATACTGTAATATTAATACATTAATGTACACTGATGATCTCCCTCAGATCCATACTGTAATATTAATATATTAATGTACACTGATGACACCCCCAGATCCATACTGTAATACTAATACATTAATGTACATTGTTGTTCTCCCTCAGATCCATACTGTAATATTAATACATTAATGTATATTGATGATCTCCCTCAGATCCATACTGTAATATTAATACATTATTGTACACTGATGATCTCCCTCAGATCCATACTGTAATATTATTATCATTAATGTACTCTGATGATCTCCCTCAGATCCTTACTGTAATATTCATACATTAATGTACACTGATGATCTCCCTCCGATCCATACTGTAATATTAATACGTTAATGTACACTGATGATCTCCCTCAGATCCATACTGTAATATTAATACATACATGTAAACTGATGATCCCTCCCAGATCCATACTGTAATATTAATACGTTAATGTACACTGAAGATCTCCCTCAGATCCATACTTTAATATTAATACATTAATGTACACGATGATCCCCCTCAGATCCATACTGTTATATTAATACGTTAATGTATACTGATGATCTCCCTCAGATCCATACTGTAATATTAATACATTAATGTACACTGATGATCTCCCTCAGATCCATACTGTATTATTAATACATCAATGTATACTGATGATCTCCCTCAGATCCATACTGTAATATTAATAGATTAATGTATACTGATGATCTCCCGCAGGTCCATACTGTAATATTAATACATTAATGTACACTGATGATCCCCCTCAGATCCATACTGTAATATTAATTCATTAATGTACACTGATGATCTCCCTCGGATCCATACTGTAATATTAATACATTAATGTACATTGATGATCTCCCTCAGATCCATACTGTAATATTAATATATTAATGTAGACTGATGATCTCCCTCAGATCCATACTGTAATATTAATACATTAATGTACACTGATGATCTCCCTCATATCCATACTGTAATATTAATACATTAATGTACACTGATGATCTCCCTCAGTTCCATAATGTAATATTAATACATTAATGTACACTGATGATCTCCCTCAGATCCATACTGTAATAATAATACATTAATGTACACTGATGATCTCCCTCAGATTCATACTGTAATATTAATACATTAATGTACACTGATGAACTCCCTCAGATCCATACTGTAATATTAATACATTAATGTACACTGATGATCTCCCTCAGATTCATATTGTAATATTAATACATTAATGTACACTGATGATCTCCCTCAGATCCATACTGTAATATTAATCCATTAATGTACACTGATGATCTCCCTCAGATCCGTACTGTAATATTAATACATTATTGTACACTGATGATCTCACTCAGATCCAAACTGTAATATTAATCCATTATTGTACACTGATGATCACCCTCAGATCCATACTTTAATATGTATACATTAAAGTACACTGGTGATCTCCCTCAGATCCATACTGTAATATTAATACATTAATGTACACTGATGATCTCCCTCAGATCCATACGGTAATATTAATACATAAATGTACACTGATGATCTCCCTCAGGTCCATACTGTAATATTAATACACTAATGTACACTGATGATCTCCCTCAGATCCATACTGTAATATTAATACATTAATGTACACTGATGATCTCCCTCAGATCCATACTGTAATATTAATCCATTAATGTACACTGATGATCTCCCTCAGATCCATACTGTAATATTAATACATTAATATACACTGATGATCTCCCTCAGATCCATACTGTAATAATAATACATTAATGTACACTGATGATCTCACTCAGATCCATACTGTAATATGTATACATTAAAGTACACTGATGATCTCCCTCAGATCCATACTGTAATATTAATACATTAATGTACACTGATGATCTCCCTCAGATCCATACGGTAATATTAATACATAAATGTACACTGATGATCTCCCTCAGGTCCATACTGTAATATTAATACACTAATGTACACTGATGTTCTCCCTCAGATCCATACTGTAATATTAATACATTAATATATATTGATGATCTCCCTCAGATCCATACTCTAATATTAATACATAAATATACACTGATGATCTCCCTCAGATCCATACTGTAATATTAATACACTAATGTACACTGGTGATCTCCCTCAGATCCATACTGTTAATATTAATACATTTGTGTATATTGATGATCTCCCTCAGATCCATACTGTATTATTAATACATTAATGTACACTGATGATCTCCCTCAGATCCATACTGTAATATTAATACATTAATGTACACTGATGATCTCCCTCAGATCCATACTGTAATATTAATACATTAATGTACACTGATGATCTCCCTCAGATCCATACTGTAATATTAATCCATTAATGTACACTGATGATCTCCCTCAGATCCATACTGTAATATTAATACATTAATATACACTGATGATCTCCCTCAGATCCATACTGTAATAATAATACATTAATGCACACTGATGACCTCCCTCAGATCCATACTCTAATATTAATACATTAATGTACACTGATGATCTCCCTCAGATCCATACTGTAATATTAATACATTATTGTACACTGATGATCTCCCCAGATCCATACTGTAATATTAATACAATAATGTACACTGATGATCTCCCTCAGGTCCATACTGTAATATTAATACATTATTGTACACTGTTGATCTCCCTCAGATCCATACTGTAATATTAATACATTAATGTACACTGATGATCTCCATCAGTTCCATACTGTTATATTAATACATTAATGTACACTGATGATCTCCCTCAGATCCATACTGTAATATTAATACATTATTGTACACTGATGATCTCCCTCAGATCCATACTGTAATATTAATACATTAATGTATACTGATGATCTTCCTCAGGTCCATACTGTAATATTTATACATTAATGTACACTGATGATCTCCCTCAGATCCATACTGTAACATTAATACATTAATGTATACTGATGATCTCCCTCAGATCCATACTGTGATATTAATACATTAATGCACACTGATGATCTCCCTCAGATCCATACTGTAATATAAATACATTAATGTACACTGATGATCTCCCTCAGATCCATCCTGTAATATTAATACAGTAATGTACACTGATGATCTCCCTCAGATCCATACTGTAATTTTAATACATTAATGTACATTGATGATCTCCATCAGATCCATCCTGTAATATTAATCCATTAATGTACTCTGATGATCTCCCTCAGATCCGTACTGTAATATTAATACATTATTGTACACTGATGATCTCCCTCAGATCCATACTGTAATATTAATACATTAATGTACACTGATGATCTCCCTCAGATCCATACTGCAATATTAATACATTAATGTACATTGATGATCTCCCTCAGATCCAAACTGTAATATTAATACATTAATGTACATTGATGATCTCCCTCAGATGCATACTGTAATATTAATACATTAATGTACACTGATGATCTCCCTCAGATCCATACTGAAATATTAATACATTAATGTACACTGATGATCTCCCTCAGATCCATACTGTAATATTAATTCATTAATGTACACTGATGATCTCCCTCAGATCCATACTGCAATATTAATACATTAATGTACATTGATGATCTCCCTCAGATCCAAACTGTAATATTAATCCATTATTGTACACTGATGATCTCCCTCAGATCCATAGTGTTATATTAATACATTAATGTATATTGATGATCTCCCTCAGATCCATACTGTAATATTAATACATTAATGTACACTGATGATCCCCCTCAGGTCCATACTGTAATATTAATACACTAATGTACACTGATGATCTCCCTCAGATCCATACTGTAATATTAATACATTAATGTATATTGATGATCTCCCTCAGATCCATAATGTAATATTAATACATTATTGTACACTGATTATCTCCCTCAGATCCATACTGTAATATTATTATCATTAATGTATTCTGATGATCTCCCTCAGATCCATACTGTAATATTCATACATTAATGTACACTGATGATCTCCCTCCGATCCATACTGTAATATTAATACGTTAATGTACACTGATGATCTCCCTCAGATCCATACTGTAATATTAATACATAAATGTAAACTGATGATCCCTCTCAGATCCATACTGTAATGTTAATACATTAATGTACACTGAAGATCTCCCTCAGATCCATACTTTAATATTAATACATTAATGTACACGATGATCCCTCTCAGATCCATACTATTATATTAATACATTAATGTATACTGATGATCTCCCTCAGATCCATACTGTAATATTAATACATTAATGTACACTGATGATCTCCCTCAGATCCATACTGTAATATTAATACATGAATGTATACTGATGATCTCCCTCAGATCCATACTGTAATATTAATACATTAATGTATACTGATGATCTCCCTCAGGTCCATACTGTAATATTAATACATTAATGTACACTGATGATTCCCCTCAGATCCATACTGTATTATTAATTCATTAATGTACACTGACGATCTCCCCCAGATCCATACTGTAATATTAATACATTAATGTACATTGATGATCTCCCTCAGAACATACTGTAATATTAATACATTAATATACACTGATGATCTCCCTCAGATCCATACTGTAATAATAATACATTAATGTACACTGATGATCTCCCTCAGATCCATACTGTAATATGTATACATTAAAGTACACTGATGATCTCCCTCAGATCCATACTGTAATATTAATACATTAATGTACACTGATGATCTCCCTCAGATCCATACGGTAATATTAATACATAAATGTACACTGATGATCTCCCTCAGGTCCATACTGTAATATTAATACACTAATGTACACTGATGTTCTCCCTCAGATCCATACTGTAATATTAATACATTAATATATATTGATGATCTCCCTCAGATCCATACTGTAATATTAATACATAAATGTACACTGATGATCTCCCTCAGATCCATACTGTAATATTAATACACTAATGTACACTGGTGATCTCCCTCAGATCCATACTGTTAATATTAATACATTTGTGTATATTGATGATCTCCCTCAGATCCATACTGTATTATTAATACATTAATGTACACTGATGATCTCCCTCAGATCCATACTGTAATATTAATACATTAATGTACACTGATGATCTCCCTCAGATCCATACTGTAATATTAATACATTAATGTACACTGATGATCTCCCTCAGATCCATACTGTAATATTAATCCATTAATGTACACTGATGATCTCCCTCAGATCCATACTGTAATATTAATACATTAATATACACTGATGATCTCCCTCAGATCCATACTGTAATAATAATACATTAATGCACACTGATGACCTCCCTCAGATCCATACTCTAATATTAATACATTAATGTACACTGATGATCTCCCTCAGATCCATACTGTAATATTAATACATTATTGTACACTGATGATCTCCCCAGATCCATACTGTAATATTAATACAATAATGTACACTGATGATCTCCCTCAGGTCCATACTGTAATATTAATACATTATTGTACACTGTTGATCTCCCTCAGATCCATACTGTAATATTAATACATTAATGTACACTGATGATCTCCATCAGTTCCATACTGTTATATTAATACATTAATGTACACTGATGATCTCCCTCAGATCCATACTGTAATATTAATACATTATTGTACACTGATGATCTCCCTCAGATCCATACTGTAATATTAATACATTAATGTATACTGATGATCTTCCTCAGGTCCATACTGTAATATTTATACATTAATGTACACTGATGATCTCCCTCAGATCCATACTGTAACATTAATACATTAATGTATACTGATGATCTCCCTCAGATCCATACTGTGATATTAATACATTAATGCACACTGATGATCTCCCTCAGATCCATACTGTAATATAAATACATTAATGTACACTGATGATCTCCCTCAGATCCATCCTGTAATATTAAAACAGTAATGTACACTGATGATCTCCCTCAGATCCATACTGTAATTTTAATACATTAATGTACATTGATGATCTCCATCAGATCCATCCTGTAATATTAATCCATTAATGTACTCTGATGATCTCCCTCAGATCCGTACTGTAATATTAATACATTATTATACACTGATGATCTCCCTCAGATCCATACTGTAATATTAATACATTAATGTACACTGATGATCTCCCTCAGATCCATACTGCAATATTAATACATTAATGTACATTGATGATCTCCCTCAGATCCAAACTGTAATATTAATACATTAATGTACATTGATGATCTCCCTCAGATGCATACTGTAATATTAATACATTAATGTACACTGATGATCTCCCTCAGATCCATACTGAAATATTAATACATTAATGTACACTGATGATCTCCCTCAGATCCATACTGTAATATTAATTCATTAATGTACACTGATGATCTCCCTCAGATCCATACTGCAATATTAATACATTAATGTACATTGATGATCTCCCTCAGATCCAAACTGTAATATTAATCCATTATTGTACACTGATGATCTCCCTCAGATCCATAGTGTTATATTAATACATTAATGTATATTGATGATCTCCCTCAGATCCATACTGTAATATTAATATATTAATGTACACTGATGATCCCCCTCAGGTCCATACTGTAATATTAATACACTAATGTACACTGATGATCTCCCTCAGATCCATACTGTAATATTAATACATTAATGTATATTGATGATCTCCCTCAGATCCATACTGTAATATTAATACATTATTGTACACTGATTATCTCCCTCAGATCCATACTGTAATATTATTATCATTAATGTATTCTGATGATCTCCCTCAGATCCATACTGTAATATTCATACATTAATGTACACTGATGATCTCCCTCCGATCCATACTGTAATATTAATACGTTAATGTACACTGATGATCTCCCTCAGATCCATACTGTAATATTAATACATAAATGTAAACTGATGATCCCTCTCAGATCCATACTGTAATGTTAATACATTAATGTACACTGAAGATCTCCCTCAGATCCATACTTTAATATTAATACATTAATGTACACGATGATCCCTCTCAGATCCATACTATTATATTAATACATTAATGTATACTGATGATCTCCCTCAGATCCATACTGTAATATTAATACATTAATGTACACTGATGATCTCCCTCAGATCCATACTGTAATATTAATACATGAATGTATACTGATGATCTCCCTCAGATCCATACTGTAATATTAATACATTAATGTATACTGATGATCTCCCTCAGGTCCATACTGTAATATTAATACATTAATGTACACTGATGATTCCCCTCAGATCCATACTGTATTATTAATTCATTAATGTACACTGACGATCTCCCCCAGATCCATACTGTAATATTAATACATTAATGTACATTGATGATCTCCCTCAGATCCATACTGTAATATTAATATATTAATGTAGACTGATGATCTCCCTCAGATCCATACTGTAATATTAATACATTAATGTACCCTGATGATCTCCCTCAGATCCATACTGTAATATTAATACATTAATGTACACTGATGATCTCCCTCAGTTCCATAATGTAATATGAATCCATTAATGTATACTGATGACCTCCCTCAGATCCATACTGTAATAATACTACATTAATGTACACTGATGATCTCCCTCAGATTCATACTGTAATATTAATACATTAATGTACACTGATGATCTCCCTCAGATCCATACTGTAATATTAATACATAAATGTACACTGATGATCTCCCTCAGATTCATACTGTAATATTAATACATTAACGTACACTGATGATCTCCCTCAGATCCATACTGTAATATTAATCCATTAATGTACACTGATGATCTCCCTCAGATCCGTACTGTAATATTAATACATTATTGTGCACTGATGATCTCACTCAGATCCAAACTGTAATATTAATCCATTAATGTACACTGATGATCTCCCTCAGATCCATACTGTAATATTAATACATTAATGTATACTGATGATCTCCCTCAGATCCATACTGTAATAATAATACATTAATGTACACGATGATCCCCCTCATATCCATACTGTTATATTAATACATTAATGTATACTGATGATCTCCCTCAGATCCATACTGTAATATTAATACATTAATGTACACTGATGATCTCTCTCAGTTCCATAATGTAATATTAATACATTAATGTACACTGATGATCTCCCTCAGATCCATACTGTAATATAAATACATTAATGTACACTGATGATCTCCCTCAGATCCATCCTGTAATATTAAAACAGTAATGTACACTGATGATCTCCCTCAGATCCATACTGTAATTTTAATACATTAATGTACATTGATGATCTCCATCAGATCCATCCTGTAATATTAATCCATTAATGTACTCTGATGATCTCCCTCAGATCCGTACTGTAATATTAATACATTATTATACACTGATGATCTCCCTCAGATCCATACTGTAATATTAATACATTAATGTACACTGATGATCTCCCTCAGATCCATACTGCAATATTAATACATTAATGTACATTGATGATCTCCCTCAGATCCAAACTGTAATATTAATACATTAATGTACATTGATGATCTCCCTCAGATGCATACTGTAATATTAATACATTAATGTACACTGATGATCTCCCTCAGATCCATACTGAAATATTAATACATTAATGTACACTGATGATCTCCCTCAGATCCATACTGTAATATTAATTCATTAATGTACACTGATGATCTCCCTCAGATCCATACTGCAATATTAATACATTAATGTACATTGATGATCTCCCTCAGATCCAAACTGTAATATTAATCCATTATTGTACACTGATGATCTCCCTCAGATCCATAGTGTTATATTAATACATTAATGTATATTGATGATCTCCCTCAGATCCATACTGTAATATTAATATATTAATGTACACTGATGATCCCCCTCAGGTCCATACTGTAATATTAATACACTAATGTACACTGATGATCTCCCTCAGATCCATACTGTAATATTAATACATTAATGTATATTGATGATCTCCCTCAGATCCATACTGTAATATTAATACATTATTGTACACTGATTATCTCCCTCAGATCCATACTGTAATATTAATACATGAATGTATACTGATGATCTCCCTCAGATCCATACTGTAATATTAATACATTAATGTATACTGATGATCTCCCTCAGGTCCATACTGTAATATTAATACATTAATGTACACTGATGATTCCCCTCAGATCCATACTGTATTATTAATTCATTAATGTACACTGACGATCTCCCCCAGATCCATACTGTAATATTAATACATTAATGTACATTGATGATCTCCCTCAGATCCATACTGTAATATTAATATATTAATGTAGACTGATGATCTCCCTCAGATCCATACTGTAATATTAATACATTAATGTACACTTATGATCTCCCTCAGATCCATACTGTAATATTAATACATTAATGTACACTGATGATCTCCCTCAGTTCCATAATGTTATATTAATACATTAATGTATATTGATGATCTCCCTCAGATTCATACTGTAATATTAATACATTAATGTACACTGATGATCTCCCTCAGATCCATACTGTAATATTAATACATAAATGTACACTGATGATCTCCCTCAGATTCATACTGTAATATTAATACATTAATGTACACTGATGATCTCCCTCAGATCCATACTGTAATATTAATCCATTAATGTACACTGATGATCTCCCTCAGATCCGTACTGTAATATTAATACATTATTGTACACTGATGATCTCACTCAGATCCAAACTGTAATATTAATCCATTAATGTACACTGATGATCTCCCTCAGATCCATACTGTAATATTAATACATTAATGTATACTGATGATCTCCCTCAGATCCATACTGTAATAATAATACATTAATGTACACGATGATCCCCCTCATATCCATACTGTTATATTAATACATTAATGTATACTGATGATCTCCCTCAGATCCATACTGTAATATTAATACATTAATGTACACTGATGATCTCTCTCAGTTCCATAATGTAATATTAATACATTAATGTACACTGATGATCTCCCTCAGATCCATACTGTAATAATACATTAATGTACACTGATGATCTCCCTCAGATTCATACTGTAATATTAATACATTAATGTACACTGATGATCTCCCTCAGATCCATACTGTAATATTAATACATTAATGTACACTGATGATCCCCCTCAGATTCATACTGTAATATTAATACATTAATGTACACTGATGATCTCCCTCAGATTCATACTGTAATATTAATACATTAATGTACACTGATGATCTCCCTCAGATCCATACTGTAATATTAATACATTAATGTACACTGATGATCCCCCTCAGATTCATACTGTAATATTAATACATTAATGTACACTGATGATCTCCCTCAGATCCATACTGTAATATTAATCCATTAATGTACACTGATGATCTCCGTCAGATCCGTATTGTAATATTAAAACATTATTGTACACTGATGATCTCACTCCGATCCAAACTGTAATATTAATCCATTAATGTACACTGA
This sequence comes from Meconema thalassinum, assembly GCA_946902985.2. Taxonomy (NCBI): domain Eukaryota; kingdom Metazoa; phylum Arthropoda; class Insecta; order Orthoptera; family Tettigoniidae; genus Meconema; species Meconema thalassinum. The sequence continues at coordinate 214,837,467 of OX336388.2, read as the reverse complement.
TGATCTCTCTCAGATCCATACTGTAATATTAATACATTAATGTATACTGTTGATCTCCCTCAGATCCATACTGTAATAATAATACATTAATGTACACGATGATCCCCCTCAGATCCATACTGTTATATTAATACATTTATGTATACTGATGATCTCCCTCAGATCCATACTGTAATATTAATACATTAATGTACACAGATGATCCCCTTCAGATCCATTCTGTAATATTAATACATTATTGTACACTGATGATCTCCCTCAGATCCATACTGTAATATTAATACATTAATGTTTACTGATGATCTCCCTCAGATCCATACTGTAATAATAATACATTAATGTACACGATAGCTTGCCACGTTGGGTGAGTGGATAGCGTGTCGGTCTACTAACCCCAAGATTGCAGGTTCGCCCCTGGCCGTGGTAAGTGATTTTTGAAAGGCGGCAAAAATACGATACGCATGTCATACGATGTTGGCATGTCAAAGAACCCATTTGAATTCAGTAGGCCGAGTTCATAATGGCTACATTAATCTCTGGAGTTTCCGCCAACACAAAGTTCCTCATTTCTCTACTAGAAAGTGCTATAATGTTCAAGGAGCTTAGATATCTATTATCTAACCTCCTTGACTTTCATAGTGATTCAAGGAGCAACGAAATTCGACATGCAAGCTACCCTCTGGGTGTCAAATTACAAAGCTTGCACCCGGCACCCGAGGCCATACGATATTATTATTATTATTATTATTATTAATGTACACGATGATCCCCCTCAGATCCATACTGTTATATTAATACATTAATGTATACTGATGATCTCCCTCAGATCCATACTGTAATATTAATCCATTAATGTACACTGATGATCTCCCTCAGATCCATACTGTAATATTAATACATTAATATACACTGATGATCTCCCTCAGATCCATACTGTAATAATAATACATTAATGTACACTGATGATCTCACTCAGATCCATACTGTAATATGTATACATTAAAGTACACTGATGATCTCCCTCAGATCCATACTGTAATATTAATACATTAATGTACACTGATGATCTCCCTCAGATCCATACGGTAATATTAATACATAAATGTACACTGATGATCTCCCTCAGGTCCATACTGTAATATTAATACACTAATGTACACTGATGTTCTCCCTCAGATCCATACTGTAATATTAATACATTAATATATATTGATGATCTCCCTCAGATCCATACTCTAATATTAATACATAAATATACACTGATGATCTCCCTCAGATCCATACTGTAATATTAATACACTAATGTACACTGGTGATCTCCCTCAGATCCATACTGTTAATATTAATACATTTGTGTATATTGATGATCTCCCTCAGATCCATACTGTATTATTAATACATTAATGTACACTGATGATCTCCCTCAGATCCATACTGTAATATTAATACATTAATGTACACTGATGATCTCCCTCAGATCCATACTGTAATATTAATACATTAATGTACACTGATGATCTCCCTCAGATCCATACTGTAATATTAATCCATTAATGTACACTGATGATCTCCCTCAGATCCATACTGTAATATTAATACATTAATATACACTGATGATCTCCCTCAGATCCATACTGTAATAATAATACATTAATGCACACTGATGACCTCCCTCAGATCCATACTCTAATATTAATACATTAATGTACACTGATGATCTCCCTCAGATCCATACTGTAATATTAATACATTATTGTACACTGATGATCTCCCCAGATCCATACTGTAATATTAATACAATAATGTACACTGATGATCTCCCTCAGGTCCATACTGTAATATTAATACATTATTGTACACTGTTGATCTCCCTCAGATCCATACTGTAATATTAATACATTAATGTACACTGATGATCTCCATCAGTTCCATACTGTTATATTAATACATTAATGTACACTGATGATCTCCCTCAGATCCATACTGTAATATTAATACATTATTGTACACTGATGATCTCCCTCAGATCCATACTGTAATATTAATACATTAATGTATACTGATGATCTTCCTCAGGTCCATACTGTAATATTTATACATTAATGTACACTGATGATCTCCCTCAGATCCATACTGTAACATTAATACATTAATGTATACTGATGATCTCCCTCAGATCCATACTGTGATATTAATACATTAATGCACACTGATGATCTCCCTCAGATCCATACTGTAATATAAATACATTAATGTACACTGATGATCTCCCTCAGATCCATCCTGTAATATTAATACAGTAATGTACACTGATGATCTCCCTCAGATCCATACTGTAATTTTAATACATTAATGTACATTGATGATCTCCATCAGATCCATCCTGTAATATTAATCCATTAATGTACTCTGATGATCTCCCTCAGATCCGTACTGTAATATTAATACATTATTGTACACTGATGATCTCCCTCAGATCCATACTGTAATATTAATACATTAATGTACACTGATGATCTCCCTCAGATCCATACTGCAATATTAATACATTAATGTACATTGATGATCTCCCTCAGATCCAAACTGTAATATTAATACATTAATGTACATTGATGATCTCCCTCAGATGCATACTGTAATATTAATACATTAATGTACACTGATGATCTCCCTCAGATCCATACTGAAATATTAATACATTAATGTACACTGATGATCTCCCTCAGATCCATACTGTAATATTAATTCATTAATGTACACTGATGATCTCCCTCAGATCCATACTGCAATATTAATACATTAATGTACATTGATGATCTCCCTCAGATCCAAACTGTAATATTAATCCATTATTGTACACTGATGATCTCCCTCAGATCCATAGTGTTATATTAATACATTAATGTATATTGATGATCTCCCTCAGATCCATACTGTAATATTAATACATTAATGTACACTGATGATCCCCCTCAGGTCCATACTGTAATATTAATACACTAATGTACACTGATGATCTCCCTCAGATCCATACTGTAATATTAATACATTAATGTATATTGATGATCTCCCTCAGATCCATAATGTAATATTAATACATTATTGTACACTGATTATCTCCCTCAGATCCATACTGTAATATTATTATCATTAATGTATTCTGATGATCTCCCTCAGATCCATACTGTAATATTCATACATTAATGTACACTGATGATCTCCCTCCGATCCATACTGTAATATTAATACGTTAATGTACACTGATGATCTCCCTCAGATCCATACTGTAATATTAATACATAAATGTAAACTGATGATCCCTCTCAGATCCATACTGTAATGTTAATACATTAATGTACACTGAAGATCTCCCTCAGATCCATACTTGAATATTAATACATTAATGTACACGATGATCCCTCTCAGATCCATACTATTATATTAATACATTAATGTATACTGATGATCTCCCTCAGATCCATACTGTAATATTAATACATTAATGTACACTGATGATCTCCCTCAGATCCATACTGTAATATTAATACATGAATGTATACTGATGATCTCCCTCAGATCCATACTGTAATATTAATACATTAATGTATACTGATGATCTCCCTCAGGTCCATACTGTAATATTAATACATTAATGTACACTGATGATTCCCCTCAGATCCATACTGTATTATTAATTCATTAATGTACACTGACGATCTCCCCCAGATCCATACTGTAATATTAATACATTAATGTACATTGATGATCTCCCTCAGAACATACTGTAATATTAATACATTAATATACACTGATGATCTCCCTCAGATCCATACTGTAATAATAATACATTAATGTACACTGATGATCTCCCTCAGATCCATACTGTAATATGTATACATTAAAGTACACTGATGATCTCCCTCAGATCCATACTGTAATATTAATACATTAATGTACACTGATGATCTCCCTCAGATCCATACGGTAATATTAATACATAAATGTACACTGATGATCTCCCTCAGGTCCATACTGTAATATTAATACACTAATGTACACTGATGTTCTCCCTCAGATCCATACTGTAATATTAATACATTAATATATATTGATGATCTCCCTCAGATCCATACTGTAATATTAATACATAAATGTACACTGATGATCTCCCTCAGATCCATACTGTAATATTAATACACTAATGTACACTGGTGATCTCCCTCAGATCCATACTGTTAATATTAATACATTTGTGTATATTGATGATCTCCCTCAGATCCATACTGTATTATTAATACATTAATGTACACTGATGATCTCCCTCAGATCCATACTGTAATATTAATACATTAATGTACACTGATGATCTCCCTCAGATCCATACTGTAATATTAATACATTAATGTACACTGATGATCTCCCTCAGATCCATACTGTAATATTAATCCATTAATGTACACTGATGATCTCCCTCAGATCCATACTGTAATATTAATACATTAATATACACTGATGATCTCCCTCAGATCCATACTGTAATAATAATACATTAATGCACACTGATGACCTCCCTCAGATCCATACTCTAATATTAATACATTAATGTACACTGATGATCTCCCTCAGATCCATACTGTAATATTAATACATTATTGTACACTGATGATCTCCCCAGATCCATACTGTAATATTAATACAATAATGTACACTGATGATCTCCCTCAGGTCCATACTGTAATATTAATACATTATTGTACACTGTTGATCTCCCTCAGATCCATACTGTAATATTAATACATTAATGTACACTGATGATCTCCATCAGTTCCATACTGTTATATTAATACATTAATGTACACTGATGATCTCCCTCAGATCCATACTGTAATATTAATACATTATTGTACACTGATGATCTCCCTCAGATCCATACTGTAATATTAATACATTAATGTATACTGATGATCTTCCTCAGGTCCATACTGAAATATTTATACATTAATGTACACTGATGATCTCCCTCAGATCCATACTGTAACATTAATACATTAATGTATACTGATGATCTCCCTCAGATCCATACTGTGATATTAATACATTAATGCACACTGATGATCTCCCTCAGATCCATACTGTAATATAAATACATTAATGTACACTGATGATCTCCCTCAGATCCATCCTGTAATATTAAAACAGTAATGTACACTGATGATCTCCCTCAGATCCATACTGTAATTTTAATACATTAATGTACATTGATGATCTCCATCAGATCCATCCTGTAATATTAATCCATTAATGTACTCTGATGATCTCCCTCAGATCCGTACTGTAATATTAATACATTATTATACACTGATGATCTCCCTCAGATCCATACTGTAATATTAATACATTAATGTACACTGATGATCTCCCTCAGATCCATACTGCAATATTAATACATTAATGTACATTGATGATCTCCCTCAGATCCAAACTGTAATATTAATACATTAATGTACATTGATGATCTCCCTCAGATGCATACTGTAATATTAATACATTAATGTACACTGATGATCTCCCTCAGATCCATACTGAAATATTAATACATTAATGTACACTGATGATCTCCCTCAGATCCATACTGTAATATTAATTCATTAATGTACACTGATGATCTCCCTCAGATCCATACTGCAATATTAATACATTAATGTACATTGATGATCTCCCTCAGATCCAAACTGTAATATTAATCCATTATTGTACACTGATGATCTCCCTCAGATCCATAGTGTTATATTAATACATTAATGTATATTGATGATCTCCCTCAGATCCATACTGTAATATTAATATATTAATGTACACTGATGATCCCCCTCAGGTCCATACTGTAATATTAATACACTAATGTACACTGATGATCTCCCTCAGATCCATACTGTAATATTAATACATTAATGTATATTGATGATCTCCCTCAGATCCATACTGTAATATTAATACATTATTGTACACTGATTATCTCCCTCAGATCCATACTGTAATATTATTATCATTAATGTATTCTGATGATCTCCCTCAGATCCATACTGTAATATTCATACATTAATGTACACTGATGATCTCCCTCCGATCCATACTGTAATATTAATACGTTAATGTACACTGATGATCTCCCTCAGATCCATACTGTAATATTAATACATAAATGTAAACTGATGATCCCTCTCAGATCCATACTGTAATGTTAATACATTAATGTACACTGAAGATCTCCCTCAGATCCATACTTTAATATTAATACATTAATGTACACGATGATCCCTCTCAGATCCATACTATTATATTAATACATTAATGTATACTGATGATCTCCCTCAGATCCATACTGTAATATTAATACATTAATGTACACTGATGATCTCCCTCAGATCCATACTGTAATATTAATACATGAATGTATACTGATGATCTCCCTCAGATCCATACTGTAATATTAATACATTAATGTATACTGATGATCTCCCTCAGGTCCATACTGTAATATTAATACATTAATGTACACTGATGATTCCCCTCAGATCCATACTGTATTATTAATTCATTAATGTACACTGACGATCTCCCCCAGATCCATACTGTAATATTAATACATTAATGTACATTGATGATCTCCCTCAGATCCATACTGTAATATTAATATATTAATGTAGACTGATGATCTCCCTCAGATCCATACTGTAATATTAATACATTAATGTACCCTGATGATCTCCCTCAGATCCATACTGTAATATTAATACATTAATGTACACTGATGATCTCCCTCAGTTCCATAATGTAATATGAATCCATTAATGTATACTGATGACCTCCCTCAGATCCATACTGTAATAATACTACATTAATGTACACTGATGATCTCCCTCAGATTCATACTGTAATATTAATACATTAATGTACACTGATGATCTCCCTCAGATCCATACTGTAATATTAATACATAAATGTACACTGATGATCTCCCTCAGATTCATACTGTAATATTAATACATTAACGTACACTGATGATCTCCCTCAGATCCATACTGTAATATTAATCCATTAATGTACACTGATGATCTCCCTCAGATCCGTACTGTAATATTAATACATTATTGTACACTGATGATCTCACTCAGATCCAAACTGTAATATTAATCCATTAATGTACACTGATGATCTCCCTCAGATCCATACTGTAATATTAATACATTAATGTATACTGATGATCTCCCTCAGATCCATACTGTAATAATAATACATTAATGTACACGATGATCCCCCTCATATCCATACTGTTATATTAATACATTAATGTATACTGATGATCTCCCTCAGATCCATACTGTAATATTAATACATTAATGTACACTGATGATCTCTCTCAGTTCCATAATGTAATATTAATACATTAATGTACACTGATGATCTCCCTCAGATCCATACTGTAATATAAATACATTAATGTACACTGATGATCTCCCTCAGATCCATCCTGTAATATTAAAACAGTAATGTACACTGATGATCTCCCTCAGATCCATACTGTAATTTTAATACATTAATGTACATTGATGATCTCCATCAGATCCATCCTGTAATATTAATCCATTAATGTACTCTGATGATCTCCCTCAGATCCGTACTGTAATATTAATACATTATTATACACTGATGATCTCCCTCAGATCCATACTGTAATATTAATACATTAATGTACACTGATGATCTCCCTCAGATCCATACTGCAATATTAATACATTAATGTACATTGATGATCTCCCTCAGATCCAAACTGTAATATTAATACATTAATGTACATTGATGATCTCCCTCAGATGCATACTGTAATATTAATACATTAATGTACACTGATGATCTCCCTCAGATCCATACTGAAATATTAATACATTAATGTACACTGATGATCTCCCTCAGATCCATACTGTAATATTAATTCATTAATGTACACTGATGATCTCCCTCAGATCCATACTGCAATATTAATACATTAATGTACATTGATGATCTCCCTCAGATCCAAACTGTAATATTAATCCATTATTGTACACTGATGATCTCCCTCAGATCCATAGTGTTATATTAATACATTAATGTATATTGATGATCTCCCTCAGATCCATACTGTAATATTAATATATTAATGTACACTGATGATCCCCCTCAGGTCCATACTGTAATATTAATACACTAATGTACACTGATGATCTCCCTCAGATCCATACTGTAATATTAATACATTAATGTATATTGATGATCTCCCTCAGATCCATACTGTAATATTAATACATTATTGTACACTGATTATCTCCCTCAGATCCATACTGTAATATTAATACATGAATGTATACTGATGATCTCCCTCAGATCCATACTGTAATATTAATACATTAATGTATACTGATGATCTCCCTCAGGTCCATACTGTAATATTAATACATTAATGTACACTGATGATTCCCCTCAGATCCATACTGTATTATTAATTCATTAATGTACACTGACGATCTCCCCCAGATCCATACTGTAATATTAATACATTAATGTACATTGATGATCTCCCTCAGATCCATACTGTAATATTAATATATTAATGTAGACTGATGATCTCCCTCAGATCCATACTGTAATATTAATACATTAATGTACACTTATGATCTCCCTCAGATCCATACTGTAATATTAATACATTAATGTACACTGATGATCTCCCTCAGTTCCATAATGTTATATTAATACATTAATGTATATTGATGATCTCCCTCAGATTCATACTGTAATATTAATACATTAATGTACACTGATGATCTCCCTCAGATCCATACTGTAATATTAATACATAAATGTACACTGATGATCTCCCTCAGATTCATACTGTAATATTAATACATTAATGTACACTGATGATCTCCCTCAGATCCATACTGTAATATTAATCCATTAATGTACACTGATGATCTCCCTCAGATCCGTACTGTAATATTAATACATTATTGTACACTGATGATCTCACTCAGATCCAAACTGTAATATTAATCCATTAATGTACACTGATGATCTCCCTCAGATCCATACTGTAATATTAATACATTAATGTATACTGATGATCTCCCTCAGATCCATACTGTAATAATAATACATTAATGTACACGATGATCCCCCTCATATCCATACTGTTATATTAATACATTAATGTATACTGATGATCTCCCTCAGATCCATACTGTAATATTAATACATTAATGTACACTGATGATCTCTCTCAGTTCCATAATGTAATATTAATACATTAATGTACACTGATGATCTCCCTCAGATCCATACTGTAATAATACATTAATGTACACTGATGATCTCCCTCAGATTCATACTGTAATATTAATACATTAATGTACACTGATGATCTCCCTCAGATCCATACTGTAATATTAATACATTAATGTACACTGATGATCCCCCTCAGATTCATACTGTAATATTAATACATTAATGTACACTGATGATCTCCCTCAGATTCATACTGTAATATTAATACATTAATGTACACTGATGATCTCCCTCAGATCCATACTGTAATATTAATACATTAATGTACACTGATGATCCCCCTCAGATTCATACTGTAATATTAATACATTAATGTACACTGATGATCTCCCTCAGATCCATACTGTAATATTAATCCATTAATGTACACTGATGATCTCCGTCAGATCCGTACTGTAATATTAAAACATTATTGTACACTGATGATCTCACTCCGATCCAAACTGTAATATTAATCCATTAATGTACACTGATGATCTCTCTCAGATCCATACTGTAATATTAATACATTAATGTATACTGTTGATCTCCCTCAGATCCATACTGTAATAATAATACATTAATGTACACGATGATCCCCCTCAGATCCATACTGTTATATTAATACATTTATGTATACTGATGATCTCCCTCAGATCCATACTGTAATATTAATACATTAATGTACACAGATGATCCCCTTCAGATCCATTCTGTAATATTAATACATTATTGTACACTGATGATCTCCCTCAGATCCATACTGTAATATTAATACATTAATGTTTACTGATGATCTCCCTCAGATCCATACTGTAATAATAATACATTAATGTACACGATAGCTTGCCACGTTGGGTGAGTGGATAGCGTGTCGGTCTACTAACCCCAAGATTGCAGGTTCGCCCCTGGCCGTGGTAAGTGATTTTTGAAAGGCGGCAAAAATACGATACGCATGTCATACGATGTTGGCATGTCAAAGAACCCATTTGAATTCAGTAGGCCGAGTTCATAATGGCTACATTAATCTCTGGAGTTTCCGCCAACACAAAGTTCCTCATTTCTCTACTAGAAAGTGCTATAATGTTCAAGGAGCTTAGATATCTATTATCTAACCTCCTTGACTTTCATAGTGATTCAAGGAGCAACGAAATTCGACATGCAAGCTACCCTCTGGGTGTCAAATTACAAAGCTTGCACCCGGCACCCGAGGCCATACGATATTATTATTATTATTATTATTATTAATGTACACGATGATCCCCCTCAGATCCATACTGTTATATTAATACATTAATGTATACTGATGATCTCCCTCAGATCCATACTGTAATATTAATACATTAATGTACACTTATGATCTTCCTCAGATCCATACTGTAATATTAATACATTAATGTATACTAATGATCTCCATCAGATCCATACTGTAATATTAATACATTAATATATACTGATGATCTCCCTCAGATCCATACGGTAATATTAATACATTAATGTACACTGATGATCTCCCTCAGATCCATACCGTAATATTAATACATTAATGTACACTGATGATCTCCCTCAAATCCATACTGCAATATTAATACATTTATGTACACTGATGATCTTCCTCAGATCCATACTGTAATATTAATACATTAATGTACACTTATGATCTTCCTCAGATCCATACTGTAATATTAATACATTAATGTATACTGATGATCTCCCTCAGATCCATACCGTAATATTAATACATTAATGTACACTGATGATCTCCCTCAAATCCATACTGCAATATTAATACATTTATGTACACTGATGATCTCCCTCATATCCATACTGTAATATTAATACATTAATATATACTGATGATCTCCCTCAGATCCATACGGTAATATTAATACATTAATGTACACTGATGATCTCCCTCAGATCCATACTGTAATATTAATACATTAATGTACACTGATGATCTCCCTCAGATCCATACTGTAATATTAATACATTAATGTACACTGATGATCTCCCTCAGATCCATACTGTAATATTAATATATTAATGTACACTGATGACACCCCCAGATCCATACTGTAATACTAATACATTAATGTACATTGTTGTTCTCCCTCAGATCCATACTGTAATATTAATACATTAATGTATATTGATGATCTCCCTCAGATCCATACTGTAATATTAATACATTATTGTACACTGATGATCTCCCTCAGATCCATACTGTAATATTATTATCATTAATGTACTCTGATGATCTCCCTCAGATCCATACTGTAATATTCATACATTAATGTACACTGATGATCTCCCTCCGATCCATACTGTAATATTAATACGTTAATGTACACTGATGATCTCCCTCAGATCCATACTGTAATATTAATACATACATGTAAACTGATGATCCCTCCCAGATCCATACTGTAATATTAATACGTTAATGTACACTGAAGATCTCCCGTAGATCCATACTTTAATATTAATACATTAATGTACACGATGATCCCCCTCAGATCCATACTGTTATATTAATACGTTAATGTATACTGATGATCTCCCTCAGATCCATACTGTAATATTAATACATTAATGTACACTGATGATCTCCCTCAGATCCATACTGTAATATTAATACATCAATGTATACTGATGATCTCCCTCAGATCCATACTGTAATATTAATACATTAATGTATACTGATGATCTCCCTCAGGTCCATACTGTAATATTAATACATTAATGTACACTGATGATCCCCCTCAGATCCATACTGTAATATTAATTCATTAATGTACACTGATGATCTCCCTCAGACCCATACTGTAATATTAATACATTAATGTACATTGATGATCTCCCTCAGATCCATACTGTAATATTAATATATTAATGTAGACTGATGATCTCCCTCTGATCCATACTGTAATATTAATACATTAATGTACACTGATGATCTCCCTCATATCCATACTGTAATATTAATACATTAATGTACACTGATGATCTCCCTCAGTTCCATAATGTAATATTAATACATTAATGTACACTGATGATCTCCCTCAGATCCATACTGTAATAATAATACATTAATGTACACTGATGATCTCCCTCAGATTCATACTGTAATATTAATACATTAATGTACACTGATGATCTCCCTCAGTTCCATAATGTAATATTAATACATTAATGTACACTGATGATCTCCCTCAGATCCATACTGTAATAATAATACATTAATGTACACTGATGATCTCCCTCAGATCCATACGGTAATATTAATACATTAATGTACACTGATGATCTCCCTCAGATCCATACTGTAATATTAATACATTAATGTACACTGATGATCTCCCTCAGATTCATACTGTAATATTAATACATTAATGTACATTGATGATCTCCCTCGGATCCATACTGTAATATTAATACATTAATGTACACTGATGATCTCCCTCAGATCCATACTGTAATATTAATATATTAATGTACACTGATGACACCCCCAGATCCATACTGTAATACTAATACATTAATGTACATTGTTGTTCTCCCTCAGATCCATACTGTAATATTAATACATTAATGTATATTGATGATCTCCCTCAGATCCATACTGTAATATTAATACATTATTGTACACTGATGATCTCCCTCAGATCCATACTGTAATATTATTATCATTAATGTACTCTGATGATCTCCCTCAGATCCTTACTGTAATATTCATACATTAATGTACACTGATGATCTCCCTCCGATCCATACTGTAATATTAATACGTTAATGTACACTGATGATCTCCCTCAGATCCATACTGTAATATTAATACATACATGTAAACTGATGATCCCTCCCAGATCCATACTGTAATATTAATACGTTAATGTACACTGAAGATCTCCCTCAGATCCATACTTTAATATTAATACATTAATGTACACGATGATCCCCCTCAGATCCATACTGTTATATTAATACTTTAATGTATACTGATGATCTCCCTCAGATCCATACTGTAATATTAATACATTAATGTACACTGATGATCTCCCTCAGATCCATACTGTATTATTAATACATCAATGTATACTGATGATCGCCCTCAGATCCATACTGTAATATTAATTCATTAATGTACACTGATGATCTCCCTCAGATCCATACTGTAATATTAATACATTAATGTACATTGATGATCTCCCTCAGATCCATACTGTAATATTAATATATTAATGTAGACTGATGATCTCCCTCAGATCCATACTGTAATATTAATACATTAATGTACACTGATGATCTCCCTCATATCCATACTGTAATATTAATACATTAATGTACACTGATGATCTCCCTCAGTTCCATAATGTAATATTAATACATTAATGTACACTGATGATCTCCCTCAGATCCATACTGTAATAATAATACATTAATGTACACTGATGATCTCCCTCAGATTCATACTGTAATATTAATACATTAATGTATATTGATGATCTCCCTCAGATCCATACTGTAATATTAATACATTATTGTACACTGATGATCTCCCTCAGATCCATACTGTAATATTATTATCATTAATGTACTCTGATGATCTCCCTCAGATCCATACTGTAATATTCATACATTAATGTACACTGATGATCTCCCTCCGATCCATACTGTAATATTAATACGTTAATGTACACTGATGATCTCCCTCAGATCCATACTGTAATATTAATACATACATGTAAACTGATGATCCCTCCCAGATCCATACTGTAATATTAATACGTTAATGTACACTGAAGATCTCCCGTAGATCCATACTTTAATATTAATACATTAATGTACACGATGATCCCCCTCAGATCCATACTGTTATATTAATACGTTAATGTATACTGATGATCTCCCTCAGATCCATACTGTAATATTAATACATTAATGTACACTGATGATCTCCCTCAGATCCATACTGTAATATTAATACATCAATGTATACTGATGATCTCCCTCAGATCCATACTGTAATATTAATACATTAATGTATACTGATGATCTCCCTCAGGTCCATACTGTAATATTAATACATTAATGTACACTGATGATCCCCCTCAGATCCATACTGTAATATTAATTCATTAATGTACACTGATGATCTCCCTCAGACCCATACTGTAATATTAATACATTAATGTACATTGATGATCTCCCTCAGATCCATACTGTAATATTAATATATTAATGTAGACTGATGATCTCCCTCTGATCCATACTGTAATATTAATACATTAATGTACACTGATGATCTCCCTCATATCCATACTGTAATATTAATACATTAATGTACACTGATGATCTCCCTCAGTTCCATAATGTAATATTAATACATTAATGTACACTGATGATCTCCCTCAGATCCATACTGTAATAATAATACATTAATGTACACTGATGATCTCCCTCAGATTCATACTGTAATATTAATACATTAATGTACACTGATGATCTCCCTCAGTTCCATAATGTAATATTAATACATTAATGTACACTGATGATCTCCCTCAGATCCATACTGTAATAATAATACATTAATGTACACTGATGATCTCCCTCAGATCCATACGGTAATATTAATACATTAATGTACACTGATGATCTCCCTCAGATCCATACTGTAATATTAATACATTAATGTACACTGATGATCTCCCTCAGATTCATACTGTAATATTAATACATTAATGTACATTGATGATCTCCCTCGGATCCATACTGTAATATTAATACATTAATGTACACTGATGATCTCCCTCAGATCCATACTGTAATATTAATATATTAATGTACACTGATGACACCCCCAGATCCATACTGTAATACTAATACATTAATGTACATTGTTGTTCTCCCTCAGATCCATACTGTAATATTAATACATTAATGTATATTGATGATCTCCCTCAGATCCATACTGTAATATTAATACATTATTGTACACTGATGATCTCCCTCAGATCCATACTGTAATATTATTATCATTAATGTACTCTGATGATCTCCCTCAGATCCTTACTGTAATATTCATACATTAATGTACACTGATGATCTCCCTCCGATCCATACTGTAATATTAATACGTTAATGTACACTGATGATCTCCCTCAGATCCATACTGTAATATTAATACATACATGTAAACTGATGATCCCTCCCAGATCCATACTGTAATATTAATACGTTAATGTACACTGAAGATCTCCCTCAGATCCATACTTTAATATTAATACATTAATGTACACGATGATCCCCCTCAGATCCATACTGTTATATTAATACTTTAATGTATACTGATGATCTCCCTCAGATCCATACTGTAATATTAATACATTAATGTACACTGATGATCTCCCTCAGATCCATACTGTATTATTAATACATCAATGTATACTGATGATCGCCCTCAGATCCATACTGTAATATTAATTCATTAATGTACACTGATGATCTCCCTCAGATCCATACTGTAATATTAATACATTAATGTACATTGATGATCTCCCTCAGATCCATACTGTAATATTAATATATTAATGTAGACTGATGATCTCCCTCAGATCCATACTGTAATATTAATACATTAATGTACACTGATGATCTCCCTCATATCCATACTGTAATATTAATACATTAATGTACACTGATGATCTCCCTCAGTTCCATAATGTAATATTAATACATTAATGTACACTGATGATCTCCCTCAGATCCATACTGTAATAATAATACATTAATGTACACTGATGATCTCCCTCAGATTCATACTGTAATATTAATACATTAATGTACACTGATGATCTCCCTCAGATCCATACTGTAATATTAATACATTAATGTACACTGATGATCTCCCTCAGATTCATATTGTAATATTAATACATTATTGTACACTGATGATCTCCCTCAGATCCATACTGCAATATTAATACATTAATGTACATTGATGATCTCCCTCAGATCCAAACTGTAATATTAATCCATTATTGTACACTGATGATCTCCCTAAAGTCCATGCTGTAATATTAATACATTAATGTACACTGATGATCTCCCTCAGATCCATACTGTTATATTTATACATTTATGTACACTGATGATCTCCTCATATCCATACTGTAATATTAATACATTAATGTATACTGATGATCTCCCTCAGATCCATACTGTAATATTAATACATTAATGTACACTGATGATCTCCCTCATATCCATACTGTAATATTAATACATTAATGTACACTGATGATCTCCCTCAGTTCCATAATGTAATATTAATACATTAATGTACACTGATGATCTCCCTCAGATCCATACTGTAATAATAATACATTAATGTACACTGATGATCTCCCTCAGATTCATACTGTAATATTAATACATTAATGTACACTGATGATCTCCCTCAGATCCATACTGTAATATTAATACATTAATGTACACTGATGATCTCCCTCAGATTCATATTGTAATATTAATCCATTATTGTACACTGATGATCTCCCTCAGATCCATAGTGTTATATTAATACATTAATGTATATTGATGATCTCCCTCAGATCCATACTGTAATATTAATACATTAATGTACACTGATGATCCCCCTCAGGTCCATACTGTAATATTAATACACTAATGTACACTGATGATCTCCCTCAGATCCATACTGTAATATTAATACATTAATGTATATTGATGATCTCCCTCAGATCCATAATGTAATATTAATACATTATTGTACACTGATTATCTCCCTCAGATCCATACTGTAATATTATTATCATTAATGTATTCTGATGATCTCCCTCAGATCCATACTGTAATATTCATACATTAATGTACACTGATGATCTCCCTCCGATCCATACTGTAATATTAATACGTTAATGTACACTGATGATCTCCCTCAGATCCATACTGTAATATTAATACATAAATGTAAACTGATGATCCCTCTCAGATCCATACTGTAATGTTAATACATTAATGTACACTGAAGATCTCCCTCAGATCCATACTTTAATATTAATACATTAATGTACACGATGATCCCTCTCAGATCCATACTATTATATTAATACATTAATGTATACTGATGATCTCCCTCAGATCCATACTGTAATATTAATACATTAATGTACACTGATGATCTCCCTCAGATCCATACTGTAATATTAATACATGAATGTATACTGATGATCTCCCTCAGATCCATACTGTAATATTAATACATTAATGTATACTGATGATCTCCCTCAGGTCCATACTGTAATATTAATACATTAATGTACACTGATGATTCCCCTCAGATCCATACTGTATTATTAATTCATTAATGTACACTGACGATCTCCCCCAGATCCATACTGTAATATTAATACATTAATGTACATTGATGATCTCCCTCAGAACATACTGTAATATTAATACATTAATATACACTGATGATCTCCCTCAGATCCATACTGTAATAATAATACATTAATGTACACTGATGATCTCCCTCAGATCCATACTGTAATATGTATACATTAAAGTACACTGATGATCTCCCTCAGATCCATACTGTAATATTAATACATTAATGTACACTGATGATCTCCCTCAGATCCATACGGTAATATTAATACATAAATGTACACTGATGATCTCCCTCAGGTCCATACTGTAATATTAATACACTAATGTACACTGATGTTCTCCCTCAGATCCATACTGTAATATTAATACATTAATATATATTGATGATCTCCCTCAGATCCATACTGTAATATTAATACATAAATGTACACTGATGATCTCCCTCAGATCCATACTGTAATATTAATACACTAATGTACACTGGTGATCTCCCTCAGATCCATACTGTTAATATTAATACATTTGTGTATATTGATGATCTCCCTCAGATCCATACTGTATTATTAATACATTAATGTACACTGATGATCTCCCTCAGATCCATACTGTAATATTAATACATTAATGTACACTGATGATCTCCCTCAGATCCATACTGTAATATTAATACATTAATGTACACTGATGATCTCCCTCAGATCCATACTGTAATATTAATCCATTAATGTACACTGATGATCTCCCTCAGATCCATACTGTAATATTAATACATTAATATACACTGATGATCTCCCTCAGATCCATACTGTAATAATAATACATTAATGCACACTGATGACCTCCCTCAGATCCATACTCTAATATTAATACATTAATGTACACTGATGATCTCCCTCAGATCCATACTGTAATATTAATACATTATTGTACACTGATGATCTCCCCAGATCCATACTGTAATATTAATACAATAATGTACACTGATGATCTCCCTCAGGTCCATACTGTAATATTAATACATTATTGTACACTGTTGATCTCCCTCAGATCCATACTGTAATATTAATACATTAATGTACACTGATGATCTCCATCAGTTCCATACTGTTATATTAATACATTAATGTACACTGATGATCTCCCTCAGATCCATACTGTAATATTAATACATTATTGTACACTGATGATCTCCCTCAGATCCATACTGTAATATTAATACATTAATGTATACTGATGATCTTCCTCAGGTCCATACTGTAATATTTATACATTAATGTACACTGATGATCTCCCTCAGATCCATACTGTAACATTAATACATTAATGTATACTGATGATCTCCCTCAGATCCATACTGTGATATTAATACATTAATGCACACTGATGATCTCCCTCAGATCCATACTGTAATATAAATACATTAATGTACACTGATGATCTCCCTCAGATCCATCCTGTAATATTAAAACAGTAATGTACACTGATGATCTCCCTCAGATCCATACTGTAATTTTAATACATTAATGTACATTGATGATCTCCATCAGATCCATCCTGTAATATTAATCCATTAATGTACTCTGATGATCTCCCTCAGATCCGTACTGTAATATTAATACATTATTATACACTGATGATCTCCCTCAGATCCATACTGTAATATTAATACATTAATGTACACTGATGATCTCCCTCAGATCCATACTGCAATATTAATACATTAATGTACATTGATGATCTCCCTCAGATCCAAACTCTAATATTAATACATTAATGTACATTGATGATCTCCCTCAGATGCATACTGTAATATTAATACATTAATGTACACTGATGATCTCCCTCAGATCCATACTGAAATATTAATACATTAATGTACACTGATGATCTCCCTCAGATCCATACTGTAATATTAATTCATTAATGTACACTGATGATCTCCCTCAGATCCATACTGCAATATTAATACATTAATGTACATTGATGATCTCCCTCAGATCCAAACTGTAATATTAATCCATTATTGTACACTGATGATCTCCCTCAGATCCATAGTGTTATATTAATACATTAATGTATATTGATGATCTCCCTCAGATCCATACTGTAATATTAATATATTAATGTACACTGATGATCCCCCTCAGGTCCATACTGTAATATTAATACACTAATGTACACTGATGATCTCCCTCAGATCCATACTGTAATATTAATACATTAATGTATATTGATGATCTCCCTCAGATCCATACTGTAATATTAATACATTATTGTACACTGATTATCTCCCTCAGATCCATACTGTAATATTATTATCATTAATGTATTCTGATGATCTCCCTCAGATCCATACTGTAATATTCATACATTAATGTACACTGATGATCTCCCTCCGATCCATACTGTAATATTAATACGTTAATGTACACTGATGATCTCCCTCAGATCCATACTGTAATATTAATACATAAATGTAAACTGATGATCCCTCTCAGATCCATACTGTAATGTTAATACATTAATGTACACTGAAGATCTCCCTCAGATCCATACTTTAATATTAATACATTAATGTACACGATGATCCCTCTCAGATCCATACTATTATATTAATACATTAATGTATACTGATGATCTCCCTCAGATCCATACTGTAATATTAATACATTAATGTACACTGATGATCTCCCTCAGATCCATACTGTAATATTAATACATGAATGTATACTGATGATCTCCCTCAGATCCATACTGTAATATTAATACATTAATGTATACTGATGATCTCCCTCAGGTCCATACTGTAATATTAATACATTAATGTACACTGATGATTCCCCTCAGATCCATACTGTATTATTAATTCATTAATGTACACTGACGATCTCCCCCAGATCCATACTGTAATATTAATACATTAATGTACATTGATGATCTCCCTCAGATCCATACTGTAATATTAATATATTAATGTAGACTGATGATCTCCCTCAGATCCATACTGTAATATTAATACATTAATGTACCCTGATGATCTCCCTCAGATCCATACTGTAATATTAATACATTAATGTACACTGATGATCTCCCTCAGTTCCATAATGTAATATGAATCCATTAATGTATACTGATGACCTCCCTCAGATCCATACTGTAATAATACTACATTAATGTACACTGATGATCTCCCTCAGATTCATACTGTAATATTAATACATTAATGTACACTGATGATCTCCCTCAGATCCATACTGTAATATTAATACATAAATGTACACTGATGATCTCCCTCAGATTCATACTGTAATATTAATACATTAACGTACACTGATGATCTCCCTCAGATCCATACTGTAATATTAATCCATTAATGTACACTGATGATCTCCCTCAGATCCGTACTGTAATATTAATACATTATTGTACACTGATGATCTCACTCAGATCCAAACTGTAATATTAATCCATTAATGTACACTGATGATCTCCCTCAGATCCATACTGTAATATTAATACATTAATGTATACTGATGATCTCCCTCAGATCCATACTGTAATAATAATACATTAATGTACACGATGATCCCCCTCATATCCATACTGTTATATTAATACATTAATGTATACTGATGATCTCCCTCAGATCCATACTGTAATATTAATACATTAATGTACACTGATGATCTCTCTCAGTTCCATAATGTAATATTAATACATTAATGTACACTGATGATCTCCCTCAGATCCATTCTGTAATATAAATACATTAATGTACACTGATGATCTCCCTCAGATCCATCCTGTAATATTAAAACAGTAATGTACACTGATGATCTCCCTCAGATCCATACTGTAATTTTAATACATTAATGTACATTGATGATCTCCATCAGATCCATCCTGTAATATTAATCCATTAATGTACTCTGATGATCTCCCTCAGATCCGTACTGTAATATTAATACATTATTATACACTGATGATCTCCCTCAGATCCATACTGTAATATTAATACATTAATGTACACTGATGATCTCCCTCAGATCCATACTGCAATATTAATACATTAATGTACATTGATGATCTCCCTCAGATCCAAACTGTAATATTAATACATTAATGTACATTGATGATCTCCCTCAGATGCATACTGTAATATTAATACATTAATGTACACTGATGATCTCCCTCAGATCCATACTGAAATATTAATACATTAATGTACACTGATGATCTCCCTCAGATCCATACTGTAATATTAATTCATTAATGTACACTGATGATCTCCCTCAGATCCATACTGCAATATTAATACATTAATGTACATTGATGATCTCCCTCAGATCCAAACTGTAATATTAATCCATTATTGTACACTGATGATCTCCCTCAGATCCATAGTGTTATATTAATACATTAATGTATATTGATGATCTCCCTCAGATCCATACTGTAATATTAATATATTAATGTACACTGATGATCCCCCTCAGGTCCATACTGTAATATTAATACACTAATGTACACTGATGATCTCCCTCAGATCCATACTGTAATATTAATACATTAATGTATATTGATGATCTCCCTCAGATCCATACTGTAATATTAATACATTATTGTACACTGATTATCTCCCTCAGATCCATACTGTAATATTAATACATGAATGTATACTGATGATCTCCCTCAGATCCATACTGTAATATTAATACATTAATGTATACTGATGATCTCCCTCAGGTCCATACTGTAATATTAATACATTAATGTACACTGATGATTCCCCTCAGATCCATACTGTATTATTAATTCATTAATGTACACTGACGATCTCCCCCAGATCCATACTGTAATATTAATACATTAATGTACATTGATGATCTCCCTCAGATCCATACTGTAATATTAATATATTAATGTAGACTGATGATCTCCCTCAGATCCATACTGTAATATTAATACATTAATGTACACTTATGATCTCCCTCAGATCCATACTGTAATATTAATACATTAATGTACACTGATGATCTCCCTCAGTTCCATAATGTTATATTAATACATTAATGTATATTGATGATCTCCCTCAGATTCATACTGTAATATTAATACATTAATGTACACTGATGATCTCCCTCAGATCCATACTGTAATATTAATACATAAATGTACACTGATGATCTCCCTCAGATTCATACTGTAATATTAATACATTAATGTACACTGATGATCTCCCTCAGATCCATACTGTAATATTAATCCATTAATGTACACTGATGATCTCCCTCAGATCCGTACTGTAATATTAATACATTATTGTACACTGATGATCTCACTCAGATCCAAACTGTAATATTAATCCATTAATGTACACTGATGATCTCCCTCAGATCCATACTGTAATATTAATACATTAATGTATACTGATGATCTCCCTCAGATCCATACTGTAATAATAATACATTAATGTACACGATGATCCCCCTCATATCCATACTGTTATATTAATACATTAATGTATACTGATGATCTCCCTCAGATCCATACTGTAATATTAATACATTAATGTACACTGATGATCTCTCTCAGTTCCATAATGTAATATTAATACATTAATGTACACTGATGATCTCCCTCAGATCCATACTGTAATAATACATTAATGTACACTGATGATCTCCCTCAGATTCATACTGTAATATTAATACATTAATGTACACTGATGATCTCCCTCAGATCCATACTGTAATATTAATACATTAATGTACACTGATGATCCCCCTCAGATTCATACTGTAATATTAATACATTAATGTACACTGATGATCTCCCTCAGATTCATACTGTAATATTAATACATTAATGTACACTGATGATCTCCCTCAGATCCATACTGTAATATTAATACATTAATGTACACTGATGATCCCCCTCAGATTCATACTGTAATATTAATACATTAATGTACACTGATGATCTCCCTCAGATCCATACTGTAATATTAATCCATTAATGTACACTGATGATCTCCGTCAGATCCGTACTGTAATATTAAAACATTATTGTACACTGATGATCTCACTCCGATCCAAACTGTAATATTAATCCATTAATGTACACTGATGATCTCTCTCAGATCCATACTGTAATATTAATACATTAATGTATACTGTTGATCTCCCTCAGATCCATACTGTAATAATAATACATTAATGTACACGATGATCCCCCTCAGATCCATACTGTTATATTAATACATTTATGTATACTGATGATCTCCCTCAGATCCATACTGTAATATTAATACATTAATGTACACAGATGATCCCCTTCAGATCCATTCTGTAATATTAATACATTATTGTACACTGATGATCTCCCTCAGATCCATACTGTAATATTAATACATTAATGTTTACTGATGATCTCCCTCAGATCCATACTGTAATAATAATACATTAATGTACACGATAGCTTGCCACGTTGGGTGAGTGGATAGCGTGTCGGTCTACTAACCCCAAGATTGCAGGTTCGCCCCTGGCCGTGGTAAGTGATTTTTGAAAGGCGGCAAAAATACGATACGCATGTCATACGATGTTGGCATGTCAAAGAACCCATTTGAATTCAGTAGGCCGAGTTCATAATGGCTACATTAATCTCTGGAGTTTCCGCCAACACAAAGTTCCTCATTTCTCTACTAGAAAGTGCTATAATGTTCAAGGAGCTTAGATATCTATTATCTAACCTCCTTGACTTTCATAGTGATTCAAGGAGCAACGAAATTCGACATGCAAGCTACCCTCTGGGTGTCAAATTACAAAGCTTGCACCCGGCACCCGAGGCCATACGATATTATTATTATTATGATTATTATTAATGTACACGATGATCCCCCTCAGATCCATACTGTTATATTAATACATTAATGTATACTGATGATCTCCCTCAGATCCATACTGTAATATTAATACATTAATGTACACTTATGATCTTCCTCAGATCCATACTGTAATATTAATACATTAATGTATACTAATGATCTCCCTCAGATCCATACTGTAATATTAATACATTAATATATACTGATGATCTCCCTCAGATCCATACGGTAATATTAATACATTAATGTACACTGATGATCTCCCTCAGATCCATACCGTAATATTAATACATTAATGTACACTGATGATCTCCCTCAAATCCATACTGCAATATTAATACATTTATGTACACTGATGATCTCCCTCAGATCCATACTGTAATATTAATACATTAATGTACACTTATGATCTTCCTCAGATCCATACTGTAATATTAATACATTAATGTATACTGATGATCTCCCTCAGATCCATACCGTAATATTAATACATTAATGTACACTGATGATCTCCCTCAAATCCATACTGCAATATTAATACATTTATGTACACTGATGATCTCCCTCATATCCATACTGTAATATTAATACATTAATATATACTGATGATCTCCCTCAGATCCATACGGTAATATTAATACATTAATGTACACTGATGATCTCCCTCAGATCCATACTGTAATATTAATACATTAATGTACACTGATGATCTCCCTCAGATCCATACTGTAATATTAATACATTAATGTACACTGATGATCTCCCTCAGATCCATACTGTAATATTAATATATTAATGTACACTGATGACACCCCCAGATCCATACTGTAATACTAATACATTAATGTACATTGTTGTTCTCCCTCAGATCCATACTGTAATATTAATACATTAATGTATATTGATGATCTCCCTCAGATCCATACTGTAATATTAATACATTATTGTACACTGATGATCTCCCTCAGATCCATACTGTAATATTATTATCATTAATGTACTCTGATGATCTCCCTCAGATCCATACTGTAATATTCATACATTAATGTACACTGATGATCTCCCTCCGATCCATACTGTAATATTAATACGTTAATGTACACTGATGATCTCCCTCAGATCCATACTGTAATATTAATACATACATGTAAACTGATGATCCCTCCCAGATCCATACTGTAATATTAATACGTTAATGTACACTGAAGATCTCCCGTAGATCCATACTTTAATATTAATACATTAATGTACACGATGATCCCCCTCAGATCCATACTGTTATATTAATACGTTAATGTATACTGATGATCTCCCTCAGATCCATACTGTAATATTAATACATTAATGTACACTGATGATCTCCCTCAGATCCATACTGTAATATTAATACATCAATGTATACTGATGATCTCCCTCAGATCCATACTGTAATATTAATACATTAATGTATACTGATGATCTCCCTCAGGTCCATACTGTAATATTAATACATTAATGTACACTGATGATCCCCCTCAGATCCATACTGTAATATTAATTCATTAATGTACACTGATGATCTCCCTCAGACCCATACTGTAATATTAATACATTAATGTACATTGATGATCTCCCTCAGATCCATACTGTAATATTAATATATTAATGTAGACTGATGATCTCCCTCTGATCCATACTGTAATATTAATACATTAATGTACACTGATGATCTCCCTCATATCCATACTGTAATATTAATACATTAATGTACACTGATGATCTCCCTCAGTTCCATAATCTAATATTAATACATTAATGTACACTGATGATCTCCCTCAGATCCATACTGTAATAATAATACATTAATGTACACTGATGATCTCCCTCAGATTCATACTGTAATATTAATACATTAATGTACACTGATGATCTCCCTCAGTTCCATAATGTAATATTAATACATTAATGTACACTGATGATCTCCCTCAGATCCATACTGTAATAATAATACATTAATGTACACTGATGATCTCCCTCAGATCCATACGGTAATATTAATACATTAATGTACACTGATGATCTCCCTCAGATCCATACTGTAATATTAATACATTAATGTACACTGATGATCTCCCTCAGATTCATACTGTAATATTAATACATTAATGTACATTGATGATCTCCCTCGGATCCATACTGTAATATTAATACATTAATGTACACTGATGATCTCCCTCAGATCCATACTGTAATATTAATATATTAATGTACACTGATGACACCCCCAGATCCATACTGTAATACTAATACATTAATGTACATTGTTGTTCTCCCTCAGATCCATACTGTAATATTAATACATTAATGTATATTGATGATCTCCCTCAGATCCATACTGTAATATTAATACATTATTGTACACTGATGATCTCCCTCAGATCCATACTGTAATATTATTATCATTAATGTACTCTGATGATCTCCCTCAGATCCTTACTGTAATATTCATACATTAATGTACACTGATGATCTCCCTCCGATCCATACTGTAATATTAATACGTTAATGTACACTGATGATCTCCCTCAGATCCATACTGTAATATTAATACATACATGTAAACTGATGATCCCTCCCAGATCCATACTGTAATATTAATACGTTAATGTACACTGAAGATCTCCCTCAGATCCATACTTTAATATTAATACATTAATGTACACGATGATCCCCCTCAGATCCATACTGTTATATTAATACTTTAATGTATACTGATGATCTCCCTCAGATCCATACTGTAATATTAATACATTAATGTACACTGATGATCTCCCTCAGATCCATACTGTATTATTAATACATCAATGTATACTGATGATCGCCCTCAGATCCATACTGTAATATTAATACATTAATGTATACTGATGATCTCCCTCAGGTCCATACTGTAATATTAATACATTAATGTACACTGATGATCCCCCTCAGATCCATACTGTAATATTAATTCATTAATGTACACTGATGATCTCCCTCAGATCCATACTGTAATATTAATACATTAATGTACATTGATGATCTCCCTCAGATCCATACTGTAATATTAATATATTAATGTAGACTGATGATCTCCCTCAGATCCATACTGTAATATTAATACATTAATGTACACTGATGATCTCCCTCATATCCATACTGTAATATTAATACATTAATGTACACTGATGATCTCCCTCAGTTCCATAATGTAATATTAATACATTAATGTACACTGATGATCTCCCTCAGATCCATACTGTAATAATAATACATTAATGTACACTGATGATCTCCCTCAGATTCATACTGTAATATTAATACATTAATGTACACTGATGATCTCCCTCAGATCCATACTGTAATATTAATACATTAATGTACACTGATGATCTCCCTCAGATTCATATTGTAATATTAATACATTATTGTACACTGATGATCTCCCTCAGATCCATACTGCAATATTAATACATTAATGTACATTGATGATCTCCCTCAGATCCAAACTGTAATATTAATCCATTATTGTACACTGATGATCTCCCTAAAGTCCATGCTGTAATATTAATACATTAATGTACACTGATGATCTCCCTCAGATCCATACTGTTATATTTATACATTTATGTACACTGATGATCTCCTCATATCCATACTGTAATATTAATACATTAATGTATACTGATGATCTCCCTCAGATCCATACGGTAATATTAATACATTAATGTACACTGATGATCTCCCTCAGATCCATACTGTAATATTAATACATTAATGTACACTGATGATCTCCCTCAGATTCATACTGTAATATTAATATATTAATGTACACTGATGACACCCCCAGATCCATACTGTAATACTAATACATTAATGTACATTGTTGTTCTCCCTCAGATCCATACTGTAATATTAATACATTAATGTATATTGATGATCTCCCTCAGATCCATACTGTAATATTAATACATTATTGTACACTGATGATCTCCCTCAGATCCATACTGTAATATTATTATCATTAATGTACTCTGATGATCTCCCTCAGATCCTTACTGTAATATTCATACATTAATGTACACTGATGATCTCCCTCCGATCCATAATGTAATATTAATACGTTAATGTACACTGATGATCACCCTCAGATCCATACTGTAATATTAATACATACATGTAAACTGATGATCCCTCCCAGATCCATACTGTAATATTAATACGTTAATGTACGCTGAAGATCTCCCTCAGATCCATACTTTAATATTAATACATTAATGTACACGATGATCCCCCTCAGATCCATACTGTTATATTAATACGTTAATGTATACTGATGATCTCCCTCAGATCCATACTGTAATATTAATACATTAATGTACACTGATGATCTCCCTCAGATCCATACTGTATTATTAATACATCAATGTATACTGATGATCTCCCTCAGATCCATACTGTAATATTAATACATTAATGTATACTGATGATCTCCCTCAGGTCCATACTGTAATATTAATACATTAATGTACACTGATGATCCCCCTCAGATCCATACTGTAATATTAATTCATTAATGTACACTGATGATCTCCCTCAGATCCATACTGTAATATTAATACATTAATGTACATTGATGATCTCCCTCAGATCCATACTCTAATATTAATATATTAATGTAGACTGATGATCTCCCTCAGATCTATACTGTAATATTAATACATTAATGTACACTGATGATCTCCCTCATATCCATACTGTAATATTAATACATTAATGTACACTGATGATCTCCCTCAGTTCCATAATGTAATATTAATACATTAATGTACACTGATGATCTCCCTCAGATCCATACTGTAATAATAATACATTAATGTACACTGATGATCTCCCTCAGATCCATACTGTAATATTAATACATTAATGTACACTGATGATCTCCCTCAGTTCCATAATGTAATATGAATCCATTAATTTATACTGATGACCTCCCTCAGATCCATACTGTAATAATACTACATTAATGTACACTGATGATCTCCCTCAGATTCATACTGTAATATTAATACATTTATGTACACTGATGATCTCCCTCAGATCCATACTGTAATATTAATACATAAATGTACACTGATGATCTCCCTCAGATTCATACTGTAATATTAATACATTAATGTACACTGATGATCTCCCTCAGATCCATACTGTAATATTAATCCATTAATGTACACTGATGATCTCCCTCAGATCCGTACTGTAATATTAATACATTATTGTACACTGATGATCTCACTCAGATCCAAACTGTAATATTAATCCATTAATGTACACTGATGATCTCCCTCAGATCCATACTGTAATATTAATACATTAATGTATACTGATGATCTCCCTCAGATCCATACTGTAATAATAATACATTAATGTACACGATGATCCCCCTCATATCCATACTGTTATATTAATACATTAATGTATACTGATGATCTCCCTCAGATCCATACTGTAATATTAATACATTAATGTACACTGATGATCTCTCTCAGTTCCATAATGTAATATTAATACATTAATGTACACTGATGATCTCCCTCAGATCCATACTGTAATAATACATTAATGTACACTGATGATCTCCCTCAGATCCATACTGTATTATTAATACATCAATGTATACTGATGATCGCCCTCAGATCCATACTGTAATATTAATACATTAATGTATACTGATGATCTCCCTCAGGTCCATACTGTAATATTAATACATTAATGTACACTGATGATCCCCCTCAGATCCATACTGTAATATTAATTCATTAATGTACACTGATGATCTCCCTCAGATCCATACTGTAATATTAATACATTAATGTACATTGATGATCTCCCTCAGATCCATACTGTAATATTAATATATTAATGTAGACTGATGATCTCCCTCAGATCCATACTGTAATATTAATACATTAATGTACACTGATGATCTCCCTCATATCCATACTGTAATATTAATACATTAATGTACACTGATGATCTCCCTCAGTTCCATAATGTAATATTAATACATTAATGTACACTGATGATCTCCCTCAGATCCATACTGTAATAATAATACATTAATGTACACTGATGATCTCCCTCAGATTCATACTGTAATATTAATACATTAATGTACACTGATGATCTCCCTCAGATCCATACTGTAATATTAATACATTAATGTACACTGATGATCTCCCTCAGATTCATATTGTAATATTAATACATTATTGTACACTGATGATCTCCCTCAGATCCATACTGCAATATTAATACATTAATGTACATTGATGATCTCCCTCAGATCCAAACTGTAATATTAATCCATTATTGTACACTGATGATCTCCCTAAAGTCCATGCTGTAATATTAATACATTAATGTACACTGATGATCTCCCTCAGATCCATACTGTTATATTTATACATTTATGTACACTGATGATCTCCTCATATCCATACTGTAATATTAATACATTAATGTATACTGATGATCTCCCTCAGATCCATACGGTAATATTAATACATTAATGTACACTGATGATCTCCCTCAGATCCATAATGTAATATTAATACATTAATGTACACTGATGATCTCCCTCAGATTCATACTGTAATATTAATATATTAATGTACACTGATGACACCCCCAGATCCATACTGTAATACTAATACATTAATGTACATTGTTGTTCTCCCTCAGATCCATACTGTAATATTAATACATTAATGTATATTGATGATCTCCCTCAGATCCATACTGTAATATTAATACATTATTGTACACTGATGATCTCCCTCAGATCCATACTGTAATATTATTATCATTAATGTACTCTGATGATCTCCCTCAGATCCTTACTGTAATATTCATACATTAATGTACACTGATGATCTCCCTCCGATCCATAATGTAATATTAATACGTTAATGTACACTGATGATCACCCTCAGATCCATACTGTAATATTAATACATACATGTAAACTGATGATCCCTCCCAGATCCATACTGTAATATTAATACGTTAATGTACGCTGAAGATCTCCCTCAGATCCATACTTTAATATTAATACATTAATGTACACGATGATCCCCCTCAGATCCATACTGTTATATTAATACGTTAATGTATACTGATGATCTCCCTCAGATCCATACTGTAATATTAATACATTAATGTACACTGATGATCTCCCTCAGATCCATACTGTATTATTAATACATCAATGTATACTGATGATCTCCCTCAGATCCATACTGTAATATTAATACATTAATGTATACTGATGATCTCCCTCAGGTCCATACTGTAATATTAATACATTAATGTACACTGATGATCCCCCTCAGATCCATACTGTAATATTAATTCATGAATGTACACTGATGATCTCCCTCAGATCCATACTGTAATATTAATACATTAATGTACATTGATGATCTCCCTCAGATCCATACTCTAATATTAATATATTAATGTAGACTGATGATCTCCCTCAGATCCATACTGTAATATTAATACATTAATGTACACTGATGATCTCCCTCATATCCATACTGTAATATTAATACATTAATGTACACTGATGATCTCCCTCAGTTCCATAATGTAATATTAATACATTAATGTACACTGATGATCTCCCTCAGATCCATACTGTAATAATAATACATTAATGTACACTGATGATCTCCCTCAGATCCATACTGTAATATTAATACATTAATGTACACTGATGATCTCCCTCAGTTCCATAATGTAATATGAATCCATTAATTTATACTGATGACCTCCCTCAGATCCATACTGTAATAATACTACATTAATGTACACTGATGATCTCCCTCAGATTCATACTGTAATATTAATACATTTATGTACACTGATGATCTCCCTCAGATCCATACTGTAATATTAATACATAAATGTACACTGATGATCTCCCTCAGATTCATACTGTAATATTAATACATTAATGTACACTGATGATCTCCCTCAGATCCATACTGTAATATTAATCCATTAATGTACACTGATGATCTCCCTCAGATCCGTACTGTAATATTAATACATTATTGTACACTGATGATCTCACTCAGATCCAAACTGTAATATTAATCCATTAATGTACACTGATGATCTCCCTCAGATCCATACTGTAATATTAATACATTAATGTATACTGATGATCTCCCTCAGATCCATACTGTAATAATAATACATTAATGTACACGATGATCCCCCTCATATCCATACTGTTATATTAATACATTAATGTATACTGATGATCTCCCTCAGATCCATACTGTAATATTAATACATTAATGTA
The DNA here is from genome assembly GCA_946902985.2 of Meconema thalassinum. Classification (NCBI taxonomy): domain Eukaryota; kingdom Metazoa; phylum Arthropoda; class Insecta; order Orthoptera; family Tettigoniidae; genus Meconema; species Meconema thalassinum. The sequence continues at coordinate 214,804,411 of OX336388.2, read as the reverse complement.
CACTGATGATCTCTCTCAGTTCCATAATGTAATATTAATACATTAATGTACACTGATGATCTCCCTCAGATCCATACTGTAATATAAATACATTAATGTACACTGATGATCTCCCTCAGATCCATCCTGTAATATTAAAACAGTAATGTACACTGATGATCTCCCTCAGATCCATACTGTAATTTTAATACATTAATGTACATTGATGATCTCCATCAGATCCATCCTGTAATATTAATCCATTAATGTACTCTGATGATCTCCCTCAGATCCGTACTGTAATATTAATACATTATTATACACTGATGATCTCCCTCAGATCCATACTGTAATATTAATACATTAATGTACACTGATGATCTCCCTCAGATCCATACTGCAATATTAATACATTAATGTACATTGATGATCTCCCTCAGATCCAAACTGTAATATTAATACATTAATGTACATTGATGATCTCCCTCAGATGCATACTGTAATATTAATACATTAATGTACACTGATGATCTCCCTCAGATCCATACTGAAATATTAATACATTAATGTACACTGATGATCTCCCTCAGATCCATACTGTAATAATAATACATTAATGTACACGATGATCCCCCTCATATCCATACTGTTATATTAATACATTAATGTATACTGATGATCTCCCTCAGATCCATACTGTAATATTAATACATTAATGTACACTGATGATCTCTCTCAGTTCCATAATGTAATATTAATACATTAATGTACACTGATGATCTCCCTCAGATCCATACTGTAATAATACATTAATGTACACTGATGATCTCCCTCAGATTCATACTGTAATATTAATACATTAATGTACACTGATGATCTCCCTCAGATTCATACTGTAATATTAATACATTAATGTACACTGATGATCCCCCTCAGATCCATACTGTTATATTAATACGTTAATGTATACTGATGATCTCCCTCAGATCCATACTGTAATATTAATACATTAATGTACACTGATGATCTCCCTCAGATCCATACTGTATTATTAATACATCAATGTATACTGATGATCTCCCTCAGATCCATACTGTAATATTAATACATTAATGTATACTGATGATCTCCCTCAGATTCATACTGTAATATTAATACATTAATGTACACTGATGATCTCCCTCAGATCCATACTGTAATATTAATACATTAATGTACACTGATGATCCCCCTCAGATTCATACTGTAATATTAATACATTAATGTACACTGATGATCTCCCTCAGATTCATACTGTAATATTAATATATTAATGTACACTGATGACACCCCCAGATCCATACTGTAATACTAATACATTAATGTACATTGTTGTTCTCCCTCAGATCCATACTGTAATATTAATACATTAATGTATATTGATGATCTCCCTCAGATCCATACTGTAATATTAATACATTATTGTACACTGATGATCTCCCTCAGATCCATACTGTAATATTATTATCATTAATGTACTCTGATGATCTCCCTCAGATCCTTACTGTAATATTCATACATTAATGTACACTGATGATCTCCCTCCGATCCATAATGTAATATTAATACGTTAATGTACACTGATGATCACCCTCAGATCCATACTGTAATATTAATACATACATGTAAACTGATGATCCCTCCCAGATCCATACTGTAATATTAATACGTTAATGTACGCTGAAGATCTCCCTCAGATCCATACTTTAATATTAATACATTAATGTACACGATGATCCCCCTCAGATCCATACTGTTATATTAATACGTTAATGTATACTGATGATCTCCCTCAGATCCATACTGTAATATTAATACATTAATGTACACTGATGATCTCCCTCAGATCCATACTGTATTATTAATACATCAATGTATACTGATGATCTCCCTCAGATCCATACTGTAATATTAATACATTAATGTATACTGATGATCTCCCTCAGGTCCATACTGTAATATTAATACATTAATGTACACTGATGATCCCCCTCAGATCCATACTGTAATATTAATTCATGAATGTACACTGATGATCTCCCTCAGATCCATACTGTAATATTAATACATTAATGTACATTGATGATCTCCCTCAGATCCATACTCTAATATTAATATATTAATGTAGACTGATGATCTCCCTCAGATCCATACTGTAATATTAATACATTAATGTACACTGATGATCTCCCTCATATCCATACTGTAATATTAATACATTAATGTACACTGATGATCTCCCTCAGTTCCATAATGTAATATTAATACATTAATGTACACTGATGATCTCCCTCAGATCCATACTGTAATAATAATACATTAATGTACACTGATGATCTCCCTCAGATCCATACTGTAATATTAATACATTAATGTACACTGATGATCTCCCTCAGTTCCATAATGTAATATGAATCCATTAATTTATACTGATGACCTCCCTCAGATCCATACTGTAATAATACTACATTAATGTACACTGATGATCTCCCTCAGATTCATACTGTAATATTAATACATTTATGTACACTGATGATCTCCCTCAGATCCATACTGTAATATTAATACATAAATGTACACTGATGATCTCCCTCAGATTCATACTGTAATATTAATACATTAATGTACACTGATGATCTCCCTCAGATCCATACTGTAATATTAATCCATTAATGTACACTGATGATCTCCCTCAGATCCGTACTGTAATATTAATACATTATTGTACACTGATGATCTCACTCAGATCCAAACTGTAATATTAATCCATTAATGTACACTGATGATCTCCCTCAGATCCATACTGTAATATTAATACATTAATGTATACTGATGATCTCCCTCAGATCCATACTGTAATAATAATACATTAATGTACACGATGATCCCCCTCATATCCATACTGTTATATTAATACATTAATGTATACTGATGATCTCCCTCAGATCCATACTGTAATATTAATACATTAATGTACACTGATGATCTCTCTCAGTTCCATAATGTAATATGAATACATTAATGTACACTGATGATCTCCCTCAGATCCATACTGTAATATAAATACATTAATGTACACTGATGATCTCCCTCAGATCCATCCTGTAATATTAAAACAGTAATGTACACTGATGATCTCCCTCAGATCCATACTGTAATTTTAATACATTAATGTACATTGATGATCTCCATCAGATCCATCCTGTAATATTAATCCATTAATGTACTCTGATGATCTCCCTCAGATCCGTACTGTAATATTAATACATTATTATACACTGATGATCTCCCTCAGATCCATACTGTAATATTAATACATTAATGTACACTGATGATCTCCCTCAGATCCATACTGCAATATTAATACATTAATGTACATTGATGATCTCCCTCAGATCCAAACTGTAATATTAATACATTAATGTACATTGATGATCTCCCTCAGATGCATACTGTAATATTAATACATTAATGTACACTGATGATCTCCCTCAGATCCATACTGAAATATTAATACATTAATGTACACTGATGATCTCCCTCAGATCCATACTGTAATATTAATTCATTAATGTACACTGATGATCTCCCTCAGATCCATACTGCAATATTAATACATTAATGTACATTGATGATCTCCCTCAGATCCAAACTGTAATATTAATCCATTATTGTACACTGATGATCTCCCTCAGATCCATAGTGTTATATTAATACATTAATGTATATTGATGATCTCCCTCAGATCCATACTGTAATATTAATATATTAATGTACACTGATGATCCCCCTCAGGTCCATACTGTAATATTAATACACTAATGTACACTGATGATCTCCCTCAGATCCATACTGTAATATTAATACATTAATGTATATTGATGATCTCCCTCAGATCCATACTGTAATATTAATACATTATTGTACACTGATTATCTCCCTCAGATCCATACTGTAATATTAATACATGAATGTATACTGATGATCTCCCTCAGATCCATATTGTAATATTAATACATTAATGTATACTGATGATCTCCCTCAGGTCCATACTGTAATATTAATACATTAATGTACACTGATGATTCCCCTCAGATCCATACTGTATTATTAATTCATTAATGTACACTGACGATCTCCTCCAGATCCATACTGTAATATTAATACATTAATGTACATTGATGATCTCCCTCAGATCCATACTGTAATATTAATATATTAATGTAGACTGATGATCTCCCTCAGATCCATACTGTAATATTAATACATTAATGTACACTTATGATCTCCCTCAGATCCATACTGTAATATTAATACATTAATGTACACTGATGATCTCCCTCAGTTCCATAATGTAATATGAATCCATTAATGTATACTGATGACCTCCCTCAGATCCATACTGTAATAATACTACATTAATGTACACTGATGATCTCCCTCAGATTCATACTGTAATATTAATACATTAATGTACACTGATGATCTCCCTCAGATCCATACTGTAATATTAATACATAAATGTACACTGATGATCTCCCTCAGATTCATACTGTAATATTAATACATTAATGTACACTGATGATCTCCCTCAGATCCATACTGTAATATTAATCCATTAATGTACACTGATGATCTCCCTCAGATCCGTACTGTAATATTAATACATTATTGTACACTGATGATCTCACTCAGATCCAAACTGTAATATTAATCCATTAATGTACACTGATGATCTCCCTCAGATCCATACTGTAATATTAATACATTAATGTATACTGATGATCTCCCTCAGATCCATACTGTAATAATAATACATTAATGTACACGATGATCCCCCTCATATCCATACTGTTATATTAATACATTAATGTATACTGATGATCTCCCTCAGATCCATACTGTAATATTAATACATTAATGTACACTGATGATCTCTCTCAGTTCCATAATGTAATATTAATACATTAATGTACACTGATGATCTCCCTCAGATCCATACTGTAATAATACATTAATGTACACTGATGATCTCCCTCAGATTCATACTGTAATATTAATACATTAATGTACACTGATGATCTCCCTCAGATCCATACTGTAATATTAATACATTAATGTACACTGATGATCCCCCTCAGATTCATACTGTAATATTAATACATTAATGTACACTGATGATCTCCCTCAGATCCATACTGTAATATTAATCCATTAATGTACACTGATGATCTCCGTCAGATCCGTACTGTAATATTAAAACATTATTGTACACTGATGATCTCACTCAGATCCAAACTGTAATATTAATCCATTAATGTACACTGATGATCTCTCTCAGATCCATACTGTAATATTAATACATTAATGTATACTGTTGATCTCCCTCAGATCCATACTGTAATAATAATACATTAATGTACACGATGATCCCCCTCAGATCCATACTGTTATATTAATTCATTTATGTATACTGATGATCTCCCTCAGATCCATACTGTAATATTAATACATTAATGTACACAGATGATCCCCTTCAGATCCATTCTGTAATATTAATACATTATTGTACACTGATGATCTCCCTCAGATCCATACTGTAATATTAATACATTAATGTTTACTGATGATCTCCCTCAGATCCATACTGTAATAATAATACATTAATGTACACGATAGCTTGCCACGTTGGGTGAGTGGATAGCGTGTCGGTCTACTAACCCCAAGATTGCAGGTTCGCCCCTGGCCGTGGTAAGTGATTTTTGAAAGGCGGCAAAAATACGATACGCATGTCATACGATGTTGGCATGTCAAAGAACCCATTTGAATTCAGTAGGCCGAGTTCATAATGGCTACATTAATCTCGGGAGTTTCCGCCAACACAAAGTTCCTCATTTCTCTACTAGAAAGTGCTATAATGTTCAAGGAGCTTAGATATCTATTATCTAACCTCCTTGACTTTCATAGTGATTCAAGGAGCAACGAAATTCGACATGCAAGCTACCCTCTGGGTGTCAAATTACAAAGCTTGCACCCGGCACCCGAGGCCATACGATATTATTATTATTATTATTATTATTAATGTACACGATGATCCCCCTCAGATCCATACTGTTATATTAATACATTAATGTATACTGATGATCTCCCTCAGATCCATACTGTAATATTAATACATTAATGTACACTTATGATCTTCCTCAGATCCATACTGTAATATTAATACATTAATGTATACTAATGATCTCCCTCAGATCCATACTGTAATATTAATACATTAATATATACTGATGATCTCCCTCAGATCCATACGGTAATATTAATACATTAATGTACACTGTTGATCTCCCTCAGATCCATACCGTAATATTAATACATTAATGTACACTGATGATCTCCCTCAAATCCATACTGCAATATTAATACATTTATGTACACTGATGATCTCCCTCAGATCCATACTGTAATATTAATACATTAATGTACACTTATGATCTTCCTCAGATCCATACTGTAATATTAATACATTAATGTATACTGATGATCTCCCTCAGATCCATACCGTAATATTAATACATTAATGTACACTGATGATCTCCCTCAAATCCATACTGCAATATTAATACATTTATGTACACTGATGATCTCCCTCATATCCATACTGTAATATTAATACATTAATATATACTGATGATCTCCCTCAGATCCATACGGTAATATTAATACATTAATGTACACTGATGATCTCCCTCAGATCCATACTGTAATATTAATACATTAATGTACACTGATGATCTCCCACAGATTCATACTGTAATATTAATACATTAATGTACATTGATGATCTCCCTCAGATCCATACTGTAATATTAATACATTAATGTACACTGATGATCTCCCTCAGATCCATACTGTAATATTAATATATTAATGTACACTGATGACACCCCCAGATCCATACTGTAATACTAATACATTAATGTACATTGTTGTTCTCCCTCAGATCCATACTGTAATATTAATACATTAATGTATATTGATGATCTCCCTCAGATCCATACTGTAATATTAATACATTATTGTACACTGATGATCTCCCTCAGATCCATACTGTAATATTATTATCATTAATGTACTCTGATGATCTCCCTCAGATCCATACTGTAATATTCATACATTAATGTACACTGATGATCTCCCTCCGATCCATACTGTAATATTAATACGTTAATGTACACTGATGATCTCCCTCAGATCCATACTGTAATATTAATACATACATGTAAACTGATGATCCCTCCCAGATCCATACTGTAATATTAATACGTTAATGTACACTGAAGATCTCCCGCAGATCCATACTTTAATATTAATGCATTAATGTACACGATGATCCCCCTCAGATCCATACTGTTATATTAATACGTTAATGTATACTGATGATCTCCCTCAGATCCATACTGTAATATTAATACATTAATGTACACTGATGATCTCCCTCAGATCCATACTGTAATATTAATACATCAATGTATACTGATGATCTCCCTCAGATCCATACTGTAATATTAATACATTAATGTATACTGATGATCTCCCTCAGGTCCATACTGTAATATTAATACATTAATGTACACTGATGATCCCCCTCAGATCCATACTGTAATATTAATTCATTAATGTACACTGATGATCTCCCTCAGACCCATACTGTAATATAAATACATTAATGTACATTGATGATCTCCCTCAGATCCATACTGTAATATTAATATATTAATGTAGACTGATGATCTCCCTCTGATCCATACTGTAATATTAATACATTAATGTACACTGGTGATCTCCCTCATATCCATACTGTAATATTAATACATTAATGTACACTGATGATCTCCCTCAGTTCCATAATGTAATATAAATACATTAATGTACACTGATGATCTCCCTCAGATCCATACTGTAATAATAATACATTAATGTACACTGATGATCTCCCTCAGATTCATACTGTAATATTAATACAATAATGTACACTGATGATCTCCCTCAGTTCCATAATGTAATATTAATACATTAATGTACACTGATGATCTCCCTCAGATCCATACTGTAATAATAATACATTAATGTACACTGATGATCTCCCTCAGATCCATACGGTAATATTAATACATTAATGTACACTGATGATCTCCCTCAGATCCATACTGTAATATTAATACATTAATGTACACTGATGATCTCCCTCAGATTCATACTGTAATATTAATACATTAATGTACATTGATGATCTCCCTCAGATCCATACTGTAATATTAATACATTAATGTACACTGATGATCTCCCTCAGATCCATACTGTAATATTAATATATTAATGTACACTGATGACACCCCCAGATCCATACTGTAATACTAATACATTAATGTACATTGTTGTTCTCCCTCAGATCCATACTGTAATATTAATACATTAATGTATATTGATGATCTCCCTCAGATCCATACTGTAATATTAATACATTATTGTACACTGATGATCTCCCTCAGATCCATACTGTAATATTATTATCATTAATGTACTCTGATGATCTCCCTCAGATCCTTACTGTAATATTCATACATTAATGTACACTGATGATCTCCCTCCGATCCATACTGTAATATTAATACGTTAATGTACACTGATGATCTCCCTCAGATCCATACTGTAATATTAATACATACATGTAAACTGATGATCCCTCCCAGATCCATACTGTAATATTAATACGTTAATGTACACTGAAGATCTCCCTCAGATCCATACTTTAATATTAATACATTAATGTACACGATGATCCCCCTCAGATCCATACTGTTATATTAATACGTTAATGTATACTGATGATCTCCCTCAGATCCATACTGTAATATTAATACATTAATGTACACTGATGATCTCCCTCAGATCCATACTGTATTATTAATACATCAATGTATACTGATGATCGCCCTCAGATCCATACTGTAATATTAATACATTAATGTATACTGATGATCTCCCTCAGGTCCATACTGTAATATTAATACATTAATGTACACTGATGATCCCCCTCAGATCCATACTGTAATATTAATTCATTAATGTACACTGATGATCTCCCTCAGATCCATACTGTAATATTAATACATTAATGTACATTGATGATCTCCCTCAGATCCATACTGTAATATTAATATATTAATGTAGACTGATGATCTCCCTCAGATCCATACTGTAATATTAATACATTAATGTACACTGATGATCTCCCTCATATCCATACTGTAATATTAATACATTAATGTACACTGATGATCTCCCTCAGTTCCATAATGTAATATTAATACATTAATGTACACTGATGATCTCCCTCAGATCCATACTGTAATAATAATACATTAATGTACACTGATGATCTCCCTCAGATTCATACTGTAATATTAATACATTAATGTACACTGATGATCTCCCTCAGATCCATACTGTAATATTAATACATTAATGTACACTGATGATCTCCCTCAGATTCATATTGTAATATTAATACATTATTGTACACTGATGATCTCCCTCAGATCCATACTGCAATATTAATACATTAATGTACATTGATGATCTCCCTCAGATCCAAACTGTAATATTAATCCATTATTGTACACTGATGATCTCCCTAAAGTCCATGCTGTAATATTAATACATTAATGTACACTGATGATCTCCCTCAGATCCATACTGTTATATTTATACATTTATGTACACTGATGATCTCCTCATATCCATACTGTAATATTAATACATTAATGTATACTGATGATCTCCCTCAGATCCATACGGTAATATTAATACATTAATGTACACTGATGATCTCCCTCAGATCCATACTGTAATATTAATACATTAATGTACACTGATGATCTCCCTCAGATTCATACTGTAATATTAATATATTAATGTACACTGATGACACCCCCAGATCCATACTGTAATACTAATACATTAATGTACATTGTTGTTCTCCCTCAGATCCATACTGTAATATTAATACATTAATGTATATTGATGATCTCCCTCAGATCCATACTGTAATATTAATACATTATTGTACACTGATGATCTCCCTCAGATCCATACTGTAATATTATTATCATTAATGTACTCTGATGATCTCCCTCAGATCCTTACTGTAATATTCATACATTAATGTACACTGATGATCTCCCTCCGATCCATAATGTAATATTAATACGTTAATGTACACTGATGATCACCCTCAGATCCATACTGTAATATTAATACATACATGTAAACTGATGATCCCTCCCAGATCCATACTGTAATATTAATACGTTAATGTACGCTGAAGATCTCCCTCAGATCCATACTTTAATATTAATACATTAATGTACACGATGATCCCCCTCAGATCCATACTGTTATATTAATACGTTAATGTATACTGATGATCTCCCTCAGATCCATACTGTAATATTAATACATTAATGTACACTGATGATCTCCCTCAGATCCATACTGTATTATTAATACATCAATGTATACTGATGATCTCCCTCAGATCCATACTGTAATATTAATACATTAATGTATACTGATGATCTCCCTCAGGTCCATACTGTAATATTAATACATTAATGTACACTGATGATCCCCCTCAGATCCATACTGTAATATTAATTCATTAATGTACACTAATGATCTCCCTCAGATCCATACTGTAATATTAATACATTAATGTACATTGATGATCTCCCTCAGATCCATACTCTAATATTAATATATTAATGTAGACTGATGATCTCCCTCAGATCCATACTGTAATATTAATACATTAATGTACACTGATGATCTCCCTCATATCCATACTGTAATATTAATACATTAATGTACACTGATGATCTCCCTCAGTTCCATAATGTAATATTAATACATTAATGTACACTGATGATCTCCCTCAGATCCATACTGTAATAATAATACATTAATGTACACTGATGATCTCCCTCAGATTCATACTGTAATATTAATACATTAATGTACACTGATGATCTCCCTCAGATCCATACTGTAATATTAATACATTAATGTACACTGATGATCTCCCTCAGATTCATATTGTAATATTAATACACTAATGTACACTGATGATCTCCCTCAGATCCATACTGTAATATTAATCCATTAATGTACACTGATGATCTCCCTCAGATCCGTACTGTAATATTAATACATTATTGTACACTGATGATCTCACTCAGATCCAAACTGTAATATTAATCCATTATTGTACACTGATGATCACCCTCAGATCCATACTTTAATATGTATACATTAAAGTACACTGATGATCTCCCTCAGATCCATACTGTAATATTAATACATTAATGTACACTGATGATCTCCCTCAGATCCATACGGTAATATTAATACATAAATGTACACTGATGATCTCCCTCAGGTCCATACTGTAATATTAATACACTAATGTACACTGATGATCTCCCTCAGATCCATACTGTAATATTAATACATTAATGTACACTGATGATCTCCCTCAGATCCATACTGTAATATTAATCCATTAATGTACACTGATGATCTCCCTCAGATCCATACTGTAATATTAATACATTAATATACACTGATGATCTCCCTCAGATCCATACTGTAATAATAATACATTAATGTACACTGATGATCTCCCTCAGATCCATACTGTAATATGTATACATTAAAGTACACTGATGATCTCCCTCAGATCCATACTGTTTTTTTAATACATTAATGTACACTGATGATCTCCCTCAGATCCATACGGTAATATTAATACATAAATGTACACTGATGATCTCCCTCAGGTCCATACTGTAATATTAATACACTAATGTACACTGATGTTCTCCCTCAGATCCATACTGTAATATTAATACATTAATATATATTGATGATCTCCCTCAGATCCATACTGTAATATTAATACATAAATGTACACTGATGATCTCCCTCAGATCCATACTGTAATATTAATACACTAATGTACACTGGTGATCTCCCTCAGATCCATACTGTTAATATTAATACATTTGTGTATATTGATGATCTCCCTCAGATCCATACTGTATTATTAATACATTAATGTACACTGATGATCTCCCTCAGATCCATACTGTAATATTAATACATTAATGTACACTGATGATCTCCCTCAGATCCATACTGTAATATTAATACATTAATGTACACTGATGATCTCCCTCAGATCCATACTGTAATATTAATCCATTAATGTACACTGATGATCTCCCTCAGATCCATACTGTAATATTAATACATTAATATACACTGATGATCTCCCTCAGATCCATACTGTAATAATAATACATTAATGCACACTGATGACCTCCCTCAGATCCATACTCTAATATTAATACATTAATGTACACTGATGATCTCCCTCAGATCCATACTGTAATATTAATACATTATTGTACACTGATGATCTCCCCAGATCCATACTGTAATATTAATACAATAATGTACACTGATGATCTCCCTCAGGTCCATACTGTAATATTAATACTTTATTGTACACTGTTGATCTCCCTCAGATCCATACTGTAATATTAATACATTAATGTACACTGATGATCTCCATCAGATCCATACTGTAATATAAATACATTAATGTACACTGATGATCTCCCTCAGATCCATCCTGTAATATTAATACAGTAATGTACACTGATGATCTCCCTCAGATCCATACTGTAATTTTAATACATTAATGTACATTGATGATCTCCATCAGATCCATCCTGTAATATTAATCCATTAATGTACTCTGATGATCTCCCTCAGATCCGTACTGTAATATTAATACATTATTGTACACTGATGATCTCCCTTAGATCCATACTGTAATATTAATACATTAATGTACACTGATGATCTCCCTCAGATCCATACTGCAATATTAATACATTAATGTACATTGATGATCTCCCTCAGATCCAAACTGTAATATTAATACATTAATGTACATTGATGATCTCCCTCAGATGCATACTGTAATATTAATACATTAATGTACACTGATGATCTCCCTCAGATCCATACTGAAATATTAATACATTAATGTACACTGATGATCTCCCTCAGATCCATACTGTAATATTAATTCATTAATGTACACTGATGATCTCCCTCAGATCCATACTGCAATATTAATACATTAATGTACATTGATGATCTCCCTCAGATCCAAACTGTAATATTAATCCATTATTGTACACTGATGATCTCCCTCAGATCCATAGTGTTATATTAATACATTAATGTATATTGATGATCTCCCTCAGATCCATACTGTAATATTAAGACATTAATGTACACTGATGATCCCCCTCAGGTCCATACTGTAATATTAATACACTAATGTACACTGGTGATCTCCCTCAGATCCATACTGTAATATTAATACATTAATGTATATTGATGATCTCCCTCAGATCCATACTGTAATATTAATACATTATTGTACACTGATTATCTCCCTCAGATCCATACTGTAATATTATTATCATTAATGTATTCTGATGATCTCCCTCAGATCCATACTGTAATATTCATACATTAATGTACACTGATGATCTCCCTCCGATCGATACTGTAATATTAATACGTTAATGTACACTGATGATCTCCCTCAGATCCATACTGTAATATTAATACATAAATGTAAACTGATGATCCCTCTCAGATCCATACTGTAATGTTAATACATTAATGTACACTGAAGATCTCCCTCAGATCCATACTTTAATATTAATACATTAATGTACACGATGATCCCTCTCAGATCCATACTATTATATTAATACATTAATGTATACTGATGATCTCCCTCAGATCCATACTGTAATATTAATACATTAATGTACACTGATGATCTCCCTCAGATCCATACTGTAATATTAATACATGAATGTATACTGATGATCTCCCTCAGATCCATACTGTAATATTAATACATTAATGTATACTGATGATCTCCCTCAGGTCCATACTGTAATATTAATACATTAATGTACACTGATGATTCCCCTCAGATCCATACTGTATTATTAATTCATTAATGTACACTGACGATATCCCCCAGATCCATACTGTAATATTAATACATTAATGTGCATTGATGATCTCCCTCAGATCCATACTGTAATATTAATATATTAATGTAGACTGATGATCTCCCTCAGATCCATACTGTAATATTAATACATTAATGTACACTGATGATCTCCCTCAGATCCATACTGTAATATTAATACATTAATGTACACTGATGATCTCCCTCAGTTCCATAATGTAATATGAATCCATTAATGTATACTGATGACCTCCCTCAGATCCATACTGTAATAATACTACATTAATGTACACTGATGATCTCCCTCAGATTCATACTGTAATATTAATACATTAATGTACACTGATGATCTCCCTCAGATCCATACTGTAATATTAATCCATTAATGTACACTGATGATCTCCCTCAGATCCGTACTGTAATATTAATACATTATTGTACACTGATGATCTCACTCAGATCCAAACTGTAATATTAATCCATTAATGTACACTGATGATCTCCCTCAGATCCATACTGTAATATTAATACATTAATGTATACTGATGATCTCCCTCAGATCCATACTGTAATAATAATACATTAATGTACACGATGATCCCCCTCATATCCATACTGTTATATTAATACATTAATGTATACTGATGATCTCCCTCAGATCCATACTGTAATATTAATACATTAATGTACACTGATGATCTCTCTCAGTTCCATAATGTAATATTAATACATTAATGTACACTGATGATCTCCCTCAGATCCATACTGTAATAATACATTAATGTACACTGATGATCTCCCTCAGATTCATACTGTAATATTAATACATTAATGTACACTGATGATCTCCCTCAGATCCATACTGTAATATTAATACATTAATGTACACTGATGATCCCCCTCAGATTCATACTGTAATATTAATACATTAATGTACACTGATGATCTCCCTCAGATCCATACTGTAATATTAATCCATTAATGTACACTGATGATCTCCGTCAGATCCGTACTGTAATATTAATACATTATTGTACACTGATGATCTCACTCAGATCCAAACTGTAATAGTAATCCATTAATGTACACTGATGATCTCTCTCAGATCCATACTGTAACATTAATACATTAATGTATACTGTTGATCTCCCTCAGATCCATACTGTAATAATAATACATTAATGTACACGATGATCCCCCTCAGATCCATACTGTTATATTAATACATTTATGTATACTGATGATCTCCCTCAGATCCATACTGTAATATTAATACATTAATGTACACACATGATCCCCCTCAGATCCATTCTGTAATATTAATACATTATTGTACACTGATGATCTCCCTCAGATCCATACTGTAATATTAATACATTAATGTATACTGATGATCTCCCTCAGATCCATACTGTAATAATAATACATTAATGTACACGATAGCTTGTACGTTGGGTGAGTGGATAGCGTGTCGGTCTACTAACCCCAAGATTGCAGGTTCGCCCCTGGCCGTGGTAAGTGATTTTTGAAAGGCGGCAAAAATACGATACGCATGTCATACGATGTTGGCATGTCAAAGAACCCATTTGAATTCAGTAGGCCGAGTTCATAATGGCTACATTAATCTCGGGAGTTTCCGCCAACACAAAGTTCCTCATTTCTCTACTAGAAAGTGCTATAATGTTCAAGGAGCTTAGATATCTATTATCTAACCTCCTTGACTTTCATAGTGATTCAAGGAGCAACGAAATTCGACATGCAAGCTACCCTCTGGGTGTCAAATTACAAAGCTTACCCCCGGCACCCGAGGCCATACGATATTATTATTATTATTATTATTATTATTAATGTACACGATGATCCCCCTCAGATCCATACTGTTATATTAATACATTAATGTATACTGATGATCTCCCTCAGATCCATACTGTAATATTAATACATTAATGTACACTTATGATCTTCCTCAGATCCATACTGTAATATTAATACATTAATGTATACTAATGATCTCCCTCAGATCCATACTGTAATATTAATACATTAATGTATACTGATGATCTCCCTCAGATCCATACCGTAATATTAATACATTAATGTACACTGATGATCTCCCTCAAATCCATACTGCAATATTAATACATTTATGTACACTGATGATCTCCCTCATATCCATACTGTAATATTAATACATTAATATATACTGATGATCTCCCTCAGATCCATACGGTAATATTAATACATTAATGTACACTGATGATCTCCCTCAGATCCATACTGTAATATTAATACATTAATGTACACTGATGATCTCCCTCAGATTCATACTGTAATATTAATACATTAATGTACATTGATGATCTCCCTCAGATCCATACTGTAATATTAATACATTAATGTACACTGATGATCTCCCTCAGATCCATACTGTAATATTAATATATTAATGTACACTGATGACACCCCCAGATCCATACTGTAATACTAATACATTAATGTACATTGTTGTTCTCCCTCAGATCCATACTGTAATATTAATACATTAATGTATATTGATGATCTCCCTCAGATCCATACTGTAATATTAATACATTATTGTACACTGATGATCTCCCTCAGATCCATACTGTAATATTATTATCATTAATGTACTCTGATGATCTCCCTCAGATCCATACTGTAATATTCATACATTAATGTACACTGATGATCTCCCTTCGATCCATACTGTAATATTAATACGTTAATGTACACTGATGATCTCCCTCAGATCCATACTGTAATATTAATACATACATGTAAACTGATGATCCCTCCCAGATCCATACTGTAATATTAATACGTTAATGTACACTGAAGATCTCCCTCAGATCCATACTTTAATATTAATACATTAATGTACACGATGATCCCCCTCAGATCCATACTGTTATATTAATACGTTAATGTATACTGATGATCTCCCTCAGATCCATACTGTAATATTAATACATTAATGTAAACTGATGATCTCCCTCAGATCCATACTGTAATATTAATACATTAATGTATACTGATGATCTCCCTCAGGTCCATACTGTAATATTAATACATTAATGTACACTGATGATCCCCCTCAGATCCATACTGTAATATTAATACATTAATGTACACTGATGATCTCTCTCAGTTCCATAATGTAATATTAATACATTAATGTACACTGATGATCTCCCTCAGATCCATACTGTTATATAAATACATAAATGTACACTGATGATCTCCCTCAGATCCATCCTGTAATATTAAAACAGTAATGTACACTGATGATCTCCCTCAGATCCATACTGTAATTTTAATACATTAATGTACATTGATGATCTCCATCAGATCCATCCTGTAATATTAATCCATTAATGTACTCTGATGATCTCCCTCAGATCCGTACTGTAATATTAATACATTATTATACACTGATGATCTCCCTCAGATCCATACTGTAGTATTAATACATTAATGTACACTGATGATCTCCCTCAGATCCATACTGCAATATTAATACATTAATGTACATTGATGATCTCCCTCAGATCCAAACTGTAATATTAATACATTAATGTACATTGATGATCTCCCTCAGATGCATACTGTAATATTAATACATTAATGTACACTGATGATCTCCCTCAGATCCATACTGAAATATTAATACATTAATGTACACTGATGATCTCCCTCAGATCCATACTGTAATATTAATTCATTAATGTACACTGATGATCTCCCTCAGATCCATACTGCAATATTAATACATTAATGTACATTGATGATCTCCCTCAGATCCAAACTGTAATATTAATCCATTATTGTACACTGATGATCTCCCTCAGATCCATAGTGTTATATTAATACATTAATGTATATTGATGATCTCCCTCAGATCCATACTGTAATATTAATATATTAATGTACACTGATGATCCCCCTCAGGTCCATACTGTAATATTAATACACTAATGTACACTGATGATCTCCCTCAGATCCATACTGTAATATTAATACATTAATGTATATTGATGATCTCCCTCAGATCCATACTGTAATATTAATACATTATTGTACACTGATTATCTCCCTCAGATCCATACTGTAATATTATTATCATTAATGTATTCTGATGATCTCCCTCAGATCCATACTGTAATATTCATACATTAATGTACACTGATGATCTCCCTCCGATCCATACTGTAATATTAATACGTTAATGTACACTGATGATCTCCCTCAGATCCATACTGTAATATTAATACATAAATGTAAACTGATGATCCCTCTCAGATCCATACTGTAATGTTAATACATTAATGTACACTGAAGATCTCCCTCAGATCCATACTTTAATATTAATACATTAATGTACACGATGATCCCTCTCAGATCCATACTATTATATTAATACATTAATGTATAGTGATGATCTCCCTCAGATCCATACTGTAATATTAATACATTAATGTACACTGATGATCTCCCTCAGATCCATACTGTAATATTAATACATGAATGTATACTGATGATCTCCCTCAGATCCATACTGTAATATTAATACATTAATGTATACTGATGATCTCCCTCAGGTCCATACTGTAATATTAATACATTAATGTACACTGATGATTCCCCTCAGATCCATACTGTATTATTAATTCATTAATGTACACTGACGATCTCCCCCAGATCCATACTGTAATATTAATACATTAATGTACATTGATGATCTCCCTCAGATCCATACTGTAATATTAATATATTAATGTAGACTGATGATCTCCCTCAGATCCATACTGTAATATTAATACATTAATGTACACTTATGATCTCCCTCAGATCCATACTGTAATATTAATACATTAATGTACACTGATGATCTCCCTCAGTTCCATAATGTAATATGAATCCATTAATGTATACTGATGACCTCCCTCAGATCCATACTGTAATAATACTACATTAATGTACACTGATGATCTCCCTCAGATTCATACTGTAATATTAATACATTAATGTACACTGATGATCTCCCTCAGATCCATACTGTAATATTAATACATAAATGTACACTGATGATCTCCCTCAGATTCATACTGTAATATTAATACATTAATGTACACTGATGATCTCCCTCAGATCCATACTGTAATATTAATCCATTAATGTACACTGATGATCTCCCTCAGATCCGTACTGTAATATTAATACATTATTGTACACTGATGATCTCACTCAGATCCAAACTGTAATATTAATCCATTAATGTACACTGATGATCCCCCTCATATCCATACTGTTATATTAATACATTAATGTATACTGATGATCTCCCTCAGATCCATACTGTAATATTAATACATTAATGTACACTGATGATCTCTCTCAGTTCCATAATGTAATATTAATACATTAATGTACACTGATGATCTCCCTCAGATCCATACTGTAATAATACATTAATGTACACTGATGATCTCCCTCAGATTCATACTGTAATATTAATACATTAATGTACACTGATGATCTCCCTCAGATCCATACTGTAATATTAATACATTAATGTACACTGATGATCCCCCTCAGATTCATACTGTAATATTAATACATTAATGTACACTGATGATCTCCCTCAGATCCATACTGTAATATTAATACATTAATGTACACTGATGATCTCCGTCAGATCCGTACTGTAATATTAAAACATTATTGTACACTGATGATCTCACTCAGATCCAAACTGTAATATTAATCCATTAATGTACACTGATGATCTCTCTCAGATCCATACTGTAATATTAATACATTATATACTGTTGATCTCCCTCAGATCCATACTGTAATAATAATACATTAATGTACACGATGATCCCCCTCAGATCCATACTGTTATATTAATAAATTTATGTATACTGATGATCTCCCTCAGATCCATACTGTAATATTAATACATTAATGTACACAGATGATCCCCTTCAGATCCATTCTGTAATATTAATACATTATTGTACACTGATGATCTCCCTCAGATCCATACTGTAATATTAATACATTAATGTTTACTGATGATCTCCCTCAGATCCATACTGTAATAATAATACATTAATGTACACGATAGCTTGCCACGTTGGGTGAGTGGATAGCGTGTCGGTCTACTAACCCCAAGATTGCAGGTTCGCCCCTGGCCGTGGTAAGTGATTTTTGAAAGGCGGCAAAAATACGATACGCATGTCATACGATGTTGGCATGTCAAAGAACCCATTTGAATTCAGTAGGCCGAGTTCATAATGGCTACATTAATCTCGGGAGTTTCCGCCAACACAAAGTTCCTCATTTCTCTACTAGAAAGTGCTATAATGTTCAAGGAGCTTAGATATCTATTATCTAACCTCCTTGACTTTCATAGTGATTCAAGGAGCAACGAAATTCGACATGCAAGCTACCCTCTGGGTGTCAAATTACAAAGCTTGCACCCGGCACCCGAGGCCATACGATATTATTATTATTATTATTATTAATGTACACGATGATCCCCCTCAGATCCATACTGTTATATTAATACATTAATGTATACTGATGATCTCCCTCAGATCCATACTGTAATATTAATACATTAATGTACACTTATGATCTTCCTCAGATCCATACTGTAATATTAATACATTAATGTATACTAATGATCTCCCTCAGATCCATACTGTAATATTAATACATTAATATATACTGATGATCTCCCTCAGATCCATACGGTAATATTAATACATTAATGTACACTGATGATCTCCCTCAGATCCATACCGTAATATTAATACATTAATGTACACTGATGATCTCCCTCAAATCCATACTGCAATATTATTACATTTATGTACACTGATGATCTCCCTCAGATCCATACTGTAATATTAATACATTAATGTACACTTATGATCTTCCTCAGATCCATACTGTAATATTAATACATTAATGTATACTGATGATCTCCCTCAGATCCATACCGTAATATTAATACCTTAATGTACACTGATGATCTCCCTCAAATCCATACTGCAATATTAATACATTTATGTACACTGATGATCTCCCTCATATCCATACTGTAATATTAATACATTAATATATACTGATGATCTCCCTCAGATCCATACGGTAATATTAATACATTAATGTACACTGATGATCTCCCTCAGATCCATACTGTAATATTAATACATTAATGTACACTGATGATCTCCCTCAGATTCATACTGTAATATTAATACATTAATGTACATTGATGATCTCCCTCAGATCCATACTGTAATATTAATACATTAATGTACACTGATGATCTCCCTCAGATCCATACTGTAATATTAATATATTAATGTACACTGATGACACCCCCAGATCCATACTGTAATACTAATACATTAATGTACATTGTTGTTCTCCCTCAGATCCATACTGTAATATTAATACATTAATGTATATTGATGATCTCCCTCAGATCCATACTGTAATATTAATACATTATTGTACACTGATGATCTCCCTCAGATCCATACTGTAATATTATTATCATTAATGTACTCTGATGATCTCCCTCAGATCCATACTGTAATATTCATACATTAATGTACACTGATGATCTCCCTCCGATCCATACTGTAATATTAATACGTTAATGTACACTGATGATCTCCCTCAGATCCATACTGTAATATTAATACATACATGTAAACTGATGATCCCTCCCAGATCCATACTGTAATATTAATACGTTAATGTACACTGAAGATCTCCCGCAGATCCATACTTTAATATTAATACATTAATGTACACGATGATCCCCCTCAGATCCATACTGTTATATTAATACGTTAATGTATACTGATGATCTCCCTCAGATCCATACTGTAATATTAATACATTAATGTACACTGATGATCTCCCTCAGATCCATACTGTAATATTAATACATCAATGTATACTGATGATCTCCCTCAGATCCATACTGTAATATTAATACATTAATGTATACTGATGATCTCCCTCAGGTCCATACTGTAATATTAATACATTAATGTACACTGATGATCCCCCTCAGATCCATACTGTAATATTAATTCATTAATGTACACTGATGATCTCCCTCAGACCCATACTGTAATATTAATACATTAATGTACATTGATGATCTCCCTCAGATCCATACTGTAATATTAATATATTAATGTAGACTGATGATCTCCCTCTGATCCATACTGTAATATTAATACATTAATGTACACTGATGATCTCCCTCATATCCATACTGTAATATTAATACATTAATGTACACTGATGATCTCCCTCAGTTCCATAATGTAATATTAATACATTAATGTACACTGATGATCTCCCTCAGATCCATACTGTAATAATAATACATTAATGTACACTGATGATCTCCCTCAGATTCATACTGTAATATTAATACATTAATGTACACTGATGATCTCCCTCAGTTGCATAATGTAATATTAATACATTAATGTACACTGATGATCTCCCTCAGATCCATACTGTAATAATAATACATTAATGTACACTGATGATCTCCCTCAGATTCATACTGTAATATTAATACATTAATGTACATTGATGATCTCCCTCAGATCCATACTGTAATATTAATACATTAATGTACACTGATGATCTCCCTCAGATCCATACTGTAATATTAATATATTAATGTACACTGATGACACCCCCAGATCCATACTGTAATACTAATACATTAATGTACATTGTTGTTCTCCCTCAGATCCATACTGTAATATTAATACATTAATGTATATTGATGATCTCCCTCAGATCCATACTGTAATATTAATACATTATTGTACACTGATGATCTCCCTCAGATCCATACTGTAATATTATTATCATTAATGTACTCTGATGATCTCCCTCAGATCCTTACTGTAATATTCATACATTAATGTACACTGATGATCTCCCTCCGATCCATACTGTAATATTAATACGTTAATGTACACTGATGATCTCCCTCAGATCCATACTGTAATATTAATACATACATGTAAACTGATGATCCCTCCCAGATCCATACTGTAATATTAATACGTTAATGTACACTGAAGATCTCCCTCAGATCCATACTTTAATATTAATACATTAATGTACACGATGATCCCCCTCAGATCCATACTGTTATATTAATACGTTAATGTATACTGATGATCTCCCTCAGATCCATACTGTAATATTAATACATTAATGTACACTGATGATCTCCCTCAGATCCATACTGTATTATTAATACATCAATGTATACTGATGATCGCCCTCAGATCCATACTGTAATATTAATACATTAATGTATACTGATGATCTCCCTCAGGTCCATACTGTAATATTAATACATTAATGTACACTGATGATCCCCCTCAGATCCATACTGTAATATTAATTCATTAATGTACACTGATGATCTCCCTCGGATCCATACTGTAATATTAATACATTAATGTACATTGATGATCTCCCTCAGATCCATACTGTAATATTAATATATTAATGTAGACTGATGATCTCCCTCAGATCCATACTGTAATATTAATACATTAATGTACACTGATGATCTCCCTCATATCCATACTGTAATATTAATACATTAATGTACACTGATGATCTCCCTCAGTTCCATAATGTAATATTAATACATTAATGTACACTGATGATCTCCCTCAGATCCATACTGTAATAATAATACATTAATGTACACTGATGATCTCCCTCAGATTCATACTGTAATATTAATACATTAATGTACACTGATGATCTCCCTCAGATCCATACTGTAATATTAATACATTAATGTACACTGATGATCTCCCTCAGATTCATATTGTAATATTAATACATTATTGTACACTGATGATCTCCCTCAGATCCATACTGCAATATTAATACATTAATGTACATTGATGATCTCCCTCAGATCCAAACTGTAATATTAATCCATTATTGTACACTGATGATCTCCCTAAAGTCCATGCTGTAATATTAATACATTAATGTACACTGATGATCTCCCTCAGATCCATACTGTTATATTTATACATTTATGTACACTGATGATCTCCTCATATCCATACTGTAATATTAATACATTAATGTATACTGATGATCTCCCTCAGATCCATACGGTAATATTAATACATTAATGTACACTGATGATCTCCCTCAGATCCATACTGTAATATTAATAAATTAATGTACACTGATGATCTCCCTCAGATTCATACTGTAATATTAATATATTAATGTACACTGATGACACCCCCAGATCCATACTGTAATACTAATACATTAATGTACATTGTTGTTCTCCCTCAGATCCATACTGTAATATTAATACATTAATGTATATTGATGATCTCCCTCAGATCCATACTGTAATATTAATACATTATTGTACACTGATGATCTCCCTCAGATCCATACTGTAATATTATTATCATTAATGTACTCTGATGATCTCCCTCAGATCCTTACTGTAATATTCATACATTAATGTACACTGATGATCTCCCTCCGATCCATAATGTAATATTAATACGTTAATGTACACTGATGATCACCCTCAGATCCATACTGTAATATTAATACATACATGTAAACTGATGATCCCTCCCAGATCCATACTGTAATATTAATACGTTAATGTACGCTGAAGATCTCCCTCAGATCCATACTTTAATATTAATACATTAATGTACACGATGATCCCCCTCAGATCCATACTGTTATATTAATACGTTAATGTATACTGATGATCTCCCTCAGATCCATACTGTAATATTAATACATTAATGTACACTGATGATCTCCCTCAGATCCATACTGTATTATTAATACATCAATGTATACTGATGATCTCCCTCAGATCCATACTGTAATATTAATACATTAATGTATACTGATGATCTCCCTCAGGTCCATACTGTAATATTAATACATTAATGTACACTGATGATCCCCCTCAGATCCATACTGTAATATTAATTCATTAATGTACACTGATGATCTCCCTCAGATCCATACTGTAATATTAATACATTAATGTACATTGATGATCTCCCTCAGATCCATACTCTAATATTAATATATTAATGTAGACTGATGATCTCCCTCAGATCCATACTGTAATATTAATACATTAATGTACACTGATGATCTCCCTCATATCCATACTGTAATATTAATACATTAATGTACACTGATGATCTCCCTCAGTTCCATAATGTAATATTAATACATTAATGTACACTGATGATCTCCCTCAGATCCATACTGTTATAATAATACATTAATGTACACTGATGATCTCCCTCAGATTCATACTGTAATATTAATACATTAATGTACACTGATGATCTCCCTCAGATCCATACTGTAATATTAATACATTAATGTACACTGATGATCTCCCTCAGATTCATATTGTAATATTAATACACTAATGTACACTGATGATCTCCCTCAGATCCATACTGTAATATTAATCCATTAATGTACACTGATGATCTCCCTCAGATCCGTACTGTAATATTAATACATTATTGTACACTGATGATCTCACTCAGATCCAAACTGTAATATTAATCCATTATTGTACACTGATGATCACCCTCAGATCCATACTTTAATATGTATACATTAAAGTACACTGATGATCTCCCTCAGATCCATACTGTAATATTAATACATTAATGTACACTGATGATCTCCCTCAGATCCATACGGTAATATTTATACATAAATGTACACTGATGATCTCCCTCAGGTCCATACTGTAATATTAATACACTAATGTACACTGATGATCTCCCTCAGATCCATACTGTAATATTAATACATTAATGTACACTGATGATCTCCCTCAGATCCATACTGTAATATTAATCCATTAATGTACACTGATGATCTCCCTCAGATCCATACTGTAATATTAATACATTAATATACACTGATGATCTCCCTCAGATCCATACTGTAATAATAATACATTAATGTACACTGATGATCTCCCTCAGATCCATACTGTAATATGTATACATTAAAGTACACTGATGATCTCCCTCAGATCCATACTGTAATATTAATACATTAATGTACACTGATGATCTCCCTCAGATCCATACGGTAATATTAATACATAAATGTACACTGATGATCTCCCTCAGGTCCATACTGTAATATTAATACACTAATGTACACTGATGTTCTCCCTCAGATCCATACTGTAATATTAATACATTAATATATATTGATGATCTCCCTCAGATCCATACTGTAATATTAATACATAAATGTACACTGATGATCTCCCTCAGATCCATACTGTAATATTAATACACTAATGTACACTGGTGATCTCCCTCAGATCCATACTGTTAATATTAATACATTTGTGTATATTGATGATCTCCCTCAGATCCATACTGTATTATTAATACATTAATGTACACTGATGATCTCCCTCAGATCCATACTGTAATATTAATACATTAATGTACACTGATGATCTCCCTCAGATCCATACTGTAATATTAATACATTAATGTACACTGATGATCTCCCTCAGATCCATACTGTAATATTAATCCATTAATGTACACTGATGATCTCCCTCAGATCCATACTGTAATATTAATACATTAATATACACTGATGATCTCCCTCAGATCCATACTGTAATAATAATACATTAATGCACACTGATGACCTCCCTCAGATCCATACTCTAATATTAATACATTAATGTACACTGATGATCTCCCTCAGATCCATACTGTAATATTAATACATTATTGTACACTGATGATCTCCCCAGATCCATACTGTAATATTAATACAATAATGTACACTGATGATCTCCCTCAGGTCCATACTGTAATATTAATACATTATTGTACACTGTTGATCTCCCTCAGATCCATACTGTAATATTAATACATTAATGTACACTGATGATCTCCATCAGATCCATACTGTAATATAAATACATTAATGTACACTGATGATCTCCCTCAGATCCATCCTGTAATATTAATACAGTAATGTACACTGATGATCTCCCTCAGATCCATACTGTAATTGTAATACATTAATGTACATTGATGATCTCCATCAGATCCATCCTGTAATATTAATCCATTAATGTACTCTGATGATCTCCCTCAGATCCGTACTGTAATATTAATACATTATTGTACACTGATGATCTCCCTCAGATCCATACTGTAATATTAATACATTAATGTACACTGATGATCTCCCTCAGATCCATACTGCAATATTAATACATTAATGTACATTGATGATCTCCCTCAGATCCAAACTGTAATATTAATACATTAATGTACATTGATGATCTCCCTCAGATGCATACTGTAATATTAATACATTAATGTACACTGATGATCTCCCTCAGATCCATACTGAAATAATAATACATTAATGTACACTGATGATCTCCCTCAGATCCATACTGTAATATTAATTCATTAATGTACACTGATGATCTCCCTCAGATCCATACTGCAATATTAATACATTAATGTACATTGATGATCTCCCTCAGATCCAAACTGTAATATTAATCCATTATTGTACACTGATGATCTCCCTCAGATCCATAGTGTTATATTAATACATTAATGTATATTGATGATCTCCCTCAGATCCATACTGTAATATTAATACATTAATGTACACTGATGATCCCCCTCAGGTCCATACTGTAATATTAATACACTAATGTACACTGATGATCTCCCTCAGATCCATACTGTAATATTAATACATTAATGTATATTGATGATCTCCCTCAGATCCATACTGTAATATTAATACATTATTGTACACTGATTATCTCCCTCAGATCCATACTGTAATATTATTATCATTAATGTATTCTGATGATCTCCCTCAGATCCATACTGTAATATTCATACATTAATGTACACTGATGATCTCCCTCCGATCCATACTGTAATATTAATACGTTAATGTACACTGATGATCTCCCTCAGATCCATACTGTAATATTAATACATAAATGTAAACTGATGATCCCTCTCAGATCCATACTGTAATGTTAATACATTAATGTACACTGAAGATCTCCCTCAGATCCATACTTTAATATTAATACATTAATGTACACGATGATCCCTCTCAGATCCATACTATTATATTAATACATTAATGTATACTGATGATCTCCCTCAGATCCATACTGTAATATTAATACATTAATGTACACTGATGATCTCCCTCAGATCCATACTGTAATATTAATACATGAATGTACACTGATGATCTCCCTCAGATCCATACTGTAATATTAATACATTAATGTATACTGATGATCTCCCTCAGGTCCATACTGTAATATTAATACATTAATGTACACTGATGATTCCCCTCAGATCCATACTGTATTATTAATTCATTAATGTGCACTGACGATCTCCCCCAGATCCATACTGTAATATTAATACATTAATGTGCATTGATGATCTCCCTCAGATCCATACTGTAATATTAATATATTAATGTAGACTGATGATCTCCCTCAGATCCATACTGTAATATTAATACATTAATGTACACTGATGATCTCCCTCAGATCCATACTGTAATATTAATACATTAATGTACACTGATGATCTCCCTCAGTTCCATAATGTAATATGAATCCATTAATGTATACTGATGACCTCCCTCAGATCCATACTGTAATAATACTACATTAATGTACACTGATGATCTCCCTCAGATTCATACTGTAATATTAATACATTAATGTACACTGATGATCTCCCTCAGATCCATACTGTAATATTAATCCATTAATGTACACTGATGATCTCCCTCAGATCCGTACTGTAATATTAATACATTATTGTACACTGATGATCTCACTCAGATCCAAACTGTAATATTAATCCATTAATGTACACTGATGATCTCCCTCAGATCCATACTGTAATATTAATACATTAATGTATACTGATGATCTCCCTCAGATCCATACTGTAATAATAATACATTAATGTACACGATGATCCCCCTCATATCCATACTGTTATATTAATACATTAATGTATACTGATGATCTCCCTCAGATCCATACTGTAATATTAATACATTAATGTACACTGATGATCTCTCTCAGTTCCATAATGTAATATTAATACATTAATGTACACTGATGATCTCCCTCAGATCCATACTGTAATAATACATTAATGTACACTGATGATCTCCCTCAGATTCATACTGTAATATTAATACATTAATGTACACTGATGATCTCCCTCAGATCCATACTGTAATATTAATACATTAATGTACACTGATGATCCCCCTCAGATTCATACTGTAATATTAATACATTAATGTACACTGATGATCTCCCTCAGATCCATACTGTAATATTAATCCATTAATGTACACTGATGATCTCCGTCAGATCCGTACTGTAATATTAATACATTATTGTACACTGATGATCTCACTCAGATCCAAACTGTAATATTAATCCATTAATGTACACTGATGATCTCTCTCAGATCCATACTGTAACATTAATACATTAATGTATACTGTTGATCTCCCTCAGATCCATACTGTAATAATAATACATTAATGTACACGATGATCCCCCTCAGATCCATACTGTTATATTAATACATTTATGTATACTGATGATCTCCCTCAGATCCATACTGTAATATTAATACATTAATGTACACACATGATCCCCCTCAGATCCATTCTGTAATATTAATACATTATTGTACACTGATGATCTCCCTCAGATCCATACTGTAATATTAATACATTAATGTATACTGATGATCTCCCTCAGATCCATACTGTAATAATAATACATTAATGTACACGATAGCTTGTACGTTGGGTGAGTGGATAGCGTGTCGGTCTACTAACCCCAAGATTGCAGGTTCGCCCCTGGCCGTGGTAAGTGATTTTTGAAAGGCGGCAAAAATACGATACGCATGTCATACGATGTTGGCATGTCAAAGAACCCATTTGAATTCAGTAGGCCGAGTTCATAATGGCTACATTAATCTCGGGAGTTTCCGCCAACACAAAGTTCCTCATTTCTCTACTAGAAAGTGCTATAATGTTCAAGGAGCTTAGATATCTATTATCTAACCTCCTTGACTTTCATAGTGATTCAAGGAGCAACGAAATTCGACATGCAAGCTACCCTCTGGGTGTCAAATTACAAAGCTTGCACCCGGCACCCGAGGCCATACGATATTATTATTATTATTATTATTATTAATGTACACGATGATCCCCCTCAGATCCATACTGTTATATTAATACATTAATGTATACTGATGATCTCCCTCAGATCCATACTGTAATATTAATACATTAATGTACACTTATGATCTTCCTCAGATCCATACTGTAATATTAATACATTAATGTATACTAATGATCTCCCTCAGATCCATACTGTAATATTAATACATTAATGTATACTGATGATCTCCCTCAGATCCATACCGTAATATTAATACATTAATGTACACTGATGATCTCCCTCAAATCCATACTGCAATATTAATACATTTATGTACACTGATGATCTCCCTCATATCCATACTGTAATATTAATACATTAATATATACTGATGATCTCCCTCAAATCCATACGGTAATATTAATACATTAATGTACACTGATGATCTCCCTCAGATCCATACTGTAATATTAATACATTAATGTACACTGATGATCCCCCTCAGATTCATACTGTAATATTAATACATTAATGTACATTGAAGATCTCCCTCAGATCCATACTGTAATATTAATACATTAATGTACACTGATGATCTCCCTCAGATCCATACTGTAATATTAATATATTAATGTACACTGATGACACCCCCAGATCCATACTGTAATACTAATACATTAATGTACATTGTTGTTCTCCCTCAGATCCATACTGTAATATTAATACATTAATGTATATTGATGATCTCCCTCAGATCCATACTGTAATATTAATACATTATTGTACACTGATGATCTCCCTCAGATCCATACTGTAATATTATTATCATTAATGTACTCTGATGATCTCCCTCAGATCCATACTGTAATATTCATACATTAATGTACACTGATGATCTCCCTCCGATCCATACTGTAATATTAATACGTTAATGTACACTGATGATCTCCCTCAGATCCATACTGTAATATTAATACATACATGAAAACTGATGATCCCTCCCAGATCCATACTGTAATATTTATACGTTAATGTACACTGAAGATCTCCCTCAGATCCATACTTTAATATTAATACATTAATGTACACGATGATCCCCCTCAGATCCATACTGTTATATCAATACGTTAATGTATACTGATGATCTCCCTCAGATCCATACTGTAATATTAATACATTAATGTACACTGATGATCTCCCTCAGATCCATACTGTAATATTAATACATTAATGTATACTGATGATCTCCCTCAGGTCCATACTGTAATATTAATACATTAATGTACACTGATGATCCCCCTCAGATCCATACTGTAATATTAATTCATTAATGTACACTGATGATCTCCCTCAGACCCATACTGTAATATTAATACAATAATGTACATTGATGATCTCCCTCAGATCCATACTGTAATATTAATATATTAATGTAGACTGATGATCTCCCTCAGATCCATACTGTAATATTAATACATTAATGTACACTGATGATCTCACTCATATCCATACTGTAATATTAATACATTAATGTACACTGATGATCTCCCTCAGTTCCATAATGTAATATTAATACATTAATGTACACTGATGATCTCCCTCAGATCCATACTGTAATAATAATACATTAATGTACACTGATGATCTCCCTCAGATTCATACTGTAATATTAATACATTAATGTACACTGATGATCTCCCTCAGATCCATACTGTAATATTAATACATTAATGTACACTGATGATCTCCCTCAGATTCATATTGTAATATTAATACATTAATGTACACTGATGATCTCCCTCAGATCCATACTGTAACATTAATCCATTAATGTACACTGATGATCTCTCTCAGATCCGTACTGTAATATTAATACATTATTGTACACTGATGATCTCACTCAGATCCAAACTGTAATATCAATCCATTATTGTACACTGATGATCACCCTCAGATCCATACTGTAATATGTATACATTAAAGTACACTGAGTATCTCCCTCAGATCCATACTGTAATATTAATACATTAATGTACACTGATGATTTCCCTCAGATCCATACGGTAATATTAATACATAAATGTACACTGATGATCTCCCTCAGGTCCATACTGTAATATTAATACACTAATGTACACTGATGATCTCCGTCAGATCCATACTGTAATATTAATACATTAATGTACACTGATGATCTCCCTCAGATCCATACTGTAATATTAATCCATTAATGTACACTGATGATCTCCCTCAGATCCATACTGTAATATTAATACATTAATATACACTGATGATCTCCCTCAGATCCATACTGTAATAATAATACATTAATGTACACTGATGATCTCCCTCAGATCCATACTGTAATATGTATACATTAAAGTACACTGATGATCTCCCTCAGATCCATACTGTAATATTAATACATTAATGTACACTGATGATCTCCCTCAGATCCATACGGTAATATTAATACATAAATGTACACTGATGATCTCCCTCAGGTCCATACTGTAATATTAATACACTAATGTACACTGATGTCCTCCCTCAGATCCATACTGTAATATTAATACATTAATATATATTGATGATCTCCCTCAGATCCATACTGTAATATTAATACATAAATGTACACTGATGATCTCCCTCAGATCCATACTGTAATATTAATACACTAATGTACACTGCTGATCTCCCTCAGATCCATACTGTTAATATTAATACATTTATGTATATTGATGATCTCCCTCAGATCCATACTGTATTATTAATACATTAATGTACACTGATGATCTCCCTCAGATCCATACTGTAATATTAATACATTAATGTACACTGATGATCTCCCTCAGATCCATACTGTAATATTAATACATTAATGTACACTGATGATCTCCCTCAGATCCATACTGTAATATTAATCCATTAATGTACACTGCCGATCTCCCTCAGATCCATACTGTAATATTAATACATTAATATACACTGATGATCTCCCTCAGATCCATACTGTAATAATAATACCTTAATGTACACTGATGACCTCCCTCAGATCCATACTGTAATATTAATACATAAATGTACACTGATGATCTCCCTCAGATCCGTACTGTAATATTAATACATTTTTGTACACTGATGATCTCCCCAGATCCATACTGTAATATTAATACAATAATGTACACTGATGATCTCCCTCAGGTCCATACTGTAATATTAATACATTATTGTACACTGTTGATCTCCCTCAGATCCATACTGTAATATTAATACATTAATGTACACTGATGATCTCCATCAGTTCCATACTGGTATATTAATACATAAATGTACACTGATGATCTCCCTCAGATCCATACTGTAATATTAATACATTATTGTACACTGATGATCTCCCCAGATCCATACTGTAATATTAATACAATAATGTACACTGATGATCTCCCTCAGGTCCATACTGTAATATTAATACATTATTGTACACTGTTGATCTCCCTCAGATCCATACTGTAATATTAATACATTAATGTACACTGATGATCTCCATCAGTTCCATACTGGTATATTAATACATAAATGTACACTGATGATCTCCCTCAGGTCCATACTGTAATATTAATACACTAATGTACACTGATGATCTCCGTCAGATCCATACTGTATTATTAATACATTAATGTACACTGATGATCTCCCTCAGATCCATACTGTAACATTAATCCATTAATGTACACTGATGATCTCCCTCAGATCCGTACTGTAATATTAATACATTATTGTACACTGATGATCTCACTCAGATCCAAACTGTAATATTAATCCGTTATTGTACACTGATGATCACCCTCAGATCCATACTGTAATATGTATACATTAAAGTACACTGATGATCTCCCTCAGATCCATACTGTAATATTAATACATTAATGTACACTGATGATCTCCCTCAGATCCATACGGTAATATGAATACATAAATGTACACTGATGATCTCCCTCAGGTCCATACTGTAATATTAATACACTAATCTACACTGATGATCTCCCTCAGATCCATACTGTAATATTAATACATTAATGTACACTGATGATCTCCCTCAGATCCATACTGTAATATTAATCCATTAATGTACACTGATGATCTCCCTCAGATCCATACTGTAATAATAATACATTAATGTACACTGATGATCTCCCTCAGATCCATACTGTAATATGTATACATTAAAGTACACTGATGATCTCCCTCAGATCCATACTGTAATATTAATACATTAATGTACACTGATGATCTCCCTCAGATCCATACGGTAATATTAATACATAAATGTACACTGATGATCTCCCTCAGGTCCATACTGTAATATTAATACACTAATGTACACTGATGCCCTCCCTCAGATCCATACTGTAATATTAATACATTAATATATATTGATGATCTCCCTCAGATCCATACTGTAATATTAATACATTAATGTACACTGATGATCCCCCTCAGATCCATACTGTTATATTAATACGTTAATGTATATTGATGATCTCCCTCAGATCCATACTGTATTATTAATACATTAATGTACACTGATGATCTCCCTCAGATCCATACTGTAATATTAATACATTAATGTACACTGATGATCTCCCTCAGATCCATACTGTAATATTAATACATTAATGTACACTGATGATCCCCCTCAGATCCATACTGTTATATTAATACGTTAATGTATACTGATGATCTCCCTCAGATCCATACTGTAATATTAATACATTAATGTACACTGATGATCTCCCTCAGATCCATACTGTAATATTAATACATCAATGTATACTGATGATCTCCCTCAGATCCATACTGTAATATTAATACATTAATGTATACTGATGATCTCCCTCAGGTCCATACTGTAATATTAATACATTAATGTACACCGATGATCCCCCTCAGATCCATACTGTAATATTAATTCATTAATGTACACTGATGATCTCCCTCAGACCCATACTGTAATATTAATACATTAATGTACATTGATGATCTCCCTCAGATCCATACTGTAATATTAATATATTAATGTAGACTGATGATCTCCCTCAGATCCATACTGTAATATTAATACATTAATGTACACTGATGATCTCCCTCATATCCATACTGTAATATTAATACATTAATGTACACTGATGAT
This sequence comes from Meconema thalassinum, assembly GCA_946902985.2. Lineage (NCBI taxonomy): Eukaryota > Metazoa > Arthropoda > Insecta > Orthoptera > Tettigoniidae > Meconema > Meconema thalassinum. The sequence continues at coordinate 214,768,636 of OX336388.2, read as the reverse complement.
CTCCCTCAGTTCCATAATGTAATATTAATACATTAATGTACACTGATGATCTCCCTCAGATCCATACTGTAATAATAATACATTAATGTACACTGATGATCTCCCTCAGATTCATACTGTAATATTAATACATTAATGTACACTGATGATCTCCCTCAGATCCATACTGAAATATTAATACATTAATGTACACTGATGATCTCCCTCAGATTCATATTGTAATATTAATACATTAATGTACACTGATGATCTCCCTCAGATCCATACTGTAATATTAATACATTAATGTACACTGATGATCTCCCTCAGATCCATACTGCAATATTAATACATTAATGTACATTGATGATCTCCCTCAGATCCAAACTGTAATATTAATCCATTATTGTACACTGATGATCTCCCTCAGATCCATACTGTTATATTTATACATTAATGTATATTGATGATCTCCCTCAGATCCATACTGTAATATTAATACATTAATGTACACTGATGATCCCCCTCAGGTCCATACTGTAATATTAATACACTAATGTACACTGATGATCTCCCTCAGATCCATACTGTAATATTAATACATTAATGTATATTGATGATCTCCCTCAGATCCATACTGTAATATTAATACATTATTGTACACTGATTATCTCCCTCAGATCCATACTGTAATATTATTATCATTAATGTATTCTGATGATCTCCCTCAGATCCATACTGTAATATTCATACATTAATGTACACTGATGATCTCCCTCCGATCCATACTGTAATATTAATACGTTAATGTACACTGATGATCTCCCTCAGATCCATACTGTAATATTAATACATTAATGTACACTGATGATCTCCCTCAGATTCATACTGTAATATTAATACATTAATGTACATTGATGATCTCCCTCAGATCCATACTGTAATATTAATACATTAATGTACACTGATGATCTCCCTCAGATCCATACTGTAATATTAATATATTAATGTACACTGATGACACCCCCAGATCCATACTGTAATACTAATACATTAATGTACATTGTTGTTCTCCCTCAGATCCATACTGTAATATTAATACATTAATGTATATTGATGATCTCCCTCAGATCCATACTGTAATATTAATACATTATTGTACACTGATGATCTCCCTCAGATCCATATCTGTAATATTCATACATAAATGTACACTGATGATCTCCCTCCGATCCATACTGTAATATTAATACGTTAATGTACACTGATGATCTCCCTCAGATCCATACTGTAATATTAATACATACATGTATACTGATGATCCCTCCCAGATCCATACTGTAATATTAATACGTTAATGTACACTGATGATCTCCCTCAGATCCATACTGTAATATTAATACATTAATGTACACTGATGATCTCCCTCAGATCCATACTGTATTATTAATACATCAATGTATACTGATGATCTCCCTCAGATCCATACTGTAATATTAATAGATTAATGTATACTGATGATCTCCCTCAGGTCCATACTGTAATATTAATACATTAATGTACACTGATGATCCCCCTCAGATCCATACTGTAATATTAATTCATTAATGTACACTGATGATCTCCCTCAGATCCATACTGTAATATTAATACATTAATGTACATTGATGATCTCCCTCAGATCCATACTGTAATATTAATATATTAATGTAGACTGATGATCTCCCTCAGATCCATACTGTAATATTAATACATTAATGTACACTGATGATCTCCCTCATATCCATACTGTAATATTAATACATTAATGTACACTGATGATCTCCCTCAGTTCCATAATGTAATATTAATACATTAATGTACACTGATGATCTCCCTCAGATCCATACTGTAATAATAATACATTAATGTACACTGATGATCTCCCTCAGATTCATACTGTAATATTAATACATTAATGTACACTGATGATCTCCCTCAGATCCATACTGTAATATTAATACATTAATGTACACTGATGATCTCCCTCAGATTCATATTGTAATATTAATACATTAATGTACACTGATGATCTCCCTCAGATCCATACTGTAACATTAATCCATTAATGTACACTGATGATCTCTCTCAGATCCGTACTGTAATATTAATACATTATTGTACACTGATGATCTCACTCAGATCCAAACTGTAATATCAATCCATTATTGTACACTGATGATCACCCTCAGATCCATACTGTAATATGTATACATTAAAGTACACTGATGATCTCCCTCAGATCCATACTGTAATATTAATACATTAATGTACACTGATGATTTCCCTCAGATCCATACGGTAATATTAATACATAAATGTACACTGATGATCTCCCTCAGGTCCATACTGTAATATTAATACACTAATGTACACTGATGATCTCCGTCAGATCCATACTGTAATATTAATACATTAATGTACACTGATGATCTCCCTCAGATCCATACTGTAATATTAATCCATTAATGTACACTGATGATCTCCCTCAGATCCATACTGTAATATTAATACATTAATATACACTGATGATCTCCCTCAGATCCATACTGTAATAATAATACATTAATGTACACTGATGATCTCCCTCAGATCCATACTGTAATATGTATACATTAAAGTACACTGATGATCTCCCTCAGATCCATACTGTAATATTAATACATTAATGTACACTGATGATCTCCCTCAGATCCATACGGTAATATTAATACATAAATGTACACTGATGATCTCCCTCAGGTCCATACTGTAATATTAATACACTAATGTACACTGATGTCCTCCCTCAGATCCATACTGTAATATTAATACATTAATATATATTGATGATCTCCCTCAGATCCATACTGTAATATTAATACATAAATGTACACTGATGATCTCCCTCAGATCCATACTGTAATATTAATACACTAATGTACACTGCTGATCTCCCTCAGATCCATACTGTTAATATTAATACATTTATGTATATTGATGATCTCCCTCAGATCCATACTGTATTATTAATACATTAATGTACACTGATGATCTCCCTCAGATCCATACTGTAATATTAATACATTAATGTACACTGATGATCTCCCTCAGATCCATACTGTAATATTAATACATTAATGTACACTGATGATCTCCCTCAGATCCATACTGTAATATTAATCCATTAATGTACACTGCCGATCTCCCTCAGATCCATACTGTAATATTAATACATTAATATACACTGATGATCTCCCTCAGATCCATACTGTAATAATAATACCTTAATGTACACTGATGACCTCCCTCAGATCCATACTGTAATATTAATACATAAATGTACACTGATGATCTCCCTCAGATCCGTACTGTAATATTAATACATTATTGTACACTGATGATCTCCCCAGATCCATACTGTAATATTAATACAATAATGTACACTGATGATCTCCCTCAGGTCCATACTGTAATATTAATACATTATTGTACACTGTTGATCTCCCTCAGATCCATACTGTAATATTAATACATTAATGTACACTGATGATCTCCATCAGTTCCATACTGGTATATTAATACATAAATGTACACTGATGATCTCCCTCAGATCCATACTGTAATATTAATACATTATTGTACACTGATGATCTCCCCAGATCCATACTGTAATATTAATACAATAATGTACACTGATGATCTCCCTCAGGTCCATACTGTAATATTAATACATTATTGTACACTGTTGATCTCCCTCAGATCCATACTGTAATATTAATACATTAATGTACACTGATGATCTCCATCAGTTCCATACTGGTATATTAATACATAAATGTACACTGATGATCTCCCTCAGGTCCATACTGTAATATTAATACACTAATGTACACTGATGATCTCCGTCAGATCCATACTGTATTATTAATACATTAATGTACACTGATGATCTCCCTCAGATCCATACTGTAACATTAATCCATTAATGTACACTGATGATCTCCCTCAGATCCGTACTGTAATATTAATACATTATTGTACACTGATGATCTCACTCAGATCCAAACTGTAATATTAATCCGTTATTGTACACTGATGATCACCCTCAGATCCATACTGTAATATGTATACATTAAAGTACACTGATGATCTCCCTCAGATCCATACTGTAATATTAATACATTAATGTACACTGATGATCTCCCTCAGATCCATACGGTAATATGAATACATAAATGTACACTGATGATCTCCCTCAGGTCCATACTGTAATATTAATACACTAATCTACACTGATGATCTCCCTCAGATCCATACTGTAATATTAATACATTAATGTACACTGATGATCTCCCTCAGATCCATACTGTAATATTAATCCATTAATGTACACTGATGATCTCCCTCAGATCCATACTGTAATAATAATACATTAATGTACACTGATGATCTCCCTCAGATCCATACTGTAATATGTATACATTAAAGTACACTGATGATCTCCCTCAGATCCATACTGTAATATTAATACATTAATGTACACTGATGATCTCCCTCAGATCCATACGGTAATATTAATACATAAATGTACACTGATGATCTCCCTCAGGTCCATACTGTAATATTAATACACTAATGTACACTGATGCCCTCCCTCAGATCCATACTGTAATATTAATACATTAATATATATTGATGATCTCCCTCAGATCCATACTGTAATATTAATACATTAATGTACACTGATGATCCCCCTCAGATCCATACTGTTATATTAATACGTTAATGTATATTGATGATCTCCCTCAGATCCATACTGTATTATTAATACATTAATGTACACTGATGATCTCCCTCAGATCCATACTGTAATATTAATACATTAATGTACACTGATGATCTCCCTCAGATCCATACTGTAATATTAATACATTAATGTACACTGATGATCCCCCTCAGATCCATACTGTTATATTAATACGTTAATGTATACTGATGATCTCCCTCAGATCCATACTGTAATATTAATACATTAATGTACACTGATGATCTCCCTCAGATCCATACTGTAATATTAATACATCAATGTATACTGATGATCTCCCTCAGATCCATACTGTAATATTAATACATTAATGTATACTGATGATCTCCCTCAGGTCCATACTGTAATATTAATACATTAATGTACACCGATGATCCCCCTCAGATCCATACTGTAATATTAATTCATTAATGTACACTGATGATCTCCCTCAGACCCATACTGTAATATTAATACATTAATGTACATTGATGATCTCCCTCAGATCCATACTGTAATATTAATATATTAATGTAGACTGATGATCTCCCTCAGATCCATACTGTAATATTAATACATTAATGTACACTGATGATCTCCCTCATATCCATACTGTAATATTAATACATTAATGTACACTGATGATCTCCCTCAGTTCCATAATGTAATATTAATACATTAATGTACACTGATGATCTCCCTCAGATCCATACTGTAATAATAATACATTAATGTACACTGATGATCTCCCTCAGATTCATACTGTAATATTAATACATTAATGTACACTGATGATCTCCCTCAGATCCATACTGAAATATTAATACATTAATGTACACTGATGATCTCCCTCAGATTCATATTGTAATATTAATACATTAATGTACACTGATGATCTCCCTCAGATCCATACTGTAATATTAATACATTAATGTACACTGATGATCTCCCTCAGATCCATACTGCAATATTAATACATTAATGTACATTGATGATCTCCCTCAGATCCAAACTGTAATATTAATCCATTATTGTACACTGATGATCTCCCTCAGATCCATACTGTTATATTTATACATTAATGTATATTGATGATCTCCCTCAGATCCATACTGTAATATTAATACATTAATGTACACTGATGATCCCCCTCAGGTCCATACTGTAATATTAATACACTAATGTACACTGATGATCTCCCTCAGATCCATACTGTAATATTAATACATTAATGTATATTGATGATCTCCCTCAGATCCATACTGTAATATTAATACATTATTGTACACTGATTATCTCCCTCAGATCCATACTGTAATATTATTATCATTAATGTATTCTGATGATCTCCCTCAGATCCATACTGTAATATTCATACATTAATGTACACTGATGATCTCCCTCCGATCCATACTGTAATATTAATACGTTAATGTACACTGATGATCTCCCTCAGATCCATACTGTAATATTAATACATTAATGTACACTGATGATCTCCCTCAGATTCATACTGTAATATTAATACATTAATGTACATTGATGATCTCCCTCAGATCCATACTGTAATATTAATACATTAATGTACACTGATGATCTCCCTCAGATCCATACTGTAATATTAATATATTAATGTACACTGATGACACCCCCAGATCCATACTGTAATACTAATACATTAATGTACATTGTTGTTCTCCCTCAGATCCATACTGTAATATTAATACATTAATGTATATTGATGATCTCCCTCAGATCCATACTGTAATATTAATACATTATTGTACACTGATGATCTCCCTCAGATCCATATCTGTAATATTCATACATAAATGTACACTGATGATCTCCCTCCGATCCATACTGTAATATTAATACGTTAATGTACACTGATGATCTCCCTCAGATCCATACTGTAATATTAATACATACATGTATACTGATGATCCCTCCCAGATCCATACTGTAATATTAATACGTTAATGTACACTGATGATCTCCCTCAGATCCATACTGTAATATTAATACATTAATGTACACTGATGATCTCCCTCAGATCCATACTGTATTATTAATACATCAATGTATACTGATGATCTCCCTCAGATCCATACTGTAATATTAATAGATTAATGTATACTGATGATCTCCCTCAGGTCCATACTGTAATATTAATACATTAATGTACACTGATGATCCCCCTCAGATCCATACTGTAATATTAATTCATTAATGTACACTGATGATCTCCCTCAGATCCATACTGTAATATTAATACATTAATGTACATTGATGATCTCCCTCAGATCCATACTGTAATATTAATATATTAATGTAGACTGATGATCTCCCTCAGATCCATACTGTAATATTAATACATTAATGTACACTGATGATCTCCCTCATATCCATACTGTAATATTAATACATTAATGTACACTGATGATCTCCCTCAGTTCCATAATGTAATATTAATACATTAATGTACACTGATGATCTCCCTCAGATCCATACTGTAATAATAATACATTAATGTACACTGATGATCTCCCTCAGATTCATACTGTAATATTAATACATTAATGTACACTGATGATCTCCCTCAGATCCATACTGTAATATTAATACATTAATGTACACTGATGATCTCCCTCAGATTCATATTGTAATATTAATACATTAATGTACACTGATGATCTCCCTCAGATCCATACTGTAATATTAATCCATTAATGTACACTGATGATCTCCCTCAGATCCGTACTGTAATATTAATACATTATTGTACACTGATGATCTCACTCAGATCCAAACTGTAATATTAGTCCATTATTGTACACTGATGATCACCCTCGGATCCATACTTTAATATGTATACACTAAAGTACACTGATGATCTCCCTCAGATCCATACTGTAATATTAATACATTAATGTACACTGATGATCTCCCTCAGATCCATACGGTAATATTAATACATAAATGTACACTGATGATCTCCCTCAGGTCCATACTGTAATATTAATACACTAATGTACACTGATGATCTCCCTCAGATCCATACTGTAATATTAATACATTAATGTACACTGATGATCTCCCTCAGATCCATACTGTAATATTAATCCATTAATGTACACTGATGATCTCCCTCAGATCCATACTGTAATATTTATACATGAATATACACTGATGATCTCCCTCAGATCCATACTGTAATAATAATACATTAATGTACACTGATGATCTCCCTCAGATCCATACTGTAATATGTATACATTAAAGTACACTGATGATCTCCCTCAGATCCATACTGTAATATTAATACATTAATGTACACTGATGATCTCCCTCAGATCCATACGGTAATATTAATACATAAATGTACACTGATGATCTCCCTCAGGTCCATACTGTAATATTAATACACTAATGTACACTGATGTTCTCCCTCAGATCCATACTGTAATATTAATACATTAATATATATTGATGATCTCCCTCAGATCCATACTCTAATATTAATACATAAATGTACACTGATGATCTCCCTCAGATCCATACTGTAATATTAATACACTAATGTACACTGGTGATCTCCCTCAGATCCATACTGTTAATATTAATACATTTGTGTATATTGATGATCTCCCTCAGATCCATACTGTATTATTAATACATTAATGTACACTGTTGATCTCCCTCAGATCCATACTGTAATATTAATACATTAATGTACACTGATGATCTCCCTCAGATCCATACTGTAATATTAATACATTAATGTACAATGATGATCTCCCTCAGATCCATACTGTAATATTAATCCATTAATGTACACTGATGATCTCCCTCAGATCCATACTGTAATATTAATACATTAATATACACTGATGATCTCCCTCAGATCCATACTGTAATAATAATACATTAATGCACACTGATGACCTCCCTCAGATCCATACTCTAATATTAATACATTAATGTACACTGATGATCTCCCTCAGATCCATACTGTAATATTAATACATTATTGTACACTGATGATCTCCCCAGATCCATACTGTAATATTAATACAATAATGTACACTGATGATCTCCCTCAGGTCCATACTGTAATATTAATACATTATTGTACACTGTTGATCTCCCTCAGATCCATACTGTAATATTAATACATTAATGTACACTGATGATCTCCATCAGTTCCATACTGTTATATTAATACATTAATGTACACTGATGATCTCCCTCAGATCCATACTGTAATATTAATACATTATTGTACACTGATGATCTCCCTCAGATCCATACTGTAATATTAATACATTAATGTACACTGATGATCTCCCTCAGATCCATACTGCAATATTAATACATTAATGTACATTGATGATCTCCCTCAGATCCAAACTGTAATATTAATCCATTATTGTACACTGATGATCTCCCTCAGATCCATACTGTTATATTTATACATTAATGTATATTGATGATCTCCCTCAGATCCATACTGTAATATTAATACATTAATGTACACTGATGATCCCCCTCAGGTCCATACTGTAATATTAATACACTAATGTACACTGATGATCTCCCTCAGATCCATACTGTAATATTAATACATTAATGTATATTGATGATCTCCCTCAGATCCATACTGTAATATTAATACATTATTGTACACTGATTATCTCCCTCAGATCCATACTGTAATATTATTATCATTAATGTATTCTGATGATCTCCCTCAGATCCATACTGTAATATTCATACATTAATGTACACTGATGATCTCCCTCCGATCCATACTGTAATATTAATACGTTAATGTACACTGATGATCTCCCTCAGATCCATACTGTAATATTAATACATTAATGTACACTGATGATCTCCCTCAGATTCATACTGTAATATTAATACATTAATGTACATTGATGATCTCCCTCAGATCCATACTGTAATATTAATACATAAATGTACACTGATGATCTCCCTCAGATCCATACTGTAATATTAATACACTAATGTACACTGCTGATCTCCCTCAGATCCATACTGTTAATATTAATACATTTATGTATATTGATGATCTCCCTCAGATCCATACTGTATTATTAATACATTAATGTACACTGATGATCTCCCTCAGATCCATACTGTAATATTAATACATTAATGTACACTGATGATCTCCCTCAGATCCATACTGTAATATTAATACATTAATGTACACTGATGATCTCCCTCAGATCCATACTGTAATATTAATCCATTAATGTACACTGCCGATCTCCCTCAGATCCATACTGTAATATTAATACATTAATATACACTGATGATCTCCCTCAGATCCATACTGTAATAATAATACCTTAATGTACACTGATGACCTCCCTCAGATCCATACTGTAATATTAATACATAAATGTACACTGATGATCTCCCTCAGATCCGTACTGTAATATTAATACATTATTGTACACTGATGATCTCCCCAGATCCATACTGTAATATTAATACAATAATGTACACTGATGATCTCCCTCAGGTCCATACTGTAATATTAATACATTATTGTACACTGTTGATCTCCCTCAGATCCATACTGTAATATTAATACATTAATGTACACTGATGATCTCCATCAGTTCCATACTGGTATATTAATACATAAATGTACACTGATGATCTCCCTCAGATCCATACTGTAATATTAATACATTATTGTACACTGATGATCTCCCCAGATCCATACTGTAATATTAATACAATAATGTACACTGATGATCTCCCTCAGGTCCATACTGTAATATTAATACATTATTGTACACTGTTGATCTCCCTCAGATCCATACTGTAATATTAATACATTAATGTACACTGATGATCTCCATCAGTTCCATACTGGTATATTAATACATAAATGTACACTGATGATCTCCCTCAGGTCCATACTGTAATATTAATACACTAATGTACACTGATGATCTCCGTCAGATCCATACTGTATTATTAATACATTAATGTACACTGATGATCTCCCTCAGATCCATACTGTAACATTAATCCATTAATGTACACTGATGATCTCCCTCAGATCCGTACTGTAATATTAATACATTATTGTACACTGATGATCTCACTCAGATCCAAACTGTAATATTAATCCGTTATTGTACACTGATGATCACCCTCAGATCCATACTGTAATATGTATACATTAAAGTACACTGATGATCTCCCTCAGATCCATACTGTAATATTAATACATTAATGTACACTGATGATCTCCCTCAGATCCATACGGTAATATGAATACATAAATGTACACTGATGATCTCCCTCAGGTCCATACTGTAATATTAATACACTAATCTACACTGATGATCTCCCTCAGATCCATACTGTAATATTAATACATTAATGTACACTGATGATCTCCCTCAGATCCATACTGTAATATTAATCCATTAATGTACACTGATGATCTCCCTCAGATCCATACTGTAATAATAATACATTAATGTACACTGATGATCTCCCTCAGATCCATACTGTAATATGTATACATTAAAGTACACTGATGATCTCCCTCAGATCCATACTGTAATATTAATACATTAATGTACACTGATGATCTCCCTCAGATCCATACGGTAATATTAATACATAAATGTACACTGATGATCTCCCTCAGGTCCATACTGTAATATTAATACACTAATGTACACTGATGCCCTCCCTCAGATCCATACTGTAATATTAATACATTAATATATATTGATGATCTCCCTCAGATCCATACTGTAATATTAATACATTAATGTACACTGATGATCCCCCTCAGATCCATACTGTTATATTAATACGTTAATGTATATTGATGATCTCCCTCAGATCCATACTGTATTATTAATACATTAATGTACACTGATGATCTCCCTCAGATCCATACTGTAATATTAATACATTAATGTACACTGATGATCTCCCTCAGATCCATACTGTAATATTAATACATTAATGTACACTGATGATCCCCCTCAGATCCATACTGTTATATTAATACGTTAATGTATACTGATGATCTCCCTCAGATCCATACTGTAATATTAATACATTAATGTACACTGATGATCTCCCTCAGATCCATACTGTAATATTAATACATCAATGTATACTGATGATCTCCCTCAGATCCATACTGTAATATTAATACATTAATGTATACTGATGATCTCCCTCAGGTCCATACTGTAATATTAATACATTAATGTACACCGATGATCCCCCTCAGATCCATACTGTAATATTAATTCATTAATGTACACTGATGATCTCCCTCAGACCCATACTGTAATATTAATACATTAATGTACATTGATGATCTCCCTCAGATCCATACTGTAATATTAATATATTAATGTAGACTGATGATCTCCCTCAGATCCATACTGTAATATTAATACATTAATGTACACTGATGATCTCCCTCATATCCATACTGTAATATTAATACATTAATGTACACTGATGATCTCCCTCAGTTCCATAATGTAATATTAATACATTAATGTACACTGATGATCTCCCTCAGATCCATACTGTAATAATAATACATTAATGTACACTGATGATCTCCCTCAGATTCATACTGTAATATTAATACATTAATGTACACTGATGATCTCCCTCAGATCCATACTGAAATATTAATACATTAATGTACACTGATGATCTCCCTCAGATTCATATTGTAATATTAATACATTAATGTACACTGATGATCTCCCTCAGATCCATACTGTAATATTAATACATTAATGTACACTGATGATCTCCCTCAGATCCATACTGCAATATTAATACATTAATGTACATTGATGATCTCCCTCAGATCCAAACTGTAATATTAATCCATTATTGTACACTGATGATCTCCCTCAGATCCATACTGTTATATTTATACATTAATGTATATTGATGATCTCCCTCAGATCCATACTGTAATATTAATACATTAATGTACACTGATGATCCCCCTCAGGTCCATACTGTAATATTAATACACTAATGTACACTGATGATCTCCCTCAGATCCATACTGTAATATTAATACATTAATGTATATTGATGATCTCCCTCAGATCCATACTGTAATATTAATACATTATTGTACACTGATTATCTCCCTCAGATCCATACTGTAATATTATTATCATTAATGTATTCTGATGATCTCCCTCAGATCCATACTGTAATATTCATACATTAATGTACACTGATGATCTCCCTCCGATCCATACTGTAATATTAATACGTTAATGTACACTGATGATCTCCCTCAGATCCATACTGTAATATTAATACATTAATGTACACTGATGATCTCCCTCAGATCCATACTGTAATATTAATACATTAATGTACACTGATGATCTCCCTCAGATTCATATTGTAATATTAATACATTAATGTACACTGATGATCTCCCTCAGATCCATACGGTAATATTAATACATAAATGTACACTGATGATCTCCCTCAGGTCCATACTGTAATATTAATACACTAATGTACACTGATGATCTCCCTCAGATCCATACTGTAATATTAATACATTAATGTACACTGATGATCTCCCTCAGATCCATACTGTAATATTAATCCATTAATGTACACTGATGATCTCCCTCAGATCCATACTGTAATATTTATACATGAATATACACTGATGATCTCCCTCAGATCCATACTGTAATAATAATACATTAATGTACACTGATGATCTCCCTCAGATCCATACTGTAATATGTATACATTAAAGTACACTGATGATCTCCCTCAGATCCATACTGTAATATTAATACATTAATGTACACTGATGATCTCCCTCAGATCCATACGGTAATATTAATACATAAATGTACACTGATGATCTCCCTCAGGTCCATACTGTAATATTAATACACTAATGTACACTGATGTTCTCCCTCAGATCCATACTGTAATATTAATACATTAATATATATTGATGATCTCCCTCAGATCCATACTCTAATATTAATACATAAATGTACACTGATGATCTCCCTCAGATCCATACTGTAATATTAATACACTAATGTACACTGGTGATCTCCCTCAGATCCATACTGTTAATATTAATACATTTGTGTA